>CM070593.1:25258178-25858178 GCA_036346395.1 Hsuehochloa calcarea
GATTGTAAGTTCTCCTACGATCACCCCCATATTCGTAAGTCTTACTACGACTATGTCATGGTCGTAAGCCCTTCTACGACCACTACCTGGTCGTAAGCCCTTCTACGACCATTACCCAGTCGTAAGTCCTTCTACGACTATTATCCAGTCGTAAGCTCTGCTACGACTTGTACCCAGTCGTAAGTTCTGCTACGACTAAGTCAACCACGACCACCTTATAATCAAACCTACAAGCGAGTGGGTCCAATTAATTAAGGAATCCGGACGGTCCACATGCACTATTATTCCGTGTAGTAATAGTGCTTAAATACCCCATTACCTCTGAGAGATAACTGCCAGACGGCGTGAAGAAGCCAATGCGCCGGTAATTACTGCCATCATGCGCCCATTACTGGATTAATTAGGCGCCTCTTCCGAAGGACAAACGGCTACTTCGTCACGGCTATATAGAGACATCAATCAGAGGGGGAAAGGGAGGGCAAAACAGAGCGAGTCAAGGAGAAACACAAGTACTGTTCTCTGTAATAGTCTTAGTTTCTTGCTTGATCATCGAGAATACAGTCAATACCATACACACACAGGAGTAGGGTTGTTATTCTCCCCGGAGAAGGCCCGAACATGTATAAAAATCCCGTGTCAATCGCTCTGCGTGATTTCATCTCTAGGAGACCCCCCGAATCAAACAATCTTTACGTAAGATCGGTTCTAAAACACCAACAAGTATCCATGGCAAATCCAGCATCGCTGATAATATGGCCAATGTAGCCGACAGAGGTCTCCCCGAAGAGGCACTTGGGTCGCTTAAGGACGAACCGGTGCTATTGGAGGAGACGAAGCACGGGCCAGACATGGTATAATTGGTCCAACCAAGAGCTGTTGTAAATCAGAATATCATTAAAAAACACGAGCATGAACCGACGTAAGTAGGGGCACAAGATGTCGTTCATGGGGGCTTGAAAGGTGGCTGGTGCGTTTGTGAGGCCAAAAGGCATTACCACAAACTCAAATAGCCTCTCATGGATGCAGATGTCGTCTTCTCGATGTCTGGAGCATAGGTCCAGCTTGGTGAAGTACCACGTGCCCCGTAGTTCGTCGAGGAGTTCGTCCACTACCGGAATCGAGAACTTATCCTTGATTGTCTTAGTGTTGAGCGCACGGTAATCGATGCAAAACCTCCATGTGTTGTCACGTTTCTGCACCAGTAAAATGGGCGAGGATAACGGCGACGTGCTTGGCCAGATCAGTCCTCGGCGCGCCATCTCGGAACACTATTTTTCCAACTCATCTTTGAGCAGCTACAGGTAATGATACGGTCGCACTACCACTGGCGATGTCCCGGGCATCAAGTGAATGTGGTGGCTGCGGACTCGTTCGGGTGGCAGGCCAGTAGGTTCAGCAAATATCATAGAGAATTCAGCGAGTAGGTCCATAATGAGGTTTCCCGTGTAGGCGAACGCCCTGGGGGAAGGTGGCCGACCGCCTAAGCCATGCCAGACGACTTTATGATCATGACGCCAGAAGGCCATTGTCTTCGTGGAGAGGTCCCACAGTATGGGTCCGAGCGTCTCAAGCTATTAGACTCCCAAGACAAGATCAAACTCGTCAAATGGGATAGCACGACAGTCCATTGTAAATAGCTCCTTGCTGATTTCCAAGATCAAGCTACGCCCCAGGCCTGAGCTGCCCATGCAGTCACCATTGGGTACCGTGACCTGCATGTCGCGGTGCGCCGTGAGTGGAATGCCCTCCTGGGCGGCCATCTCTTGGCTGATGAAGTTGTGAGTGGAGCTGGTGTCGAGTAGTGCCATGAGAGATACCCCGGCGAGGCATACCCTTATATGCATGGTACAGCCGGTACGAGGTTGGATTCCTGTAAGTGCGTAGATGGAGATGGCGGGTCATCGTCAGGGTTGTCATCGTAGTTGTCTTCGTCAGTGCTTGGTGCGATGAGCAGAAAAAGTCACTTGCACCGGTGGCCGGGAGTGAATTCTCATCACAATTGAAATAAAGCCCAGCCTCCCGACGAGTCACCATCTCATCGGGTGTGAGGACGCGCCAACACATCGGGGGCTGGCGAGGGCGCGTCGGAGGACCTTCGACTGGAGTAGACCTGCTCGGTGGCCCCAACGCCAAAGACATGGTAGCTGTTGGTGCGGTGGCCCGGGCTCTGGCTGTGACGATGCGCACAGTGGTATTACTCAGGGTTGGGGTAGCATGCTCCTTTAGTCGTCCGGGCGGGCAAGAGCCATGGCCATCTGAAGGTGGGTCAATTCTGGAACTCGACGTCGGTCTTGATCGGCTCAATCAAGCCCAAAGTAAAAAGTTGTATTTGTTGACGAGGTTGAAGGTGTTTCGCGTGGCAAAGAATCGCCAGAAATTTTCTCTAGTATTCCTCGATGATTCCTGTCTGATGAAGTGCCTTCAATTCGCCGAGCAGGTTGTGATGAATTAATGGTCCGAAGCGAAGATTGACATAATCTTTGAAGTTGCTCCAATGGGGCTCACCCTCGTCCCGTTCTAACTAGAAGTACCATTGCTGCGCAACTCCAGTCAGATGATATGATGCGAGCCAGACCTTATCCGTTTTGGAGGTCTTTTGCCCCCAAAAAAATTGCGCACAACGTTGCAACCATCCCACAGGATCATCTTTCCCGTCATATGATGGAAAATCGATCCTGTGGTAACGTGGTGGTTGTGAGCCGTCGTAGCGGCCGGCGGCCGCATTGACAGCTGTAGATGTGTCAAGAGGCGGAGATAGCAAACCCTCATCGGGCTTCTTCTCCAATGTCGTTACTCGGTCATGCATGTTGGTGACGTGTTCTTGCATGGTTTTGACGGTAGTGGTGGTGTCTTTCATGGCTGTCATCAGCTGGGTCAGTTGCTCAGTGATGTTGGTGAGCTGTGCTTCCAAATCAGCGTTCATGTCGTCCGAGGATGGAGGCTCTGATACCAAGTTGTCACGACCAGGTCCACGACCAGGTCTTGGCCGATGGTTGTAGTCGTGCAGGGTAGGGAACGTCGGTCGGAGTCTCAAACAAGACGTCGTACTAGATAGTTGAAGAGCAGGCGCAGGGGAATATGGCGCATGGTTTAAGAAGAAGCAAGAGGCAGGCCATAGAACAAAGGACGAGGGAGTTGATAAGTTTTCTCATTGATTCTGTGGATATCTTGGGGATATGTGCATGATCTTAGAGTGATGAGTCAATTGGAAATGGCATTGTTGGTTTGCAAAATCTCGTATTTTTGGGTTTGCTTGATCTTTGTCAGTCATCGGCGGTCCGACCGGCCAGCCATTGGTCCGATCGGCCAGATGGAAGCGATCCGACCGCAATGCTTGCCGGTCCGACCGCCCACAGGTGTTGGTGGTTTTTGAAGCTGAGCAAATAATAGGTTGTGTAGGCAAGTGAGGGGAGTCTCCTGGATGTGGTCACATAATTTTTGGAGCTCCCACTCAAAAGTTCTATTCATTTGAAAATTCCATAAGATTTCGGATTTTCGAGATGAAAAATTGGCTAAGTCCTTTCGGGCGGTCCGACCGCCGTTATGGAATCGGTCCGACCGGCCTGAAATAGGTCGAACCGGCCGTATGGGGCGGTCAGACCGCCAATCACTTGGAGTGTAGCCTTTTTGGCATTGTTGTGTCTGGAATGTGTTTAATGTATGAATTTCAATGCTTTATTGTTGCATATTGCAATGTTGAACTAACGTGGGTCAAGTTGTGAAGAACTTGTTCCCGGAGACGATTTCTTTGTCTATTGCTGTGCAGGTGGCTTGCAGGTCAACGAAGTCAACGGTGAGGTGGATAGGGACTACGCTTAGAGAGCTGAGGTCCAGAACGATCATGGATGCCGGGTGAGGTCGTGTGACTCAAGCATGGTGCAGAATGGGCAAGATGGATCGAACGGGCAGTTCGTTGCAGCTACCGGTTGGATCAGGCGGTGCGAAAGTCGGTGCAAGTCCCTGGGAGGTTCCGATGGGATTCGGACGGGAGAGACTTGCCGACATGATGAGAGCTGCTGATCAACCTACACGTGGTGAAGCAGGCGATTGCTTCAACAGATGTATGTGTGTGTATCCCATGTGTGTGTGGGCCTTAATGGGAGCCCATGAGTGAAACCCTAGGCCTTCCTATAAATAGAAAGGAGGGAGATGTAAAACCCTTGGAAGTATTCATTTGGAAACTCCAAGACTTTTCTAGGGTTTGGAGAGGAGAGGCTAGGGTTTGGAGAAATTTGTATGTGTGCTCTTTGATTGAGCTCTTGTCCTCCTTGAGGGAGTGGCTTTGACAAGCATCATATTGAATCAATCAATCCATGAATGCTTGTTCATTGATGAAGTCTCATTTGCTTTCTTCTCTCTTTTGATGATTGTGGTGCTTCCTTGATCCGGTTGATTTTGGTTGGTCTCTTGATCTCATTTACCTTGCTTTGATGTGTGGGAATACTCCTAGAACCATCTAAATCTTCAATCCCCCACAAGCAAGTTTTGGATCAAGTTTTTCATATTTCTAGGGTTTGAGCACTTCTTTGGTAAAACCTTAAGAGATCGATTATTTGAAGTGGATCTGAATGATCGTCGCTAGAAATAGATCTCAGATATCCTCAGGGAGGTGTGCTCCAAATTTGGTCAAGTTTCATTAGTTGAATCAAAAGTTGGACCAATTTTTGTTTTGGATTTGGGCTTTGTGTTTTGGTACTGGACTAAATCGGTCCGACCGATTTAAAAGCCGATCGATCACGCCTTGACCTTGACCGCTTGCTAACGGCCGGTCGAACCGATTCAATGGTCGGATCGCCATTTGGCCGCTCGGTCGGACCGCCAAGATGTTGAACCGACCCACCTGAGATCAATTCTCCAGTGTTGAGTCTTGTGGTTAAAGAGGGTAATCAGATTCAGCACAAGGCTTCCTCTGTGCATTCACTGATCTTCTTAGCTTTCATAGCTAAAGGAGAAAAGTGTGTGTTGAATTTTATTAAGGCGAAAAATTAAGAAAGCGCCTATTCACCCCCCTCTAGTCGCCTTTACGGTCCTACAGATTCCTTTGACTGATTCAGCTGGCCCTTTTATAGCCAGGCAACAGCCCCTAACAATCGTATCTAACTCAAACTATGCATTCCTAATATAACTCTTATCTCCTAATAAAGACTAACTCTGATTTCCTAAAGCAAATCTTCCTTCTAATGACATTGACAGAACCGACAAAGACTCTATGCTTTTGCGGGTTCGTTGTCATGAAGCCGACGGTGACGTTGATACGGAATACCGTGCATGACAGATGTAGTCCCAACCTTCTCTGTTTATTGATATCTTTGCCTATAGCCCATAGGATTGTGTGTACAATGAAAGCACCATATCACCTTTATATAGGAGGAGGAGGTCTCCCTTCACACATGAATAAGCAATATAAGACTAAAATAACTAATGGACCTTGTAGGCCGACAGTCCCTTAATGGACATTTGTTTATGTAAAATATTCACACGTAATCGGGTCGCAGAAACTGACCGTTATACAACTGGCACCACAAAACTGCATCTATTATATGAAATAATAACGTAATCTTGATTAGGTCCCAGCTAGACACTTGACAAGAAAAGTAGACATCTCACCTGACCATTCCTTGAGATTACAATTTATATGCTACCTTGCCCACCTTCTGCATTACTCTGAACGGTCCAAAGTACTTGGTGGTGAGTTTTAGGGAGTGCTTCAGGCCAAAAGCAGCCAACATGTAAGGTTGCATCCTCAAATACACAAGATCCCCTTCTTGAAACTCCCTTTCTGACCTTTGCTTATCAACATACTTCTTAATTCTATTCTGAGCTTGAGATAGATTTTCTTTCAAATGTTGTAGCATTGTCTCCTTTTCAGCTAAGAAATCATGTGCTTCTTCACTTTCGGGACCAAGCACCGATATTTGACTAATTAGTGGAGGAGGAAACCCGTACAAAGCTTGGAATGGCGTGATCTGTAGTGAAGTATGATACGTAGTATTGTACCACCATTCCGACAAAGATAACCAGTAATACCATCTACTAGGTTCATTAAAAGCCATGCATCTCAAATAAGATTCTAGACACTGATTGACCCGCTCAGTCTGTCCGTCTGATTGTGGGTGGTAGGCAGTGCTGAATCAAAGTTTTACTTGCAGTGATTTGAATATTTTTTGCCACATCTTACTGGTAAAGATTATGTCCCTGTCTGAGACGATGACAGTAGGGAATCCATGCAGTTTGAAAACGTTGTCAATGAATGATTGCACAACTGTCTGTACCGAATAGGGATGAGATAATGCCATGAAATGGGAGTATTTGGTGAGCCGGCCAACCACAACTAGTATTACCTCTTTACCATTAGATTTCGGAAGGCCTTCAATGAAATCCATAGAGATATGGGTCCAAGCCATATCAGGAATGGGAAGAGGACTCAGCAATCCCGGGTAATGACAGTGTTCTGCTTTGGACCTCTGACATATTGCACACTCCTTGACGTAAGATTCCACTGCCCCTTTGAGTCCCGGCCAGTAAAATATTTTCTTCACTCTTTGATAGGTAGCTCTTCTTCCAAAGTGACCTCCAATTGATGATGCATGTAGGTATTCAATGATCTTTTGTCTCAGAGTTACATCAATTCCTACATACAGTCTTCCTGTATACCTCAATATTCCAGCATGTAAGGAATAATGTGGTTTTGATTTTCCATCAATTGTTAACTGTTCCAGTAATTCTTTACAATGCTGATCACTTTCATAGCTATTTTCAAATTCTTAGATCCATGCAGGGACTGCTACAGATATTGCCAAACAATATTCTTTTCTAGAAAGAGCATCTGCCACCTTGTTTTCTTTTCCTTTCTTGTATTCAGTAGTATAATTGAACTCCAATAGCTTAAGCATTAACTTGTGTTGGATTCCCTCATAAATCCTCTGTTCAGTGATGTATTTTTAGACTTTTCTGATCTGTTTTGATAACCAACTGGCTGCCTAGAAAATAATGCCTTCACCTCTTTAAAGCTTCCAAAATGGCTATGGCTTCTTTATCATAGGTAGAAAGAGCTATTGATCTTTTGCCCAAAGCTTTACTGAAGTAAGCCAATGGCCTTCCTTTCTGCATGAGCACAGCTCCTATACCACTGCCACTGGAATCAGTTTCCAAGACAAAATGTTCCTGAAAATTAGGCAATGCTAGGACAGGAGCAGAAATCATGCATTGCTTTAGCTGCCTGAAAGCTTCATCTTGAGGACTTCCCCATTGGAAACAATTTTTCTTAAGCATATCATGAAGAGGCCTCCAAATCTTGCCATAATCTTGGAGGAACCTCCTGTAATACCCAGTTAATCCCAGAAAACTTCTCAGTTGGGTTATGTTCTTTGGAGTTAGCCACACTTTAATCGCAATTACCTTTTCTGGACTGGTGGATACTCCTTCTGCATTTATTACATGCCTCAAATACTCCACCTGGTCCACTCCAAAAATACATTTACTTCTATTGGCATACAATTTGTTCTGCTGAAGTATTTGCATTACCACAGTTAAGTGTTGAACATGTTCCAGCAGATTCCTGCTATAAACCAATATGTCATCGAAAAACACCAAAATAAACTTCCTCAAATGTTTGGCAAAAATTGAGTTCATGAGGGACTGAAAGGTAGCAGGAGCATTAGACAATCCAAATGGCATCACCAGGTATTCATAATGGCCAAAGTAAGCTCTAAAAGTTGTTTTGTATACATCTTCCTTCCTTATTCTAACTTGGTGATAACCTGATTTAAGATCTAACTTTGAGAAAATAGAAGCCCCATTCAATTCATCAAGAAGGTCTTCTATAACCGGTATGGGAAATTTGTTCTTCACTGTTTGTGCATTAAGCCTTCTATAATTGATACACATCCTCTAGGAACTGTCCTTCTTTCGAACCAATATAGCTGGTGATGCATAAGGGCTCTCACTAGGTTTAATAATTCCAGCCTCCAAAAGCTGTTGAACCTGCTTCTCCATTTCCTCCTTCTGATTGTGTGGAACCCTATAAGGTCTAATGTTTGGTGGTTCATACTTAACCTTCAATGGAATGGCATGGTCACAATTTCTTTTTGGTGGCAGACCCATAGGTTCCTCAAAAACTCCTTTGTACTGTGTAATTACCTGTTCTAACTCCCTTGGTAATGCTTTGACATTCTTCTCTTTACTCTGGTCAGGTTGCCATAGGTTAGCCACTAATATGAACCCCATTGCTCCTTTGCATAACAGCTCTGGGTTTGTGAAGATTCAAGAATTTTGGTCTCACTGGTTTGAGTGGTTTCGAGAAAGGAGAGGGTCTGAATTCCGCCATCCTTCACAATAGTCAACTCTTTAGTTTTCAAATTAATTGTCATAGGGCTGTGCTTGTAAATCCAATCACCTCCCAGTATTACTTCATACTTCCATAATTCTAGTAGCCGGAAAGTATCACAAAATATCTCCCCTTGTATCTTGTATACGCAATTCCTAATATGCGATCCAGTATGTAACTCTCCCCCGCCTGCAATTGTCACCTTAGACAACTCATTCTTACTGATCTTACAACTGGTCTTGAGGGCAAACCTGTGATCTATGAAAGTGTTAGTGCTTCCACTATCCAAGAGTGCCACACCTCTTCTTCCCCCTATATTGATCACTACTGACAATGTTGTCGAATTTGTTACCCCATTGACAGCATGTTGAGAGATTTGCATTAACTGTTCTTCTTCCTCACTTTTGGTATCCATAACTTGCTCCTCATCAGAAACTCCCTCCTGCTCAGGTTGCATGGGCTTTTCTTCCTCTTGTTCTGTGATCATAGCATTCACCACTGGAGCTTGTTTACACCTGTGTTGTGGAGTCCATTTCTCAAAGCATTTCCAACACTCTCCAGGTTTCCTTACCCTGTTTGCTGTCTGTATGTTTCTGTTCTGAAAAGTTTCTCCCTTCTCTTGTTTCATTGGGAACCTTGCTGGCTGGGACTGTAGATTTCTGTTTTGTCCAAACCCATTATACTTACCACTCCTCTTGTTTTGAAGCCCCTTTTCATAATCCTTGGCCAACCAATAAGCATCAGTAAGGTTATGGGGTCTCAATGGTCTGAGGTGGCATTTAATCTCATCTTTGAGGCCATTGACAAAACTGACTACATAATATTGTTCATCCAAGTAGGGATGCTCTCTCTTAACCACCGCCGTACTCTCTTCAAATTTGTCAATGTAAGCTGAAACTTGAGTATAGTTCTACTTAAGGGAATGAAAATTGTCCATGACATCATATATGCTACAATCAGCAAACCTATTACAGACAAATTTGCATAAATGAGGCCACAGGGGTGGATTGATCAATATCCCAGAACTTCTCAGCCGTACATCGGCTCTACCAATGACATACATTTGTGCCATGTCAATTCTACATTCATCAGGCACCTCTGTCATTTCAAAATACTTCTCTGCTTGTCTTATCCAACCTAAAGGATTCTCTCCATTAAATTTTGGGAACTCCAATTTTGGTCCTCGAGCAATTGACCTTCTGAACTGATTAACTTTCTCCAGCCTCAGGTTAACTGGCTCTTCCCTCTTTCTCATCCTACCAATATGGTGGAATGTTGGAGTTACCGGAGATGAAACTGGATAACGGTGTGGTCTGTTACGCTCAGGAGCAAATGACATAGTATTACCAACTATCATGTTCTCTGGAGATCCATCTAGAATCACCCCTGTGGTGCTATGCATAGTCATCTCTTTCGTTTCACGAACCCTTTTCATCAACTCTCGATCTGTTTCCGTTTTTACTTCCCTGTGTTCTTCAGTGAATACTTCTGCATTCTTATTCAAAACGCGTGACGAGGAACTGGGAGGCTCAACAGTTAAGAGTCCTAGTTGTAACATTAAGGTTTTCATCATACCTTCCATATTATCAATCTTCCTGGGAATCTCTTCCATCTTCTCTTGAACTGCCGAAATCTGATTTTGTACTTGGTCAATTCTGTGATAGGCTTCTGCAATCTCTTGCTTGAGCACTGCTGCCTCTGTGCTTTCACTCGGCTCCACTCCAGATCGACTACTTCCTTGAGTCATAACAGCCTGGATCAGGAGATCTTACTTCAGGAATTTTACAGTGAAACAAGCAAAAATCCAAGGAAAACAGCTCGGATACCAATTGACAAGAACCAAGAGAATCACCCAATTACAGAGACGAGAAATCACACAGAAATATTTCAAGTCTGGATTAGATTGGAAACGGGAAGGGAAAGTGTCTTACAGGCTAAAGTTTAACTACTAGATAACAAAATAGATGATGATCCTTTTTCCCTCGAAAGCAAACAGCTTTATAGCTCTTACAGGGATTCATCCCTCCTACAAGCGTGAAATTAAAAGCTACAGTCAAATCCAAAAATTGACATTGGTAATCTAGTTAAACAGTAAAACTTAAATGAAATATCTGCCGTAGATCTTCTTCCAAACGGTATACTTGAATCCTGTCCGTCGGTTTTCAGTTGTTCTCTGTCATCTTCTTCTACCTCCGAATCCGAATGACTCGTTGCAGCTTTCTTCCTCCTATCGAAAGAACTCGTGACTGTGCCAGCTCTTGGTTCCTGACATTCTGCCCCCACGATCATGAGCTCGTCGACCTTTTCCCCCTGCCAAAGGTCGCCGGCCAACCCTTGGACGCCGGCCGCTACATCCACGACGCTGACCTCTGCTCCGCCGCCCGTGACGAGCTGGTGGGCAAGCGCGCACCCGGCTGCGGCGACGGAGCCAGCAGCGCGTGGCCATCAGGAGTTGGGGAGCTCTGTTCTGCGCCCGGCGGCATGGCATGGACTCCATACGACGCAACTGATGGCGGCCGCTACCGGCTGCTATCTACGTATTTGCCTGCTGCGTCCTGCCGCGACGACGACAACTCCTTGTTATTGTTGTGGTCGGAGAACGCCGGCACATCGCCTCGTTTCGCCTCATCACATGATGCCTTTTGGTGTACCCCCAACTGGTTGCTGGATGTACTGAGATAAGAACATTGTGTCGTTTAAAAAAATTTGATTAATGAATTTGCAAAGGATGTCAAGCTGAAGCAAGCGTCTTGAAAACTGAGGGTTGCCTGATCAGCTTTGGCGATCGATCAAGAGGGGGAAAAATGTGATGGGTGAGGCCTCCCATCAGCCGTTAAATCGTTTTTGAAAGCCCCCAGCAAATTTCCTTCCCAATCAAGAGCTCTAATGGTAGCCCTGGTATTCATTGGTTTTCCTTTGTGTTATTAATTTCTCGGCTTGATTTCTTCCTGTGCTGAAATTTCATGGCGTAGACGATCCATCTGCAGCTCTTGTGTGCCAGGCCTAGGCCCATTGGGCCTTCCAGCAGAACTCACGGATCCCTCTCCTCCCCCGGCCCAACCACCCGGACTTCGCCTTCGTCTCTCTCGACTCGCCGCTCCGCCGTCGAGATGCTTCGGGGAAGGTCCTGTGACCGACCTATAGGCATGGGTACTTGGCCATGGCCATTGTCAACAAGAAGCAGGGCACACCCGTTCCATTTGAGTGAGAAAAAAAAAACATCTGTAGCTTTCGTCGTGTAAAATAACAGAACTGTCATGTAACTCCTGTTGTGCTGCTGCTGAATTTTGATGACAGAGTCCATACAAGGGCGATCCGGATCAACTTTTTTCCTGTAATACACACCATATATTGACTCATTCAGATGTGTGCTACATTTTTAAAAAAGGAAAAATGTGTACTACCTGAATGGAAAGAGTTTCTTGGGTTGACCTTGTTGTTCCAGTGGTTTGTCCTCGCAAAACGGGGTAGTTGTATCTCAGTTGCTGTTTATCATTGCTGGTGTGCAGGCTGTGCAACCTTGAGATAGAAATGGGGGCATATTGTTTGGTGTGCAGTCAGTCAAATTTAGATGCTATGTATTGCGCCTTTGTTTATTGAGTAAATTTTGCAAAACTACGGATTTTGTTGTATATAAACTATCATAAAACTATAGGTTTTGACCACTATTTCATATAACTCTAGATTTAAGGGCTACATGTATAGCAGAGCTATATGTTTTAGAGATCCCATCGCATGTGCCAGTATCTAATAGCATGGACCCACATGGCAGCCTGTACCATCCTCACCTTAAGTTACACCTCACGTTACGGATTATCTCCACATCATGCGCTATGTTGTAGCTGAGAGCCATGTCAATATGCATTGCGGGAATGTGGTAGGTCGTTGACCGAGCGGGAATATGCATATTAGCGTGGCTCACAGCTGCAGCGCGGCGCATAACGTAGAGAGTTGGTAACGTGAGGTGAGGATGGTATAGAGACCGCCATGTGGGCCCATGGCGTCAGATACGGGCACGTGCAACGTGATCTCTAAAACATATAGCTTTACGATATATCTAGCTCTTAAATCTAGAATTATATGAAATAGTTGTTAACATCTATTATTCTGATAGTTTGTATAACAAATCCGTAATTTTGCGATACTCTCGTTTAGTTGTTTTGGTCCTAAAGGGGCTATAAACTAGTAGTCAGAGGTGGATCCAAAGTGGAAGCATTGGGTCACAGACCCCAATGACTTCTTACTAATCCTATTAATACTATGTAGAAATAGCATATAACACTTTGTAAATAAGTAATGACTCCGGTGTTTCGGTAAGAGTGACCCCAATGATATTAATTCCTGAATCCGCCCCTGCTAGTAGTGACCATTTTATCTGTGTAACCAGGCAGCTTCCTGTGCTTCTATGTAATTTGCGCGTAATGGGTCTATTTAATGTATACCAACAACCAATTCAAGTCAAATATGTATTCAGTATTCACCTTCAAAGTCTGCAGAGTCGGTAATCTGAGGTGAGGATGGTATAGAGATTGCCATGTGGGCCCATGGTATCAGATACGGGTACGTGCAACGTGGTCTTTAAAACATGTAGCTTTGTGATACATCTAACTCTTAAATCTAGAGTTCTATGAAATAGTTGCTAACATCTAGCTTTTTGATAGTTTGTACAATAAACTCGTAGTTTTGCGAAATTTACTCTAGTTTAGTTGTTTTGGTCCTAAAGGGCTATAAACTAGTAGTCATAGGCGGATCCAAAGCGGAAGCATTGTGGTCACATGATCCCCAACGACCTCTTACAAATCCTATTAAAACTATGTAGAAATAGCATATGACACTTTGTAAATAAGTAATAATTCTGATGTTTCTGTATTCAGTATTCACCTTCAAAGTCTGCATTCCCCCCCCCCAGTCAAGTCGGTATTTATTCGATGCCAACAAGGTACGCTCTTTCACATCCTGAAGCCAAAAGCTACCGGTAAAACAAACAGATTTCCCATAGACTTCGATCTGTCGCTGGCCGACCCGCGAGCAGTAAACTTGTAATACAATATGCAGCTGATCTCTTCAAAAGCTCAACCAACACCCGTCGGAATCCATGGATCGACCAGCAGGAGGAGGTCGGTAAAGATGGGGGAAAAGCGACTCAACAATTATTGACAATGCAGATGAAAAGCGAACTGAAAACCGTCCACGGGCGAAAAGCATCGACTGAACCAGCACTAATATATGCATATTCTATGCTGAACGTCATGACTAAAACTGGCCAGTGCTCACCTAAACAGCGTCACCGTCCGCCGTGCGAGGCTGGTCCCAGCAGAATTCCATTCTTTCCTTTCACATCCCTGCATAGACTCAACGATAATAGGATTAGGAAGATGGTGTTGCGAGGGCCCAGCCAAGGCGCCAACTAACCAGGTCTTTAGTCCAACTAGCAAGCCACCCGATATCGAGTTTATGTCAGGTATATGCAGATTATGTGTTACTACGTCTGTTTACGTGATTTGATCCCGTGATCATTATTATGTAACCTACGTCATCTATGATGTAACTGCTACTGAAACTACTTGTGAGAACCCGAAAAACCTAAACCTAGATTAAGCGCTGGTAATTGGTAATTAACAGTAACTAAAATGTGTACTCAAAAACGAGTTTTAATCGCCATGATGAATATAAAAGATATACATCACACACACCATCAACACATTTCCACATATAAAATTTCACATCAATAGTTCAGTAACATAAGTTGCACCTAAACGTTTTACACTAAAATACACCTCGAATTACAATATGAATTCCATTTAAGCAAATTAGAAACATTAATGTCAACTCAAAGCAACTGCCAGAATTCAGTGTAACAAATTAAAAACATATCCTTTACAATCCAGAATAATCTACAAAACAATAATGAAAGCTTCGCATTGCATATCGCTGAAGCCCTCCTTGTATCTTTGTCCATTGATCGCCAGCTTACCGAATCTTTTCCTCACCATCCGAAACCTGCACACATACCACTTTCCACCAGTACCCATAGGTAGTAGCAAGCGTAGTATTATTAAAGGGGGGATTGGAAGAAAGAGAAGATTTCCGTCAGATTTCACGAAGGTCACTGAGGCTTCCTGACCACCCTAAGGTAGTGGCACCATCTCACCTTCCGAGGGTCTCATCACCCGGCAATGTTAAAACCCGATACCCATATTTTTACCGACTTACCTCCATCTGAAGAAATATCCGAAAACTGTCTCAAAACCCACCTTTGGACCAATGGTCCGTAAGCCCGCAAAAGTAGAAGCATCCTTTGTACCAAAGGTCGATCAGCATTACCCAACACAATAGTAGAATGTAAGAGCTAAATGGATAAGAGTCAGCCCACAGAAGTTCATCCCCCCAAGCGACGCATTCACCAAGCAGCCCAAAATATCAAGCATAGGAGAGCCATCTCAATACCAACCTTCGCCAACCAACCCTCTTTCATTCCCCAAATAGCCAACCTCAAGTTCATCCCCATCCAAACCCTCATAGATTCTTTCCCCCTTGATCACAACACCCACAAGTTTCAACCCTCAAAAATTCACCTCCCCCCCCCCAGCCAGCTAGCCCTCATAGATTCTTTCCCCCTTGATCACAACACCCACAAGCCATTTCTTCGCAAGCCAGAGGTGGGCGCAAAGAGCAACCCTCACCCCACCACTGCCTAGCAAGCCAAGCAACCACAACCACAAGAGAAGACAGGAGGCTAGGAGCAGAAGATGAAGGGAGCAAGAGGCGGCAACAACACCAATGAGCAACCGCAGCACACGTGAACAACCACGGCATCCAGCGGACGACCACGGCCTTCGTCACCAAATCTCACTACCTTTTTCCCTAAACAAGTCCGACGAAGGTAACCAACTTTTGTAGCCATTCCCATTTTTGACCAAGGCTGAACCCACGGTAATATCGCTAATTTTGGCATCACAGGAAGGGGTTTGGGGGAGGAGTAGAGAGAAAAATGGGTTGCCTTACCGCAGCCTTGCAGTAGCAAATCTAGAGCCATTGTAACCACCATCCATCTCCCCACTGTGCTTAATACCCACATCCATACATTATTTTGTGCATAAGCACAACCAACCAACATCAGTGTATAAATCAAACATCAAATTAATGAATCAAGCCCAACATACCAAAAACCAAAATAATAGAAAAACGAGAATAAAGTCCTCGAGGACCGGACCAAGCCGAGAGCCAGAGGGAGGAGCTCCGGCCGAAGCAACCACAGGAGAAGAAATGGAAGAAAGAGATTGGGGAGAGAAGCATTGGGGAAAAGAAGGGAGTGAAAAAGAAGCCAAGCACCAGAGAGTGTCGGCTGGATGAAGATAAGGTAGAGAGAGGGTAGTCGAAACCTTCTGACCGGTCATGTAGTCGAAACCTTCGATCAGGTAGTCGAAACCTTCCAAGCAGGTAGGCAAAGCGATAAGCAGCACTCGAAGATGATCAGTACTTGTAGATGAAAAGTACTCAAATAAAATCTACCCTGAGTCTATTTAGGTAATTAGATAACACGCGCAATCAAATAAATTTGGTTAGACATATTTGCATGAATAGAATTTAATAAACTTAGTTGCATCCCAGAACCATTAAACCGTAGAACCACCACAGTTGGGCAGTACTAACATATCGGGGATCCGCAAAATGTTATTAAACTAAAATCTGCTAACTAAAAGATCCAACTGACCCATATACTTATACTAGCACCAAAAGCAACTAAGTATTTATTTTCTTATTAGGTCTGTCTGCCATATAATTGCAGAGGTCGATCCGACGTAGACAGGACTCGTTGATCCGGAGTACCTTGACGCCGCCTTTTACTACAACTACGAAGGCAAGCTTACTTTTGAGCATGAATATAGTTATATTAAATGTACACCATATATTGTTGTACCATATATGTATTGCATCAAATACTATGTCTCAAAATCAAATCGGTTAAAGAAGGCAAGAAAAAAGATAAGAGGTAAGAGTCGTACAACTGGTGGAGAGCCGTTGTACTGAAAGAGAGTTAATAAGGTTGGTAAAAGGAACCCTAGGCAAGGAAGGAGAAGCGGCAAAAGGCGGGATCCTTTTACGTATGGTTATAATATAAGGACAAACAAAACTCTTACTCGGATAAGGGGTCGTATTTAAGTGCCAATCATCTTCCCGTTTCGGCGGGCAAAAAATGTTACCTCGCTATGTATTTATGTACTCCACAATGGGTAGGATAGTAAGCGTACGGTGGAGTGTTGGGAACTGGAAGAGAGCTGACCCAACCAACATTTCTGGAACTCGATGAAGGTAAGCCACCGATGGAAAGCAATGGGTGGAGACATAAATATGTAACTTAGAAAATATTCTGTATTCTGATCTCAAGACCGCATCAAAGGAAATGCGGGAGGCCCATAGTCATTAGAGCTCAGAGTAACTATGGGTAAAGTGGTACAAGCCAACGCAGTGCTAAACAAAATCATGAATTCATGCTTGTCTCTTGGACTGGAGGCTGCGGTAATCCTCTGGGGTTTATCTTCTTACCGTGTAACAAGTAGTATTTTCATAAATAAAATTGCAACCCAAATCTTGATTATTTTTAGAGAAAGAGAAGAGGTAGGAATATGATAAGGACAAGAGGTAGTCATCATGTGCATTTTGTTATTACATGCTTGCTGGGTACACTAGTACTCACTCTTGCTATCTCTCCCCTTGCTTAGATCCTAGCCCAACCGAGAGCTATCCCGAGTGGGATGAGGGATTCGCAGATAGCGAGGAGGCCACCGGTGATGAAGGCGCTGGTTACGAGGAGTAGGGCAAGGTGGACACCCTATTCGACTTGTGAGACAAGTAGAATGCCGGAAGAACCTAGCAGGCAAGCGCAGGGAGTGTATTCCCTTTGTAATTAAATAATTGTATTCAGAACTTTAGCCTTGTGTGGTTGCTGTTGTAATAAAGAACAGTTTCTATCTTATTGTTTCGTTGTGCTAACTCTGGTAAATACTTACTATTCGTTGGAACAGTGTTCTACTAAACAAACGAATAGTAATCCGTATACCTAAGTGTGATTACCCTTGAAATAATGACACAGGGTGCCGCACTACTGAAGTTGATGAACTCTCTTCAGATTCCGAATGTAATGACAATCAAGCTAAAATTATATTCTCTGCTAATTTTCTACCATAACTGTTCATGTGTATTAATTAATCACTGTTTATCGTCTTTTAATTATGTTGCAGGATATCTAGAAGTTTGGAACTTGGTCTGGAGGCAATAGAGGCAATAGATCGAAACTTGAACTTTGCTCTTGATTTGCTTCTTCCATTGGTCGCGGCATGCATGATGCATGCTACTACGTAACCACCATGGATGGCTACATGTACCTGTTTCTAAATTTGAATACATCTCTAGAAACAAGAACTATGAATTATGAAGTTGGAACTTAGATGATTGTATTGCATATTTACATCACTTCTAGGGCTTGTTTGGATACGTTGTGATCCGACTCAATTCCTTCGGATTGACTCAAAATTTGAACTAAAATTTCTTCCAATCCAAAGAATTGGTTCTGATCCCTCACTATCCAAACAAAGCCCTAATAATACGAACAGTATGCCCCCTACTCCCTCCATCTCTCAACAGTCTCAACCAAGGTCCCATGAGGGGCCCACATGTTGAAATCCACCAAAGCCACCACATTCCTTTTATTAGCAGCTTTGTTCTGCGTTTCCTCAAGGCCGGGGAACACCAGAATTCCAATGTCAAACTCACCTTTGGAAGAAAACAGAGTGCCAACCGAAAGGGTAGTGACATCGGATTGGATCCAAATACAACTATCCAAGGCACCACCACTTCGTCAGCACGGCGAGCCCCACCGGTGTCTTCCTGTCGCTTGCCGACAACCCGGCACGGCGCACATCCCAGCGAGAGCCTGAGGGACAGACAGGTAGCATCGCGGCGACGGCGACGCCCGAACCGCAACTACCCACAGGAAAAGCGCAGGCATGATGGGCTCGTTTTATCAGCACGCCAGTGCAGAGCTTCTGATAAAGGGGCAAGTCTAATCACATACAGTTTTGTTAGGGGATTGAATCATTTGCACAGGCCGAATACAACTAACTAGGAATCAATCCTGAATCCATGCATCCACACGTGCAGAGAATCAAAATAGACAGGGGGATGATTGCACAACATGGGGTAGGGTAGAAATTAAAGAAGTTGCTACTACATACTGCATATACATTCCTTCCAGCTAGGGACAAAAGAACAGCATGAGCAAGGCACTGCTAGTAGTGTCAATGACACGCCAAAAACAACAATTGACAGACCCAGCAAAATACATCAGCACATGCGTGCGCTAAGATCTTTCTCTTTTTTTCTTTTTTTTTTGGCCTCGCTTAGATGAACGCTTCCAGGATCATATTCGGCTTCGGTGAGGAGGTATCGTCGTCGGTCGGTTAGAATATTTGGTTAGGCGAGCCGAAAGATCAGGATCCCGGATTCCAGCTCAGGTGCGAGCGAAGCTGTGCGGCATCTGATCCTCCCAGACCAAACCAACCTCGTACTCGGGAACACACTCCTGCAAATCACATTAGGAGGAACTGGTGTTATGAGAAGAACCTCGATGTAGGCTTTCCCTGCTTCTAGTGCAATGGATGGAAAATTAAACACAAAGCTGGGATTTTACCTCAAGCTTCAGAACAAGTTCCTTAGCAGTAGGAGCTGAAATGATAATGCGCCGTGCGTCCTCTTTTATGAATCCTTCACTGACAGCCAAGTCGATGAAGGATAGAAAAGGATCGTAGAACCCATCGACGTTCAGAAGGCCAACCTAGAAAATTAATTCACAAACAGTTACACAAATGTCTACCCAGACTTGTGGTTAATAATAATACACGAACCCCACAATATATGCATTGAGAATTAGTTATAAAAAAACATTATAGATTAGCGTGTTGGTTAAAAAAACATGGGTCTACGTAGGATCACTAATCCTAGTTGATACAACATTGCAATACTATCAATTTGGTGTTGGGGGGGGGGGCATCAAACAGAAATAACATCGACAGACAAGATGAATCAAAGTGGAGAATGTTAACTTGTTTATTCAAACCTTTCAGTTCTCTATAATTTCTTGTTCATGAAGCAATTGTCTAGCATAGATGCCAACAATACATTCCTTTTGAATGTATAATTTGACTGGAACAAGATCCTCCCAAACTGTTCAGAAGTCCAAAAAAATCGGTTTGGGTGAATTGTCCCAAAAAATCAAATTGGTTTGAATTTTTGCTCGAATTTGATTTAAATTCAAATTTTGATTTGAAAATTTTGGCCGCAAAAAAATAGAGAGTCCAGATCTCATGTTTAGGGTAAAAATGTTTCCAGTGAGCAAAACGCTGCTCCAAACATGATTCTATTAGTTCGGTTGGAATATTCATAAAGAATTAACTCCATCTTATTAACACAGGTTATAAACAATAGGGAGTCCAGATCTCAAGTTCCCCAAACTATGTTCTAATGGAACATCTATAGATGGCAGGCTGCTTAAACTATTGATAGATTATTTGTCTCTGGAAAAATTTCAGCCAATCACATGGGAGCACCACGAGGCCACAATCAAGGCAAGAGTTAGCATAAGATCACAACGGCTCCAACAACTTTGCGATAAACTAATTGCCTCCATAGTCGCTAAGACAAGAGAGGAATTCGGAAACATGCAGGCACAACATTATCTTTAAATTATTGAGCAATAACGAGCAAGTTTCTGACATGAATTCTAGAAGCTACAAGGAATCAGATGTAGTTGTTACCGGCTTCTTATGGATTCCTAGTTGTGCCCAGGTGATGACCTCGAGCAATTCCTCCAGAGTCCCATAGCCGCCTGTCATGCAAGGGAGAGGGTCAAAATTTGCATCCTATAACCATCAATTCACAGGAAGTACATGCTGGGAGCAATCAAATCATCATACCAGGTAATGCAATGAAAGCATCGGCAAACCGAGCCATTTCGGCCTTCCTCTCGTGCATGCCGGAGACGGCTCTAACTTCCCCAACAGGCTCTCCAGTTACCTGCAAATTTACGGAGTAACTAGAATATTAAGTACCTGGCAAACTTCACCCTTGCATCTTTCGAAATGAATAAAATCGATTCTACAAGATCCTTTAACTCCTGTCCACTGAAACTAGCAATGCAAAAAGCCCTCGGAAAGATATGTATGGCCGTTTTGGATGTAAAGTATAGCACGTAAAGTTGTACCACATGAGCTCATCCCATCCTCCATATAAGAATAGAAGAAAGACCGGTTCTACGTGATGCAGGAGTCAATGATCACAGTAATTTCACAGGATTAATCTCCTTTTTAACACATACACAATTAGAAGTGTAGCGCAAGAAGTGAAGACTCCAGTTGATGCGTGCAAATCCAGTAAAATCCCAAGGCAAGGCCAATGAGCGAGCTACCACCCTAGCTTAAGTCCATTTAAGAAGAGCATGCAGTGCTGTTGGGCTGGGGCATTATCAGATTCATGTAATGAATATAAATGCATCATGTGTGTCTACGAAACATGTCCCTTGTTCTTTACTGCGGCTTCTCTATTGAGCCCCTCAATTGTAACAAGGCACTTGCGAAAGGAGAGAGCATGCATGCATGCATCCCAAACAACATGGAGAACTAACACATAGTACTACAGCATCAAATCAAATTAATGCGAGTTTCCAGCAGTAGATCACTCACCTCTCTGGGCATCAAGGACTTTGGGATGACCCTGCCAAGAAAGAGGGCAAACAAGAAGGCACATCAGTTTTTTTTTTGTGTGTGCATAAAGCAGTCAAACAAGTAGAACAACAAGGCCACAGCCTTCACCATGGCAAGAAGCTGGCAAGCCAACAGGCTAAGCCCAGCTAGAGCCTACACTCTAGAGAGAGATGGACCAAATAAACACTGCAAAATAATTAGACCATAGAAGAGAAGGGAGAAGCACTAGCTAGCCCCTTGCACCTAGCAGCCCAAGTGCCCATTTCAAGCATGCAAGCTAGTAGCCTTTTGGAAGCAAGGCCGAAAGGTGCTTCCACTCCTGTGAAACCCAGAGGCATTCAAAATGCCCCCCACTGAGAAATGATATGGCGAAGGACTCATCACCAGCCCAGTGCCACTGTCCCTATTGATCAAAAGCTGCCATTTTGATACAAGAAGGCGCAGGGCGCATGCACTCACAGCAAGAGCACTCAAAGAAGACAGCACCTGCAAAGCAAACAACTACTGCTATAGGGGAGAGAGAGGTGGATGGCAATGCTAGTAGAATTGGACTCACCCAATCACATGGCGTCCTCCGTCATGAACTGCATGGGAGACGAGACCCATGAGGCCAATGGAGCCTCCCCATAGACCAGGTCTATGCCCCTCTCCACCTGCACACAGAAAGAGAAGAAGAAAAAACACATCAAGAGAAAACCCAAAAGGTGAGAGATTTTGATGCATGCAAGAAGCAAAGATTGTTCCTTTGGGGAAGCAAGCAAGTGAGCTCGCAGCGCCATGATTTTTTTTCCTTTTTTGCGGGGGCACAGCCCCATGATTATCCATGGCCCAACCACAAGAGCAAAATGTCAAAGGATTGCAGCAACTGTAGGCTCCCTGGACGATGTGAGTCATCTTTGCCGTGCCGGCCAGTGCGTGAGCTGGCTGTGCGCCATATGTGTGGTGTGATCATGCAAGAAGGCTGTGATTGATGCAGTGTGCACCACGACTGCAGGAACAGCAGCTCGTACCATGCCATCACCCACAAACTCGCCTCCACGACGCGTCCCAAACACAAACACAAACACAAACACAAACGCCAACGCGAACAAGGCAAGAGAAACAAAAAAAAAGGAGCAGAAAGGTTCTTCCTTTTTGCTGCAAGATTGAATAAGCTGAAAGCCCAAAAAAGATTGGGTTTTTATGGGTTGTGGCGCGTAAAGGCAGGATCTTGGGCGGTAAAATTACCAGCTCCTTGCCGAGCTCGACGGCGGCGTCCTGGTAGCTCGCCTTCCGGCCCTTGGCGCTGCCGCAGTAGACGCAGATCCGCCGGAAGCGGGACCGCATCTCCCCGCCGCCGCTCTCCGGGGCCACTCCGCCAGCAGCGCCAGCGCCAGCGCTCCTCTCCGCGGCCACCTCCATTGACATCGCCGGTGGTTGTGGCTGGTAATTGCCGACGAGGTGGCGCCGGGAGGCGAGGGTCGTGGTGGTGATGTTTCTCTGGGTAGGTGAGCGCGTGGACGTAGCGGGAAGAGGGGGTAGGCGGGGCGAGGTGTACACAGGAAATTGCCGAGTGCTTCTCGAGTGGGTGAGGAAGGAGGCAGGCTTGAGTTGAGCCAGATGATGTGGGGGGAAGCGTCAATTTATACAAGTCCTTGGGACTCCGGGAGGTGTAGGTTGGTGGGTCCAACATTGTTGGGGTCCATGGGGCCCACATGAAGCTTTCTGTGGTTTCCTTTTCTTTTTCAGGGGTGGTTTTTTCTCCCTTGTGGTAATACGAGCCTTCGTTAAATTTTTCATGAATTTGGGAGTCGGGAGTTTGAGCTTTGGAATAAGATCTGATTACTGTAGTAGGGCCTAAATTTTAACGTTCAACCCTGTCAAGTTATTTAAAATACAAGGTATTTTCTATGTGCTCACGAGTTGGTACAAATATAAAATTTATTCACCATGTGAAAATTGTTATAGTCAAATTATGTAAAGCAATTTCCATTCCTCTAAACCTCTATCCAACTATCTTCTCTTGCATGGCAAGCAAAGCACTCGAATAATCAAAATTCACAACAGCAAAAGACAAATTCGACCTGTCGGCCTTGGTAAATACTCTCTCGGGTCAAAAATCCAAACTCATCGTTGCGTGCGCAGGTCCTCCAGTATTCTCTCCTTTTCGTGGCCACGACTGCTTGTTGATGGGAATTAATGGCGAGATTACGGTTGAGATTTGCTCCTGCTACGTGAGCATTCATTGCGTCGACGCATCTAATGGAACTCTCTCTCTCTCTCATCTCTCTCTCTCTCTCTCATCATGAGCATCTGAGTATGGACGGCAAAATTGTCACGCTTGGTCAAATCGCATAATCATGGGCAAGGGACGGCAAAATTGTATCTTCTATTGAATCACGCATGGTCAAATCGTATCATCATGAGCATTAATCAAACCTGTGGTTTCGTGCTGCCGAAGAGAAAGGATAGAGGCGGCATTTTTAGCACGAAAGAGAGGATAGGGGCGGCGTTTTTCCTACGCAATTTCAGTCCAGGATCAGAGGCATGCATTACCAAGTTGGTGACAATCAATGGGTTTACATGGATTGTTTATAGACTTTATTACTTAAAATTTAAATTGATATATATATATAATAAATAAAAATAGAGAAATGTGCATTAATCAAACCTGTGCTTTCGTGCTGGTCGGAAGTGAATGTTATTATTGATCAAGATTCTTGACCATGTCAATTTTTTCTATCAAAGTAGGCCCACATGTGAGATACTACCTCTGTAACGGTTATGACCCTGCAAACCGATACTCAAATGAAGTCTAATATCCTTTACTCGGCTTAACTGGTCTACGACCAGTTTGACTCACGAGACAACCAACTATGGAGATCATCCACCAGCTATACGATTATGGTAATCTTTTACTAGTAACCTAGTCGGGAGACATGTAAGTTTCTCAAGTGATTAACGGGGAAGTAGTTATTGGCTCATCTGTCAACTTACGACGGTTGACTAAAAGACGTGAAGGTTCAAGACTCTACAGAAAAACGTGCGTGAAGATTAGAAGTGCATTTAGCGGCATTAAATATCACCTTTCAATAACTATAAAGGGGTAGCCCATGTATTCATGTTAAGACATTCATATTCATAATCATGTAAACATTCATTGTTTAGATTCAACTTCTTAGACTCTGTAATATTCCTATGGTGTTCTCATACAAACACTTGTGTCCACAACAATAAAAGAGCCTTTGTTTTGATATTTTGGTCATATTATTTTTTGAATAAGCTCAATAGGGAGTCTGTGTTCCGATCATCGACCATTAGTTAGAGAGGTAAAAAGGGTAAAGTTACCCTAGAGCTCTAAAAAAATTAACCAAATATATCACAAAAATGAAGAAATTTAAGCAAGCATACAATCTAATTAAACACCTCTCAAATGAAATTATCCTTTGAATTAATGTTTTAATTAACCCCACACAATATACTCCTACTTTTTTTGCGAGGAACAATATACTCCTACTTAATTAACTGCATTAGTAATTAATTATTTTCATATATATATATATATATATATATATATATACTCTTTTATCACTTTGGGTATACTCATATACTAATTATAAGATACTCTAATGCGAACTACACGAAAAATTTGTAAGAGGGTCAATAGTTTTTAACATATTTTATAAATACCTTCATGTTCGTACTAAAAAGAAGTATGTCTAAAAAATTGTACATACCACCTCTAAAAAGGTGTGAATACCACCTAGATGGTCTTATATACTCGTATACTACACATACATACTCTCGGTTAAAAAGGTGTGAATACCACCTAGATGGTCTTATATACTCGTATACTACACATACATACTCTCGGTTACGCAACATACTTCCTTTGTTGTGAGATGCGGAATAGAGAGTAGCTACTCCCAAGAGTGGAAAAAGGTTTGATCAAATTCAGATATAAGCCAAAGTACATGAAGGAGCAGTTCATAGCAGCTTTTTTTCCCTCTGATACGCCGAATGCCAGATCTAAGCCCAATTAAGTTGTCACCAGACAGTACGCACTTACCATAATTAATCAAGTGGATAAACCGCAGCTTACGTGTCACGCCGAATATACTTACACTGATCTAGAGTTTACGTACGAAATTATATTTCCACGCAATTAATTTGTTAATTCCCCGCGAGGAGCATCCGCGCAAATATTCTTTCGCTCCTACCATCTGTCACCGAAAAGTAAGCAGGTCTAATCTATCTCACATGGCACTATAGATATACAAAACTATAGATAACTGTTGTTTATAGTATCTTTTAATGTATAATATATTTTATTTTTCGTGTTATAGTCGACTACCGCAAGAGAGATAACCTAATTCTTTATGCTTCCTCTCTCTCATCTACATCATCTCGTGTTTTATGTAATAAAACTTATAAACAATTAATGTTACACTACTGTACATAAGAAGATCACATGAGCTACTACTGCCTATTGGTTGGTTGATCAGACCAGCATCAAGGAACACTTGGCCGTTTGCACAATTATAATAAACTATCTACCTTTTAGGCATGGCACCCCAAGCATGTGCACATTATACTAAGGCATGTACTAAGAGTCTGCTACTATTACTGGTCTGAACTTAGCATATAGATTATTCATCATCATGGCTTGGCTTTATCTTTGAGTTGGTAGCATGGCAGGGTTTCAACTCCACTGCACATCATCTTCTTTTCTTTTTGTCTATTGAATGAATCGTTTGCTTCTGCATTTGAGGCAAAGATTCCTGTGATTAACAAGAACGAGTACAGTGTACTATTACTTTGTTGTTTAGAGGCTTCCAACTCCACCGACTAAATCCACGGAGAGATCTGAGATTGCACTCCTCTTCGATCTCCTTGAGTCAAAAGAACATAGTGGCATATATAGGTATCCTATCTTTACACCCAAGCTAGGAACCTGTGGCTAATTAAGTGAGCTTTATATATTATTCAAGAATAAGGTTACATTCCTAAGCAACTAAGTGCTCAAGCACAATAAACATGCTCACGCCAAATCGCACAATGGTTCAACAGTTTCGCCAATTGTGCAATCTCATGTGCTATACGTACCCCATTTAGCTCTCTCTTTGTATACCGTATCGAAAAGGCCTGCAACTGATCAGCCATCTCTGAAACTTTTGAAATAATAAACATTAGCTGAGATCTCTGTGTGTTGGGATTGGTCAGCAGGTGTGCTAAGGAAGCACAATCAGTCTCTAACATCGCCGCCTTGTATACGCATATGTGTGAATCTTCTTTTGAACATGTCCATGCAATTTAATAGTTAATTATGTTTCAATAAAAAGTTTATTTTTGCCACTCAAAATGTGTATAATATCGTTTCTACCATCGAAAATTTGCACATTTTATTTTTGCCATAAAAATTTGTGCATATTTGTCACTATGGACTAGGTTAGGGGCGCCATGGCCTTTTGGTCATCCTGTTGGTTTGACTGTGAAGTGGACCGACGAACGAGATGAAGCACAAATTTTCGATGGCAGAAACAAATAAGCAAATTTTAGAGGACAAAAACAAAATGACACAAACAACATTGCACATGTTTTGAGTGGCAATAACAAAAAAAAAATCCCTAGAATTTTAGCATAATTACGTTAATTGGTGGAACTAGGTCAAAAAAAAATGAAACGTAGGGTTTTAGTAAGAAACTTAGAGAAAATAAAACACCCAATCTCACTAATATGTTCTTTAACGAAATTATGAGAAAATTTTTGTACCGAACAAAGGGTTTTCAAATGTTGTCCCTGCCTTGTTTTTATATACCAGAAGTGTGAGAAAAACATTTGCGTGACTCAAATATATGCAAGTCGGAGTCAAGTGAAAAAAGAAGAGAAGATACGGCAGCTAGCTTAGCTCTCTCTTCTCCCTTAGTTGGCGCTGAGCTAGGCAGTTGTTGTCAATTCATACAATAACAACGGTTCTTACGCGTAGCCTGAAATTCATAAAACAACACGAGCTCATATCCGACCGAGAAGAACGATTCAGACCACGGGAAAAAAGAAAAGAGGCGACGCTAGCTGAGCTCTATGCAAACGACATCGCACGACGTACCAATCGTTTTCGTCCTAATCGTGCAACACATGTATATTCTGTGAAGGCCAAAAGGTGTACGTGTCGCGGTTTGACAGATGCTCATCGGTTAATTTAGCCATAAGCACCCGTGTTTACCGACTACTGCCCCGGCCCCTCTCGATTCGCATGTGTTGCAGCTTAATCTGACGACCAGTTGCCGGTCTTCAACACGGCCAGGACGGGATCTTACGGTTGATTAAATTCTCTATATAATTTTAAATCTGTTCATATAGGATAGTAAAATATTTATATTTAGCACCTCTTGATATTTAAATCTCCCGATCGACGGCGGCGATAGAAATTTCCAACCTCTGTAACGGAACACAGCATCACATATTAGTCGGTATTCCTAACGATCGTTTTTTAACGGTGCCACTTGGCAGGAATCTTGATTCAGTTAGGATACGCTACTTCATTAATTGTCGTTGAAAGTGAACAAAACTGTCCATCCATCCAGAGACGTCGTTGTCGCCGGTTTCGTGAGCTCACGGGAGACAATTGATCAGGCTAACCGCCCTTCTCCCTGCACATCATACGCGCACACGGCCCTAACGTGTTGACGAAATGAGCTCGTTAGCTGTAGCCTGTAGATCATATAGCTAGGGCGATGCAGATTGCAAATGGGTTGCACATGTTGTTTGCAATGGGTTGCACATGTTGTCGCGGTAGATTACGCACACACAATCTACCGGCATTGGAGGCATAATTACAGAGAATAAACACTACTCTATATCTAAAACGTCTTTCCGTTCTATCGAAATCTAACGGTTCAAATCCCGCGCTACCGTGTCTGCGGTATACAAATTTTGTCGCACATTGAATTTGGGTGTTGCGCTACAGCACCATACCATGATAGCTTTACCAACTCATATTATCATTTACACAGTATATCTCTACAGTATATTATTATTTAATTCGGATAACGTCGGATAATTCGGATAACGTCGTCTTTTTGTCGTCCCAGGCTCTCTCTCTCTCTCCCCGTTGCGTTCGACTTCGACGTTCCCACCTCTCCCTAAGTCTCGTTTTTTTTAATTAATTAAGAAATTAAGAAATTGCCTTTTCCCTGCGCACCGCGAACCTTCCAGAGACGGGGATGCAGACTGGAGAGCTACAGCTCCGGCGGGTAAGAAAGGGATAACGGGGTCTAACTCCACGCCGGCTCTGCTGCCGTTGCCGTTTACAGTTCCGTTATATTGTCGGGAGAGGAAATGATCGCTACCATGAGCACGAGTAAAGGAAGAAAAGTAGCGGCCGTTTTGGAGTAAATTTCTGATCAATCAGCTATCAATGATACTGATATACTGTACTACTAGTAGTTCACTGTTCAGTTTTTTAAAAACTCATCTTCTGTTCCTGTAGTCGGATAGATTATGAACCTTTGATTCTGCATCTCACCCATTGGTCGTATAGGTTATTTCCGTGGTACAACCAAGCCAAATCAAGGGTTTCTTTGTAAGGATTTTCTATTTTTAAGTTTTTTTTTGTAAGTTTCAGTTAATTTTTGTGACATACAATTGTATGCTAATCCAATAAATTAAAAAAGTATGACTTATGTTTTAAAAAATCTAGCAACTTTACAAATAGATAATATCTTCATTTTATTCAAGATGAGAGGAGCTTGATTTCATTTTACGGGCGTAACTAAAGAAAGATAATGATACGTATAAATGCATGTGAGATGTGTCTAAAAGATCATTGCACTATTTAAGCCGTATGCGACTCTGATTACCAGAGGAGGCCACCACCACGCCAACAAATCTCGCCACCGGATCTAGCTCGCCGATTGTCGTTGGATCGAGGCTCGCCGCTGCGCCATCGTCGCTTGAGGTTGTCGCCGCCGCCTCCTGATCCTGTAGTTGCTCGAAATTCATCGCCGCTCGGATCGAGAGGAGGTCGCAACCACCACTTCGGTGCTCCCCAACCAACATTGTCCTCGCCGAAAGTCGTTGCTGCCTTACATCAAGGTCGTCGTCGCCAAATCGGTTATGGCAGGGAAGCGAGCAGCAGCGTGATAGAAGCAAGCAGCGGTGGCGCCGGTCTGGGTGGAGGACACGGCAACGGCGATCGGAGGCTCCGTGGCGGCAGCGGATCTGGAGCGAGAGTAGAGGTGACACGTCGCCGACGGCAATGGCTACGGATAGAGGTGGGCATCTAGAACGAAAGATTGGGCCTATTTCGCATCAGCGCGGCCAAGCACGCCCAACTAATCGTCTGCGTCGCGCGCCTAACGGCGCATTTCAGAAGCCGCCTGGCCATTGCTCGCGCTGCGCCGCGCTTAGACCGTGCTGTGCCGACCGTGCTTCGGACTGACCCAAAAAAGCACGGCCCAAGTCCCAACTCTAGCTACGAGAAGAGGAGGGCATGAAGATGAAGTGAGATGCTGCTAAGGGAGCAATCCGATGGGAGAGAGGGGATGTTTTACTTTTCGATCTCGCTCGGTAGATGTAAAAAAGTAGTAAATACTATAGAAAATAAATAAATATAGTATCTAAGTGATATAACAGTAAAATGATAAATCTCGTAACAAATCTGATAACACCCAACGTTATAAGTGGGCCTAAGGGAAAAAAAATAGAGGATTTTGGTCAGGGGTATGTGACGTCACCTACCGTACGCCGTCAGGATGAGAGGCCGTCAAGTCCATTCCTTTCAGACACGTCCTGGTCGGTGAGCCCCTGACGTCACCCCTCGTCACGTGTCGGGCTGGGAGACGTGACGGCAACGCCCCGCTTGGTTTTCTTTACTGGATGATTGAGATCGTGACGACCGACGACGACGAGACCCCCCGGTGACGTGGGCCGTCAGATGTGTCGACCGGAGGCGAGCCGCACGGATCTCGAGGCTGGAGTGGCCTCGTCGGCTGGCCCTCGGCGCCGCCTTTCGACCGTTGATGGCGCCCGGGACGAAGGAGCGGATAACGCCCTGCGCTCCCTACCCTACAAAAGAAAGTCTTTTTTTCTTCAGTTTGGTGCGCTTTGTCCCTCTCCATGGAAAAGAGAGGACTACTGTTACACACGATGTACATTTCTTGCTTTTTCTTTTTCCCCTTTTGTTGAATTGACTGATGTACGTACTACTCCTGCTCCCTAGTAGTGCATCTTTCTTTTGATTTTTCCCTGTTTTGACATTTTTTTATTTACATTTACATAAACGATCATCCTCAAAAATTATTTACAAAAATAGTTTATTCTCATACGATGGTCTCTCCCCGGCCGCCACGTGCTCCGCTGCCACACAACCAGCGTGCGGCAACCCCGCCACGCCCATCCCCTCCCCATCCCGCACACACGGCCCACCTCCAGCCAGCCCTCGTCACCCTTTTTTCCACAGAAAAATGTCATCGCGTCACCTCCATCTAATCGCTGCCTCCCCGTCAAATCATTGTCTCCTCCATGTGCATGCATGAATGCATGCGAGAGAAAACGCTCTCAGCTCGCAAACTCTATAAATAGCAAGCGAGAGCTATTAAATTTCATCGTCTCGCTCTCGCTTTCTCTCTCTCGGTTGTCTCTGTCGAATTTATATTCAGGGACGTTTTAGCGTTATTAAGTACTGTCATTTGCACCCATACTAGCAGAATTTTTTTCTTGTCTCTAAATTCTTAATTAACTGTGTTGTTAGTAAATCAGTTGTAATATTATTTTCGCACTTAGTTGTCTTTTACAGACGTACTCATTTTAGTCGTTTTAGAATTTTTGTAGTTAAATTAATGTTACATAAATAATTAGTTCTAAAACTGTAATTTGTAGTTAAAAAATGTCATGCGATGCACGCACTGCTGGCCGTGCGAGTTAGCCAACCTCTTTCGAAGCGTGTACGTGGTGTCCCCCAAACTTAGCTGAGGCAGTTCAGTCATTGCCCGCAGGGTACACTTGACGAGATCGTTAGGACGCATCTCGTTGCTTACTTTCTTCAGCTCTTTGGTTGAGTCATATTTCCAAGCACATGGTGACTTTCGCTACCCCAGCTTCGATCGCGTCGCTAAGTCGTTGGTTAATGCGTAGGCCGGGCTGATGCCTTAGTATAGCTGGGGATCAGACGTACTTTGTGCCACATACCGGGGGTTGTGTGATGCTTCGCGGTTCAGCATCGGTGGTACCCCCAGCCTGGCTATCTGCTACGTGCTCCTGCAGCTGTGGAGTTGGGAGCACTTCGCTGTTGGCGCGGCTGTCCATCGAGAGAGCGGTGCACTCATACGTCGTTCCACACGACCAGATAGACGGGCCCACCACGGGCTTACGATGGATTGCAAGCTGTCTGCGCTGGGCCAAGGATAGACCGTTGAGGTGCAACATGTTGTTTCACAACTAGTTCGAGTCGTTGCACGAAAGCGACATCATATGGACTCCATGGTATCTGGAGTTCGTGCATGCGATAGCGCCGCACAGACTGTCCGCGCAATGCACCCAGGACGCAGGACTATGGACGACGACCTACCATTTCGTGTTCGCACATATGGTGGAGCATTACGCGTCGCAACGCGTAATGCGACAGTTTGGTGTGCACCAGGTCGTGCCCCCCGTACAGCAGGCTTCTGCCGCGAGCCATACAAATGTGAGTCAAACTTCATCCGAGTAATATTGACACTTCTTATGTCTTCTTTTCTAATATCAATCCTTCCTAAAATGCATACAATCGAGACATGGTGGGCATATTCAGGACTGACGACCAGTCCAGCACGAGTAGACTACGTCATGGACGAAGAGGGAGCACTTGGATGTCTTGCGTGAGCAGTGTTCGTACAACGTTCGCATGTACGATGAGTATATGGAGTGGTACGTGCCACGGTCGCGCGCAAGACTCACCCTTCCTCCACCAGAGCACCTGAAGCAGGTCACACACCAGCAGAGCCTCCGCCGCGCGTTCGATCGTTATAGTGCTTCGTGGTGTGACAACACCGTAGGACACTTGCAACCTCTGGTCGTTCTATTGATGATATATATTTGTACTCCTATCGTTAATGAACCTGTTATGTATGTCACTACAGTTGGAGTGGGTGCAGCGCATCGCAAATGCATTGGAGTCCGCCATCCACAACCCAGACACAACACCAGCTGTAAACTTTGAAGTATATCTTTTGCGGAGACGAAGATGATAATAAAGAACTTGAGCTGCGATCGTTCGACGAACGACGTCATGCGCATCAGGCATCAAGTGGGGGTGTCGTGCTCTCCCTCTAGGTCACCACGACGTAGCGAGTTCGGCCGACGTTGTAGTGTTCCCCGTCGGTCATCCACGAGCCAGATCGGCGGGAGGTAAGTTATGTACAAATTTACGTTTTGTTTTTTTTTGTTATGCCTTACGTTACGCTAACATCATGTCATTCTCCCGCCGTAGGTCCATCGGGATGAATCACTTCTACTGTCCGCGTTCGGTACACAGACTAGCACTCCCCCTCGGCCATCATCTGCACTGCACATCAGGGAGGTACAAGATTCTTAGTTTACGTCCAAAGTGTGTATCTGTACTAACATCGTTCCGTCTTGCGGCCTTTAGATTACCGTGGGGGTCACGGCCAATCCACATCGACTGATGATGACGATGCAGGGCTCCTAGCTCCCACCAGGGAGCAGTACACAACATCAAGGTATGAAGCATGACAGCCAGGGTTTGGAGCGTACGCTGGGCAAAGCTCCTCCACGTGGGCTGGCACACCGTACATTCAAGGTCAGAGCTCATCCAGGTGGGATGGCACACCATACCTCCAAGGCCAGAGCTCATACGCACAACCGAAGGTGCATGCATCAAACCGCGGGAGTGAATTTATAGAGTCTGTTGTTCTTGAATTCTTCGGAGGTGGCCCCAGCTCGGCATGCCTCATTAGGACGACATGCATGTTTACCAGACTTTGCTAGGCCAGACTCAGCCTACTGGTGCACCTCTGCCCATTCAACGGTCTCCATACCCCCTCTGATCCGACACACACTCTCCGGACCGGCTCACGTATCCCACAGGATATGCTCGATGCAAAACATCCAGACGCACGCGGAGGCGGCCGCAACAAGCAGATAGTAATGGCTCCATGAGTGAGCCATATTGTATCCCGTATTATGCGATTATATTTTGGTATATTTGTATTCATATTTTCTTTTGTTATATTTGTACCCGTATTTTGTTTGTTACGTGTGTACTCCTGCACCATATTATATATCGATATCTCCAATGGAGTTGCAATACGCTTTTTTCTATACATTCCAAGTAATATGAAATCATGAAACCTCATTTATGAAACCTAAAATTTCCATGACCTAAATCTTTTTCTAGATCTAAAATTTTGTAAAATAGTACACTTACACGACATTGCGAGAAAAATTCTGAATGAATAAAATTATAAAAAATTTACACAAACAATTACATTGTGTCAGGATGCTCCACATAAAATCTCATAATTTTTTGAATGCATTTGTTATATTTTAAAATTTGTACAAACAGTGTTGAAACCCTAATCGGCTTAAACCCTAATCCGGAACACGTGGCCGGTTGCGGGGACACCGCACGGTGGCTATTTTTGCAAATAATTTTTTAGGACGACTATTCCTTTAAATATGAGGCGGAAAGGTGCCAATATGGCCAAAAGTTCCTTTCTTTTTGGGGATTTTCTTTTGTTTTCCAGTATCGGTGTGATTTACTCTCTTGTATCAGAACTCGTATACAAGGAAATCGATGTCGCTTCTGTATATGCGGTAGCTGAGATTGGAACAATGAATTTTGTAGGAGGAAATGGTTCAATTTCCGCGTGAACCAAGCATGGAAAATTCGTGTGTTCTAAACGAGCAAAAATCGTCAGATTTCTTGTGGTTGAAAGTTGTATGCTTGACATAGTGAGATTTAGCTATTTCTACAAATTTGTATTTACTAGGTGTCGTAGGGGCGGGCCCACCAGCAACAACGCCCAGGCGAAGTGACCATCAGAACCGAGGTGGAGGCCCCCGGGTGAAGCCTTCGGGGCACCACCTGGTACCCAAAGCCTTAGTGAAGGGTCCACGGGGCACCACGAGGCCCAGAGCAGCAGGATCTTTGGGCCACCTTCGGGGGGTACCGAAGCCTCCCTGAAGGGTCCACAAAGCACCACGAGGCCCAGAGCAGCAGGACCTCCGGGACACCTTCAGGGTGGACCCGAAGCCTCCCGAAGGGTCCACGAAGCACCACGAGGCCCGGAGCAGCAGAACCTCCGGGCCACCTTCGGGACACCTTCGGGGTGGACACGAAGCCCCCCGAAGGGTCCACGGAGCACCGCGAGGGCCGGAGCAGTAGGACCTCCGGGGTGGACCCGAAGCCTCCACTAGCGATCCTGGACCGAGGCACCAACAGGATATACCAGGCCCAGGAGCGTCCACCATGAACCAAGGCCTAGCCGTAGGGGGAATGTCCCTGCAGCCCCTACGCGCACAGTGTTGTTATAGTATTAGAAGGGTAATGTACAAGACCCTCTCACATGGGACTATAAATAGGGAGTCACCCTCTTCCTGTAAAAAGGGAGAAAAAAATCAAGACGACTTCCCCAGAGTGCTAACCATCATCTCGTTCTTATCACTGGCTAGTCCCCTCTCCCGAGGATCCCCGGAGCCCCTCTAGGCTTGTCCGAGGTCCCCCTTCTCTTACTGTATAACTCGTTTTTTGCTACTACAGTTGACGCCGTCCGTAGGGACCGACAAGTTGAGCGCATACCCGAAGTACAAGAATGGCACCTCGGAGAGCCGCGCCTCGCACTCGCCCGGCTGGAGACGCGGCGACGGCCGAACCAACCGGCGCCTCGAGGGCCAAGCGAAGTAAGACCTCCCAGGCCGCGGAGCCTACCGTCCGCCCCGAGGAGATCGAACACTCCACGTAGGACACCATAGCTGGCGAGGCACCCCCCGAGACTCGGGCAGTCGGCCAGCCGGTGGCACCGACCCAGCCAGGGGCAACACAGAGAGCCCACGACTTACTCCAGCAAGAGCTGGCCGACCTCCGCCGGGAGCTGGTCGACCTCCGACAGCGCGGAGCGCCCGCCGCCGCCTAAGGGGCGCCAGACCGCCGGGCCGAGCACTCGCCGCACTGGGTCCTCCGCTCGCCTCTGCACTGCTGCCGGGAGACCCTAGTTCCCCCTTGAGCGCAGGGCTGGAGGCAGCCCGCGCCCCGATCTTTAAGATGCCAGAAGTCCGGCCCTACGAAGGATCGACGGACCCCGCGGAGTTCCTCCGCGTCTACGAGACAGCCATCGAGGCTGCCGGGGGGGGTGACACCACAAAAGAGAAAAGCTTGACCCTGGCCTTGAGGGGGATAACGCTGACGTGGTTCTTTACCATCCCCCCACGCTCTGTGTATGCGTGGGAACAAGTGCGGGACCTAATGCGCAACAGCTTCCAGGGAAACTATGCCGAACCAAAGGGCACAGGAATCTGTTCGCCATGAAGCAAGCCCCAGGCGAGTCCTCCGCAGCTTCTTCAGAAGGTTTGCAGAGGTCAAGTGCCAAGTGAAGGGGGTCAACGGGACAACCGCGATCAACACCGCAACTTGCGGACTCCAGAAAGGACCCCTGGCAGAACGACTCGCCCACAAGCCCGTCCACTCGGTGGCAGAGCTCTTCGACAAAATGGAGGACTACGCCGGAGCGGAGGAAGACAGCATCCGGCGGGGAGGGACCTCAAGCCACAGCGCGGCAAAGGCCATAGCGGCAAGACCAGCCCCGAAAGAACCGGGGGTGACGGTCGCGGCAGCAGCAAAAACCACGAGCAACGACAACCGCCTCGAGGGGCGTAACGTACAACATCGGCGACAAGAATACCAGACTCCGGCGAGGGCACGGCTAGGGACGCGGTCGCGGCCGGCAGGATGGAAGGCATACCGAAGTCCGGCTGTTCTGCGACCTTCACAACGAAGGGTCTCACGCAACCCTACAATGCCGAACCCCCCGAGACGGCCAGGAAAGGCCACTCTTGTTCTGCGACCTGCACGGCGAGGGGTCCCAAGCCACCCAGCGCTGTCGCACAATCACCGCCATGCAAGAGTACATGAGCCGTGGTCGCCCAGCGGGGCCAAATGATGAGGGAAGGCCGGGGAACCAACTACCCGCCCCACCCCTAAGGCCTCGTATCGAAGGAACCGAAGCAGAGCAAAGGCAGAGGATCATCAACATGATCGCGGGCGGCTCATCGTCAGTACTGTTGTCAAAAAGGCAGCGATGGGCTTACGCACGCCAAATCCACCATGTGGCAACATGCGCAACTTCTAGCCCGCCACGCTACGTCGAAATACCCATCACCTTCGGCCCGGAAGACGCCAGGGGCGTGCACTTCCCTCACCATGACCCCCTGGTCATCTCGGCCAATATCGCGGACTTCGAGGTACGCCGCGTCCTAGTGGACGGAGGAAGCTCCGCGACCTATTGTTCGCGGAATCCCTCGACAAAATGATGATCCCAAAGGACCTACTGTCACCACCAGGCATCCCCCTAGTGGGCTTCGGCGGAAGGCCGGTAACAGCTCTGGGGCAGATCGATTTAGCCGTCACCTTCGGCGACGGATACGCTGCCCGCACGAAAGTCATCACGTTTGATGTAGTCCAAATGTCAGATCAATACAATGCTATCCTTGGCCGAGCCACGTTAAACGCATTCGGCGCCATAGCGCACCACAACTACCTCTACATGAAGATCCCCGCTCACGAAGGGGTAGTCACGGTGCGGGGAGATCAAGACCTCGCAAGATAGACCGAGTTCGAAGCATTATCCCCCGCCCGCCACGTCCACACGGTGGGAACAGGTGCTGCACAGCCCAATAGCGCCCCGGCAATGTGGGCGCCAAGGCCAAGCCTGAAGGCCAGCTCCTACGGATCCTTATCGCCGAAGATGAACCAGACAAAACAGTGTCCCTCGGCGCCGAGCTGTCTGCCGCGGCCTGCGGAGACATACTTGGGGTGCTCCGCCGCAACAAGGACATCTTCGCTTGGGGCCCCGAAGACATCCTGGGGGTCCCGAGGGAAGTTGTCGAGCATCGGCTAACACTGCGAAGCGACGCGGTGCCCAAGAAGCAGAAGTTGCGCCGCATGTCGGTGGAGCGCCTGGAAGCCGCAAAAAGGAGGTCGCCACGCTCTTAAAAGCCGGGGTGATCAGGGAGATTAAGCACTCAGAGTGGTTAGCCAACCCGGTCCTCGTGCGGAAGTGTAAGGTCGAGGTGGCCGACTAGAGGAGGTGAATAAGCGGTTTTTAAAATCTCTATTGGGCTAAACCAATTAATAATGCGGAAGCTAATAACAATTGGTTTTGCACAATTAAAACCTAAATACACTAGGCTCAACTAAGTGCACCAACAATACAAGAGAGCAATCAAACAATGATATATAAGCAATTAAAGCATGTAATGTAAATTGCTCAAAGTAAAGCACAAGTAAAACAAGATGGACACAATTATGTTTTACCGTGGTGGTCGGAGACTTGCCGGTCTCCCCTAATCCACGTTGAGGTAAGCCCAACCACGTTGGACCGGCTCCACTAATTAAGCCAACACCTCCAAGGTTAGTCCAACACTTGGACCGGTTCCAAACCGAACCAACACCTCGCTCCACTAAGGTTGCTCTTCCTCCACTCCGGAGATGGCGAGCACCAAACCACTCATAACACGCTGGGCCTTCTCACAAGCTTCTTGAGAAGATCACCGGGCACGACGCCTCCACGCCGTCTAGGTGTCGGCAAACACCAAGAGTAACAAATCCAAACTTTCAATTGAACTAATCAAGTGTCAACGCTCACGTGGATACACAATCCACTACCTAAGGCAACACATGCACTTAGGGTTTGCTCTCTAATCTCACCAAGTGCAACACATGCACAAAAGAGAATAGAGGCTTGATCTTAGCTCAAGAAACTCAACAATGACTCTAGCACACAGCCAGCAACATTAGCACACTCTCCCAACCGGCCAAGGCTCATATTTATATCCCACACACAAAAACTAGCCGTTGGGAGAAGATTCCTTCAAAACAGCACAGGGCTGGTCTGACCGCCAACCAATGGCTGGTCGGACCGCCCCATGCGCCAACGGCTAGAAAAATAACCGTTGGGCCTTCGGCCGGTCGGACCGCCATGCAATGGCCGGTCGGACCACCGCCAAATCGGATCGCCGTCTTGGCGGTCCGACCGCCGCTGTAAATTTGGCTAAGTCCCACAAAGGAGCTCTCGAAAAACGCTCCGCCGATCTCGGAACTTCCTCACAACGGAAGTTCCGTTTTTATAACGGCGGAACTTCCGCACAGAGAAACCAGACAGAGAGAAATCGGTCGGACCTCCAGTAGCACACCGGTTGGATCGATTTACTACCGGTCCGACCGGTGACCACTTCCGGTCTGACCGGAAGTCTACAGAACCAAACCGAATTGCTCCACTTCAAATGGCAAAACACATTCGCTCATTTGAATGCAATTTTCGACAAGATTTCAAAGATGATATTCTCAGTAGGTTACAAAACACATTTGCTAACACTTAGAATACTCATCACAAGGAATAAGGTACATGGACTTACACCATTTGCAAAACGCATTTGCAAACTTAAGTCACATGCTACAAGGGTTATGCATGAGCCTTGATTATTTGCAAAACACATTTGCAAATAAATAGCATCATGCCTAGATGAGCTAGAGCAAACACAATGAGCTATCAACACATGACTAACTCAAACTACTAGTTAAGACCCCTCTTAATAGTACGGCAACCTATACTAGCAATCCGGTCTTTCAACCAAACACCAAGACCGGTAAAAGACTAGGAACACATCCTTAGCCCTAGCTAGTCATACCTTTGCCTTGCATCTTCTTGAAGCTTGATGACGCACATCAACACTTCAAGTCCGGGTCATTAACTCGATAATCATCAACGCATGATGATCCTTTGTTTGACCTCCATCAACACGTGATGGGTCTTCTCTTGTCTTGACGATCAACTCATGATCATCTCTTCTTGATAAGCATCAACTCATGATGCATCCTTTACACCAAGCTCTTGACTTGATGATCAACTCATGATCATCACAAGTCTTCACCATCCTGGAACATAACCTATTCATCCAACTCATGGAAAATGTTAGTTTCACAATATGATTATCATTAATTACCACATCATACCATTAACTCATAATGGTGGGACAAGATACATCAATCTTTCCTTCTTTGGTAATTGATGATAACCACTTAATTACTCATAAATTGAATGTTGATAAATGAGAGAACAAATTGAGTATATATCAACTACACAAGTTATATATATACTCTAACTTGAGTATACAAGAACTACACAAGTTCTATATACTCATAACATGAGTATACAAGAACTACACAAGTTTTGTATACTCAAACGGATTTGTTTCAAAGTAAAGATCTCAAATATATGTGGAGAATGGAATATGGATCAATACTAATGAAACCACAAAATATAGAATAAAACTCCCCTAAATGTGTGCATACACAAATGTGTAATAAGATCATATGCACATATTCAAGTTTGACTTATGGTTGAGTTCAATCCTATATTTTGGATCCGAGGAATGCAACAATATATAAGATTGAGATGTCGATTGCATATCTCGTTGTGTTTCACCTTTATATCCAAATGAGACTATACAAAGATAATACTTGACAAGAGAGTTAGTCTCATATTTGGATTTGTCATTAATCACCAAAACACTCCATTAACTCATAATGGCGGGTCTAGATCTTTCAGGAAGGGGGAAGGGGACTGACGCATGTGTGTTGACTTCACCGACCTCAACAAGGCGACACCCAAAGACGATTTCCCCCTACCCCGCATCGATCAGCTCGTAGACGCCACTTCGGGCTGCGAGTTAATGAGCTTTCTCGACGCCTACTCCGGTTACCACCAGGTATTCATGGCAAGGGAGGACGAGCTCAAAACAGCATTCATCACCCCCATCGGCACGTACTATTACAATCGCATGCCCTTCGGCCTGAAGAATGCAGGAGCCACGTTCAGCTGACTCGTCAACAAGGTTCTGGCCGAACAGCTTGGCCGGAACATTGAGACTTATGTTGATGACATGGTAGTCAAAAGCACATTCCAGGCTTCGCACATGGCCGATCTCCAAGAGACATTCGCCAACCTCAGGACGAATGGGATAATGCTCAACCCAAAAAAGTGTGCCTTCGGCGTCCGAACCGGAAAGCTACTTGGCTTCCTCGTGTCGCAAAAAGGCATCGAGGCGAACTCAGAGAAGATCAAAACCATCCAGAAGATGACACCCCCCGTACGGCCCGCAAGGTGCAGATTCTTGTCCTGCTCGGCGGAGCGGGCCCTGCCGTTCTTCAAAACACTCCGCGGAGCGAAGCCCTTCAGCTGGACCCAAGATTGCCACGAGGCCTTCCAACAACACAAGGAATACCTCGCCAAGCTCCCCAGCTTAGCGAGCCCAGCGCAGGGCGCAACCCTCTTGATTTACCTCGCAGCATCTTCGTCAGCTGTCAGTGCGGTACTCATCCAAGACGAAGGGGTTCGACGCCCGATGTACTATGTGTCCGAAGCTTTACAAAGCGCCAGAGCCTGGTAGACCGAGCTAGAAAAGCTGGCCTACGCCCTCCTCATGGCCTCTCGCAAGCTCCGGTATTATTTTCTGGCACACGACATTGTCATCCCCACATCCTACCCACTGGCCCTGATGTTGAGGAACAAGAACGCATCGGGTCGCATAGGCAAATGGGCGGCCGAGTTGGCACCATTCGACGTGACCTTCACCGCATGCACAGCAATAAAGTCGCAGGCTTTAGCCAACTTCATTGTCGAATGGACCCCGCAACTAGCGGACCATGCACCAAGCCAAGTTGAGGCACCTTGGGTAATTACCACGGATGGGTCGTGGTGCGCAGCAGGGGCCGGCGCCGACCCATCTTGACCGCGCCAGACGGTCGGACAATCTCCTACACAGCGCACCTTGACTTCCCAACAACAAACAACGCCTCCGAGTACGAGGTCATATTGCTCGGCCTGCGGAAGGCCAAAACATTGCGCGCGAAGCGCATTATAATCAAGAGTGATTCCCGCCTCGTCGCTGGGCACTTCGACAAATTATTCATAGCAAGGGACCCGAGATGTCCAGGTACTTAGCGGCGGTCCGGGGTGAAGCTAAGAATTTCCACGGCATCACCGTCAAGAGCATCCCGCGCACTTGCAACGACGCGGCAGACGGGCTAGCCAAAATAGCAAGTTCCAACGGAAAATCCCCTCCAGACGTACTGTACTCCAGGCTGCAGGAGCCATCAACCGCCCTGGAAGCAACAGGGGTTGCCCCTGAAGCAACAGGGGCTTCCCCGGAGATACCAACGACCCAAGAGTCTCGCCCCGTTCTCCAGATCAGTAGCACGGACTGGCGGAATTCCATTCGAAGCTACCTTGGAGGAGAAGAGCCCGACGAAGCAGCAGAGCCAAGCCGCCTAAAGCACCGAGCTCGCAACTACCGCATCATCGATGGCCAACTGTACAAGGGAGGTGTCTGCGCCCGTTGCTGCGTGCATCTCCCAGACCGAAGGGCAATCCTTGCTGAGAGAAGTACACGAGGGACTCTGCGGAGCACACCAAGCACCGCGGAGCCTCGTGGCAAAAACTTTTCGCCAAGGTTTTTACTGGCCTACGGTGCTCCGGGACGCACAAGACCTGGTGCAGCATTGCCAGGGGTGCCAATGGGCCAGCCATCATTCTAAAGCACCGCCTACACCGCTGCAGCCACTGGCCCCGATTTGGCCCTTCGCGCGGTGGGGGCTTGACATCATCGGCCCTTCCCCACTGCCAAGTGCAGCTTACGGGTCGCATTCGTCACCATCGAATACTTCTCCAGATGGGTGAAGGCCGAGCCAGTCGCCAAAATCACGGCCTCGGCAGCGCAACGGTTCATCTGGAGGAACATCGTGTGTCGGTACGGTGTGCCCCGGAACATAATCACCGACAACGACACCCAATTTGATTCCACGGCATTCCGAGCCTTCTACCAGAGCATTGACACCACTATATGCTTCGCATCGGTCGGCCACACCGAGTCGAACGGGGCACTAGAGCGTGCCAATGACAACTCGCTAGCCAGATTAACCAAGCGCCTCGTGGGTCTTCAAAAGGGGTTATGGCCGGAGGAGCTCCAAAAGTCCTTATAGGCAATTCGCACTTCCCCAACAAGAGCCACATGCTTCTCCCCGTTCAAACTCCTCTTCGGGGACGAGGCAGTGACCCCCGGGGAAATCACAGGAAAGTCCCTACGGACAACCAAAGGACGAACCACAGACGATCGTGCGGTATCAGTCGATCTCCTAGAAGAGCATCGTGCCGAAGCAATATCAACAATGGCCAAGTACGCCGAGGGGTCGCAGGGCATACAATCGAAAAGTCAGAGTCCGCACCCTCACACCAGGCGACATGGTACTCAAAAGAGTGGCAAACACTACGACACTAGGAAAGCTCGAATCATAGTGGGAAGGACCCTACATCATCACCCGGAGCACAAGGGCGGGGTCCTACTACATAGCAACGATGGAAGGACAGCAGCTGGACCACACGTGGAACGCCAAGAGCCTCCGGAAGTATTACCCCTAAATAACACCGGTTTCGCCCGGATTACGGTTCCCCCCAGAAGTGCGAAGGGGAACCTTGCACTCATGTAAGCATATTTTGGGAAAGCAATAAGACTACAACCATGAACAAGGAGCAAAAGACGCTTAACGGGGTTCCGAGCCCCGGCGCAACTAACTCACCCCAGAGGTGTGAAGTGTATAAACTAATACCGCGCATGGCCCACGGCCCCGGTACTAAACGCGGTCCGTCGCGAGCAAAAGACGCCTAACAGGGCTCCGCTCCCCGGCGCACACTAACTACCCCAGAGGTGTGAAGTGTATAAACTAACTTCACAAGGGGCTCCCTCGGAGCCCAACCTAAAAAGTATGGGGGACTGCGCAGCTCCGCCTCCCCCTCGCATAATCCACAAGGGGCTCCCTCGGAGCCCAACCTAAAAAGTATGGGGGAAGGCGCAGGCTCCGCATCCCCCTCGTAGAAATCAGAAGGGGCTCCCTCGGAGCCCAACCTAAAAAGTATGGAGGGCGGCGCAAGCTACGCCTCCCCTCGCAGAAATATGCAAGGGGCTCCCTCGGAGCCCAACCTAGAGCAAATAGGGCATCGCAGTTCACCACAGTAAAGGTAAGAAACAATAGTACACCGCAACATTACAACACTCCGAAAAACATAAAGTAGTACACCGCAAAGTTACAACTCTCCGAGAAACATACAGTAGTACAGCTCAATTATACAACTCGCGCCATCCTCTCCATACAAGAGCGTGCTTCACAAATTTACGGCGCGAGGTACCACTCTTCCACCTGGGCAGCCCACTCAGCCAGTTCCTCTTCGGAAGACCCGGAGGCAACAAGACAGTTATATCCCTCCATCGCCCAAGCAAACAGTTCCCCATCGGAAGCACCAAGGCACACAAGACGCTCGTATTCTTGATCGACCTCCCGCCCTGAGCGAGGCGGGCCCCCGGCATCAGCTACGCTCGGGAATTCCGAAGCAAAAGCAACGCCCGCCCCGCCCAGAACACAAGAATCTCAGCACGGCCTTGGGCGGCCTTGCGCTCAAGGAAGTGCCAAAAGCGCTCCATGGATCCCTCCGGGTTACGACGCTTCCACCGCTGCCACCAGGCCCCACGGTACACGACCCCGCGATAGCACAGTTGTAGGGGCCAGGCGGGGCACTCGGGGCCTGCGGGACACTCGGGGCTCGTGGAGCGCTCGGGTCGACCGACGAGACCGGCCTTCGTACTACGAGCCGGCACGGTCACTTTCTTGTTCCACCCTACGGAGGGACGGGGGCCCCGGCCGACAGCCCACCGAACCATCATCGGTCGGTCCTTGGGAAACCAATGAAAGCGTAGAACAAGGCGAATTCAAAACCAACCGTTTCATTCAAAAAAGGGGAGTCATTACAAACTTGTCCTACCCGGGTACAGAAGCCGGAGCGAAGCGGGAGCAACAAAGAAATAGAACCCTAGCCTATCAAAACTACAACTCGAGGGGCAGCAGGGCAGAGGGTCACACCTTGTCACCCATGGTGGCCCCCCGCCCACCGGCGCCCTCGGGTGCATCTGCCGGCTTGCTCTTCGCCTTCCGCTCCAGCACCCAGCGGAGTGAAGCCATCGCAGCCTCGTGTCCCTGCGGTGCCCAGAAGCCCTGAGCGAAGGCATGCGCCGCCCTCCACACCAATCGTTCGTCGGTGGTGATATCAGACGCTGAGACTACAGACAGAGAGCGCACCCCGAGGGCGTTAACTAACCCACAACCGCCCTTCTGCAGCGACAGGAAGGCCGCAGTCCAAGCGACCTTCGCGCAATGATCGTCGTAGGCTTGGGCAGCGGGCAAGAAAATCTCGTCGCCCCGTCAGAGGCGGTCCAACGTTCGATCAACCTCCAGGACGCGGTGCGTTATCGGTGGCGGTACGGCCCCCAGCGCAGTCACGGTGGTCTCCACCGTTTCCATGGCCTGCCAGACGACACGCGACACCGACTCGAACAGCTCCCGCTCCGAGGCGATCTCGACGTCTAGATTTGCCTTCGCACGACGACGCGTCTACACCTTGTCGCGAAGACCCTGCCGCTCCGCCTCCAGCGCGGCGACCAGCGCTTCCAGAGCTTCGTCTTCTCCGCGAGCTCGTCGCGCTCCGAGGAGAGCGCCTGGCTACGCGCGAAGTGTGAGTTCACCTGACCCTGGACCTTCGCGTACTCCCGCGTGATGTCCGCGTCAAGAACGTGGGACAGCATCAGCGTCTACAACAACATACCGTCAGAAACATAAAACCACATCAAACAAAAACTAATCTGGAGTCACCCTAGCGGAGTTCGCTTCGATTAGCCGAAGCATCTCGCCCATCGACATCTTCTCAAATAGGCGGGACACGAGGGGGGGCAGCAAACCGGGACACCTCCTCGCATACGGCAGCCGCGCTAGAGCTGACCTTGAAGTCGTTGATGCACAACGCCCAAGATCGGCCGTAGGAGCAGCCCCGGAAGCGCCAGGGGCATCAGCAATGCCGCACCCCCCAGCGCTAGAGTGCTCCGCACCCAAACCAGAACCCCCGGCCCCCGAGGCATCGTTGAGTGCTCCTTCGCTCCCTCCACCTGTAGTGCAAGTGTAAGAGGTGTGTCTTGTAAAAAAAACCTCACCAGGGGTCGACGGAGCATCACCAACAACACCTTCGACCAGGGTGTCCTCGGTGCCTCGGCCGTACGCCCCCGAGGGAGTCCCGCTGGAGGACCCCTCGAGGGCCAAGCTCGCCACGCAAAAAGAACCCGTCATATGAGCCGGCGGCGCCGAGCCACTAGAGGCCACCCGCTCGATACGGCCCGAAGGGACGCGGGCCACCTTCGAAGGACGGGTGGGTGACGTAGCAGCCGATTGAGGGACGCGAAGCTCCACCGGCCCGCCGCACTGCAAGGGCACAACATCGATGGGCCCGAGGGCGTTCAGCTCTTCGGGCAACCGACCCTTACGCCGCATGCCATCATCAGGGTCCGCCCGCTCCTCAAGGACGATGGCCGAGTCCAAGTACGCGCGGTTCAACCGCGCCTCGCGAACAACCAGCCCCCACTTCGAGTGCTCCTAGCTGATATACGGGCCAAGGAGCTGCTCCGCAGCTGAAAGATCTAGACCCGCCATTATGAGTTAATGGAGTATTTTGGTGATTAATGACAAATCCAAATATGAGACTAACTCTTTTACCAAGTATTATCTTTGTGTGTAGTCTCATTTGGATATAAAGGTGAAACACAACGAGGTATGCAATCGACATCTCAATCGTATATATTGTTGCATTTCTCGGATCCAAAATATAGGATTGAACTCAACCATAAGTTAAACTTGAATATGTGCATATGATCTTATTACACATTTGTGTATGCACACATTTAGGGGGAGTTTTATCCTATGCTTTGTGGTTTCATTAGTATTGATCCATATTCCATTCTCCACATATATTTGGGATCTTTACGTTGAAACAAAACCTTTGAGTATACAAAACTTGTGTAGTTCGTATATACTCATGTTATGAGTATATAGAACTTGTGTAGTTCTTGTATACTCATGTTAGAGTATATATAACTTGTGTAGTTTATATATACTCATTTGTTCTCTCATTTATCATCATTAAATTTATGAGAATTTAAGTGGTTATCATCAATTACCAAAGAGGGAAAGATTGAGGTATCTTGTCCCACCATTATGAGTTAATGGTATGGTGTGGTAATTAATGATGATCACATTGTGGAACTAACATTTTCATGAGTTGGATATATAGGTTATGTTCCAGAATGATGAAGACTTGGGATGATCATGAGTTGATCATCAAGTCAAGAGCTTGGTGTAAATGATGCATCATGAGCTGATGCTTATCAAGAAGAGAGGATCATGAGTTGATCATCAAGAAAATAGAAGACCCATCATGTGTTGATGGAGGTCAAGTGAAGGAATGCATCATGCGTTGATGCATGTGAAGAATCGGGATGAAGAAATCATCATGTGTTGATGATGATCAAGACAAGATCCCGAAGTGAAGAAATCATCATGAGTTGATGATTGTCAAAGTCAAGGACCCGGACTTGAAGTGTTGATGTGCGTCATCGAACTTCAAGAAGATGCAAGGCAAAGGTATGACTAGCTAGGGCTAAGGATGTGTTCCTAGTCTTTTACCGGTCTCGGTGTTTAGTTGATAGACCGGATTGCTACTATAGGATTGCCGTACTATTAAGAGGGGTCTTGACTAGTAGCATGAGTTAGTCATGTGTTGATAGCTCATTATGTTTGCTCTAGCTCATCTATGCATGGAGCTATTATTTGCGAATGTGTTTTGCAAATAGCCGAGGCTCATGCATTCAATCTTTGTAGCATGGGACTATACTTTGCAAATGTGTTTTGCAAATGGTTGAAGTCCATGCACTTTAGTCTTATGGCATGATGCTGTTATTTGCGAATGTGTTTTGCAAATAGTTGATGCTCATGTTTGATTTCTTGTAGCATGTGACTTAAGTTTGCAAATATGTTTTGCAAATGGTGTAAGTCCATGTACCTTTTTCCTTGTGGTATGATTCCAAAAGTTGGCAAATGTGTTTTGTAACTTGTTGGGAATCTTGCTTGTGATCCTTGTTGGCATGGCTTGTCAATTAGCAAATGTGTTTTGCAATTGAAGTTGTTGAAAAAGCCATTGCTATTTTCTGTCAGGAAAATCGGAAGTTCCGGTTGCATAACGGCGGAAGTTCCGCAGGCCGGACGGTCCGATTTCCAGTGGTTCGTTTTTTCCAGAGAGCATCCGGTTTAGGGACTTAGCCGATTTTTGAAGTGCGGAAGTTCCGGCATGTTACGAGCGGAACTTCCGATTATCGGTTGCTCCGAAATTCCGGCGGTTCGTTTTTTCCAGAGAAGCACCGTTTTGGGACTTAGCCAAAATTAGATGTGCGGTAGTTCCGCTATGTGTTGAGCGGAACTTCCGAAGATCAGAACTTCCGCAACTTGGTTGGCGGTAGTTCCGCACTAAAAAATCAAACGGCTAGTTTCTCGTCTGACATAGGCGTTGTTGTGCTTTTCTCTCTCATGCGGTAGTTCCGGCCTTTACATGGCGCAACTTCCGATTTCCCTGATTTTTGAGGGGTTTATCTCCCAACGGCTAGTTTTTGTGTGTGGGCTATATATAGCCACCTTGGCCAGTTGGGAGAGGTTGTTGGTGCTATTGTGAACTATTTGTGATCCTCTTGAGCTAAGAGCAAGCCTCTCCTCTCTTATGTGCATGTGTTGCACTTGGTGAGCTTGGAGAGTAAACCATAAGTGCATGTGTTGCCTTAGGTAGTGGATTGTGTATCCACGTGAGCGTTGACACTTGATTAGTTCAAGTGAAAGTTGAGATTTGTTACTCTTGGTGTTTGCCGACACCTAGACGGCGTGGAGGCGTCGTGCGCGGTGATCTTCTCAAGAAGCTTGTGAGAAGACCCGTCGGTTTGTGAGTGGTTTGGTGCTCACCATCTCCGGAGTGGTGGAAGAGCAACCATAGTTGAGTGAGGTGTTGGTTCGGTTAGGAACCGGTCCAAGTGTTTGGACTTACCTCGGAGGTATTGGCTTAATTAGTGGAGCCGGTCCAATTCGTTTGGGCTAACCTCAACGTGGATTAGGGGAGACCGGCAAGTCTCCGAACACCACGGTAAAATGTAATCGTGTCATCTTGTTTTTACTTGTGCTTTACTTTGAGCAATTTACATTCTTGCTTTAATTACTTATATATCTTGTATGATTGCTCATATTGTATTGTGTTCATATTGTTGGTGCACTTAGTTGAGCCTAGTTGATTTAGGTTTTAATTGAGCAAAACCAATTCGCTATTAGCTTCCGCATTTATATATTGGTTTAGCGCGAAAGTTTTTAAAACCGCCTATTCATCCCCCTCTAGTCGGCCACCTCGATCTTACAGCAGCACGGTCCGCTTCGTCCACAGGAAGCACTGCAAAATCGAACCAAATGTCACGTAGAACCCAACCATCCCACGGAGCACTCTACCACAGCGGCACCTACCACTCCGGCCCTCCGGCGAGGCAAGCGCGCGAACACCGTCAGCCTCTGCGCCAAGGCGGACGTCCCAACCTTGCGCGAGCGGCCACACCCGGAACGCGCAGAACTCTTCCACAAGATCGCGAGTGGAGAGCCACCGCGTTACCGTCAAAAGAAGCTGAAGGAGCGACTCCTCCCACGAGCTCAGCTCGATCTCCAGGGACGGGTTGAGCTGGATGGCCCCCCGGACGACCGCAACCCATCATCCGAGGGAGACGTATGGTAGAACCATCGCCGGTCCAAATTGCCTCCTATTGGTTGCGGAGGCGGAGCCGGCAGTACCGGCGTAGCGCGCCGGTGAAATTGACGCTTTGAAGTTGAGCGTCTCGTCGGTCTCTTCTTCTTCAGCTGACAGCGAGCGTCATGAAGATAGGCGAAGATCCGGCCCTCCCCAGCTGCCCCGACGGACCGCATCATCCACTCGAAGACACCGAGTTTCACAATCGAATTCGGGGTCAACTGCAAGCTCCACCCGGTAGAGTTGCAGCACGCAACTGACCAATCCCACGCAAGGAAGCCGGAGGCCAGTATCGAGGAAGGAGCAAAATAATACGACCTCGTTGTCCCGGGGCACCGGAACTGTCTCCAACCCAGGGGCTCGCGCGAGGGAAAGAACCGTAATTTTTCCATCCTTCGCGATCACTCGGAGGACCGCCGGGGTCACCAAGGACCGGCCCAACTCGTCTGTATGGGCTGCCGAGCCCCCTCGTCTCGCAAGCGCTTTGTCATCTAGCAGCAGGCCGAGCGAAAGAACGAGCAAAAGAAAACGGCGAGCAAAAGTAAAGCGATGCAGCTGGGGGCCGCAACCCCCTATATTTATAGCCGCGTCTGGCATACGAAACTACGAGGCGCGAAACCCGAAGAGACGCGACGGTCAAGCAAGCGACACATGTGCCCTAGAGCGAACAGTCGCGCACCATTAATGAAGCGTCGGGCCACATTAATGAATCATCGCATCGCATTGAAGACACAACCAACCGCTACCGGTCAAGGTCCGAAGCACTGGGCAACCCCGGGACCGCTCAAGGAACAAGACGGCCGACAGATCGCTTCGCCGGGCCGAAGGGGATGGTGTGCGTGAGCCCTTCGAGAATAATGGCGCTGTTTCAACCATAACGAAGCAGGACCTCGACCGCGAGGGGTTTGTCGTAGGGGCGGCCCCATCGGCCACAACGCCCAGGCGAAGCGACCATCAGAACCCGGGTGGAGGCCCCCGGGTGAAGCCTCTAGGGCACCAGCGGGGGGTACCCGAAAGGGTCCACGAGACACCGCGAGGCCCGGAGCTGCAGAACCTTTGGGCCACCTTCGGGGGTTACCCGAAGCATCCCTAAAGGGTCCACGGGGCACCACGAGGCCCAGAGCAGCAGGACCTCCGGGCCACCTTCGGGGTGGACCCGAAGTGCCCCCGAAGGGTCCACGGAGCACCACGAGGCTCGGAGCAGCACGACCTTCGAGCCGGCTCCGGGGTGGACCCGAAGCCTCCACTAGCGATCCTGGACCGGAGGCACCAACAGGATAGACCAGGCCCAAGAGCGTCCACCATGGACCAAGACCTAGGCGTAGGGGGGAATGTCCCTATAACCCCTACGCGCACAGTGTTGTTATAGAGTTAGAAGGGTAATGTAGAAGACCCTCTCACATGGGACTATAAATAGGGGGGTCACCCCATTCCTGTAAAAAGGGAGAAAAAATCAACACGACTTCTCCAGAGTGCTCACCATAATCTCGTTCTTGTCACTGGCTAGTCCCCTCTCCCGAGGATCACCGGAGCCCCTTTAGGCTTGTCCGAGACCCCCCTTCTCTTACTGTATAGCTCGTTATTTGTTACTACACTAGGCCAATGTAAAGCAAAATCTACTGTAAGGTAAACTTAACTATGATTCTAACTTGAAAATAGATCTATTGTGAGGAACATGGCCAAAAAGAACCATGGGACCTCTTTGGAATGCAGAAAGTAGGTAATACGAAACACACAAGAATGTAATGCCACATGCAATAGGACCCCACAGGAATTTTGGAAGAAAATATTTCTTACAGAGCGAGAGAGAGTAGAGAGATATGATCAGTGATCTCGAGATCCCAAAAGAACAAGGAGCACTGGCATCCTCCTCCGGAAGATTCGATAAAAATCAATGTGGATAGGGAGCATTAGGCATAGCTGGTGGTGTTGCAGGTTCAGGAGCTGTGGCATGAAACTTTAGGTACATTTTTGGGTGCCTATTGCGGCAAGTACGACGCGATTTCGGAGCCCAAGGTCATAGAAGCACTGGCGTCCAGATAATGCCATCTGGCGAAGGAAATGATGGGTTTTGCTCGTGTTGTACTAGAGACGGGTTGACAAGAGTTGCTTGGTGCGTGGAGTCGGCTAGATGATGGGTCAGACATCTCCTACATACCAGCATAAGTCCGAGGGCTTGTTACGAGTTTTTCCAATTTTATTTTTCAATTCAAGGGAGGGATGTGAATAATGTTGCACATTGTTGTGCTAAGTTTGCTTGTAATAGCCCTGGAATATGTGCCCTCGGTTCCTACCTCTTCCCCTCTGGGATTGTTGTTTCGCATTGATCGGGTGATAAAGCTCTCGGTTGCCCTAAAATAAGAGTAGAGATGGAGAAAGTAAGGAAGATAATGTGTTTGACTTTTTGAATAAATTATTCCAAGAGGTCTAACCTCTTGCTAGTTCTCATATGGAATTGGGGGTGTAGGAAAGCATTACATAGGATTTTAGCAACCCCATCCCTATGTTCCAAAGAGCATTATTAGAGAAATCCCATGTAATTGGAATCCTTAAAAAACCCTATGAACAATCCTACAACTCAAAAGTCCCCCAAATAGTTACAGCCCTTACGCTGAAGATTAGCTATTTGGCATGAAAATGTGGGATTTCAAAAAACTTTAATGCATGCTGGTGTTATTTGAATCTTCGGCGTATTATTTGAAGTTTTGTCAAATTTTGAATTTGAAAAAATCAACTTACAAAATACAAACTTAAGTTAAGGTCATGAAATTTGAAAACAAATTAAAGCGAAAACTGAATTAAAGTCGCCAAACTGAAAGTTGAATTGAATTTTGAGTTTAAAAAGAAAAGGAAAATGAAAATAAAATAAAACCCCCTCAAAATCCAGTTTGGGCCAAAACCTAACCCAACCTATTTTTTCTTTCCTTTTTCGTTTTCTCCCCCATCTCTTTCCCTATAGGGCCGACCTGTTCCTCCTTTTCTCCTCCTTCCCGACCCACCGTCGCTCGACCCGCTTGGCTTTCCTCCTACTCACAACCTTTGCGCTCGCTTCTCCCATGTGCCAGCCACTCTTGTGCCGTGCGTCATTGTCGTCCTCGCCTTCTATAGCCAAAGCACAACCGAGGAGATGTCATTCACATCCCGAATGAGCTCGTGCGAGACCCGCTCCCTCCCGTCGCTTTGTCTATCCACGCCCATGCCACGCACTGTCACAATGTCGCTAGGCACAACAATGTCGTGTGATTCGCTCACCTTTTTCTCGTCGCCATCTCGTGCCTCGCCCCGTCCTACTTAAGCTGTTGTGAACCGTGCGCTACGTTCCTCTTCCTCTCTCGTCGCTTCTCTATCCTCCATTCTTCGCCCAAGAGAGATAGATAGTGAGACCTCGCTGCCCTGTCCTAGCATTTTAGGATCTGCTTGGCCTCCTCCAACTCTTGCTCACCTCGATTTCCTTCCTCTTTTGCAGAATTGGCACTGACCACCTGTCTTCTTCTCTCTAGTGACTGTAGGACCGTAAAGGCGACTAGAGGGGGTGAATAGGCGCTTTCTCAATTTTTCGCCTTAATCAAATTCAACACGCACTTTTCTCCTCTAGCTATGAAAGCTAAGAAGATCAGTAAACGCACAGAGGAAGTCTTGTGCTGAATCCGATTACCCCCTTAACCACAAGACCCAAACAAAAGGGAAATGATCTCATGAGCTGATCTGGACACTGGCGGTCCGACCGGCGGCCAAAGGGGGTTCCGACCGCTTGGAATCGGTTCGACCGGCCGATAACGCGGTCCAAGGTCAAGGTCCGATCGATCACGCTTCTAAATCGGTCGGACCGATTTAGTCCAGAGGCTATGCACAATGCTCAAATCCAAAATGAAAATTGGTCCAATTTTTGATTCAACCAATGAAACTTGACCAAATTTGGAGCACACCTCCCTAAGGATATCTAAGACCTATTTCTAGCGACGATCGTCAGATCCACTTCAAAGAATCGATCTCTTAAGGTTTTACCAAAGAAGTGTTCCAAAACCTAGAAATATAAAAATCTTGATCCAAGACTTGCTTGTGAGGGATTGATGATCTAGATGATTCTAGGAGTATTCCCACACATCAAAGCAAGATAAAATCGGTCAAGAGACCAAGCATAAACACTTGAATCAAGGAAGCACCAAAATCAACAAAAGAGATAAGAACACAAAAGAGACAATCGATCTCTTAAGCAAGCATCACAAGATTGATTGAATCAACAAGATGCTTACAAAGCCACTGATGCGGACATCCTTAGCTACGTTGTTTCATATAATGTTTTCAATTCATTAAATACCTCAGAACAACATGAGCTTACTAAGAGAGTTGAAAAACAAGAGAAGCTTATCCAACAGGTGAATTTGTTCACTGAATTTACTTTTAAATTAGTTGAGAATTTCATACTACCTAAAACTAGTGTTTTGCTTGTGCTCAGATTGGAAGATTCAATAATGAACGGAGATGAAGGATATGAGGTTGTTCTTGAAGAAAGGTCACCACAATGGAGGAGAAGCTCGTGGGAGACAAGCAAGGGAAGCGAAGTCCAAGAATCAAAGTCAAATTCGAAACTTCCACAAGCCCAACCAAATTCAAATTCGGAATCAACTCATAATTCAATTCGGATTCGGAATCAGCCTCAAATTCGGATTCGGAATCAACAGGACAGTCCGGATTAAAACGGCCATAACTTTTACAAACGGAGTCCGATTCGAGTGTTTTTGGGCTTGTTGGAAAGCTAACTTCAAGCCCGATCCAACGGATCCTCCCTCACTCCAAAATTCATCCCGTATCAAAAGATATGACCGAAACAATATGACGGTTGTAAAATTAGAGTTTCCTTTTTTGTTTTGTAATGTATCGGAATTGGAGTAGGACTCTAAATCCGAATTAGCATAGGAGTAGGGCCTCTTGGCCAGCCATGAGGAGGAGTAGGAGCACTATATATAGAGGGGTAGACCCCCATTGTAACCTCAGACCACGTTTAATATATTTTCAAAGCTTTTGCTTGATTCTCCTGTTGTGCTTATAGCCAAAACAGAGGGAATTGGGCATTGAGAACAAGGGGTCGTTCTTGCTTTTCCGTTGGGAATTGAGGGTTCGACGATCTTCGCTTGTGGTCAGCGAGGATCCAATCAAGTGTGTGTTTGGGCGAATTTCCATAGAGTTGCAAGTCCGTGCATTGGCGCGGGGGATCAGCTGGTGGTTCGTCAGGGTACACAAGTTATCAAGAGGTTCTACGTCGAGAAGATCGGGCACCCCCGCATCAGCCACTCCCTCAAAGAGGACAAGAGCTCAAACCAAAGAGCACACATAATCTTCCTCTCCTCTCCTCTACTCTCCAAACCCTAACCCTAACAAGAGATTTTGCAAATGAGGGCTTGAGTGCTTGGGGGCTTTTTCATCTCCCCCTTTCTATTTATATGGAGAGCTAGGGTTTCACTCATGGGCTCCCATGAAGGCCCACACACACATGGGATACACACACAAAAACATCTGTTGAAGCAATCGCCTGCTTCACCACGTGTAAGTTGATCAGCGGCTCTCATCATGTCGGCAGGTCTCTCCCGTCCGAATCCCATTGGAACCTCCCAGAGACTTGCACCGACTTCCGCACCGCCTGATCCAACCATCTGCCACGAACTTCCCGTTCGATCCATCTTGCCCATTCTGCACCATGCTTGAGTCACACGACCTCACCCGGCATCCACGATCGTTCTGGACCTCTGCTCTCCAAGCGTAGTCCCGATCCACCGCACCGTTGACGTCGTTGACCTGCAAGCCACCTGCACAGCAATAGACAAAGAAATCATCTCCGGGAACAAGTTCTTCACAACTTGACCCACGTTAGTTCAACAATGCAATATGCAACAATAAAGCATTGAAATTCATACATTAAACACATTCAAATCACATCAATTCCAAAAAGGCTAAACTCCAAGTGATCGGCGGTCTGACCAGCCCACACAGCCGGTCCGACCGATTTCAGGCCGATAGGACCGATTACACAACGGCGGTCGGACCGCTCGAAAGGACTTAGCCAAATTTTCATCTCGAAAATCCGAAACCTTCTGGAATTTTCAAATGAATACAACTTTTGACTGGGAGCTCCAAAAATTATGTGACCACATCCAGGAGACTCCCCTCACTTGCCTACACAACCTATTTTTTGCTCAGCTTCAAAACCCACTTTGAGCCATACCCGGTCGGACCGGCAAGCACTGCCGGTCGGATCGCTCCACGGGCGGTCTGATCGCCCATGCCACCGGTCAGACCGCCTGTGTATGACAGAACTGAAGCAAACCCGAAAACGCGAGATTTTGGAAACCAACAATGCCATTGCCAATTGACTCATCATCCTAAGATCATGCACATATCCCCACGATATCCACAGTGACAGATACATCTCCACCGGTTGTTCTCACCAAGTCGCATCGACCCCTCTGGTGAGCTTCGACATTGGCGCTCAAGTCCGTTAGCACCTCCTCGGCCTCCTCTGTCTCGTGCTCACTATCCCTACCCTCATCTCCCACAGGAGCACCCGGAACATCCCTTTCATCTTCCTCTGTACCACTGACCTCAGAGTCGCGCTGCCAACCTCATCCACCACCCATATCCGTCAACTCAGCCTCAAACCCATAAGTGCCCGCGTCACCTTATTTTCTAGTGATAGGCAAAGCTAGTGGGCTAGTCATATTGAGCCGTAGAGAATTGCCAAGCCGCCAAGCCGTGGTACCTTCTTCTCCAACACCGGTGGCCGTGGATAGCCATGCACATAGCTCTTCGCACTATGCCGATGGCACCGCTAGCACCCCCTCGGGGTGTAGATAGCCATGCACAGAGCTCTTTGCACTATGCCGATGGCACCGCTAGCACCCCCTCGGGGTGTAGATACTCATGCATGCACCCCTTTGCTGGATTAGCCACTACTGCCTTAGGCCAGATCACTGGAGTTGTCGTGCATAGCCGCACCGCACTGTAGACCACCGCGTGCCGCGCTGTGCCACCGGAGGGTTGGCGGTACCGCCACAACCCATTTTTGGGCTCGCTGGCAGTCGTCGTGCCCCCGCTCACTGGCGCCGAGCGAGGCCACCTCCTCCCCTATTTTGAGTGAATTAGGGGACAAGATGCACTGTAACAACATGTTCAGGGTTAGTGATAGGATTAATTAGCACATAATTATGTGGTTAGCAAATAATTTAGTTATTAGTTACAGTTATTATGACATGTGGGCTCGAGAAGATTAGAAAATCTAATTAAAACCTAATTTAAGTTATGAGCCTATGACATGCGGACCCACCCATTAAAATTCACCATGTAGACACGGTCCATAGACTCGTGCCACAAACTTGTGGGCCCACATCCCACGTATTGTTCTCATTGACCGATTCCACGTGAACTATGGCCCAACCTGTCAGTGACTCATATTTTTTTCTTTAAGAGAATAATTAATTTATAGAACAAAAACCTTAATGGTCCTACTCGTCATTCACTGTTGACATTTTCAGTTAGAAAATAAATTGTAAAATAAATTAAAATGTCATGGACCTCACATGTAAGTCATAGTAAAAATTTCTAATTGTAAAATAAATCAAAAATAAAATAAAAATGAGTGAGTCCCAGTTGTAAGTGACTTATCCTAATTTTAATATAAAAATAATTTGAAAAAAATAATATGTGGTTGGACCCGCTGTCATAGCGAGGTACCCTCTCTCATCTGTATATTTTGGTGATTTTCTTCGAATTAAAACTTTAGAGAGCCTATTTTCTCTCATTTAACTCCAAATTTGACGATTCTTATTTCTAAATTCATCTAAATTCAAACCCCACCCAAGAGTACCATAATATTCAATTTTAGAGTTTATTTTAATTATTTGAATGCATTTGAATTAATTGGAATTAATTCATTTTTGGTTGAATTTCGCGTAATTAGATTCTGAAGCTTCGAAAGAGCAGAAAATCGAGCACGAACAAGACTAGAAAGCTTATGAGCAAGGCGAGTCAACACTTTGATCATATTGCACCTACTTTTTAATGCAATTATGTTGTTTTTGATTATAAAATAGCATGCTTTACTTTAATTACATTTACATTATCATTAGCTTGTAGTTAATACCTTAATGTTAATTGAACTATAAAATTCCATTCCTTGATGATGTACACTATCCTTTGTTTCCTTAGGAATATGGTAAACTTAATTAATCACTAAGTGTCATGGGTAGCCTTACTTAGATACATCACATGTAGGCATTAATTTGCCCCGACATGACCATTCAAACATCAAAACTTGATTTGGACAGCCGTTGGATGTGAATTGTTGGTATGTTGAACTTATAAAGATTCTCAAAACAAAAACTCAAAAATATTTTAGACTTGAGCGGATGGTAAATCGGACGGGTGTGGATGGAGCACGAGATCTTGTAATGCGGTAGCTCGGCCCAAGTCAAATAAGAACCGAATCTTGTGATGACCTCCCGAACACTAACAATGCAACCACAAGTCTATAATGGTGTCGGCCTGACTAACTAATTTGCATCGCTTGGGTGTTGATTGCACGATCGGGTGGAATACGAGAACTGTGTTCGATTGAGACCTTTTTTTCGTACGGTGCAACAGGGGCCTCCGACTGGATGGATAGAATCCCTCGGTGGTTGAAACCTTAGCGGGCTTAACTGCATTAGGGTAGTGCATTGTGAAGACCTTGTGATGATTGTCTTAGTCACACGTCCACAGTAGCGTGTTGACATTACATTATAGAACCATAGGGTTACATCCACCCACGGTAATCATGCTCACGGTCATGGGTGACGCACAAGAACTTGCTTGATTAGTCTCAGTTTTACACACAAAAAACATTTGTGCGTGGGATAAAACTGTTGGGGAGGATAAAACCCTAAGATTTCATCTTGGGTGGATAGAACCCAATGATTATTAATGGGTAATGGGTGGATGGAACCCTAAAAGTGAAATATCATACGGTGGATGGAACCAATATCTACTCATAATGGATAGAACCTTCGGGAACCATTCTCTGCTAACATGTGGATGGAACTTTTACCAGTAGTACGTACACAAATACTAGTCAATTTCATATAACTGGTTTAGTCAAAATGCTAGGTCCTAGACTTTTTACATAGTCTATTTTTTTATAAAAAATTGGCAAACAAAAGAATCTCAAACCTTCCTTTGATCAGCCTTGTATCTATTATAATTGTATTTTATGTGTTAGCTCGTGGAGTACGACTGTACTCACAGTCGTTCCCTGTGAATAAACCTAGAGCCTTCTAACCAAGACCCCTACGCTTACTACATCGCGTTCAGACTAGATGGAGAAGATGATGGTGGGATGTAGGTCAAGACTCTCAGTCGCTTGCTTGTGGGCTATGCTAATTGATCCACCTTTTGTTATCTGCTTTCGTATCTATCTCTACTTTATGTATTGAACTTTGTGCTAAATATTTGGCTTGCCTGTCCGTACTATAAGACAGATGTCTGTATAGACTATTTATGTGATGTATAATATTAAAGTTTGCTGATCATCTGCGATTACGATTCAATAATGTATATACGTGCACTAACTACATATCTAGGTAATAGTGCGATGTAATACATAGTGTTGTGAATGGCCAATCCGGATCCCGACACCAACTGTCCCAACACCTGGACAGTTGGGTTATCTATATAGTAGTCTCTACCGACTACAGCAATAGCTATACAAGCGACCTGATCAAACAGAGGATCAAACGTAGTGAAAACCTGCGTGCTTGACCACAAGATTCGAGAGGTATTTTACCCTTCCTGATTCTGAACATATCTATGTTCTAATCGAAAGGCTGACTGTAAAAGTGTAAATTAACGCCAATGTGAAGAATGACTAGATGATGTTTGAGACTAGAAAGACCGACCATTATTCGACTTGGTCTCGTACAATCACACTGCCACACAAGCAAATTGCCAACAAAAAAAAAGGGTTACTCTGACCATGACATCCATTATTTGCGTCAGACAAGAAAGATTTTCTGTTTGGTGTAAAGTAAAGACGGTGTCATACTAATAGTACGGCGACAGATTGGATTGGAGGGCCTCTCACCCGAGGAATTAAAAAGGGAAATACTAGTAGTACTGAATCTTTTGATCTTTTCTGCATTAAATCCGGCCTGGAGAAGCTAGCTGCCTGCCTGTACACACGCACGTAGCCGGGGCGCCGTGCGTGTTTCCAAGGAGATGATCGGACAGGCCAAGGGCAATACTAGATTTGCTTTGGGAAACAACGAAATAAGTTCTTCAGTACTTGCCACTTCTGAAGTCTGAACCCTACGAAATGAATCGTCTAGCCATGAATCGTCTAGCCAGAGGAAAAAAAAAATCCACGGTTCCTTCGGGCACTCCTGTCTTGTAAATTCGGAGCACTAGTATTCTCCACAAAGGCAGTAATAGACAAAAGGTGGTAATTTTTTAGCAACTTTTGAATTTTTAGCAACTTTTGAACTTATATTGGCAAAAATAATTATATATAAACTGTATTGGTATATATAGCATCGTTATCGCACGGCACCCACGAGCCACATCAGCCTGTTGCGGCACAATCGCTGTGTGGCAACACCTCCGCAGCCGCCACGTGGTCTCCCCAGCCAGCTCCGTCGCCACGTCACTTGTTGCCGTAGGTGGCCGTGCGGGTAACGCGGTAAACACTATAGCAGTTTCTTTTTTAAAAAAAATATTTATAATTTTTGTGGAAATTTTAAATTATAGTAAATATGCTTTAAAAATTATGAATTCTCTTATGGAGCCTCCTGATACAGTATACTTACTTGTGTAATTTTTTTAAAAAATTATATATTATGAATTTTTCGTAAAAATTCATTTAATATACTGTTTGTAGGAATTCAAATTCTGCCACTACTGCTATAGTGATTACTACACCTAGAGTTGTCTATATGGTACTAAAGTTCATACATTTCAAGTCATAAAAATCATGAAACCCTAATTTTTGAAACATAAAACTATAATTTTGAGATGTTTTTAGCATATATGAAATTTTAAAAAATATTATACAATCAAGTCCACTATATAAGGAGCCTTTAAAAAAATTATAATGTTTAGACTTCATTTTCTATATTAAAAGTTCCTACAAATAGTAAACTTAAATGAATTTTTGAGAAAAATTCAGAATGATATAAATTTTAAAAAATTTACACAAATAAGTGCACTTTGCCAGCAAGTTTTACAAAATATTTTATAATTTTTATAGCCGATTTCTATATTTAAAAATTCCATATATATATATATATATAATTTTCTTAAAAAAGATTTTAAAAACTGCAGCAATTTTTTCCAAAAAAATTAAGAACATATTAATTTTTTTTAAAAAAATTACACAAACAAGTACACTGTTTGCTATATTTAATAATTTAATAAAAATTATGCATAAATAATTTTTTAAAGAAAAAAAAACTGCTACCGTGCGGCGGACAGAGGTTGACATGGCATATAGGGAGGTATTGCCACACGACGATCGTGTGGTAAGAGTGCTATATGTACAAATACAATTCATACATGTTTATTTTGTAAATACGGGTTTAAAAGTTCTTTATCTGCAACAAAAAAAAAAGTTGACTCGCTTCCTTAAGCAATCTACTCACACTCACAGTAAGCAGTAACAACACTGAAACGAGATAGTACAGTGGTAAGGTAAACCGTGAGATTAGAGTGCCACATGGTGTCACCTGGGTTTTGATTCGGGGATCAGGAGCGGTTGCTCGGTACCCTTGCAACGTATGAATTTCACAGTAAACACAGTGCCACACGGTAGTGGCAGCTTCTTTGCTGCGGTGTTTTCACATTAAAGAGATGTTATTTTTATCATTTCGCTCATATGAAGGCTAAAGATTTGTTTGGTTTGTTACATACGTGAAACAAATAAAATTTTGGTAACACTGATGAAAATTGGTTATCGTTTTGTTTGCTACCAATACTATATTGGTAATGTCACACACAGGAAAACCAAAGGTGGGGAAATCACACACTAAAATTTTGGTAATGCTAAAATTTGATTTGACCATAATTCAAACAATGTTTATTTGACCAAATTTTAACTTTGCGTAAGATTTAGTTACACCAAATTTTAACTTAGCTTATGAAAGCCCAAATATTTTCTATTCCACTCCAAAAATGTAGCCAAACGACCCCAAAAGTTTTGAGCTCAAACATACACACACACGTCATGGAAGGGTGATAATGAAGAGAGTAGGCGTAGCAGTAGCAGTAGTGCAGGTGTAGCCGTGTAGTGGGCAGGCGATTGAATGCATGGTTGATGGGCGGATTTGACTGCATGCAGCCTCCGCAATTTCTCGAGTTGACTGTTCCAGACAGTGCCAGTCCACTCGCACTCAACTCTGCAGCCATCTCCCTCTCCCTCTCGGGTCTCAAGGGAGAAAGCTGCGCCAGCTTGGGCTCCCTGCAAATCCACGCGGATCCGCCGGTGGGTCTCCTCCATGTGAGGCGTCGTTTTTATACAACTTGCAACTCCCGGGAATTATACTGGTTCGTGCCGAATTCCTATCTATGTAATCCACGTGTTTCTTCGAATATGCCATAAATTTAAATCGCGAGTATATGTAATCACTATTTAAAGCGTGGGAGTTTCTCCTGATGTCCGAAGAGATAAAATGTTTTTTTTGTAGGATCCTTGCGTTCCAAACAGACCTACAGTGTTCTTTTCAAAATTTAAAGAATTGGTTTATGCATGGAACATACGTATAGTTTTCTTTTTTAGTTTTGAAGAATTGGTATATATAGTTTAGAATTTTTTTTTCTAATATAAGCAAGTTTGTGAAACATCTTTGCAGTATTGGCCACCTCGGACTCGTATTTGCAGTTTTTGGTCTGATGCCGCATGGCCGCTATGCGGAGGCCTCTCCCTGCCCGCCACGTAGCCCGTTGCCGCACGGCCATCGTTGCCGCACGGCGGCTAATACCACGAATTCCATATGATGCTGCTCTCGTGCAACGACTCGAACTCGTTGTGATACAACGAGTAGCATCTCACCGGTCTTGTGTTGGCCCAGCGCAGACGGCCAACAGTCCACCGTAAGCCCATTGTGGGTCTGTCTATCTAGTCATGCAGAGCGGGTTACGAGTGCTCCACTATCTCGATGGACGACCGCCCAATAGGGAAGTACTCCCAACTCCACAGCTGCAGGAGCACGTAGCAGATGACCAGGCTGGGGGTGCCACCACCGGTGCCGCGCCGCGTAGCGTCACACAACCCCTGATATGTGACACAAAGGACGGTTGATCCCCAGCTATACTGAGGCAGCGCCCTAGCCTCCACATCAACCAACGACTCGGCGAGGCGGATGTAGCTAGGGTAGCAAAAATCGCCCTGTGTAGTTTCAAACATAACCCAATCAAAGAGCTGGAGAAGGTAAGTAACGAAGTGCGTCCTAACGACTTTGTCAGGTGCACCCTGTAGGCACTTACTGAACCGCCTCAGCCAATTCGGGGTGCACCACGTATACGCTCCGGGAGAGGTTGGCAAAACCGCTGCTCCAGCTCGGCCTTCCAGTCCTCACCCGGAGGGCTCGGAACAAGCGGCTCACCCCGAATAGGGAGATCGGTCAAGAGCGAGACGTCCTGCAGGGTGACCGTCATCCCACCCCACCGAAAGTGGAATGTGTACGTTTCGAACCTCCACCTGTCGACAAGTGCTTACAGCAGGCTGGCGTTTAGGGTGATCCGACATCCGACGAACACCAGCCTCACAAAGGACAACAAGCCCATGTCTCGGAGGATAGGACCGTAGCGATCGTCCAGCTCCCAGTAGTCCCTCCGCCCGAAGCACCAGAGGTAGAGGGCTATCGGCATTACCGGCGATCCACAGCTTGCATCGGTGGTCTTCATCGTAGAAGTGTTTGAGAAGCTCCGGCGGAGACATAGCTTGCAACACATGGAATAGAGGGAATATTAGTAAGAAGGTGGCTAATAACCATAAAAGATTGTAAAATTAAACATGCTAGCTTTTTAATTGCAGAGTAATTTTCCTGAGGTGATAAGCTAGCTTAATTAGATTATGCTCCTCTGCTCTTCGGTGAATGCAATTCTTATTATTTGATTTTGCTTTACGACCAAACTAATACTACAAATTAATGTACATTAATTTACTAATTAATTACTACTAATTATTTCATAACTAGTTAACACTGTAAATTAAAAATTATGACCAAACTACTTGCGAACTATGGTGGTTAATAACACTAAAAATATCCCTAAAGATATAATTGACACAACAAGAGAGCCAGTGATTGCGAAATGGAATGAATGAGCAAAAGAGCGAGCGACTGCGAAATGAAATCGCGCTCGCTCGCTCTAATTTATAGCAGCTGCGGGAGGGAATCCTTATCCCACGAGCGCTAATTAAGTCATGCATGTAGGGGAAACAAAGATTTGATAGATAAGACAAAGATGTTACGGGATATAAAGTGGTTGATGCTTTTGGTGGAAAAAAAATGCAGATGGAGGGAGGGTCTGAAGATATTTGGACAAACAACACATGCCACGGTTTTCTGCTGATTTTTTTTTTGTCATCGCACAAACATGATACTTAAACAAATCACGTGTTATTTAGTGTGCATTGTACACTGACATGAAATAGTGAGAAAATTTTTTACCGAATAAAATTATGACAAATTTACTCGAGCAAGTACACTGTGTAGGGAGTCTCCAAGTAAAATTTTATAATTTTTTGGAACTCATGTTGTATTTAAAAATTCGTACGAAACACCACGAAACCCTAATCACTAACCCTAACTACCGTAACTAACTAACCTAACACTAACGAACATGTGGCGGGCCGAGGGCCGTTGCCGCACGGTAGCCGTGCAGCAACGGTTGCCTCACGGCCGCCATGCAGCAACGGCCGGAGGAGGGCGCATGGCAGCTGGTGGATGCGGTGGCGACGACGTGTGGCGGCGCGGGAGCCGTTGTCGCACGGCAGCCACGCGGTAATGGCTCAGGTGGCGGCGCGTGGCAACAGGCGGGCTGAGGTGGAGCACGTGGTGGCTCGGGAGACGTTGTCGCACGGCGGTGCACGACGGTCGTACAACAACGGGCTACATAGCGGGTAAGGAGAGTCCTATGCACGACGGACGTGCATTATCAAAGCTAAAACTGCAAATACGAGTCCAAGGTGACCAATAGTGCAAACACGTTTCACAAACTTCTATTAGCAAAAACAAATTCTGCTAACCTGTTTTACCATTAGTTCGGTTGATACATTCAAGTACTGAAAACGTTTCTTGGCTCAAAGCAGCTTCTTCCTCTCCTTCGTTCTCGTTCTCGTTCTCGTTCTCGTTCTTATTTTCCCGAGGGGTGGCTCATCGAAGCATGTTGTTGTCGCTGCTGCCGATGTAAAAGGCGATCGCGTATCAAGAGTAGCGTGTACTAGCGCTAGTACTCGTCCAGTGACTAGTGTCTAGTGTACCAGTAGTACGTGCGAGTAAATGGGTGGCGTATGCTGCAGCGTGCAGCGATTCGATTTGACCTCAGGCGTGCGTAACTGCGTGCAGCTTGCGCAGAAAATCCAGGGAAGATGTGACTGAACGCTACAATTACCAACGCGCGAGGGAACATTCCCCGCGGAAGATTCAAATTACTCGCTCCTATCTCACTGACTAATCCCATGGATTTACTAGGTGCTGTAAAGGCCAGTCTGAGTTCTGACAGCCCTGACTGACCTGACAAAAGCACAACGTTATTAGTTACTCGAGTTTCCCAAAATCCCTTCAGAATTCAGATAGATACTGCTAGAGTGCTAGTACTAGCATTATTATTTTATTATTTTAAAAAAAGTACTAGCAGTATAATACTAGCACAAACCTTGTACTCCAATTTCTGTATTGTCACAAATCATCACTCTGCAGATACGACATGCAAAGTATCAATACATTTCTTAACAGTGTATCAGAGCTGGAAGACGAATGAATATCTACTAGATTAACACCCCAACTGGGAACGCAGGAACTCCGTAGGATTATACAAAGGAATAAGTCCATTTGGCATACGAACTTTTGCAACCTCAAACTATAAAACCGAATATTTGAACCCTTCAAACATCTATACCTTCTACTTTGCATTGAAGCTGACTTTGCTCCAAGTTGGCACCAATGTGTGCCACGTAAGCCGGTTTTGCATTTAGGGTCTAGACACATAAGTAGTACAGTTAGTAGATGAGCAAATAAATTGAAAAAGGTGGCGCAGGCACACATGTCATTCTCAAAAACCATCTTCTTCCTCTCGTGCCTCCCTTCTTGCTCTCTCTTTCTTAGTCTCTTCCACCCCTCTCTCTCCTCCTTTCTGCATTTTCCACCCGGTGATCCCTACTGTGACGGGGAGGAGAAGCATTCTCCACCATCACTAGCCCTCTCAGTGTCGCACTGTCGCCTCCAGGGCCTCCACCCCACTTCCCGCTGCTTCTCCCCATCAGCGTCGCCTCCCCCTTCTTTGCAGGCGAGGGGCTCTGTTGGAGATGTGACGCCTGCCTGGGATTCCGCCACGCCGAGCCGAACGTAGGTGCATGGGATTCCGCCACGGCAATCCTCCCCCATACATGCCCTGCAAGAGGGTGGATATCAAGCCAAGTCCTTGTCTTATCGAGCTTTTCCCGAAATTGACACAATTTGATTTAATATCATTTTATTTATAGTTTGAAAGTATTTTTAGAATCAAGCTAACGAGTCAAGCTAGAGCGAAATCTAATTTTATTAGAAATTGACTCATTTCAATGTTTAACCCTTTTTTAACAGAAAGGCAAAAGAGCTACCATTGCTGCATTAAAGAAGGTAAAAAGCCAAAACACTATACACTTAATGTTTAGCCAATTAATGAATGTAATTGGAGCAATTTTGAACTGAGCCAATGAGCCCCGCTAACGAGCTTTTGTTCCACCCCTACCTGTGTCGTTGCGGCCACCCTCCTCGTTAGCGTCGCCGCTGCAGTTCATCGACGAAGATGGAGAGGGTGGCATTGCAGGTCCTGTAGTCGCTGCCGGAGATGGGGGTGCAGATTTGGGCCAACATGGTTCGATCCGGCGGCGACGGCACTCCAAGAGCACGAAGATGGTCCAAGCCGGCAATGCACAACACTCGAAGAAGCAGGAACGACGGCAACAGAATCCTTAGAAAGGACGGGGGCGATGGCTCCCAGAGAAGAGTGGCCGCAATGGTGCGGGTTGAGAGAGATCTTTGCACTTGTTCCCAGCATCTCCGGTCGCCGATGACATGCAGCCATGGTTGGGGGAGCACGCCTCCTATGTTTCTAGTGGTCGGGCTCAGCGGAGGAGTGGCTTGGGGAGATGCGCGGTCACCAACAAGAATGGTCCGGCCTTGCTGGTGCCGGAGGTGGAGAAGAGGAGATGGGGGGCAAGAGGAGGCAATGGTTTGGTGGTGGCTGCAGGTGTAGGGAGAGAAGAAAGATGCTAGTTGGGGGGGGCTAGAAGAGAGATTTGTGGTGATGTGGTCAAGCTACATGACATGGTGGATGTGTGGGCTGCTATGTCAGCCAAAAACCGGTGATGTGGTGCCTACGTGGCAAAACCACTGCTGAGAACTGCCTTAGGGGTGAAAACTAAACTGTTTTGATTGTTTAGGAGGGAAAAACATTCGATTTTGCAGTTGGAGGTTGAAACATAGACTTTTACCAAAGTTCAGGGGGTCGAATGCAGTTATTCCTTATGAAGTTCCTTTATCCTAAACAGGTCTCCAGAAAGGGACGATAGTAAACAAAAAGAAACGAAGGACCAAAAACAACAAGATTGATCTTCAGGGGTTGAATTTAATTATTTTGCCAAAATTCAGAGACTATTTTTACACTTCTGTGTTGTTGACTTGTTTGTTTCCAGGTAGGGCTGGAAAAATAACTCGAGACTCGTGAGCCAGCTTGAGTGAGCCCAGTTCCCAACTTGCAAAAACAACGAGCCAAGCTCGAGCCGGCTCGCGAGCCTAGTTTTGCTTGTGTGCGTCGCACCAAGCCCAGCCAGCCTAACCCTACTCTCTAAGTCTCTCCCATTCCTATCCCTAATTCCCCAATTCCCCTTCCTTTCTCCTATCCCGATCCCTAATTTCCCTTCCTCTCCCGGGCCCGTCCACCGCGCCACCGCGCCCCGTCTTTGGTTGGATTTGGTACGATAGGAGGAGTAGATCATTGAGCTTTGGTTGGATTCTGGAGATGGGTTCTTCGAAAGGACATTTCTTGATCATGGTCATGGGTTCATTCTTGGATGTTGGAGATTTTGGTGGGGATAGAGTTCCACTTTGTTAGCAAAGACCAACTCCGCATTTTATTCTTTAAATTTGGAACTAGGAACTGGGAAAAGACGAATTTGAGTAAATGCTAGTCAATTTTTTGGTGGATGGAAACAAATAATCTATACAAGATATTCATTTTTGCTTCAACTACTGTTCTGCATTATTGCAGTGCTTTACTTCCTGTTCTTGTAACTTCCCACAAAAGAATCGCCTACTTTTGGTAATGCGAAATCTTGCTTTGCAATGAGTTCCAACATCTTGTTCTCTGTGTTGCAGGAATCAAGAAATGGATACAAAGGAATGTGAAAAGTTGTTGCTGAATAGAGTCCAGCAGGTTGAACCATGGGATGCAAACGAGATCGTTCTATGTTATGTTGACATGGACTTTTAAATATTAAGTGTTAGTCTTTCAATAGAATGCATTGTGTTGAATGCCTAAATGCAATTGAATCAACTGTTGTAAACTTGTGATTTTGTCTTGAAATTCATTAAGAAAATGGCTCGAGAGCATGTTTCTACCTTCGTTGCTGGCTTAGTTTCCCACTCCATTTCTGCATGAAACTCAAACAGGCTCTCGGTGGTTCTTGGCTCGTGAGCCGTCTCGAGCTTCCAATCGAACCAAGCCTAGTTTCCAGCTCGTTTTCCAATCGAGCCGAGCCGCAGTTCAGACCGAGCTTGCCTCGTTTCCAGCCCTATTTCCAGGAGTATTTGGCACACTTTGCTGGAAATACAAGTGTGATATAGATAGGTTCTTCAAATACATACAATCAAATACTATGACATTTTCTCCAAGGAGCTAGGAGCAATGCAATCAGGACTCAGGATATCAATATTTTGCAGCTGCAGTGAATCGCAATTTGCCATAATGCAACAGGATCACAAATTTCATTGCTGTCAACCAAGAAGGATTTTGGTTGTCGTCGTGATCAGATGAAGCTGCCTGTTCCTGCTCAGTAAACTTCTCTAATATCCGTGGGGTTATATGGAAGGTGCTGTGCTCTCACCAAGAAACATTTTCCCTCTTCAGGTCGTACAGCGAAGGTTCAGCTTCATATGCATGATGCTAAATTGCTTACATATGTTTTGTTCTTCAACAGGAACCGAACTCTCCTCACAATATGAAGTAGGTGAAATCTGCAGCAGCGGCAACTATGTACCATTGTTATTGTCACCAGGTTTGCCATGCTTCAGAAATCTGAACCATTTCCAGTTTGCATATAGTCTAGCTTCGTCATCAAATGGAATTGTTTCTCCTGGAAGATCACCATCTAATTCAGTGTTCTGAGAGACAACAGGAAGCTGCTCCCGATACCTCTTTACCATTTCCTCAGCTTCTGAGAACACCTTCTGCAGCAGCATAAGACAGATGGTACTAAGAAAAGATGCATTGGAGGAGGGAAAGTTGTAAAACAAGATACCGAGGATAAAACTAAACTAAAATGGAATTCAGTATCTCACCTCTTTGAAAGAAACAAACCAGGTGCACTCTCAAGGTCTGTTATGCTGTTGATTAAGTAGCAAAATAAATTTCAGTATACTACCATATCGGATGACAATATCTCACACAAATAAAGTATTCAGTAAACCAGAACCATCACTATGTTTTCTAAAGGTTAGATAGATAAAAGCTGAATAAAGCCAATGAGTAGTACGGTCAAGGTTTACCTGAGTGCGATTTTATCTGGAACATTTGACTTGACAACAAGAACTTTCATCTCCTCATCTATCTTTAGGATGTCACTTACTGACACGACACGACCTCGACTAATGTTGGAGACGTGCAACAATCCACTGCATGCGAGTAATCGAATACACTATTATTTGCTTTCCTTGACAAAGTGAAAAACAAGACGCTATTTTAATAGCACATGCCTGACTGCACATTATAGGTCCTTAGACCAAATACAAATTAATTATAATCAACAAATAAGAAACACAAGCTGCATTGCAAAGATTACATTTCATACCTTCTGTTGGTCCCATTTATCCTAACTTGTGCACCGTATGGAAAAATCTTGCAAACCTTCCCTTGTAGAAGAGTTCCTTCTTTAAGATATGTCATTTCCTGATGATTGGGAGTTCAGTATATTGGTATATTGTTTGTTGCTACATGTCCAACAGTGTCAGTAACATTTGCAGTGAAACGGAAATGAACTTGCTGTGTCTACTTGTGCATCACTCGTTAGACCTTATAAGTTTTAACAGGAAAACTAATCAAGATTTTGGGGACAAGAAGGCCCAGAGCTTGTGCCGTTGTTTTGTAGTATAGATAATGCAATGTTGTGCAACTGATTTGACATTCACAATTGGTGCGAGCCTGATGGCATTGGTCACAGTGTCTGAACCGATCAAGGGAAATGAAATACATGACATACTTAGCATACTCCAGATTTAATTTAAAAGGGTGCCACCATATTCGATTGGGCCACATTTCAACTCTGGATTTTGGTACTTGATCACTACAATTTACAGATATACGGAATTTAAAAAGTTACAAACAAAACATAGTCCTAAATATGGACCTCCATTATGCGTCTTCGACTTCAATTAGTTTCTTTTCTTCTTTAACGGAATAGCTATAATTTGACATAGAATCTATTTCCATGGGGAAAAAAAAATCAAAAGTAAGTGTGGGAAAAAAATGAAAAGAAGATATTGGAACATCAATTTGAAAGAGATGATAGAAGCGGGAGTTCATTTTGGTCATGGTATTAAGAAATGGAATCCTAAAATGGTCCCTTACATCTCGGCAAATGAAAGTGAACAAATCAAGTTGCAACCAGCCTTCCCCCGAGCAAGGAAAAAACTCTCACAATATGCATAATAATAGCGAAAAACTTCTAATTATGAGGGCATTAGTTTCTTCATCTAGCCTTGTAATGCACACACTTATGACGCGACCAACATGTTGAAGAATTTAGACCCACCATTATAAGTTAATAGAGTATTTTGGTGATTAATGACAAATCCATTTGTGAGACTAACACTTTGATTGTTATACCTATTGTTTAGTCTCAATTGGATAAAAAGGTGAAAATCAAAGAGGTATGCATTTGACATCATTTTTTTAATATTTTGTTGCACTCGTCGAATCCAAAATATAGGTTGAACTCCACCAAAAGTCTAATTTGAATATGTGCATATGTTCTTATTACACAGTCGAGTATGCACACATTTAAGGGGAGTCCACTCTATGTTTTGTGGTTTCATGAGTATTGATTCATATTTTTTTATCCACATATATTTAGGATCTCTACTTTGAAACATACTGTTAAGTATATAAAACTTGTGTAGTTCATATATACCCACATCGCTTAATATTCAATTATTTGTAATTGTGGTTGTCATCAATTACCTAAGAGGGAAAGATTGAAGTATCTTGACCCACCATTATGAGTTAATGGTACGTTGTGGTAATTAATGACAATCACATTGTGGACTAACATTTTTCATGAGTTAGTGAAATAGGTAGTCCCATGATGATGGAGACTTTGGATGACATCATGAGTTGATTGTCATCAAGTCAAAGTTCAACAAGAGGATACATCATGTGTTGATGCATATTAAGATCACGAAGAGGAGATGATCATGAGTTGATCATCAAGTCAAGTGAAGAAGATCATCATGTATTGATGATATTCAAGTCAAGATTCGGGATGAAGGATGTCATCATGTGTCGATAAACATCAAGACAAGATCCCGAAGTGAAGGAATCCATCATGTGTTGATGGAAGGCTCGTGAAGAATACATCATGAGTTGATGCATATCTAAGTCAAGAACTTGGAGTAAAGAAAGCCATCATGTGTTGATGGAAGTCAAGTGAAGGATGCACCATGGGTTGATGCATATCAAGTCAAGGACCCGGACTTGAAGTGAAGATGTGCGTCATCAAGCTTCAAGTGAGTATGCAAGACAAAGGTATGGCTAGCTAGGCTAAGGATGTGTTCCTAGTTTTTTACCGGTCTTGGTATTTGGTTGGAGACCGAATTGCTAGTAGTTTTTTACCGGTCTTGGTATTTGGTTGGAGACCGAATTGCTAGTATAGGTTGCCGTACTATTAAGAGGGGTATTGTCTAGTAGCTTGAGTCTCATCACGTGTTGATAGCTCAATCTCGCTTGCTCTAGCTCAGTGTGGCATGATGCTATTATTTGCGACTGTGTTTTACAAATAGTAAAGGCTCATGCGTCTAATCCTTGTAGTATGTGACTATACTTTGTAAATGTGTTTTACAAATAGTTGAAGTTCATGTACCTACTCCTTGTTGCATGATCTAAGTTTGCAAATGTGTTTTGTTAATTATTAGGGTTCATGCATTGCGTTTGTTCTTGCCTCTGGAGAAATATTCAGAAAATCCGGTATGACCGCAAGTATTGCGCGATATTACCGCAGGTCGGTAATACCAAAGTTTACATGGTGGTATGAAGTTTCCAGAGAGGAAGTTTTTTGGAAGTTTTCTTGAAATCCCAAAATCGGTATGGCCGCACTTGATGAGCGGTATTACCGCAAATCGGTAGTACCGAAATCTAGTTGGTGGTATGTTTTTAACAGAGAGGTTGTCTTTGGGAGTTTTTCTTGAAACTTGATAATCGGTACGACCGCTTTTGAATGGCGGTACTACCGCAGGTCGGTAGTACCGAAATATAGATGGCGATACATAAATTACAAAGAACGTCTTTTTGGGAGTTTTGATCTTCCCTGAGAATCGGTATGACCGTATGTGCGGTAGTACCGATATTTCTTTGGCGGTACGACTTTTCCGGAGAGGGTGTTTTTCTTGTGTTTATTTGATCCTCTTGAAATCGGTAATACCGATATAGCCGAGCGGTGTTATCGAAGTGCGATAATACCAATTTGTAGTTGGCGGTATAGAACCACAACTTTTTCGTAATGGCTATATTAGTCGCATTAAATGCACAGTAGTCGACCGTTGTTCTTGACTGAGGTAGTACTGGTCGTGAACAACGATATTACAAAAAATCCTGATTTTTTCAAGATGTTTGTTTCAACGGCTAGTTTTTTTTTGTGGCGGGGCTATAAATATCCCTTTGGCGGTTGTGAAATAACCTTTGGCACCCTATTTCATTTTATTGAGCTAATGTGAGCTTCTCCTCTCAATTGTGCATGTGTTGCACCTTGTGAGCAAGGAGAGAGGTTTCTAGTTGCATGTGTTGCATCTAGAGTTGAATTTCGTATCCATTTGAGCTTGTGCATTCGTTGCACATGGTGAGAGTCAAGCAAGGGTCTTGGCTTATTACTCTTGGTGTTTGCCGACACTTAGAATTGGAGGTTTTGAGCTTCTCAAAGAAGGTTGTGAGAAGACCTGAGCGGTTGTGAGTGGTTTGATGCTCGCCATTTGCGTAGTGGAGGAAGAGCAACCCTGAGTGGATCGATGTGTTGGTTCGTGTTGGAGCCGGTCCAAGTGGTTGGACTTACCTCGGAGGTGTTTGGTTTAATTCGTGGAACCGGTCCAATTAGTTTGGGCTTACCTCAACGTGGATTAGGGGAGATCGGAGAGTCTTCGAACTCCACAGTAAAAAATCATTGTGTCATTGTGGTTTGTTCTCTAGTGGTTTACTTTGTGCAATTTACATTCATAGAATTAAATTGCTTACATATCTTTATATATTTTGCTATCATTGACATAGTCTTATAATGTTGGTGCACTTAGTGAGACTAATTGTTTTAAATCTTATTTGTGCAAAACCGATTTGACTTACTCTTCTGCATTATAAATCGGTTTTAACTAAAAGATTTTTAAAACCGCATATTCACCCCCCTCTAATCGGCCTCCTCGATTTTACACCTGTGTGCAGAAGCAATCAAGCACTTCAATAAAGATAATCATAAGATTTAATAAGTAAAAGTGCAAAACTTCCAAGTATCATAACTACGAAATAATGAAACATTAACAAAAAAAAAGGAATGGTGTTTCGAGCATTGAAGTAAGTCATTATTCATCGAATATTTCTTACATTGTTTTTCAAGTCAGTGAATGTATTTATCCTAGCCATGAGCTCAAATTTGGCAAGGAATGCTCTCAGTCCCTGAAATGAAGTCGAAATGAATGTTAAACATGAACTCAAACACTACGAGGGTACAACTATTTATGGTTATAAAGAGACAGTAAGAATGAAAGAAATAGGTATTTTCTTACCTCAATTCTTGTCAGAAGTCCAGCAGTGTTCCACTCGTAAATCTTGACAATTGGCTCGTCGAGTTGCACAATCTATCTGACAAAAACACATGAATCATTGCATCAGTGTCACACGCTTTCGTACCCCCCACATTAAGAAGGGAGCTATGCGCTCGAACTCAACAATATCAGATGGAAGAGGACACTGTGAGGAGGACTAAACCTGCCTGGCGCGGTGACACGCGAGACGACGGAAGAGCCGCCTCGCCGAAAGCAGCGGCCGGCCGCTCAGCGTGCGCCCGAGCACCTCCGCAAACACCACCGTGCCGGGCGCCACCAGCGCCCTGCCCCCGCGCTTCTGCTTCTGGGCCTCCTCATCCAATGCGGGGACTGCCACGATGCCCACGCTCCCCGGCCTAGGCGGAGCTGCTTCAGCACCGCCGGCGGGCATCTTTGCGCGGTGGAGCGGGAGGAGCTCCTTGGCGAGGAGCGTGGCGAGGCGGTTGGCGCCGAGGGCGACGTCGAGGCGGGCCTCGGTGCCGGAGACCACGACCCCGACGGTGAAGTCCCCCGGCTTGGGGTTGTAGAGCCCGTCGCCGCGGTCCGCGTCCTCCTGGCCGGCGTTGAGGAGGCGGACGAAGCCGGCAGAGAGCGCGTCGTCGAGGCGCGCGGACCCGGCGGTGGCGACGGGCTGGGCTCGGAACCGCATCGGAATCTGGGCTTTGGCGACGGGTGGGGGGAAGGATCGCGGCTTGGAGAGGGGAGGAGGATGCGAGACGGGATGGAGGAGGCGTCGGCGGCGGCAGCATCTTGTCAGTGGCGGCCTGGCGGGTGGTGTGGCCGTCGCGTCGCGTCGCGTCGAGGCAGTTACTTTATCCGGTTAATATTACCGGTATTTTTCTCAACCTGGATGTTGTTTTGAAATTTTATCTCGTGGACGGGCTGGGCCGACTGTTCTGCGGCCTATCTGGAAGCTGATCCTTTCCTTGAGACGTACTCACCACCGAGGAGCAGGCGAACCGTCAATCGTGGGCTCTGCCTGCCTGTCGTCTTCGTCTTCGGCGAGCAAAGCGCCGAGGAGAGAGAGAGAGAGAGAGAGAGAGAGGGAGGGCGGGATGGGCTACCTGTGGCGGGTGCGGCTGTCGTCGTTCTTGGCCGGCGCGGCGACGGCGTCGGCGGCGGGGTTCTTCTTCCTCTACAAGGACCATCTCCTCCTCCGCGCCGCCATCGCCCGCCAGGTGAGCCCCCGCCCCCGCCCCCACACCTTCATCTAGCCTTTTTTTTGGTAATTATCTCGGCTAATCTAGTTAATTACCCCCATTTCTTTTATGCAAACTCGCTAAGCATCCGATTCGATGGAGGCAATTTGGTCGTCTACCGTGGCATTGCCACGGACCGTGATCTGGTCCGGCTGTGGCGTGCTGGGTAATTACTAATTAGGTGTTGTTTTGTTTTTGGTAGCTCTTGATCAAAAGCCAACATTTTGGTTCCCCATGATTGAAATGAACGAATCGCGAACCGCTGTCTTATCAAGGCAGATGTGGTGCATGACTGATTCGTTGTATGGGATTATCCACGAGCTAGAGCTGTTCGCACTGATTTAGGCTCGCGGGAAAATTACTTTGACAGAGGTTACTGGAAAGGTGGTTATAGAATAAGGATGATGCAGTATAGTTCCATGTTTGTTTGCGCAGTCGGCGTGGTGTCCAGATTCCAGAGTTCGTCCTGATGCTTTCAGATATATGGTGTAAACTGAGATCAGTGTGAAATAATATGCATTAAATTATGTCCTTTCTATTGTGATGCAGTTATCTGTGCATACTTGCCACTTCTCAGCCAGGCTTTCTGTTTTCTGAATCTCGTCAAATTGCATGTATTTCCCCCTAAATTAGCCTAGCTGTTGGGTTGCATGTTTGTTATCAAAATAAGAATCCATAGGGGATACTGTTGGTGCAAGCCATTTAGCACTCATCATGTGGGAGTTAGCACGCTAGTCAAAGCAGAATCTTGTGTTGACTATAACACTGGATATCTTTCATAAGACCATTGCACTAGCTAATAAGGTTAATCGGGCTTCTTCTACATTCTTTATGCCCTGTTGCATTGCATTATGGCTTGTTTGGATAGGTAGGGATTAGACCCAATCCTTCAGATTGAAAGGAATTTTAGTTCTCTGTCCATCCGAAGGGATTGAGTCGTATTATAATATATCTAAACAAGCCCTTAGTTCATTTAACAACTTATCGTGTGGGGTGCTATGAATTCTCAATAAGAGCTATCTTCGTGAGGATTCATTGAAAGGAGCTTCTGTGGTTTCAGCAATGGTAGTTGAATCTGGACTTATTTTTTCCTCTTACTTTTGTTACAGGGTCAATGTATAAATAAGTAAAATTAACTAGTTTGTTCATGATTTGTGAACTTGATTCTGTTTTGGGGTAGTTCCGGTTGTTATGTTGTTTCTGCTTTGTTTGTGAATCGTGATGTTGCAACCACGTGATGAATTAGCTATTTGTACCTAATGTTGCGGCTTGTGACTTGTGAGGAATGGAAAATTGACCATTATCCCATGACAGAACATTTAATCTGCTAAACAAAAAGGACCATGGAACCCACCTTGTTAGTTTTGCTTACATTTGAATTATAGCTAAGGTTTAATATGCTTACTTCCAGGTGGAGGAGGTCAAGGAAAATTCTGAAAAGCACTATGAAGCCCTAAATCAGCAGATCTCAGCACTAGAAAACAGAAAAGAATCAGGAGCTACTAAAGAGGCATCATATTAATTCTGCGAGTTGGGTGTGTGTGATGGTTACATCTGCTCAGGTGTTTTTGGTTGCTGCATGTGTATAAACTGCAGCATGTAAGCTGTACCATTTTGTTGTTGAAATCAAGGTTATTAAGTCAGTAAGTCGACACTACTCTCGTACTGTTCATTTGACAGTGCAGAGCGGCCGCAGAAGATCCTGGCCGCAACAATCTCTGGCCGCAGAAGATTCGGCTGCCCACTGCCCAGCTGCTCTCTCTATCACCCCCCCTCCGCCTGGCCGAGCGCCTCGCTCCTCCTCAATCCTTCCTCCCCAGCTTCGCCGCTGCCTCGCCTGTCCCCCCAGCGTCCGATCTCCCCCTCCCTGCGGTGACCCGAGCTCCCCCTCCCCTCCACCTCCCGGCGGCGGCCTGAGCTGCCCCTCCCCTCCACCTCCCCGTGGCTCCCCTTCTCCCTCCCCGGTTCCCCCTCCGTCTCGGCCTCCACCTCCCTCCCCTTCTCCCCACGGCCGCGACAGGGATGGAGGCAGGACGGTGGCCGAGGGCGACGGAGCTGCGACGACTGGATCTGCCTCCGAGGGGAGAGGATGAAGACCGGCGGCGCGGTGGGAGCTGCCTCCGAGGGCGGCGGCGACGGGAGCTAGAGCTCTGCTTGCTCTGGAGTCACGCGTGAGTGTGAGTACCCGATTTCCCTCCCTCCCTCCCTTCCTCTTGCCTCTTTGCCCGGCGCAAGTCGAGTCACCACCTCCAGTCGACACTTCGTCGACGACTTGATAAGCATGTTTGAAATTGCCATTGACCCTCAATTTGAGTTGCATTACGCTTTTGCACATGCCATCTTCATGAGATGGACAAGGATCAAATAAAGACAGTTTTTGTGGCTAATCAACTAGCCTTTCTCATTTTTATATGTTCGCAGATGTGTGTGATCTGTCTTCCATTTATATGTTCTCATTTACTATAGCAAGATTGCGCAAAGTTATTAGTCTGTGTGTTGCTTTTGAGCGTTTCATCTGTTTTCCTGTGGATTTTATTCAAACATTGGTGACTGCTGAGCGTGTATTGAGGCGATGCCATGAACTTCTTGTGCAACTGGTATTTGATCTGACAGGTGAGATTGTTATCATCTACGTCTTGGTTATTGGTCATATAGAGGAAATAATGTCTTACTGTTCCTGATCACTATTTTAACCTGTGTTACTGTCCAGCTATTCGGCAGGATTGGCATATAATTTGGAGGATGGCAGTGGTCTTTATGGCTTTCTTGGAGGATGACAGTCTTCAAGGGCTCCATTTTCATGCTCTCAGTCGGTGAAATCCCATCCAAAGTGCGTACCTTCCTGAGGTCTCTACCCTTGGCATTTACAGGTGTGGTTCAGTAGAAATATCTCTCTTTTCTTACCTTATCAGCTTTGTATAGCGTTTGACTACTAATTCATACATCCAACATCATCCACCACGCAAAGGCATAATTTTCAACCATCTTTAGATACAGAGAATAAGAAATTAGTGCATACTGCACAGACTGTTAGGCTTGAGGAGCAAGAAGCTGTGACAAGCATAAAGTCAGCAATGCCATCATTCCAACTCTCAGCAAGAAACTAATGGTTGCAGTCAACGGAGCACTCTGGTGATGTTAACGTTACCTTCAATAGCTCTGCTCCTTATCAGATCTCACAGACCAGCCACAAGAACTCAGTTGGGACAGTGAACCTCCCAGATCGAGGCCGGATGGCTGGGCTGTTCACCAAGCAGGCTGCTGTTTACGCCGCGGCACGGCTGGTCTACCCGAAAGATCTGTTCGCCAAGCTAGCGGCGCTCACCGCACACCGCAGCCTCGCCTGGGACGTCAGCACCGGCAATGGCCAGGCCGCCATCAGTGTAAGCTCTCCAACCCCTTGCTCTCGAAGTGTCTTTACTCTTTACACGCCTGCTGTACCTACAGTGACATTATCTCCATGCCGCCGTGCAGGTTGCACAGCACTACGACAGCGTGCTGGCCGCGGACGTGAGCGCGGAGCAGCTGCGGCACGCCGTCCCGCACCCGAAGGTTCGGTACCTCCACACCGCCGACGCCACGCCCGGGGACGACCTCGTCGCTGCGCTCGGCAGCGAGGGCTGCGTCGACCTCGTCACGGTGGCCAAGGCGGTGCACTGGTTCGACCTCCCAGCGTTCTACGGCGTCGCCAACCGGGTCCTGTGGAAGCCCGGCGGGGTCATCGCGGTCTGGGGCTACAACTACCACGTCAGCCCGATAGAGGACATGATGGCGCGCTTCCTCCACACCACCCTGCCTTACTGGGACTCCAGGGCTCGGTACAACACTAACTAAACAGCGCACTGCAGCAAAGGAATTTTTTTTGAAGTACGATACAACATGTGTTGTTCTGACAGGTACGTCATTGACGGGTACCGGAGCCTGCCGTTCCCGTTCGACGACGTCGGTCTCGGGAGAGCCGGCGGGCCTCGACATGGAGCACGAGACGTCGTTAGCGGGGCTCGTCGGCGTGCTGAGGTCGTGGTCGGCGGTTACGACGGCGAGGCAGCAGGGCGTCGACCTGCTGGACGAGAGCGCGGTGAAGGAGCTGGAGGAAGAGTGGGGAGGGGCGTCGCTAATCAGCAAGGCGACCTACAAGGGCTTCCTGCTGGCAGGCACCCCCTGGGAGCTCCGGCACGAGTGATAGAAATGCCGATGTTCGATTGAGCGTTTCCTGATAACTAAACTTTCTAGAATCGGGTGATGCGAGGCAGTGAGAATGATTTGCTATTTCGGTGAACGAGAGCATTCGGTCTGGCTGTTTTTGCCACGTAGTACATACAGTCATCAGTCTATCAAAACCGCAGATTTAATCCTCTTCGTTTTGGGAGGGGTCTAAGTTAATCGGTATGTGCCCCCCCAAGTGTTGCATACGTATCTGTAAGACTATTACAAGGTGCAGACTGACAAGTGCCGTAAAGGGGAGCACAGGTTACCTCGCCCAAACTCTTATATGCACTCCCTCTGTACCAATGTACCATCGAAGAAGCTGGATAAAGGGGATCGACAAGAGGTTTAAAAAAACCAGATTCGTTGCCACCATAGTCGAAACTCAACGGATCTAGAGGGGCGGAACTTGTCGGATTTGGAGGGGCCGACGACGACGGAGTTGGGGATTTGGACAGTGAGCAGTAGAAACATTCCACAACACCAAGCCGCAGCCTTTTTCTAGCTGCACCGACCAGAAGAGCATGGGTCGACCTCATCCCCACTCCAGATCTAGACCGTCAGCGACAAGGGATTAAGCCAGCCGCTGCCCCCCATCCCCAGAGGTTGCCAAGGCACCGGGACTGTCTTACTTCACGTTGAAAGCATCTAGACTCATAAAAAGATTTTTGATAATTAATGACAATAATGTGTTAAGAGACTAACATATGTGCTAAGATGCTTTAAAGGTTTAGTCTCGGATTATGGTTGACAGCATGGAAATGGCAACGCAAGACGATAAATGATTGACATGGCTCAAGGCAAAGGTATTTTGTAGCCTAAGGACCCTTTTTATAATTTTTACCGGTCTTGTTGTTTGGTGGAAATGTTGAATTTATAGGCTAAACACCGTACTATAAAGAGGGATCATAACAAGTAACTTAAAAACTTATTATGTGCTACATTGATCAACTAAGAGTCATGTATTGCATTTAGAACAACATCTAGAAGAATATCAGTAAAAACAGTATGACAACACCTAAGGAGCGATAGTACCGCAGTTCGGAAGGACCGATTTTTAGTTGGCGGTATGTTATTTCTAGAGATCTTGTTTTTAGGAGTTTTTCCTCATTTGGAAAACGGTAGTCCCGATTGAGCCAAGCGGTACTACCGCTATGCGGTAGTATCGACCCATGTGCGTGCGGTAATACCGCACCAGACCGTAACGACTAGTTCAAAAGCATTAAATGAACAATATATTACCATTGAACCCTAGGTGCGGTAGTACTAGCCGATACATGACGATAGTACCACACCTACTGTTTTTTTAGGGATCTTACCCAAACGGTCAAATTTGTAGTTGGGGGCTATAAATACCCCCTGACCAGTACCAAGCTCAGTACCCCTGACCTTATTGAATACATTTGAGCCATTAGTGCACTCTCAACTACTCATTTGCTCATATTTCACATTTTGAGGTAGTTGAGAGCATTGAAATGCATTACATCATCAGTTGATCTTTTGGCACTTGATAACCTTCAAGCAAGGGTGTGATTTATTACTCTTGGTGCCTGTTGGCACCTAGAAGGCTTGGAGGAAGATTGTGCGGTGATCTCTTCAAGAAGGTTGTGAAGTGGCCCAACACCATTTGTGAGTGGTTCGGTGCTCGCTGTCTCCAGAGTGGAGGAAGAGCAACCCTAGTGGAATTGAGGTTTATTAGGCTCAATTCGTGGAGCCGGTCCAATTCATTTGGACTTACCTCAACGTAGACTAGTGAAGTCCGGCAAGTCTTCGATACTACGAGAAAACATCGATTGTCTTCGTTGCGGTTTTCTCTCTTGTCTTTACTATTTCCACATTTACATTTCTAGCTCTTATTTGTGTTGAATTGCTTAGCTATAATTGTATTTAGTATTGACATAGCCTTGTGGTGACTCAGTGTACTTAGAATTTGTCTCTTGACTTGTGCTAGAAATCTTTAATTAGAACATACTAGTTAAAATTATTAATCAGAGCACAAGTTTTTTAGAAACCTCATATTCACCACCTTCTAGTCGGTCATCCTTGATCCTATAAGTGATATCAGAGCAAGGTTTCTCTTTATTTCTAGGCTTAATCATCTAAGAGAGAAATGATGGCTAGTGAGGGTATATCCATAGGCAAGGCACGATTTTTTAAAAACAATCATTATTTTATTTCAAAATACAATAATATATCTGCATTTTTTATTTTACAGAAATAATACTCTATCGCTCCCTCATTGGGAGACTTGGATCTAGTCGCTCATCCATTAGGCGACTGGTCCAAGTTGCCCAACTGTCGAGCGACACATGGCGTAGTCGCCCAACGGTGGAGCAACTATCGCTTCGGCTTCGGTTCCTGAAGTGTTGAGCGACTTACTAGCCCCTAGTCGCTCAACGGTTGAGCGACTAGGGGTTATATCACACGCGCGCGCGGCCACGTGCCCATCGCCATTCCCATTTCTGTTCGTCGGGCAGAACCAGGAGGAGGAGGAAAAGAGAAGAAGAGAGGAAGGGAAAGAGGTGATGAGAGGGAGGGAAAGAGAGGAGGAGACATCTGCGTATCTACGACGGTGAGTCTCATGCACTTCTATGTAGATTTGCTTTCAAAACCATGGTAGGCTAGGAAATAGTGTGGTCGTAAATAGGTTAGCATATAGTGTAGTCTTAAATAGTAGATGTTAGTAAATAGTGTAGTCGTAAATAGGTTAACATATAGTGTAGTCGTACATAGTGTATGTTAGCAAATAGTGTAGTCGTAAATAGGTTAGCATATAGTGTAGTCGTAAATAGTATAGGTTAGCAACTAAAATCACGGTAGGTTAGCAACTAAAATCATTAGATGTGTAGTGATATTTTGTTAATAAGTGAAAATAGTGTAGTCGTAGGTTAGCAACTAAAATCACGGTAGGTACGTCGTATATTTTAAAAGTTGTAAATAGTGTAGTTGTAGAACTAACACGAATTTACACTACTACAGAAAAGCTCATCACAGACGATTCTAAACCATCATCACAGACGGTTTTTGAACCGTCTGAATTTTTATGTCTGTGATGACACGATGTCATCACAACGGTTTTTAACCGCGTGAAAAAGGCTATCACGCAGACGGTTCTATTCACGAACCGCTGTGAAAATAGATCACAGACGGTTCGTGAATAGAACCGTCTGTAATAGTTTTTTCTATGGCAAAAAAAAAAAACAGATTTTCACTTCGTCTGGAGCCTCCCGAGCCTCGCGAATGAATCTGATATTGATTTTCGGATTTCGCTAGCTTTCCCACAATAGCCATAGCATCATAGTAGCATCAACTCAATCCATTCACATAGCACTAAAAACAACACGGCATGCATCACCCACATCACAGTAGCATCAACTCAATCCATTCACAGAACACTAACACATCACAGAGCAAAAGGGGGAGTAGAGAGAGTGAGGTCGTGAGAGGCTGGGTGACAAGGTCATGGGAGGCCGGCGACGATGAGGCTGGGGCAAGGTGGAGGAGGCCGCAGGCGACGAACTCAGGGGAGGACGGGGTGACGAAGTAGAGGAGGTCGGGGACGAGGAGGTCGTGGGAGGCCGGCGACGACGAGGATGGGGTGAGGTGGAGGAGGCCGCGGGCGACGAGCTCGGGGGAGGCCAGAGGAGAAATGGCAGAGGAGGAGAAATGACAGAGGAGGAGATGGAGATGGCAAAGGAGGAGATGAATGACTCTGTTAATATAGAGAGATTTTCGGGAGCCCGCCATTAAGTGCAAATTTTTGTTTTCCCACCTAATGAAACAAAAGTATCACAGACGGTTTTATACAAAAACCGTCTGTGATGACATATGACAGACGGTTCGTTCTGTGACAAGCTTCTCATCACAGACGGTTCTAACCACGAACCGTTTGTGATGAGTATCTCATCACAGATGGTTTGTGTATAAAACTGTTTGTGATTTTAGGGTTTTACTCATCACAGACGGTTCATGGTTAGAACCGTCTGTGATATCTACATATCACAGATGGTTCTCTAGAACCGTCTGTGATAGTGACTATCACAGACGGTTCGTCTTGGAACCGTCTGTGATTATTTAATCACAGACGGTTCTTTGAAACCGTCTATGATGAGGCGTCTTCTATGACCTGTTTTGTAGTAGTGTTAGTTGTTAGTAATTGTAATGTGGCTGTGGATATACCCTAACGGAAACCCTAACATCTTAACTCCATACCCTAACCCGAACCCCTAAACCCTGAAACCATAAACCCTAAAATCGAAATGTGGCTATGGTGATATATGTTGAGGATTATGTGATTTATGCAAGAATGCAACTAAAATTTTGGAATTTCCATGCTATAAATAATTAAACCACTAATTGTGTTGTAGTTGCTAACTTGAAATTTATTTGCAAGTATGGCTCGTGGCCTTGGTGGTTCCGATTGGCCTTTCAGCCTGCTGGGCCAGCGCATCGACGCGCAGCACCGCGCCAGTCGTTGTGTCCCGCATCCTGAGGGTGGGGACGAGGTGATTGCGTTGGGGGTGGTCCGTATGCGGACACCCCGACGGGTTTGGGCATTGGACCCACGATGGATAGACAGGTTTGTTTGCAAACTGTGGCACATCTTTTTATCATATGTACATGCTATGTACTTACTTCTTCATGCTTTGCAAGATGAGCGATGCCGGCCTTCTACCTCCCACGCGGACGGTGGAGGCCACTGCCGAGGATGGCACTCTGCTCGAGGACGATGGGGAGGTCTAAGCCGGCCCAGAGCGGTCACGACGGTTCCCGTTCGACCGGTTGCTGCTAACAACTTTGGTGGACCGGTGGCGGCCCGAGACGCACACCTTCTACCTCCCATTCGAGGAGATTGCACCCACACTTGAGGACGTCGCGCTGCTGCTTGGCCCGCCTATCGCGGGATCCATTGCCTCCCCGCCGGATGTGCCTGGCAACTGGCGCGATGACTTGTTGGGCCGGTTTGAGGGGGTTCTTCTGGCCGAGGCTGGGGCAACGTACTACATTTTTTCAGTGCGACGGAGGCATGGGCCGCCCCTGCGGTGGTTTTCACAGTTCCGGGTACGTATGCGATCCATTTTCCTGTATAGCAATGCACTATCCTCATCATATGACGGGCATACTAATGAGGCGTTTGTGCACAGGTTGAGCGGATGGTCCCAGAGCTTACCGAGTTCCAGGTGTCGCGACACCTCAAGGCGTACTTGTTGTGGTTGTTTGGCTGGGTACTGTTTACCAGCAGCCACAGTGACTCTGTCGACGTCCGCCTCTTGAGGTACGCGAGGGCCATCACTGACGGGGAGGAGGTGCAGATCAGCTGGGGATCAGCCGTACTTACCGTGACGTACCGTGACATGTGCAAGGCATGCTGCAGGATGAGTCTGACCTCTATCCTCATAGGTTGTCCCCTCCTGTTGCGGCTGTGCTCGTTCAAGCGCTTCCCCCTCGGACAGCCCGTGCTGCTCGACACCAGTCCATACTACGCGGACATGTACCACGGGGACACGGTGGACCGGTCGACCGCAGGGTCCCTTTGGTGTCATAGCTGGGTACATACTCTCCTGCATCTTTACTTTAGTTGTATTACGGGTCATCCTTTGTAACCACTGTTCCATCTTGCATGCACAGTTTGCGCACGTGCAGGTCACACATGTCTACGAGCACTTCGTCGAGCAGCTTGACTGCCTCACCACTGACGACGTGTGTTGGGAGTCATACTCTGCTCAGGAGATGGAGCACCGCGCTCCCGCCGGCTATCCTCATTGTGCTGGCATGATTAGGCGTATTAGATGACGCGGAGGAAGCTCATCTTCGACATGTTCGTCGAGGACTACGTGGTGCACAGGGTGATGCACCAGTTCGGCCTCCGCCAGGTTGTTCCAGTCCCCGTCAGGCGTCGAGTGGCCGACTCGGTCCACGCATGAGTTACACACAACACATGTCCCTACATTTTTTCCCAGTTCTGCTACAATGGCTTCTAAATGTAGTGGTACATTTCATAGGCATAGTAGGAGGGGTGGCAGCAGGACAAGCTGGGCGACGAAGATGGCGCCGTGGCTGGCGGAGTGGACGGACGCCCTCGAGGACTACGTGCTGGAGGGTGCCTGTATGACCCCAGCGCATGCGACAAGTACCTACACTGGTACACTCCACAGACATGCACCAGGCTGCTGCATGTCGTCGACCCTTCCGCCGCTCACATACCAGCACCGATGGACACGTACCCTAAGTACCTTGCGCGGAACGTGCACCTCGTGGTACATACTCTCGTGTTTCGAAATGTTTGATGCGTTTATCACAATTACAAGTTTGACGCTTTCATGTACTCCTCGCAAACAGACATCGTTGCCGTGTTAGCGAGGGACACCGGGTCGATCTTGGACAGGGTCTCCCATGGTCCGGAGGTGACGTGCGATGAGCTGATGTAGCTTGCCCGTCGGGTCTACAGTGGGACGAGGCATGTCGTGACCCTCACGTGCTCTAGGATGGTCCAGGAGGTGGCTGCGTCGACATGTACGCCGAGGCCGCGCGTCCTGCAGTCCAGCTAGGAGGCCCCGGAGGGCCATGTGCACATGCCCCGTCAGCACTTGACCATCCTAGATGGTCAGGTTAGGCACGTGCCCCACCCTCGCCACCCCCGGGCCAGGACAGAGGTTTAGCGTGGGCACGTGCCCGACCCCTGCTGCTGCCGGGCCAAGACGAAGGGTCAGGATGGGCACATGGCTACGCACCGCCTCCACCGCTGCCACCGCCATTATTCCTGGACCCCTATGACCTATTCGGGCAGGGCGGGTACGGCGGCTTCGACTCTTGGACGAACATCATGGCCCACGCTGAGGGTACATTACCTCTCTTCAGGTTTGTTCATGTCGATATATTACACGAATAAATAATATTTGTCCTACATGTTTCACACCCCATTCGGGAGTAGAGCTCTCCCTGCATGAGGAGCCCCCACAGGATGTGGACGACTTCTTCGCAGACGACCCGAGGGAGTTCAGGTGAGCACCTGAGCTCGCATCTGTCGATGTTATTTCCGAGTCGCAGCTCAGCAGTGCCCTAGTGGGCATGCAGGCACAGGTGGAGTCAACCTCCCAGCCTTGGGACCATGGGTTAGTAGGGCTCATGACTGTCTCTCCCTGTTGGGACCCCAGCCCTAACACCCCGCACTGAGGAAGCCCAAGCAGGGCCGTACAGGCGGGCACGGACGGGGGGTGGGACGTGGCGACGACAGAGGAGGTGCTGAGGGTGGTGCGGCGGATGGCCAGTAGGGGGTCTTCGGTGTGCTTTGTGTACTTGTATTGGTTTTGTCCATATTTTACTTCGTAGTTACTATAACATAGTTGTGTATGCATCCCTTCGTGCATTGTGATATAACTTACCTTAGTACTTAGCAATCGTTCATACCTCCGTCGCTCAACCTTGGACGAAGTAGTGGTCCAACGTGTATGAATTCCCTGGCGCATCTCAATATCACTAACCTTTCTACTTACGAATAATTGCTACCTCAAACGTCCTCACAAATTTTTTCATAAATTTACTGCACAACAACAACATACGACGATCATAAAATATTATTGCGAGTCTAACAGATTTCATACCCTTGAGATTCTACAAAAATCATAAATGGACCAACCAACCTTGTCACCACCCTTTTATTTCCTGAAAAAAATTAACAACCTACAAACAAGATTTGCTAAATGTATTACCTACAAAAATTACCATTTATTTCCCCATAATTATTTCCATCAGATTAATAAAATAATAATATTATTATTTAAAATTGCCCAGCAATCGAGCGACAAGTGGAGTAGTCGCCCAACCATTGAGCGACTATTAGAAGTCGCTCAACCACCGGGCGACTACTCCATGTGTCGCTCGACGGTTGGGCGACTTGGGCCAGTCGCCTAATGGTTGAGCAACTAGGTCCAAGCCGCCCAACGGGGGAGCGACAGAGTATTATTTTTGTAAAATAAAAAGGTAGGTATATTACTGTATTTTAGAATAAAATAATGATTATTATTTTTTAAATTTTGGCAAGGCACATCTATTTGATGGATCAAATTATGTTTACTGGAAAAGTAGGATATCTATTTATTTAAAGGCCATGAGCCCAAGTATATGAAGAATTGTAATTGAGGGCTTCGTTATGCCACTTTATCCTACATGCCCCACAGTTCTTGACGAGCAAAACTCCCACCTCAATGCTCAAGCGGTGAACACTCCTTTTGGAGCTTTGAACGCGAATGAGTTCAATCCGGTGAGCAACCTAGAGATCTCTCATGACATATGCACTAAGCTCTCGGAAATTCATGATGGCACATCCACGGTCAAAGAAGCCAAATTGCATAGGCTTTGGATCAAATATGAGATATTTACAATGTTGTCTCATAAAAACATTGTAGAGATGTATTCTAGACTTAACGACATACTAATCTAACCGATGTTGATGTTGTGTGCAAAATGGTTAGGGCTCTATCGGAGAAGTATGAGATGTTGGTGACTCTATTCCTCAACTCAACCGAGTTGTCAAGGATGATTCCAGCCGGCCTCTTGGGCAAGCTCATTACAAATGAGTTGTACAAGAAAGAAAGGAGGAACTTGTGGAGCAATCCTCTTCCAAAAACAAGATTACCGCTTTCAAAGCCAAAGTGGTATCAAGTGATGAGTCGGAAGATGAAGAAGATGACTTCAAAGAGGAGTTTGCTCTCCTTATGAGGAGAATGGAAAAATTCATGAGAAGACACTCAAACTAGAGTGCGAATTTCGATAATAACAAAAAGAGGCACTTCTCTAACGACAATAAGCGCTATAGCAATATCCGTTGTTATAACTGCGTTGAGAAGTGGCACACTGCCTCTCATTGCCCAACCAAGAAGGATGACCAGGCCAAGCCATCCAAAAATAAGGACTTCAACGGTAAGAAGAAGATTTTCAACAAGCTTCAAAAGTATGGCAAGAATGAAGCACATGTTGGAGAATAAAACTCGATGAGGAGTATTTCGACTCCGATGATGACAGGTCCTCCAAGAAGAGGGGACTTGTCAGCATTGCTATCAAGGAAGCTCCATCACTCTTCTCCACTCCTACATGCCTCATGGCAAAATGAGATAAGGTAAAGTCCATTGATGATAGTGAGCCTACATATGATGAATTAATGGATATGATTGAAGAATTAAATGAATTTCTTGAAAAAGAGAAATCAAAATTTAAGGTATTGAATAAAAATATATCTCTCTAAAAGATTCTTATGAGGAGCTAAAGGAAGCTCATGACTCACTCCGTATAAAGGATCTTAACAAATCTCATTCAAATGTAGGAATTACTTGTGACATTATAAATGAGATACCTAATGTAGAAGTTACTCCTAATATCATTTCTAAGACTAGTGCTTCTACATCTTGTGATGATTTGTTAGTCATGCCATGTTGTTCTAAAATTGACTCTAATTCGTGTATGGCTAAGTCATGTAATCCATTGCTCATTGTTGAAAATGATAAATTAAAAGAGCAAGTCACTAAGCTAAGCAAAAAGGTTAGAAAGATATTTCAAGGGAATGGCTACCCTTGATAAGTTATTGAGTGAGAAAAGATGCTCATTCAATAAAGAAGGACTTGTGTTTATTATCAAGAAATGTAAGAAGCAAGTTTACAAGCCCAATAGGTTTGTAAAAGAAAATGAAAAATATTGCTATAAATGTCATAGTGTAGGACATTTACAAAATTCATGCTCCATTGCTAAAACTGAATCCCATGGTATTTATGATTCTGACTACATCCTTAAAAAAAAATCTAAAGATGGTAAGGTTGTAGCTAAATTTATTGGCTCTTCAATTTTAAGCGCAAAAAAGAATACTATTTGGGTATCCAAAGCCTTGATTACTAACCTCCAAGAACCCAAACAAATTTGGGTACCTAAAAGAACTTGATTTTTGTTTTATAGGTGAACTACAAGACCAGTGGAAAACATTGGATACTTGATAGCAGTTGTACCCAACACATGATTGGGGACCAAAAAATATTCACCACATTCATAAATGGAAAAGGAAATAATGACAAGACCACATTTGGTAACAATAGCAAGGGGAAGTAATAGGACTGGGTAAAATCGCTATATCCAATGACCTTTCAATCTCTAATGTATCTCTAGTTGAATCACATAGCTTTAATTTGCTATCCTTTGCTCAAATTTGTTATCTTGGTTTAACTTATACATTCTCTCTTTGGCTTTCAAAGAATTTTGATTTGGTAATAACTATTTGGTGGATTTTTCCTCAAATAATTCATGTTTAAAAGCTTATTTAATTACAAAAACCTCTTTGAGTTGACTTTGGCATAGAAGGGTTGCTCATGTAGGTAAAATTCAACTCAAAAAACTTTTTAAACACGACTTAGTGGTTGGCTTGACAAATGTGAAGTTTGAGAAAAATAGATTATGTACCGCTTGCCAAGTCGGAAAGTAAGTTGCAAAATATCATCATTCTAAGAGTATTATGTCAACCTCTAGGCCGTTAGAGCTCTTACATATGGATTTATTTGGACCAACAACCTATAAGAGCATGGGGGAAAATAGCTACTATTTAGTAGTTGTGGACGATTACTCAAGATATATTTGGGTTTTCTTTTTTACATGACAAAGCAGAAACCTCCGGTATTTTTAAAAGTTTTTCTGAAAGGGTCCAAAATGAATTTGATTTCAAAATTAAGAAAATCCGTAGTGATAACGGTTCCGAGTTCAAGAATACTAAAATTGAAGATTTTTGTGATGAACTTGGAATAAATCATGAACTTTCCACTACCTACACTCTGAAGCAAAATGGAGTTGTAGAGAGGAAAAATCAAGCACTAATTGAAATGACTAGGACAATGTTTGATGAGTATAGCACTTCCGATAGCTTTTGGGCAGAAGCAATTAATACCGCTTGTCATGCCATAAATCGTCTTTATTTACACCGTTGTTTGAAAAACACTTCCTATGAGCTCTCATTGGAAGAAAACTGACCGTCTCCTATTTTTGTGTTTCTTGTTGCAAATGTTACATTTTAAGGAAATGCGTTCGTCTTTCAAAATTTCAAAGTCGTTGTGATGTTGGATTTTTTACTTGGCTATTTTTCATAGCCCAAATTTTATTAATGCGATCTATATGCATCTCATAAGCATTTAATATCAATCATGGAGCATGATCATAAATTATGAAATTGAAACTTTTCAAATTAAAGAATAAACACTAATCTTGAACTTAAATTCTAAAACAAATGGGAATAAATAATTATGTTGATCTCCAGGAAATAATTTATTCAAATACTAGAATAATTATCATAAATAAATATGAATTTTATCAAAATTTTGGAATTCAATTTAACCTTGAGAAAAATGCAAACTCAACCCACAAACAACTACGATAAATAAATTTTAAATAAGTAAATAAATCGTGAACAATAATTTTAGAAATTTTATATAGGTTCTACCTTGTCCGAGGAACCCTTCTGCAAAAATTTTACATTTTTATAAATTTATTTGTTATTTTTATAAATTTTATGTCATAGTAGAGGAGTTTAAAATCCAAATCAGCCTTTTACTATTGGATCGACCGAGCCCTACTACACTGTAGCGACCGAACCAAACCAATGCAACTCGATTCAACCAAACGCACTTGAAACCGACCAAACCCAAACAGTGCCGATCCGACCGCACCACGCCGTTTCACCGTCTTCCGCTGACCGGTGGGCCCCACCCACTTGCCAGGCCGTCTTCTCCTTGAGCGGCGCCCGAGCCACGTCTGTGCGGCGCTCGCGCCTTGCAGCTGCTTGCCACTGAGCGCATGGGACACATGGCCGCTCGTCTGCACTAGCACCTCCCTTGCCACCCCATGCCTTGGCCGCATCTCCCCGCTCTTCCCTCTCCATCCTCCCTCTTCACCAGAACTCCACCCCGAGCTCCCGTAATCCGGCGCAAAACCACCAAAATGCTCGTCGTCGTCCCAGCTATTCCGACGATCCCCCGGCCACCCTAGACCGCATCACAGTGTGACAATATCCACTAGGGGCATAAGCTCTCCAACATTTTTGGGAATCATCATCCGGGAAGCCGCGCACTCGGTTTCTTCTCCAACACCGGACAACACCACCTCCACAGCCACCGCTCCTTCTCCGAGGCTCCCTCTCCAATCCCTCCCTCCATGAGCATCCCCTAACCTTCCTTTATCTTATCCGACCACTCACTTGGGCTCTCCCATCCTCCAGGTCGCCGTCGACGAAGGCTACCCTGCGCTGCTCCAACTCACCGTCGCCAGCCCGCTCCGTCCACCCCCCCTCCACCGACCGACTTGGTGAGTTCCTCACACCTCATCGGTACCCATGCGCACCCTATTTTCCACCCCTTTCTTCTCTGGCGTCGCCACGCCGTTTCGTCTCCACGACCGGCTGCCGCTCGCCATCGCCGCCGCCACAGTACATCTCGTGCTGCAGCACCGCCACCCCTAGCTTCAGTAAACCTCGGGCAACCCATTTTTGCGATCTCCTTTGCCTCACCACCGCTCCCCCGCTGGCGGTGAGTGTAACTTCGGGCCTCCCCTGTCTGCTCCTGTAGCTTCACTCTGTGCTTTCTTTGTATTTCAACTCTGCCTCTTTGAGTAGCAGTATAATCAGTAAGGGTCAACTGAATGCAACTTATAAATGTTTGTTGAATCACTTAGTGCGTTAACAAAAATTGGAATTTGATCTTGTAAGGAGTTGGGTTCATAACATTTCATCTCAGGCTAGGTCTTGTAAAAAGATGTTTGAGCAAAGAAGAGAAGAAGAACGTTTAGAATGTCAGTAAACCAATTGCAAAACCTACCCTTCCTTTTGCCAGCTAATGTTGTGAATGTCAATTGAGTCACTCCTTTGAATGAGCAAATTGGAAGTTTGAGTTAATAGCACTTTAGTTAGAAAAACTTGCTTTTGTAGGTGTATGGACAGTAGTATGAAGAAAATCAGTTTTGTCAAATAGGCTTATAGCTTTTGTTATTTCAGTAGTTAGAAATATTGTTGATTCAATTAGTCTTTGGACAATTTTCTATCCGACGTAACGATATCTGAAAATCATTATGAATGTGAATTTTCATAAAACCAACAGAGAACAACTAACTCATCTAATGAAGTGCTAGGCTGAAAAAGAAGTTCAGTACTAAGTACTGTGTTTAGTTTATAGATCACCCCAAACCTTGTTAGCAAATGAGTATTTGAATTAATAATCAGGCTTAATTGACAAACTCCCTTTCTTTGAAAATTTCTTCTAATAAGATGAATAGACAGGAAGGGTATCAAGATAAAAACCTGAAATATCAGTAGCCGTTATGCTTTAGTTTCAAATTCCTAAATTATAACTAAGGCACTGTTTGGTACAGCTTCTACTCCCAGATTCTCAATCGATTCTTGTGGAGCCATGCCAAACACCCAACTTCTCAAAACGACTAGATCTTGATTCTCGTGAGGAGCTGTCTTAAAAATGAACTAGCAATGAGGAGCATCATTCCTGCAGCTTCTCGCGAGAATCCAACTCATACAAACGAAAATACCTTTTGAAATTTGAAGTTTTTACCCGCAAATGCTATCCAACTATCCCAGATCCCCGTTTCCCCGAAAACCCTGTGACCCTTCTTTTTTCCCCTCGCCTCCGCTTCCCCACTCCCAGTCGCCTCCGCTTCCCCCCCCCCCCCAGAGCCTCCGCCTCCCCCCTCCCCCTGGCCTCCGCTTCCCCCGTCCCCCTCCCCCGGCGTCGCCTCCCCCTCTCTTCCGTTTCCCCCTCCCCGTCGCCTCTGCTTCCCCCTCCCCCGGTGTCGCCTCCCCCTCGCCTCTGCTTCCCCCCCCCTCCCCCTCGCCTCCACTTCCCCTCCCCCTCCTCGGCGCCTCCCCTCCCCTCGCCTCACTTCCCCTCCCGTCGCCTCCGCTTCCCCCTCCACCTCCCCGTGCCGCCTCCCCATTGCCGCCTCCCCCTCACCTCCGCTTCCCCTTCCCCGTTGCCTCCGCTTCCCCCTCCCCCTTGCCTCCGGTCGTCTACTGCGCCGTCTCTGGTCCTACACCGCCTCCGGTCGTCGATTGCGCTGCCTCCGGTCCTGCGCGCCTCGGTCGTCTCCTGCGCCGCCTCCGGTCATCTCCTACGTCGCCGCAGGTAAGGACATCATCCAGTGCACCCCCTTGCCCCTTCCTTTGATGAATTTGTGATTGATGATGATTGATGGTATCCGGCATGAGGCGCATCTTTAATCAAAAGGTTGAGTATAATGTTGTGCTCATGAATTAGTGCTTCTGTGATACAACTAGGGTGCTCATGAATTAGTGCTTCTGTGATACACCCTCATCAATTCCTCATTCATCAATATCTATATGTCTCTGATGGAACTTTCGTTTGATGATGGTGCATATCATCAAGTCCAGATTCTCTGTCTTGGTGCTAATTTGTTATCCATGCTTGATGTTTCATGGGCAGCTATTTGATTCATGTCTCCTGGAAATTGAGCTGTTCCAATTGCATGTTGATTTTGTTAGTCAAGTATGCACCCTGATTTGATTCATTGTCTTGGTGCAATGGAATTTACCATGTTTGGTTTCTTGGCACTCATATGTTATCCATGCTTGATGTACATGTACAGCTGATTTGATTCATGTCGCCTGGAAATTGAGCTGTTTCAATTGCATGCTGATTTTTTTAGTCAAGTATGCACCATGATTTGATTCATTGTCTTGGTGCAATGGAATTTACCATGTTTGGTTTGTTGGGGGAGGCTTGACACCGTTGAAGAATGTGTTCTGAATAGCAGTGTCAATAATAATTTATAACTGCATTGGATGGTTGTTTCTTTTTATTATTATTATAAAGTTCAAGATTAGAATGTCTTGAAATCAAGACCATAGTAATTTGATGTAGGTCCCATAGTAATTTGACGTAGGTCCAAAGTGTCTTTGACCAAGAAAAGTGAATGGCATAAAATTCCAACTAATGCTATTTCTGGAGCACCAGTTTCCGCCTTGCCTTATCTGCGGAATGTTATTTTTCTCCCCTACAGGCAATAGGCTGCACCATTCTAGATGAGATGTAATGATGTGTATTACCTATTTTTATGTTGGTTTCTGTTGTTTTTCCCTCTTTTTTTGAGACCATCAATGAATTTGGTGTTTGATATATTATGATTATGGACTATTTTGTTGCTCAATATTTGTCCGACCCTCAATACCACTTTCAAGTCAACAACCAGTATGTCAGGAACAAACTGAAGGTCATCTTGTTCCCTTTCTTGTACAGGGTAAGAGATGTTGACGATTATTGTTCTTTCTGCAAGATTTGCATATTGTGAAGTCTCATAATATGCATATTGCCTTTATTGTCTTCCTTAAGGGTCGCTGGACAAGAATAACTGAACCTTGTGAAAACCATGAAAAGGGTTCTTCTGGGTGGGCCAAGGAGTTACGAGAGACATCCGAGTCGAACCACTATTTTCTACTCTTCCTGGCGGTTGTGCAGTTCCGAATGCTATTCTGGCTTGGCAACATCAGCGGTTGATTTTTCATCTGATGGTCAAGCTGGGCATCGCAAATCATTTCCGGAGGCTACTGCGCGAGATAGACTTCAACTCTTGCTGATGAGCTTCATAGTAGTTTACGTAATGCTTAGGCTATTATGAAGATGGTATAGATATCTGGATAAACGGATGAAAGCACATGTAACTACTGCTTTTCTTTTCTATTGGAGGTGAACTATGATCACTTGGGACAAGATGGTGATGAACTGCTACATGTATGCTCTTTGAATCCTACCGTGTATCACGGTCTCATTTCAACTTGTTTTGATGATCTGATTACTTGTTTTTGCAAATATGATCCGATTTGATCAATATGGACTTGTAGCCCCCCTTATTTATGTCCGAAACTGCTACCGTTTGGATGACCAAATATGAAAACTATATTCGTGTTTCCAGTTTCCTACAAACTAGCTCGAGTTCCTTGGCAATACCCAGGGCATTACTATAAATTTGCGATTCATAAGCAATGGCACTATTTAATTAAAGAGGGAGTTGTTATTAAAAAAGTGTGGATTTCATGGGGATATGTTCCAGATCTTAGGATGATGTGACAATTGGCAATGGCGTTTACGGTTTGTCGTTTCACGCGTTTTCGACAAAGTTCTGAGCTTCTTTCGGCGAGGCGGTCCGACCAGGTCCTTGCAGCGATCCGACCGGTCCCAAATCGGTCGGGCCGGCCATGAGGGGCGATCGGACCGCAATGACCTAAAAGTTCTCGAAATGGTGTGGGCCAAAAATAGGTGTTGTAGGCAAGTGAGGATCCCAATGCACTTGGTCTCATGATTTTGGAGTCTCGATAAGAAGTTCTATTGGTTTAAAGTTTCGGAAGGTTTGAATTTGGGAGTATGAATTTGGCTAAGTCCCAAGGCGGTCCGAGCCGGCTCACGAGGAGCGGTCCGACCGCCATGGGGCGATCGACCGCTCACTGGGCGGTCGGGCCGGTTTCTACTTGAGCGTCGGCCATCTTCGTGGCGATGTTGTTTTGTTAGGTCAAAGTCATTGGTTTCATGGCATATGATTTGCATGATGCATGTTTTGACTAACATGGGTCAAGTTGTGAAGAACTTGTTCCCGAATCGTGTTTTCTTATGCGTGGTTGTGCGGGTAGCTTGGTGGTCAACGACGGTCAGCGGCGAGGAGAATCGGGACTAGACTTGAAGAGTTGAGGTCGAGCGATCGGCGATGCGGGTGAGTCAACGACTCAAGCGTGACACAAGATGGACAAGGGTGACCTATTGGCGAATCCATGGCGCATGGTGAAGCGGTTTAGGTCAAAAGGTTAAAGACGGTGCTTTGCGAAGCGTGCGTGTGTGACCCGTTTGCTAGTGGGCCTTAACGGGAGCCCAATGGAGTCAAACCCTAGGAGTCTAGGCCTCCACTATAAATAGGGGGAGGTGGTGGCTGCACCACCTAGCTCTTTTCTCTCTCGCCTTTTTATGTTTCAAAACCCTAATTGTCTTTAGGGGAGTTGAGGTGGAGGCAAGGGCTCTTGATGGTTTGTGGTGAATTTCGTGATCTTTGATTGTCCACTGATTCATGATGGTGTGGATGTAATCCAGCAACAATCACGAAATCAATCTATGCAAGGTTTGCTTGAGATAAGTCTCTTTTCGTTCTTGCTTTCAATTTGGTGATTTTAGGGCTTTCTTTGATCCAGCGAGTTTGTGATTGATTCTTTCCGTGAATTAGCTTGCTGTGATATGTGTGAATCTATCTAGCATCATCTTGATCATCAATCTCTCACGAACAAGCTTTAGGATCAAGTTTTCGTTCTTGCGGTTTTAGACCTTACGTTAATCAATTGACAATTGCTCAAGATCGTTCCAAGAATTATCATAATATTCGATTGGAATAGGTCCTCAATAGCATATAGAAGGTGTGTGCAAAGTTTCATAAAGATTGGAGTTGAGAATCAAAAATTTCACCTAATTGCAACCGTCATCTGGTGATTTTCTTATTGCGGATCGGTTACGAGTCGTGGTCGACCGCCGTCATCACCGGTCGAGACCGATTTTGGGCGGTCCGACCGCCAACTAACGCCGGTCGATCCGCCCGACAATCGGTCCGACCGGTTGAGTATAACGGTCAGACCGCCCGTGCTGTGAGTCTTGGTAATCTTAGTTGATTTTGTTATATTGCTTAGGGGTTTAATTGGATTCAATACTAGTCTTCCGCTGTACTGGTATATTGATCTTCATAGCTTTCTAATAGCTACTGGAGTTAAATTGTATTGAGTTCATAATTTGTGAAAAAGTGAGCGTGCTCCTATTCACCCCCCCCTCTAGTCGCCTTTTCGGTCCAACAAGTGGTATCAGAGCACGGTTAGTTCAATCTTGATCTTAACCGGTCACTGAACTTTGGCGATGGATAGATTCTCTACAAAACCGCATATGTTCAATGGACAAGACTATGCATATTGGAAGAATCGTATGCGAGTATTCCTTGAGAGCGAGGGACAAGCTATATGGGGCGTTGTTCGATCCGCTCATTATTCTGAGGTTGAAACTCCTGCTTCTGTGGTTCTTTTGGCTAACAACAACAAGGCCAAGAATCTTTTATATGGTGCGCTTGGTAGACAAGAATATGATAGGATTTGCAATTTTGCGACTGCGCACGAGATTTGGAACACTCTCGAAACATATCATGAGGTTAGTCCCAAATTAAGAAAGTCGTCAAACAATCTATAAGCGTGATTATAACAAATTTGAGATGCGTCCTGGAGAGAGCATCGATGACATTTTCAGTCGTTTTAATAAAGTGATTAATCAAATGAAAGCTGTTGATATTGAATATTCTCAATCGAAAATGCCACCCATCTCTTGGTTGCAATCAACACCAAGGAGTGGGAGATGAAGGCTCTTGCTATAGAAGAGAATGTTGATCTTTCGAGTCTTACTTTAGAATTGCTTTATAGTAAACTCAAGACTCATGAAATTAAAAGAGTTGATCATCCCAAGAAAGATAATTTAGCTTTGGTAGCGATCCTCACAAAAAGGCTTTTGATGACTCTTTTGAATCTTCTTACGGATTTTCATTTGCTTGCTTATCTGCGATTTACGAGGAGGAGCTTGAAAATATTCTGAGACAGAGTTAGCCCTTTTAGCTAAAAAATTCACACGGCTTACAACAATGTGAGAAATAAAAGAGAGGTGGTCTGTTACTTGCTATGAGTGTGGAGAGCTTTACCACATCAGCCAATTGCCCCAAGCTAAAAGGTAAGGGTAAGCACGGGAGGAGAAGACGACTTGGAAGAAGCCTCATGAGAACAACTCGAGTATGATCTTTGTCAAGCTCATAAAGGCAGCTCACCGGGTCCTTGCCGCTTTGGAGAGCAATCCATTAGTGATGTGGACTCAGGAGCGAAGAGGAAAAGAAAGGAAGGCCAAAGACTTCACGGTATGTGCTTCATGGTGACAAGCGACATTGATGATGATAAGGTATCTTTCTCTTATGATGAGCTTTACGCTAGATATGATTCCATATATAATCAAGCTGCTTAGTCAAGATGAAGCGCTAGAATTTGTCATGACTAAAAATAAGAAACTAGAGTCAAAAATTGGTAAACTAAAACTAGAACTTGCAAATGTTAAGACTCTTGAACTTTGATGAATGTTTATCTTGTCATGACATGCACTCAGAATTGGCTAAACTGCAATCTACTCACAATATTGCTTTGCAACAACTTGAAAATGCTAGAACCGAGCTAATTGAAATTAAATCTGCTCCTTGTGAAAAATGCTTAGAGTCTAGCAAGTTGATTGCTTCTGATGTGATTGATTCTAGCCCTTGCACTTCATGCCTAGAAAAAGAACGTGAAATCAAAGATATCTTAGAAGCTGCTAGAGTCAAATATGCTAAGCTTAAGGACAATATTGAAAATACTACTTGTGCTTCATGTTCCACTCTTAAGCTTGAGATTGCTTTATATAAGGAGAAATCTATAGATAAAACTTGTGATGCTTGTGTTAGTTTGAGAAAAGAAAATGCTTACCTTCATGATACATTAGAGAAATTTTCTAAAGGTAAGAAACAATTAAACATGATTCTTGACAAGTCTAAAACTCCTTATAAGAAGCAAGGTTTAGGATTCAATTCTTTTCAAGACAATTCAAATGTTTTGGAAGTGTTTGCAAGAGGCTATGGGAACCCGTCTCACCTTTAGCACAGCATATCACCCCCAAACTGATGGTCAGACCGAGAGGGTCAACCAAGTGTTGGAAGACATGCTTCGTGCTTGCGTCCTCTCCTATGGAAAGAATTGGGAGAAATGCTTGCCTTTTGCCGAGTTTTCCTACAACAACAGTTTTCAAGCTAGTCTCGGCATGTCACCTTTTGAGGCCTTATGCGGGAGAAAATGCGAGAACCCGTTGAACTGGTGCGAGGCCGTGAAAGACCATTCTTTGGCGGACTCGATCAATGAGGCCGAGAGTCAAGTCCGGCTTATTCGTGATCGTTTGCGCATGGCTCAATCCGAGCAAAAGAGCTATGCGGATCGCCGTCGTCGTGAGTTGAGCTTTGAGCCTAATGACTTTGTTTATCTCAAAGTCTCTCCTTTGAAGGCCATCGCGTTTGGCGTCAAGGCCAAGTTAGCTCCTCGATATGTCGGTCCTTACAGTGTTATCGAGAAGAAAGGAGTATTGCCTATAAGTTGGATTTGCCACCGCACTCGAAGGGTACATGATGTTTTCCATGTGTCCCAATTAAAGAAGTGCCTCCGTGTTCCAATCGAGGAAGCTCAGTTGGAAACTCTAGATGTCCAAAAGGATTTGACCTATCGCGAGCACCTGTTCGCATACTCGATGAGGTGAGCGAAGAACAAGGAATAAAACCATTAGATTCCTCAAAGTTCGATGGTCGAACCATTACGAAGATGAAGCTACTTGGGAAAGGGAAGATCGTCTCAGTGCGGACTATCCATCCTTCTTTCTGCAAGTGAGCCAAATCTCGGGACGAGATTTACGTAAGGGGGAGGTTTTGTAACATCCCAAAATTGGTTTGTGTTTCAAATGTAATAAAAGTGAGGAGAAATTAAAACTTTTTCCACGATCTTGATTTTTATGTCAGTTCCATAATTTTTGTAAAGGAATTATGTGAAATCAAAAATCAAATTGCCATTTGGACACCAACACAAATATCTTTCAGGAAAATCTTGTGCCCAACCTTTGGAAATACTTTTCTTGGGTCTAGGGTTGATGTTTGACACCTCGAATTATTTCATAATTTTTAGAAATTATTTGATGATTGTTGAGGCAGTCAAACCTTGGTCAAACCCTAATTCATCACCTTCTGGAATTTTTGGAGACAAATGCAGTGCATAAAAGTCTTTGAAAATTTTATATAAGGTTCTTCATGCAGTCAAGAAGCTCGAGTTAAAATTTCATAAATTTTGGAGTTTGTTTGCTATCCCAAATAATTTTTCAAAAATCAGCCTTTAAATTCAAACCCTAGCGGTTTTCACTGTTCCTTGGGTTCGAATCGGACTCGGGCTCGAGCCACTTGACTCGGCCCGATCAACTAACTCGCCGCCTCGATCGCGTTTGGCGCGGCGTTGTGCGTCGTTGGATCGGCATCGAGCGGCCCACGATCGCGTGAGCGTTCGGACCATCCGGCGCGCCGATCCACGTGAGCCGTTGGATTCGTCGAGGGCTCAGATTGGCGGGAATGTTCGGACCATCCGAGCGCCTCGCGCAATATGAACCGTAGGATCCAAATCAGCGGCTCGAGACTAAAATGGGCGCTCAACCGTTCTCTCACCCGTTGCTTTTGGACCGTCAATTTAAATCCAGCGGTGGCGGCTATCGTCTACCTCCGTCGCTCGCGCTCGCCATGGTCAGCGATGAGTGGGTGAAAATTTGAGGCGTGGCGTCGGGTCACTTCTCCTTTTGGCCAGCGGCTCTTCGCATTAATGCTTCCGTCCCGCCGCCTCCAAGTCTTCGTCCTCCTCGAGTGCACTTGCTCCCATCGCCTCGATCGACCTCAACACGAGCCCACCATTTTCCCTCCGTTGCTTCTTCCTTGCTCCTTGGCTATAAGACTCCCCGGTGGCTTCCTTATCCTCCTTTGAACACCCCAGAGCTCTGACTTCACTTCTAGCGCGAGTGAGCTCAAATTAATTTTCACCTTGATGCGCCATTGCGCCATTCTTGAGCTTTTGAGTTCTTCGGTGAAAGTGGTGCTCGGTCTTTCTTTCTCAAATCCCTCATTTGCCTTAGCTCCCTCTCCTCTCTGTGAGCAATAGCCCTCACTCAATTTTTCGTTTGCTTGCAGAGTAGATTAATTGCGGATTTCCCTTTAGTAGAAGTCCCCTTTCTTCTTCGTTGGAGCTGAATCAACCCTTCTTTGTGCCTTCTTTGGGCTCGGGTAAACCCTCTTTAGTCCCTAGTTGTTTGGCACCGCTTGCTTGGACCGCAGAGAGCTCAATTGCTATTTTCGTTTTGACCGTTTTGGTCATCTCATCATCTCCGCTTGTGGCGTTCTAAACGCCGCTGAAATTGTTGGTTCCTTTGGGTGCGCGAGTTTGTTAGCAACCCATTTTGGGCCTTTGCTCGCACCGCCGTGACGAGTCGCCGTGGCGGCCGTTCTTTCCGACCATTTTGTCGGACGAGAACAGGCGAGCGTTTGGCGTAGGTCATTGTGGACCGTTGGATCCAAGATCAATGGTCGGTTCGAGTGAACGTTCGGCCGTCCGAAAGGTTCGATCCGTGTGGACCGTTGGATCCAAGATCAACGGCTCCTATGCGTGTGAGCGTTCGGACCGCGAACGTCGGATCCACATGAACCGTTGGATCGGATCAGCGGTGGCGTTTAGGGATTTGTGAATCCAGCGCGCGTTAAGCGCTGGGACGCGAACCGTCGGATCTTTGATCGGCGCTCCTCGTTCGCCACGTCGTTTAATTCTGATTTCGAAAGGATTTATTTGTCAAGTGAAAAATATGATAACTTGTGAAATGCATAACTAATTCATTCCAAATCCTTTTCGGTTGATTCAAATTTTGTTGGTTATGTTTTTAACTAGACTTTAAGTTAAAAATGTTTTCAGACTCAGTATAGCTCCATAAAATGTTGCTAATGAATAGTAGCATTTTTGATTTATGAAAGCTGAGCAAAATTGTTTTGGCCATATCTTTTGCATCAAGAATCCAAATCAATTGGTTCTTGTTGCATTAGTTCATAAAATCATGCTCTTTCTACTGTAAAAATTTGAGAGCTTTTTGTTGAAGTTGGCTGTTGGATCTTTTCGGTTTCTTTTGCCTTATTGGTTCTTTTTGGTTCTTTCGATAGGATCCGAAGAGCACATTGATACCGAGAGTGATCCCCAGCAACATCTTGACCCGCAACAAGCGAGCAAGCGGTTTGATCATGTTAATCCTATTATTTTACAAGTTTAATATTTTGAATTCAATCTGTATGTATGCATTGCTACTTTGTGTTAAATTATGGTTAGTTGATCCTATAGTTGCATAATCTGTAGGATGTTGTTTATTCTCTACTACTTGAGCCTAGGTTATTTCTTTGTGATTAGAGTTCGATGGATGAACTCTTGTCACTTAGTAGAATCTGAATCTTTGTGCTTAGCCATGCCTAGTTCGGTAGCTTTGGGCGATCATCGACTTAGTCGATGGTCTTGATCACACAAAATTATTATTCTTCCATTATGTCCAGCACTTTGTGCTTTGTTAATTTTGTAAAGTCAAAATTCGAAAATGGAAAAATTGATTTGGACTTGGGCAAGTGGTTGGATGGTGGGTTATTGGGTTTGTGGTTGTCTTGCCTAAGTCAACAAGGACCGAACATCTTGTGTCACACTCTCCAAGCATTTTTGCGTACTAACCACATGAGGGTTATATGGGACCCCTCTTGACCTAGTACTTTGGAGTGTGTTATCTCAGTCGCGGGAGGAGCGTTGTGTGTGTTGTGTGAAAAAGGAATTGTGTTCTTGTGTTTGTGTTGGGTGTGCGGTGGTGGGGATTGCCGGAAGGTTCTCCACCTCGAGGCGTCATGATTGTCCAAGGCTTTACCTGTGACGGGTAGTTGTCCGAGGCGGGCCACGACCCGACACAGCGTATGGGTTTCTATCCATACAGGCGACTCGAAGGTAATACATAATATTGGAAAAGTCTCGTAGGACTTAGCGATGTAGGCATACCTAAGGAAGTGTGCTTAATAGCTTGGCAAAAGGCGATCTGGCATGTGGGTAAGTTGGTACACCCTGCAGGGATAAAACTATTCGAATAGCCTCGTCCTAGGTTATGGACACGCTTGGTTAGGTTTTGCAAGAGTTAGACTTCAACCTTTTAAATTAAAATTTGACATGGTTGGCATGAATGGGTAATTCATGCTATTGTTGTGGTGACTAATGGTTTAGTCACTTCCAGGATTGTTGTTGTTTCCTACCTACTGTTAATTTGTCGTCTTTTGCGCTTATTTGAACATTAAAAACAGATTTGTTAAATTGCTTTCAATCTATTACATTATTGCAAATGGAAACTTGCTTTATGCTAAAAATAAAACATCTGACCTCCACTTCAATGAGCTTGCATGTAGTATATGTACAGGTTTGTTATTCCACATGTAAGTCTTGCGAGTACATTCAAAGTACTCACCGGCTTTTGCCGGCTGCTTTTGTTTGCAGGGGAAGAAGGTGAGCCCCAAGGGCCTCACTTTTGTGAGATGTGCTTGGTTTGGCGACTAGCTTGGCGGTCCTGTCGGTTGCCTTGTGGGTTAAAGGCACCTTGATTGGCTCTTTTGTTGTAGCCATCTTATGGCACTTTTGCTTCATTGTTTAACTATTGTTGTCTCTTTTATTGTTGGCGGTTGGCCTCTCTTTTATAATGACTCGGTTTAATATTATTAATACTTACATTCTACTCTGTGTTTGGTTCTATGTGGATGAATGGAATTGATACATAAATTTTGTGATGAGGTGTGTATCTTGCACTGGGAAGTATACATGTCTCGAGTCTCGGATTATCCGCTTTGTGATGCTAGGACCGAAAGGATGGTTAAACATTACAAGCCGGATAAACCGGGGTCTCACAAAGGTTTGGTATCAGAGCCATACTGACCGTAGTAACCCAAGTTGGTCGTCTTTAGGATATTTTGAAAAACTTAATTTCAAAGTATCAAATGATTTTTGAAAGCTTAAGTAAGTTCTCAGATTTTATTCCTTACCTATCTTAGCTTTCTTCATCTCATCTCACTCTGATTTGAGTTTTAAAGGTTGTTTTCCTCTCATCTCCTTTTCAAAGATAGTGTTATCGATTAAATGGGTTTTGGGAACCACTGAGTTTGGCAAATTGAAGTGCTTAGGGTTTTGAAGTTTACGGGTGAAGATTTGGCTAGAGGCTTGGATGCGAATCGGACCGCACGCTTCAATTTCCAGACAGCGAGCTCAATGGTTTCTGATGGGACCACTGAGCTTGGCAAATTGAAGTGTGCCAGATTTTGAAGTTTCTAGAATGGAAGATTTCAACTGGAAGCTTGGATGCAAAATCGCTACAGCAACTTCAATTTCCGGACAGCAAGCTCGATGGTTTCTAAATGGGGTAGAAAATGAGAAGATAACCAACTAAAATTTGTGGGGTTAAAAGGGTAAGATGTGATACTAGTTAGCTATGTATCTAACACTATTTTCGTTGATTGAACCTTGCTCTTTAGTGGTGATAGATCTTACCTTAATCTTCTGATTTTTATCTTCTCAATCAATTACTCGTTCATTCAATACGGGTTAGTTGCATTGGGAAGTTGAGCTTTGGTTTTATGATTCCTTGCCGTCTTTGGAGTCTTTTTATAAGCAGGTTTAAGATTATACACATACTGTTTTGGCTTTCGGTTAGGGTGATATTCCATTCCACAGTCGCTAGCTTTTAAGCTTTCTTCGGCTTTTAATCTTTGAGTCTAGTTTTAACCAAAGTTTCTTGTAACAGGATGGCGGGACGCTTTTCGTAGCGGCCAAGGCGATCGGTGGTCGGACGAGATCTTCCTCCTCCTCCGACCATGGCGAGGTCCTTCTTGGATCGGCGCAACCGTGCGAGAGGCAGAGGTTCTTACGGGCGTCATCGCGCGCAACACTTCCGCCCTTACGGTGCATCGGGATCCGGGCAAGGGAGTGGTCACCGGCCGCGTGGGGACTTGCGGAGTTTCTTCGCTTTCGGCCCCCTCGTTCTCTAGGTCGAGGACCGCTTGACGCTTGAGCGATTGGCCGTGCGGTTGGCGCAGCCGCATAGCGCAGATGCGAGAGCACGAAGCGTTATTCGCATCGCACCACCGGAGGGTGCGGCTTTGTCTTGGTGGGAGAGCTTTCGCCATGCGGTAGGACGGTCACACCGTCACTTGGGAGGAGTTTCGCCGCCTTCCGTCGAGTCACATTCCTTCCGCTTGATGAAGGCAAGAAGAAGGAGTTCTTGTCGCTCGAGCAAGGCGTCGTTCGATCCGAGAGTACTGTGCGAGTTCAATCATTTGGCTCGTTATGCTCGGAAGAGGTGGCCACCGATGAGGCCAAGCAAGAGAAGTTCAAGGATGGTTTGTCCGAGGAGCTTCAAGACAAGCTATCTATCGTTGACTTCCACGATTTCCAAGCCTTGGTGGACAAGGCCATCGTCGTGCGAGCAGCGGGAGAGCACTTGTGGATTCCGCAAGCGCAAGTGGGAGGCCCACAAGTCCGCCGCAGCCGGCTCTTTCTGTTCGTGTTGGGCGGTCTCCGGGTCCGTCTTGACCTTGGCACCCCGAGGTCGTCGGCACTCGCCCTCGTCCTTCATGTGCCATGTCCCAATCACGTGCACTGCGAGTCGGCCAGAGGCCTCGCACAGTGCGGATGTCACCGCTTCTTCTGCAGCGACAAGGGCATTATGCAAATAATTGCCCCAAGAAGACAGAGCGACCCCTCGTCCTAATGGAGGGCGCGGCAGGAGGTGGTCCTTCTCGGGACACGAAGATAGTCCCTACTACCCAAGGCGTGGGTAGTGGTCGCGTCAACCTCATCTCACGGAGGAGGCACAGGAGGCACCGACGTTGTGTTGGGTGCGCTTTACATTAACTCTTATCCTGCTCTCGCTTGTTTGATTCAGAGCATCTCATTCTTTGTTTCTAAGTCTTTTCTTTGCTATTAGTGAGCTCCTTTTTACTCCATTGTTGATCCCATTGCTCATTCGCTCTCGGGTTTGGAGTTGAGAGTCGAATCGAGTGTAGGGATGTTCCAATCGAGATCGAGGAGTGAGATTCTTCGCGAATCTTATCCTCCTCCATTCAGCAAGTCTAGATGTAATCCTTGGTATGGATTGGTTGTCGGCATAAGGGACAAATCGATTGCGCCAAGAAGTGTGTCCTTCTATCTAGTCCTTGGTGGCGGGTTAAGCTTTCGCTGTCAAGTCGCTAGGCCCGCATCTCTTCGCGCTTGGCGAAGCTCGCTCTAGATATTGGTGAAGTCCCAACCGTCAGTGACTTCATTGATGTCTTTCGGAAGCTCTTCGGGAATGCCACGATTCGAGACCTCGAGTTTGTCATTGAGTTGGCTCCGTCTTGCCCGATTTCAAAGAGGTATTATCGGATGCCACCGAGCGAATTGGTGGAGTTGAAGAAGCAACTTAATGAGCTTCAAGAAAAGGCTTCATCCGCCTAGCTCATCTCAGTGGGGTTGTCTCGCAATCTTCGTAAAGAAGAAGGACAATACTTTGCGCATGTCGTTGATTACCGTCAAGCAATGAAGTAGCGGTAAAGAACAAGTATCCATTGCCCGCATTGATGATCTCTTTGATCAATTAATCGGAGCTCGGGTATTCTCCAAGATTGATTTGAGAATGGGATATCATCAAGTTCGGATCGATCGAGGATATTCCAAAGGCGGCTTTCTCTACTCGCTACGGCTTGTATGAGTACACCGTCATGTCATTTGGCTTAACCAATGCTCCGCCTTGTTCATGAACCTCATGAATTCGGTATTCATGGAGTATTTGGATAAGTTTGTCGTGGTCTTCATCGATGATATTCTCATCTATTCCAAGGCGATGAGGAACACGATGAGCATCGAGGCTTGTATTAGGCAAGCTTGGGAGCATCACCGTATGCAAAGTTCGACAAGTCGCGTTACGGTTGAAGGAAGTGGCCTTCTTGGGTCATATTCTTTCAGCAGGAGGTGTAGCCGTTGACCCTAGCAAGGTCAGCGATGTTCTTTCATGGGTTCAGCCTACTTCGGTAGCTGAAGTGCGGAGTTTTCTCGGTTTAGCGGATATTATCGCCGTTTTATCGAGAACTTCTCCAAGATCGCGGCCGATGTGGAGTTGCTCAAGAAGGACAAGAAGTTCTTGTGGTCCGATGCTTGTGAGGAAAGTTTCCAAGTACTTAAGGAGCGTTTGACCACCGCTCCGTTCTCGTTCTTCCGATATTCATCGAAGCTTCGATATCTTTTGCGATGCTTCTCGGCGAGGACTCGGTTGTGTCCTTATGCAAGAAGGCAAGGTAGTGGCCTATGCATCAAGGCAATTGAGGACTCATGAACTCAACTATCCTACCCATGACTTGGAATTAGCTGCGTGATTCATGCACTTAAGATTTGGCGACATTACCTAATCGGTGTCGTTGCGAAGTGTATTCGGATCACAAGAGCCTAAAGTATTTGTTTACCCAACCGGATCTGAACCTCAGGCAAAAGAGATGGTTGGAGTTGATCAAGGACTATGACATGGGAATTCACTACCATCCGGCAAGGCTAATGTCGTTGCCGATGCGCTCGATCATAGCGCATTGCAATGCCTTGTTGCTCGGGGATGTCAACCCACCCTTCCGGAGGAATTTGGCGTCTCAACTTAGGTTTGGTTGAGCGTGGTTCCTCATTGCCTTGGTTGTGCAACCAACCTTGGTAGATCGGATTAAGGTCGCTCGAGAATCGGATCTTTGGAATAAGCCGCATCAAGGAAAATGTTAAGAACGGAACATCCAATTGCTTCTCCGAGGATGAGCATGGTGTTGTAAGGTTCGAACGCTTGTGGTTCCAAAGGACATGGAATTGCGAATTTGATTCTCCGCGAAGCCCATGACTTCGCCTTTGTCTATTCATCCGGTGCCACAAAGATGTATCAAGATCTCCGTCAGAGATTTTGGTGGACCCGAATGAAGAGGGAAATTGCGAAGTTCGTTGCTGAGAGTGCGACGTGTGTCGTCGTGTCAAGGCCGAGCATCAGCGTCCAGCGGATTGCTTCACCTTTGCCTATTCCTGAATGGAAGTGGGATTCGATCGGGATGGATTTTATCACCGGTCTGCCCCGAACATCCAAGGGCAAGGATTCCATCTGGGTTGTCATCGATCGATTGACAAAAGTAGCCCATTTTCTGCCAGTACGGACAAACCTTAGTGTGAGTCTACTAGCGGACCTCTATATTTCCCGAATCGTCTGCTTGCATGGTGTACCGAAGACGATCGTTTCGGATCGCGGTGCGCTTTTCACCGCCAGGTTTTGGAAGTGTTTGCAAGAGGCTATGGGAACCCGTCTCACCTTTAGCACAGCATATCACCCCCAAACTGATGGTCAGACCGAGAGGGTCAACCAAGTGTTGGAAGACATGCTTCGTGCTTGTGTCCTCTCCTATGGAAAGAATTGGGAGAAATGCTTGCCTTTTGCCGAGTTTTCCTACAACAACAGTTTTCAGGCCAGTCTCGGCATGTCACCTTTCGAGGCCTTATACGGGAGAAAATCACGAACCCCGTTGAACTGGTGCGAGGCCGGCGAAGACCATTCTTTGGCGGACTCGATCAATGAGGCCGAGTCAAGTCCGGCTTATTCGTGATCGTTTGCGCCTGGCTCAATCCGAGCAAAAGAGCTATGCGGATCGCCGTCGTCGTGAGTTGAGCTTTGAGCCTAATGACTTTGTTTATCTCAAAGTCTCTCCTTTGAAGGGCCATCGCTTTTGGCGTCAAGGCCAAGTTAGCTCCTCGATATGTCGGTCCTTACCGTGTTATCGAGAAGAAAGGAGCCGTTGCCTATAAGTTGGATTTGCCACCGCACTCGAAGGGTACATGATGTTTTCCATGTGTCCCAATTAAAGAAGTGCCTCAGTGTTCCAAGCGAGGAAGCTCAGTTGGAAACTCTAGATGTCCAAAAGGATTTGACCTATCGCGAGCACCTGTTCGCATACTCGATGAGGTGAGCGAAGAACAAGGAATAAAACCATTAGATTCCTCAAAGTTCAGTGGTCGAACCATTCTGAAGATGAAGCTACTTGGGAAAGGGAAGATCATCTCCGTGCAGACTATCCATCCTTCTTTACCGAGTGAGCCAAATCTCGGGACGAGATTTCTGTAAGGGGGGGAGGTTTTGTAACATCCCAAAATTGGTTTGTGTTTCAAATGTAATAAAAGTGAGGAGAAATTAAAACTTTTTCCCTGATCTTGATTTTTGTAATCAGTTCCATAATTTTTGTAAAGGAATTATGTGAAATCAAAAATCAAATTGCCATTTGGACACCAACACAAATATCTTTCAGGAAAATCTTGTGCCCAACCTTTGGAAATACTTTTCTTGGGTCTAGGGTTGATGTTTGACACCTCAGAATTATTTCATAATTTTTAGAAATTATTTGATGATTGTTGAGGCCAGTCAAACCTTGGTCAAACCCTAATTCATCACCTTCTGGAATTTTTGGAGACAAATGCAGTGCATAAAAGTCTTTGAAAATTTTATATAAGGTTCTTCATGCAGTCAGCAAGCTCCAGTTAAAATTTCATAAATTTTGGAGTTTGTTTGCTATCCCAAATAATTTTTCAAAAATCAGCCTTTAAATTCAAACCCTAACTGGTTTTCACTGTTCCTTGGGTTCGAATCAGACTCGGGCTCGAGCCACTTGACTCGGCCGATCAACTAACTGCACCGCCGATCGTTTGGGCGCGGCGTTGTGCGTCGTTGGATCGGCATCGAACGGCCCACGATCGCGTGAACGTTCGGACCATCCGAGCGCGCCAGTCCACGTGAACCGTTGGATTCTAAATCGAGGGCTCAGATTCGCGGGAATGTTCGGACCATCCGAACGCCTCGCGCAATATGAACCGTAGGATCCAAATCAACGGCTCAGACTAAAATGGACGCTCCAACCGTTCTCTCACCCCGTTGCTTTTGGACCGTCCGATTTAAATCCAACGGCTGGCGGCTATCGTCTACCTCCGTCCGCTCGCGCTCGCCATGGTCAACAGTAGTGGGTGAAAATTTCAGAGCGTGGCGCGTCGGTCACTTCTCCTTTTGGCCAGCGGCTCTTCCGCATTTAATGCTTCCGTCCCGCGCCTCAAGTCTTCGTCCTCCTCGAGTGCACTTGCTCCCATCGCCTCGGTCGACCTCAACACGAGCCCCACCATTTTCCCTCCGTTGCTTCTTCCTTGCTCCTTCGGCTATAAGACTCCCCGGTGGCTTCCTTATCCTCCTTTGAACACCCCAGAGCTCTGACTTCACTTCTAGCGCTTGGAGTGAGCTCAAATTCAATTTTCACCTTGGTCGCCATTGCGCCATTCTTGAGCTTTTGAGTTCTTGGTGAAAGTGGTGCTCGGTCTTTCTTTCTCAAATCCTCATTGCCTTAGCTCCCTCTCCTCTCTGTGAGCAATAGCCCTCACTCAATTTTTCGTTTGCTTGCAGAGAGTAGATTAATTGCGGATTTCCCCTTTTAGTAGAAGTCCCCTTTCTTCTTCGTTGGAGCTGAATCAACCCTTCTTTGTGCCTTCTTTGGGCTCAGGTAAACCCTCTTTAGTCCCTAGTTGTTTGGCACCCGCTTGCTTGGACCGCAGCAGAGCTCAATTGCTATTTTCGTTTTTGACCGTTTTCGGTCATCTCTGTCATCTCCGGCTTGCCGGCGTTCTAGAACGCCGCAGCTGAAATTGTTGGTTCCTTTGGGTGCGCGAGTTTGTTAGCAACCCATTTTGGGCCTTTGCTCGCACCGCCGTGACCAGAGTCGCCGGCGGCGAGCCGTTCTTTCCCGGCCATTTTTGTCGGACGAGAACAGGGCGAACGTTTGAGCGTAGGTCATTGTGGACCGTTGGATCCAAGATCAACGGTCCCGGTTCGAGTGAACGTTCGGACCGTCCGAAAGGTTCGATCCGTGTGGACCGTTGGATCCAAGATCAACGGCTCCTATGCGTGTGAACGTTCGGACCGCCGAACGTCCGGATCCACATGAACCGTTGGATCCAGATCCAACGGTGAGCGTTTAGGGATTTGTGAATCCCGCGCGCGCGCGTTAGCGCTGGGACGCGGACCGTCGGATCTTTGATCGACGCTCCTCGTTCGGCCACGTCGTTTTAATTCCTGATTTCCCGAAAGGATTTATTTGTCAACTGAAAAATATGATAACTTGTGAAATGCATAACTAATTCATTCCAAATCCTTTTCGGTTGATTCAAATTTTGTTGGTTATGTTTTTAACTAGACTTTAAGTTAAAAATGTTTTCAGACTCAGTATAGCTCCATAAAATGTTGCTAATGAATAGTAGCATTTTTGATTTATGAAAGCTGAGCAAAATTGTTTTGGCCATATCTTTTGCATCAAGAATCCAAATCAATTGGTTCTTGTTGCATTAGTTCATAAAAATCATGCTCTTTCTACTGTAAAAATTTGAGAGCTTTTTGTTGAAGTTGGCTGTTGGATCTTTTCGGTTTCTTTTGCCTTATTGGTTCTTTTTGGTTCTTTCGATAGGATCCAAGAGCACATTGATACCGAGAGTGATCCCGGCAACATCTTGACCCATAACAAGCGGCAAGCAGTTTGATCATGTTAATCCTATTATTTTACAAGTTTAATATTTTGAATTCAACTGTATGTATGCATTGCTACTTTGTGTTAAATTATGGTTAGTTGATCCTATAGTTGCATAATCTGTAGGATGTTGTTTATTCTCTACTACTTGAGCCTAGGTTATTTCTTTGTGATTAGAGTTCGATGGATGAACTCTTGTCACTTAGTAGAATCTGAATCTTTGTGCTTAGCCATGCCTAGTTCGGTAGCTTTGGGCGATCATCGACTTAGTCGATGGTCTTGATCACACAAAAATTATTATTCTTCCATTATGTCCAGCACTTTGTGCTTTGTTAATTTTGTAAAGTCAAAATTCTGAAAATGGAAAAATTGATTTGGACTTGGGCAAGTGGTTGGATGGTGGGTTATTGGGTTTGTGGTTGTCTTGCCTAAGTCAACAAGGACCGAACATCTTGTGTCACACTCTCCAAGCATTTTTGCGTACTAACCACATGAGGGTTATATGGGACCCCTCTTGACCTAGTACTTTGGAGTGTGTTATCTCCGAGTCGCAGGAGGAGCGTTGTGTGTGTTGTGTGAAAAAGGAATTGTGTTCTTGTGTTTGTGTTGGGTGTGCGGTGGTGGGGATTGCCGGGAAGGTTCTCCACCTCGAGGCGTCAGATTGTCCAAGGCTTTACAGTGACGGGTAGTTGTCCGAGGTCGGGCCACGACCCGACACAACGTATGGGTTTCTATCCATACAGGCGACTCGAAGGTAATACATAATATTGGAAAAGTCTCAGTAGGACTTAGCCGTGCAGATACCTAAGGAAGTGTGCTTAATAGCTTGGCAAAAGGCGATGCGGCATGTGGGTAAGTTGGTACACCCTGCAGGGATAAAACTATTCGAATAGCCTCGTCCTAGGTTATGGACACGCTTGGTTAGGTTTTGCAAGAGTTAGACTTCAACCTTTTAAATTAAAATTTGACATGGTTGGCATGAATGGGTAATTCATGCTATTGTTGTGGTGACTAATGGTTTAGTCACTTCGTGATTGTTGTTGTTTCCTACCTCTTGTTAATTTGTCGTCTTTTGCGCTTATTTGAACATTAAAAACAGATTTGTTAAATTGCTTTCAATCTATTACATTATTGCAAATGGAAACTTGCTTTATGCTAAAATAAAACATCTGACCTCCACTTCAATGAGCTTGCATGTAGTATATGTACAGTTTGTTATTCCACATGTAAGTCTTGCAGTACATTCAAAGTACTCACCGGCTTTTCCACGCTTTTGTTTGCGGGAAGAAGGTGAGCCCAAGGGCCTCACTTTGTGAGATGTGCTTCGGGTTTGACGACTAGCTTGGCGGTCCGGTCGGTTGCCTTGTGGGTTAAAGGCACACTGATTGGCTCTTTTGTTGTAGCCATCTTATGGCACTTTTGCTTCCGCTGTTTAACTATTGTTGTCTCTTTTATTGTTGGCCGGTTGGCCTCTCTTTTGTAATGACTCGGTTTAATATTATTAATACTTCTGTTCTACTCTGTGTTTCGGTTCTATGTGGATGAATGGAATTGATACATAAATTTTGTGATGAGGTGTGTATACTGCACTCTGGGAAGTATACATGTCTCGAGTCTCGGATTATCTGCTTTGTGATGCTAGGACCGAAAGGATGGTTAAGCATTACAAGCCGGATAAACCGGGGTCTCACATGCATCTCATTGTATCATATTGCATTCATATGAAAAATACAACAAGTTACAACAAGTGGTATGAAAAATCCAAAAAGATGCATTGTATTATAAGATTTTCTACTTATCTTTCAAAATTGATGAAGCTTTGCCTATTACCCTTTAGAGCTTTTTGTATTTCAATTCTTGCTCAATGTCATGTCTAGTTCTTTGACTTGCTAGAATTATCATGCTTTTACATGTGTAGCTAAGTCTTTGCTATATGAGCTAGAACCTTTTAAACAACTCAAACTAAGAAATTGCAATTTGTGGATGTTTTAGCGAGTTGCGCAATTAGTGCTCCTCTTGTGACATTGGCCCTGTCAGAATTGCTTTGTTAGCTCTTTGATCTAAAATTGACCATTACTTGAGCTTTTGTGTTCTTGAGATTCTAAAGCGCTCATGTGAAAATGAAAATCAAGATTGTCTTATGCTTAAATTGTGCCAAACTATTCTTACGAGACTGCTTGTCAAATGACATGAACTTGGAGATAGTTTGATGAACCAGACGATCTCATGGGGACTGCTTGTCAGAAATGACATGAACCTCAAGATTTGTCGCCCTGGTAGAAGCTTAGAAAGAGTTTGTGGATGGCTCCTAGTCCAGGATCTTCTTTACTAAGATATACCTTTAATCAACTTCTGGTCGAAGCTTAGGATGAGTTTGTGGATGGCTCCTAGTCCAGGATCTTGTCACTAAGTTAGATCATTAGTCAACTTCAATATTCAATGCAAATGAGAAAAATGTTGACAAATGGGCGTTTACAAAATATTGAGCAAAATGATTCAATACGGGACTTGATTGACTCTTAATGTGGTCTTTGTTAGATTTTTGATCTCTCTTTGACATTTTGACATGGCCAATTTCACTTTAGGATCCTGTTGATGAACTTCTTTGAATTTGAAGCGTTGCTTAAATTGATCAAATCTTCGCTTTACTTTTGAGCCTTTGTGCTTAGCTTTGATATATATGTCTTACCATGATCTTGCTAGCGTTTATCGGGCTTGATATCTTTGTTTGTGCAATATTAGAGATACTAGATTGTTCTTTTGGGTAATCTCCAAAGCTTCTTTTAATCAAAAATTGAAAAATACAAAAATGAAGCCACTCCATTGCACTTCATGCATACTCCTGTTTATGCTTCTTTTATTTTCTGCTTCTTTCTTTATCATCTATTGGTTATCTCTGGATGAGAGGAAGGCGTGATTCCTTGATGAATCCATTGTCAAAGGGGGAGAAGATGTGTTAATTAATGAGAAGATATTTCTTTGGGAGAAGATATGTTATATTTCTTTGCTATTTTTATTTGGAGAAGATGTGTTAATAAGAAGATATTTCTTTGTTGGGGGAGAAGTTTATACAAAGGGGAGAAACTGTATTTTTGAAAATTGAGGATCATAGTGAGGGGGAGTTCTTGAGTTGCATTCTTATGGTCTTATTGAATATTCTGAACTTGAATTGCATTCTTTTATCCTCACAATGATCATAGGTCAATTGAACAATTGTTCTTTCATATGGACCTCATGTGAGAATTTTGACCCTTTTCTGGAAATCAAAGTTTTTATGCTTTCTTTTGCCTTGTCTCACATGCCTATACTATTCTGATGCCAGCTTGGTCATGTTCATTGCTTTTTCTTGCTTATGGACCAAGTTGTGCCTTTGTGCGAAAACTGCGAGTAAACTCGTTTTCAAACCTCTTACTTACATTTTCTGGATAATTGCCAATGTGTTCATCAAGGGGGAGATTGTGGATTTCATGGGGATATGTTCCAGATCTTAGGATGATGTGACAATTGGCAATGGCGTTTACGGTTTGTCGTTTCACGCGTTTTCGACAAAGTTACAGGCTTACTGGACAGGGGCGGTCCGACCGGTCCTTGCACGGCGGTCCGACCGGTCCCAAATCGGTCGGACCGGCCATGAGGGGCGGTCGGACCGGCAATGACCTAAAAGTTCTCAGAATGGGCTGGGCCAAAAATAGGTGTTGTAGGCAAGTGAGGGGATCCCAATGCACTTGGTCTCATGATTTTGGAGTCTCGAAGAAGTTCTATTGGTTTAAAGTTTCCGAAGGTTTGAAATTTGGGAGTATGAATTTGGCTAAGTCCCATAAGCGGTCCGACCGCTCACGAGGAGCGGTCCGACCGCCATGGGCGCGTCCGACCGCTCACCCGAGCGGTCGGACCGGTTCTACTTGAACGTCGGCCATCTTCGTGGCGATGTTGTTTTGTTAGGTCAAAGTCATTGGTTTCATGGCATATGATTTGCATGATGCATGTTTTGACTAACATGGGTCAAGTTGTGAAGAACTTGTTCCCGAATACGTGTTTTCTTGTCTGTGGTTGTGCAGGTAGCTTGGTGGTCAACGACGGTCAACGGCGAGGAGAATCGGGACTAGACTTGAAGAGTTGAGGTCCAGAACGATCGACGATGCCGGGTGAGGTCAACGACTCAAGCGTGACACAAGATGGACAAGGGTGACCTATTGGCGAATCCATGACGCATGGTGAAGCGGTTTAGGTCAAAAGGTTAAAGACGGCGCTTTGCGAAGCGTGCGTGTGTGACCCGTTTGTTAGTGGGCCTTAACGGGAGCCCAATGGAGTCAAACCCTAGGAGTCTAGGCCTCCACTATAAATAGGGGGAGGTGGTGGCTGCACCACCTAGCTCTTTTCTCTCTCGCCTTTTTATGTTTCAAAACCCTAATTGTCTTTAGGGGAGTTGAGGTGGAGGCAAGGGCTCTTGATGGTTTGTGGTGAATTTCGTGATCTTTGATTGTCCACTGATCCATAATGGTGTGGATGTAATCCAAAGAACAATCACGAAATCAATCTATGCAAGGTTTGCTTGAGATAAGTCTCTTTTCGTTCTTGCTTTCAATTTGGTGATTTTAGGGCTTTCTTTGATCCGCGAGTTTGTGATTGATTCTTTCACGTGAATTAGCTTGCTGTGATATGTGTGAATCTATCTAGCATCATCTTGATCATCAATCTCTCACGAACAAGCTTTAGGATCAAGTTTTCGTTCTTGCCCGTTTAGACCTTCATTAATCAATTGACAATTGCTCAAGATCGTTCCAAGAATTATCATAATATTCGATTGGAATAGGTCCTCAATAGCATATAGAAGGTGTGTGCAAAGTTTCATAAAGATTGGAGTTGAGAATCAAAATTTCACCTAATTGCAACTTCGTCATCGGCCGATTTATCTTGTTGCGGATCGGTTCGAGTCGGCGGCCGGACCGCCGTCATCACCGGTCGATCGATTTTGGAGCGGTCCGACCGCCAAGACTAACGCCGTCGATCGCCCGACAATCGGTCCGACCGGTTGAGTATAACGTCGACCGCCTCTTTGTGAGTCTTGGTAATCTTAGTTGATTTTGTTATATTGCTTAGGGTTTAATTGGATTCAATACTAGTCTTCATTTGTCTTGGTATATTGATCTTCATAGCTTTCTAATAGCTACTGGAGTTAAATTGTATTGAGTTCATAATTTGTGAAAAAGTGAGCGTGCTCCTATTCACCCCCCCCTCTAGTCGCCTTTTCGGTCCAACAAAAAGATAAGTAGAAAATACTTGTTCCACCAAGTCTCAAGCAATGACACCCTGCATGATAGTTGTAGAAGTAGGAGAAAGACACAAATACAATTGAATTATTACAACCAGGGGTAACATGGTATATTTGCATCTAATCCCCCCTTATATGATTTTTGGAGCCAACCAGTCAGCCAAACGCTTTCAACAGACAGCTCCAGATTCTCAGAGAAGTGGATTCTCAGATAATCAGGAGCAGAATCTGGAAAATGAGAATCTGGAGCTCTACCAAACAGGGCCTAAGTCAACTCAAGTCCAATTTGTGTGAAACAAATTTTATTAATTATCTTTACTAATGAGTTTTCACTTGGCATAGGTTTAAAACATGTTACTGTCACCGAAAATTTTGATATTAGAATTAATTTCAGAAAAAGATTATTAGTGTTACACTAGAAATTGAATTAACTCCAAGAACCCGTAAGAAATTCATATGAATCATAATTGAATTAAAATTTTCACCTAAATGCATCTCAAATCATAATCTCACTAATATGTAAATCTCATGCATTTTTTAGCATTTTGGATTTTTGGCTTTATCGGTGTTTATTCGCTATCGTGTTTTCTCTCTAGATTCTGAATTGCACGAAGTGAACAATTACGCCTCCGAGAGTGAACAAGTGGACTTCCAATAAGGCAATCATCCTCTTGCATCATGTTGATCCCAGATTTTGATAATCTAGTTTTTTGAATGGCAATTATACTGCTTTCATGTTATTTTGTTATATCGATAATTTATGAGTCTAGTTAGCTATGCCCTAACTCTTGTAGGTTATTCTTGGTAAATTCGGTAGTTTCGGTTGACGGGATTATCTTGTCAATCGTGGGAAACACTAAACAAGTTTTACTATTACGCTTTTGGTCCAGATCTTCAAATCTGGTTTTTGAGTCTAAAGTTTGTTTACTTAAAACTGATTTTGGTCTGGACAACTGGTTAGTAGTGTTGGTGCCTTCGTGCACGAGATTTGGGTCCAGTGGAAAGACTTGTCTGGACAGTTAAGGACTGAACTTTGGACTGTCACTCCAAGTATCACTCGTACTTCCATACGCGATGTATTGGTGCCACTTGGTCATCTAAGGAGAATGTCGTATTGATTTGAAACACAGGAGGTGTGAGGACATGGAACCGTGAAATCTCATGTTCCTTAGGAACCCAATGTAAGGATATAATGTGCAAATGAGCACAATTTTTATTTTGATGCTGGGTGGTCGACCCACATGCTAACTCCTTACATTGGCCCCTCAGACACAACTTGTATGCCCGGTTAGTTAGCAGACGGTATAGCTAACACTAAGCGGGATTTTATCGTGTATGGGTGATTCACTTCAATATGGTTTTCTTCCTGAAAAATATTGAGTCTTGATTTCCTTGGCCGACACACCAAAGGAAGTGTGTTATTATCCGGAGGCTTACAGGCTGATCAAGTCATGTGGGTAAAGATGTACTCCCCTGCAGGGTTATAAACTATTCGAATAGCTATCTCCACGGTTACGGACAACACTTGGGTCTTGACTGATATCATTGCTAGACTCTAAACTAAAACTGGACATAGGAACAACTTGGTATCGACATGACAGATATGTTATGCAATTTAGTTTATCAACGTGGGCTGCCACTTTGGTATTTTTTTATCTATGTTTATATCATTGTCATTTAAAATTATTTTGTCAAATTTGTGTTTGAAAATGGCATTTATAAATTAGTAGGATGAAAACTTGTGCGTTTTATGCAAAACTTAAGCCATTAAAGCCTCTCCTTTGGTCAATCTTTAGCATGTATAAATTCTTCTATTTGCATAGTGTCTATCATACAATTCATTTTATTAGTTTGTGTAAGACTTGCGAGTATCTTTTGTACTCAATCTAAATATCTACTTGTTCAGGTGCGAATGATTGCGGTAGGTGCAGTGGCTTTAACTCCAGTTGGTTGCTTGTGGGTATGGGCATGCCAACCTGGTATTCTCTTTTTATTTCCTAGTATATCTTCCGCTGCGATTTATTAAATTCTGATTATATTTGGCTGGTTGGCCGCCTTATGAAAAATCTGGCCATGAGGCCCTATTTATCAAAACTATAACATTGATTCTAAAATATTTACATATTTGACTATGGTTGCGATCAATGTTGTTTGGATATGCGTATGTTAGTCACTGATCCTTGGGAATTAACATGAGACGCATATCCAGGAATCTTGAAATCGGTTTCGTTTCATGTTTAGGTTTGTGCCTTCCGTGCAATCACTTGACTTCAAACAGATTCGATTTTGGGATCCCACACTATTTTTCAAATAGTAAAGCTTATCGTGTATTCAACAAAAAAACTCCAGTTTAGTTGAAGAGACTGAAGATGTATAATTTGATGAAACTAATGGCTCTCAAGAAGAGGAAGAAAATTTGAATGATATAGGTGACGAATGAGTAAGGTAAGCAATGAAGAACATGCAAATAGGTGACATCAAGCCAAAGGAAGATTTGAATGACTTGCCATCCTCCATCCAAGTTGAATCTCATACCTCTTCCACAACGAACCAAATTCAAATTGATGAAGTGGATGTAGGATCGAGGATGTTGACTAGAGGGGGGTGAATAATCTTTTCTAAGAATCTCCAAGGCTAAAGCAGATTTCTAATACGGAAGCTGAAGTCAATTCAGTTTTGCACAATTAAAGCCTAAACATTCTAGTTTCCCTTAAGTGCACTGTTTGGACCCGAGCCCTTTGTGTTTTCTGAACTAGTCCCAGATCAGTATCTAGCTCACACAGTTGTAATATCGATGTTATCATATCCATACAACAAAGCAGCTAATGAAGTAGACAAAGTAATATTACATAGTAGCAAGAGGACCGTATGGTCAAGTCTTACAAAGGTTGCCACACAGGGCTTAACAACAAAAGATAATCTTGCAGCGAAAATAAAAACGTCTCATGGTAGCCATTCGACATGCCCACAGGCAAACGAGTAGAGGACGCGACCTAGTTCGTAAAGTCTTCGAAGAAATTAACCTCGTAGAACTCGGTGCTCCCTTATTCTTCTTCGACAACTGATCAACAAATGACGTATAGCCGTGAGTACATAAAATACTTAGCAAGTCGTAGGGAAAAGTCTGCAAGTAGTATTCATACAAAGCTCGAACAAGGATAGCTTTATGGCTATTTTGCAGAAAGCGGTATTGACAGTAAACACAATAACTAGATTGCTAAGCATAGTTCAAAAGATTAATACATAAGTAAACAAGTTTCTTCGAAACAACTAGTGAACACGTGTCAAATCACCAGGCATTGTCCATAACCAGGGATACAACTATTCGAATAGTTTTTAATACTCTGCAGAGATTGTACAGCTTGACTCACAAAAGATAACCATCTTATATTGTCAGGCATTTCACGCTTCTAAAGGCGTGTGACGAAGTGATTATCACAAGGCCTTTACAAAGCTCTGTTTTGCCCCGGTTCTGCTCGCTAATGATTCACCACACTGGCCCTCCTCTTGCACCACTTATCAACCCAAACAGAACCAAAACCAAACATTGCTAATTAGTTGGCCAAGTCCACCCCACAAATAGACTTGTGGTTGTACGGTGAGGCTCGGATTAAGGACGCACAAGGTTAAGTCTTTAGTGACTACTCAGGCGAGGCGACCACATCCCAAAATTATCCCCTTTACTACACGATCACTCGCTCAAGTATAAATCATTTATGGTTCAATCCTGACCAAACGACAATCCTTACCATAGCACAACAACTTTTAATATTAGTGGCCACACCACAATTTCATATTTCATTAAGTTAAATTTATCATCATTGAATCATGTGATCGAGAGACCATCGAGTAACTAAAGCATGACTAAGCACATTACACACCCATATTGGTATTACAATAATGCCCAACTAAGATTACCCAACCTATGGTGTCCAAGGGTACATGTCAACATGTTATTCACAATTATTCAAGGAGTCATACCGTTAAGTAGGTATTTAATAATTCCCAGAAATAATTAATATAAAAATAGCAATGCATGCTAATATAAAACAATATACTTTTATAAAATTTGTACGACATGATCAAAGGCCTACAACTTGCCTTCATTGAAGAGTTGAGATGCTTTGGTCATCGGGTCCAGGAATTCTTCGGAAACGCCAGATCTACATGTGCGAAAAGAGCCAAATAAATAAAACAAATTCAAAATAAAATTTTAAAAAACCAAACTAGAACAAAATGAAGGACACTGAATCTAGATAAATTTAGAAACAAAATTTATTTGATTTGGAGCTCGGACAAAGGAGAACGAGCTCTCAGAAGGAGGTTTCGACTACAGTTGGTCGGAAGAAGGTTTCGACTACCTGGTTGGAAGGATGTTTAGACTACAGGTGGTTAGAAGGATGTTTCGACTACCTGGTCAGAAGTAAGTTTTGACTACAGTTGGTCGAAAGGAGGTTTCGACTACCAGGTCGGAAGGTAGCAACAGGGAGAGGGATGTGAGGCAAACCCAAGGCGCATGGTTTCAGCGGCGAGGCTTGACGGAGTGACCAGCAGTGAGAGGAAGAGCGGCGGTGAGGAGGTGCACACGAGGTCGGACGTGCCCTTGCGATTCCAAGGGAGGCGACCACGACGGCGGAGGGGCTTCAACAGCGGCGCGTGAGAGGTGGAGGCGCGAGCTCCGGCTGGCGGCGGTGAAACTCAGAGCACGGCAAAATGAGAGAGAGAGAGGGAGAGTTGAGGGAAAGCAAGAGGGGAACGAGGGGGTCCTGGTGCTCCATTTATAGAGGAAGGAGGAGTAGCGGAGAAGCTTAGCGGCATGGGCGGAGCTCCGAACGGCACGGGACATGGTGACACAACAGGGACGAGACGGGGCAGGTGGGGAGGAGAAATAATAGAGGGGGTGGGTGCAGCGAAAGATGAGCAATTAAATGCACAAACTGCCGAGGGAAATGTGGGAGGGAATCACATTGGGGCGACGACTTTCGTCGTGGCGGTGACGCACACGAGCGCTAGCGGTATGGGCGCGGCGATGAAGATGGTGACCAAACGAAGAGGTGGCTGACAGGCGGGACCCGCTGGGCAGAGAAGAGAGAGAGAGAGGCCTAGTGGGAGGGTCTGGTCGAATCCGAGAGGCCGGTCGAAAACGAGAGGGCGGTCGAAACTGAGAGGTTTCAAATGGTTGATAGAGTTTTAAAGCCCCCACCGTTATAAAAAAAATTAACAGAAATTCCCAGAGTTTTGAGGGGCTTAAATAAAATATTTCCAACTTAACATTGGTAATTAAGTTTACAAGCTAATTATTTTAACTTTTTGGGAAAAAGGAAAAAACCCTTTTTACAAACTTGAAAAATCCAAGAAAAGACTTGAAATAAACTTTTTGACTTTAAATACCAAAAAACCCAAATAAATCAAGTTTTGAATTAATTGAAGTTTGGTTTAGTCATTTAATTTGATTTTAATTCCCAAAATTTCAAGTTAAACCTAAACAACTCAACAAAAATAAAATGGTTATTTTTATTTTAAATTTTTTCAAAAAGCCCTAAAAAAATGGGATGTTACAAACCTACCTCCTTAAGGAAATCTCAACCTCGAGATTCGGGTTGACTAGAGAATAGGTGAGGAAACTCGTTCTTCAGGTCCTCTTCACACTTCTAGGTGTCTTCCTCTCCAGTGTGGTTGCTCCACTGAAAGAAAGTGCTTTTCGTCCCTCGCTCTGGTACTTCCAAAATCTTGACGGGTTGCTCCTTGTAGGTGAGATTGTCCTGCAGAAAAATCTCCAGCCGCTTGCTGTCGCGGCAACAAAAACCGCCTGCCATCGCTGCCGCGGCAACTAAAAACCCCTGCCGTCGCTGCCGCGGCAACCACAATCTATGCCGCCGTAGCCACTCCCTGCCGCGGCACCCACCACCTGCTGCAGCATGCTGCCGAGTAAACAAAACCTCCTGCCATTTTTGCCGTGGCAAACAAAACCTCCTGCCATCACTGTCGCGGCAAACACAACCTCTGCCACCGCTTCCCGTTTATGCCAATTCCTGCTGCGGCACCCAAACACAGCCTACCGCCACCGCCTCTCTCTGCCGCAGCACACATCTTGTTCTGCTGCCATTCCTGCCGCAGCACCCGAAACAGCCTGCCGTCGCTGCCTCTTATTGTCGCGGCACGAAACTTGCCGCCGCAGCCGCTTCCCTACCGCGGCACCAAAACATCACGCCACTGCTGCCACGGCACACATCTTAAACTGCCGTTGACTCCTCCCCTGCCGCGGCAACCATATCTATTGACAATTTTTGCAGTAGCAGCCAAAACACCTGCCGTGCCAGCCACCAGTGTGCCAGCCGCCGCCGCTTGATCCTCACCGCGGCGGCAACCACATGCCCTGCCAATCTCTACCGTGGCTGCAAAAAACTCCTACCGCCGCCTGATCTTTCTTGCCGTGGCAGCCCAAGTCCTCGTGCCGCCGTTGCTACTCCGTGCCTTTGCACCCACTGATCTCTGCCGCCTCTGCCTCTTGCTGCCACGGCAAACACGCGCCAAGCCACCGCTTTTACACCTGCCGCGGCAATCCTTTCCTTGGTACGACAACATTTTTCTCTGCCGCGGTCATAGTTTTCTCTGCCGCGGCATACTACAATATCAGCTGCTGTTTTAAAGTTTCAGAAAGGAGCAAGAATCAAAAGGGAAAACCCTAATTAGTTGGTTTTGGTTGTTCAAGAGGAAAAAATATACAAAAAAAGAAAAAAAAGAGGAGAGAAAAACAAGAGTGTCCACCTTTCCAAAAATTGAAAAGCACGTCAAACGTTCGCCAAAACTAGTGAAAATTGGTGGAGTCCTTCTACATATAACCACAAGATTGCACAAAAAATGTTAGCAAGTGTGGCTCACGGAATCAAAAGATATAGCAGTTTTAAGATTAAACCTGAGTCGGTTTCGAATCCAAGTACGATTCCGTTTCCGAGACACCTTCAGTAAAATGGGCATAACTTTTGCGTACGGTGTTCGTTTTGGACGTTCTGGTGCTCGTTGGAAAGCTAATGACGAGGCACATCTCTTCCACTTAAGCCACTATTCTCCCTCTGGGCCCCCCAAAATCGGCCATCTTCAGCCCCGAATTCGTGTCACAAGTTTTCGATTTTAGTTTTTTTCCATTTCTTTCGGTCTTCCCTTCGGAATTTGGGGCTCGCCTCAACAGAAAAGTTGTAGATATCTTTGAAACCTTTCAAATGAGTATATATAAGCCATATAAGACTTTGCTCTTTCATCTCTCGAGACTAACTGTTGTTTTCTGGTTGAACTAAAGAGTTGTTTATGTTGCACGTTATTCCGTTTTTGTGCTCTACATCGTGTGAACAATCTTGTGCTCTACAAAGTGTTGGAAATATGCCATAGAGGCAATCATAGAGATGATGATATTTCATTATATTCATGTTTTTGATAATATGTTATCATGTTTCTTGAATGAATCATTTGTTATAGATCAATAAGTATGTGACTTGTTGGTGGAACTCTTTAACTTATATGATGTCATTCTAAATGTATCCATGGTCAGAGGTCATCGGTCAGAACATCAGTGACTCTATGACTAGCACTTGTATTGATTGATGACCTGTTTTCACCGGTCATGGATATAGGGATATCGAATCAATAATGTGAGCACATGTTTGAGAACATGGAGTTGGATAGACCCATCATTGAGACACTATTGAGATTGTTATGAATATTTGTGTCATTAGTTGGTCTCAAGTAATGATGATGTATAATCCTTAGATCTGATATCAGCATGGTTCCCTACATGTGTAATAGCACTCTTAGGGGTTGCCAAACGCTACTCGTAACTAGGTAGTTATAAAGGTAGATTTCGGGTATGTGACTGGTCGAGATGGGATTTGCCCCTCCTTACATAACAGGAGAGATGTCTCTGGGCCCCTCGTGGTGATCGGATAAAGAAAGTGCATGGTCATGCCACTAGTGGTCAAAATATCGACCACATGATGTTATCCGACACTCGATCGAGAAAGTATTGAACCGTCCATGGATGACACAACATCTCACCTGGAGTTCAACCAGGCATCGTGAGGCAAAGGGAGAATGCATGAGTAGGTTGCTTAGTTCGATCAGTTACGGACCAGTCATATGGAGATACGAGCTGGTCGTAGATTGGTCGAATGTAATCACATAATGGTAAGAACCTGGTCGTAAGGAGTTACGAACTGGTCGTGACCAAATACAACCTGGTCGTATAGAGATACGAATTGGTCGTAAGTGATGAGGACCTGATCATAAATCATATTACATCAAGGTTCATCCGATATATTCTATGTGTCTTTGGGAATCGTTCTGTGCTGCTAGGTACCGCTGACGACTAGTGGTCGGAAAAGAGTTTCCGAGTCATAACCGATTACACATGAACCTGCGGGGTCGCACATTTAAAGGCAAGGATCTGTTTTGGATGGTGATCCGAATTCGTATAGGCCACGAGTTCCTAATGGGCCTCCAGGTCGAGACCCATGATGGATGCCTATATAAAGAGGGGCGGTGGCATGTGGTGAGGGAGAGGATGATCTTTGGAAGAACTCCCAAAACCCTAATAGCCACGCCTTCTCAACCACACTGCCGGTGCTAGCACTCCAGCGCGTGGTGATCCTACCCCGTACGTGTGGATACCTCGGAGGTGTTGTTGCGAAGCATCAACACTAGGACGATCCGCAACTCGTGACGCTCACCGGAGTCGGAGGAGAAGTAACGTGACGAGTACGACCACTCGGAGGAGTAAACGCGCGATGAGTACGACTACTCGAAGGAGGAGACGTGTCGTGAGTACGACTATGACTGCATCAACTCGCTACAACAACTCTACTTCCGCTACAAGTCGGCGCGTCTAGCGGTAATCTCGTGATCTATTACTTGCGGTAGTTCCTTGTTTGCACAGCAAAATTTTTTGTTTGTGCTATCGTAGCCTTGCCGCGTTACCCATCACAAAGAAGTTTATGTAGTTGGTTACCTCCTCTCCTAGCACTTGTTTTGATGTTTTCCATTGCTTACATCAAGTCACATTTATCTTTGCATGTGCGTACATACACATCTCTTAGTGGTGCTGTGATTAGCTAACTTTGATTAGGCTAGGATCAGCAACATTGACTAGTACTTTGAACAAATTTTTAACTTTGCATACTGATCTGAATAATTGCTACTCCCTTGCTACATATTAGCCTTCCGAGCTCCACTCCCTACTAACTCAGCAGGTGCCGTCCCTCACAATCGTTGGGCTGATCGCAAGTGAGAGTATCACGAACCAACCACCGGTTGTACCACTTCCTTGATGTATTGGTAAGAACATGTAAGAACTGGGTATAAACTTGAGTGTGAGTGACTTGGTTGAGTCTCCAGAACCTAGTAGTTGATAGGGACATATACTTGTGATTTGTTTCAAACTCGGAACCTTTGACTTCATTTGCTCATATTTCACATTTTGAGGTAGTTGAGAGCATTGAAGCACATTTACATCATTAGTTGATCTTTTGGCACTTGATAATCTTCAAGTAAGGGTTGTGATTTATTACTCTTGGTTATTGCCAGCACCTAGACGGCTTGGAGGAAAATTGTGTGGTGATCTCTTCAAGAAGGTTGTGAAGAGGCCCAGTACCATTTGTGAGTGGTTCGGTGCTTGCCATCACCGGAGTGGAGGGGGAGCAACCCTAGTGGAATTGAGGTTTATTAGACTCAATTCGTGGAGCCGATCCAATTCGTTTGGACTTACCTCAATGTGGACTAGTGAAGACTAGCAAGTCTTCAATACCACATCAAAACATTGATTGTCTTCATTGCAATTTTCTCTCCTGTCTTTACTATTTCCATATTTACATTTCTAGCTCTTATTTGTGTAGAATTGCTTATCTAGAATTGTATTTAGTATTGACATAGTCTTGGGGTGACTTAGTGTACTTAAAATTTATCTCCTGATTTGTGCTAGAAATATTTAATTAGAACATACTTGTTAAAATTATTAATTGGAGAATAAGTTTTTTAGAAACCTTCTATTCACCCCCCTCTAGTCGGTCATCCTTGATCCTACACATACTTAGCTCATTGGTGCTATCATTAGGTTCTTCCTCTCTGGCAATTTGTTGCATCCGTATTTGTTGGTTGTTACAGATGTTATGGAAAATTATCGCCGTCACTACCTTGTTCCTCTCTAGTGTTTTTTTGTTGCAACACATTTTTTCTCGTTGTTGCAGGAAGCCATTTTATTTGTTGCAGTATTTCTTTCTTAAATCTTGTAGCAGATGTATTTTTGTTGCAGTGGAGTCATTAATTTGTTATATCGTGTTTTTTCTTTGTTGCGGTAAGGTTGTAGTTTTGTTGCACTTGTTGTTTGTGATAAATTTTGTTACAATCGATTGGATGCTTTGTTACAAGCTCAAAAATAGATGTTGCACTTCTTAAATTTTTCTGTTACAACAAATCAAATTTGGATGAGCCTGGTCCTCTCTCTCTCTCTCTCTCTCTCTCTCTAGACATGCAAAGATAGGGTGTCGCGGTGGCTAGTGACCAGAGGAGCGAGGTGGCGCGGCTACTTCCGCTGCCTCCTCCTCCCGGTTTTGCCGTCGAACGACGGTGGGGTGTTGTGCAACCTCGAGTGTAGCTCCGACGGTTAGGAGATTGACTCTTAAGCGAGATCCAGTAGCAAGGAGAGTGTACAATGGGAAAGCTTCCATAATACCTCCAAGCGCTAGTCGTTCTCGTTGCTACTAGTGAGAATGATATTTTTTTCATGTATGCAAATCACACTAGTGAGATTTGGTATCCAGGGTGATAAGCAAGCAAATGCAAATGATTGGTTGAGCTCTAGAACGACTATTCTCACTTCTCATTAAAGAAACCATGCATTCGATCTCCAAGACACCAATTAGAATTAGCACTAATCTCAAACCTGAACCCCTTTTGTAGACTATAGAAAAAACCAATGTAAGCAGCTTTGAGAAAGGAGAGTACTAGTCAGTATCGACAACGTTGCACTGTAATGCTGGTGCCGGTTGCAAGGTCAATAACAATCATCACCATACTGGGCAACAATTGAACTAAATAAGTAGAGACGAAAAGTTCTTGTCAAAATTTCTCACTTAGGGCTTGTTTGGGAGACACGGTCCCGACCCAATCCCGTGGTGGAACGAGGCCCGTGGGAATTTTCCCCCCACCCATCCCAAGGTGGCATTTGGAACAAATGTGGCATGTTAAAATCCTGAGCAATCCAGCCCAACCCATAGGAAAAAACTCTCCGGAGGGAGTCGTGATTGCGCACAGTGGCGCTCGCCTCCACCGTGCCCCTCTCTCTCTCTCGTGGCGCTCGCGGCGCCGCTGCCTCGATCGATTCAGCACCGTAGTCGCCGTCTCTCTTGTTCTGGCGATTTGCACCACCACTACCGCCTTCATGCCCGGTCTCCAACTGGTGCATCCATGCTGGCATGTCCCCCAGACGAGCCCTCAGAACGAAGATGGTGGCGCGGCCTGGCTGCAACCGGAGTAGAAGAAGAAGCAACAATGTAGACACATGTTCTTAGATGAAGTCGATTTGGGGTGTGGCCGCGACGAACTGGCTTGCAGCGTGCAGATCCAGCAAGAGCAAAGCTAAAGCCGATGTTCTCTGCCATGTTGCAACCGTCGTAACTCGGGTAGTAGAGACGCGAGGAGGTGCAGCGCTCCCTTGCAAGACGATGGTGGCTTGGCTCAATTTGGAGGCAGGGCAGAAACAGCCACACAAAGCGATGGGTGACACCGGTGTCACAAACCTAGTTGTAGGGCTCGCACACTACCGCTTTGTGGTAGTCACACAAAGCTTTGCCTATTACCCTTTGGAGCTTTTGTATTTCAATTCTTGCTCAATGTCATGTCTAGTTCTTTGACTTGCTAGAATTATCATGCTTTTACATGTGTAGCTAAGTCTTTGCTATATGAGCTAGAACCTTTTAAACAACTCAAACTAAGAAATTGCAATTTGTGGATGTTTTAGCGAGTTGCGCAATTAGTGCTCCTCTTGTGACATTGGTCCTGTCAGAATTGCTTTGTTAGCTCTTTGATCTAAAATTGACCATTACTTGAGCTTTTGTGTTCTTGAGATTCTAAACTGCTCATGTGAAAATGAAAATCAAGATTGTCTTATGCTTAAACTGTGCCAAACTATTCTTACGAGACGCTTGTCAAATGACATGAACTTGGAGATAGTTTGATGAATCGAACGATCTCATGGGGACCGCTTGTCGAAATGACATGAACCTCAAGATTTGTCGCCCGGTAGAAGCTTAGAAAGAGTTTGTGGATGGCTCCTAGTCCAGATCTTCTTTACTAAGATATACCTTCAATCAACTTTTGGTCGAAGCTTAGGATGAGTTTGTGGATGGCTCCTAGTCCAGATCTTGTCACTAAGTTAGATCATTAGTCAACTTCAATATTCAATGCAAATGAGAAAATGTTGACAAATGAGCGTTTACAAAATATTGAGCAAAATGATTCAATACGGGACTTGATTGACTCTTAATGTGGTCTTTGTTAGATTTTTATCTCACTTTGACATTTTGACATGGCCAATTTCACTTTAGGATCCTGTTGATGAACTTGTTTGAATTTGAAGCGTTGCTTAAATTGATCAAATCTATCGCTTTACTTTTGAGCCTTTGTGCTTAGCTTTGATATATATGTCTTACCATGATCTTCGCTTAGCGCTATCAGCTTGATATGTTGTTTGTGCAATATTAGAGATACTAGCTTGTTCTTTTGGGTAATCTCCAAAGCTTCTTGTAATCAAAATTGAAAAATACAAAATAAAGCCACTCCATTGCACTTCATGCATACTCCATTTATGCTTCTTTTATTTCGCTTCTTTCTTTATCATCTATTGGTTATCTCTGGATGAGAGGAAGGCGTGATTCCTTGATGAATCCATTGTCAAAGGGGGAGAAGATGTGTTATATTTCTTTGCTATTTTTATTTGGAGAAGATGTGTTAATGAGAAGATATTTCTTTGTTGGGGGAGAAGATTAAACAAAGGGGGAGTAACTGAAAAGTTGACAGTTTTTGAAAATCGAGGATCATAGTGAGGGGGAGTTCTTGAGTTGCATTCTTATTGTTTTATTGAATATTCTGAACTTGAATTGCATTCTTTTATCCTCACAATGATCATAGGTCAATTGAACAATTGTTCTTTCATATGGACCTTATGTGAGAATTTTGACCCTTTTCTGGAAATCAAAGTTTTTATGCTTTCTTTTGCCTTGTCTCACATGCCTATACTATTCTGATGCCAGCTTGGTCATGTTCATTGCTTTTACTTGCTTATGGACCAAGTTGTGCCTTTGTCGAAAAACCGCGAGTAAACTCGTTTTCAAACCTCTTACTTACATTTTTCGGATAATTGCCAATGTGTTCATCAAGGGGAGATTGTGGATTTCATGGGGATATGCTCGGATCTTAGGATGATGTGACAATTGGCAATGGCGTTTACGGTTTGTCGTTTCACGTTTTCGACAAAGCTACGTGTTTTCTCGTCAAGCGGTTCGACCGGTCCTTGCATCGGCGGTCCGATCGGTCCCAAATCGGTCGGACCGCCATGTGGGCGGTCGGACCGGCGGTGACCTAAAAGTGTTCAAAACAGTGGGCCAAAAATAGGTGTTGTAGGCAAGTGAGGGATCCCAATGCACTTGGTCTCATAATTTTTGGAGTCTCCAAGAAGAAGTTCTATTCGCTTTTAATTTCCGAAGGTTTGGATTTTGGGAGTATGAATTTCGGCTAAGTCCCAAGGCGGTCCGACCAGCTCATTGAGGAGCGGTCCGACCGCCAAGGGCGATCCGACCGGCTCACCGGAGCGGTCGGACCGGTTTCTACTTGAACGTCGGCCAACCGTGGCGATGTTGATTTGTTAGGTCAAAGTCATTGGTTTCATGGCATATGGTTTGCATGATGCATGTTTTGACTAACATGGGTCAAGTTGTGAAGAACTTGTTCCCGAATCGTGTTTGCTTGTCTATGGTTGTGCGAGTTGCTTGGTGGTCAACGACGGTCAACGGCGAGGAAGATCGGGACTAGACTTGGAGAGTTGAGGTCCGAACGATTGACGATGCGGGTGAGGTCAACGACTCAAGCGTGACACAAGATGGACAAGGGTGACCTATTGGCAAATCCATGACGCATGGTGAAGCGGTTTAGGTCAAAAGGTTAAAGACGGCGCTTTGAAGCGTGCGTGTGTGACCCATTTGTTAGTGGGCCTTAACGGAGCCCAATTGAGTCAAACCCTAGGAGTTCTAGGCCTCCACTATAAATAGGAGGAGGTGGTGGTGCACTCCGACCCTCGCTATTTTTCACCTCTTTGTTGCTTGCAAAACCCTAATTGGCTTAGGGAGTTGAGGTGGAGGCTAGGGCTTTTCATGGTTTGAGGAGAATTTCGTGATCCTTGATTGTCCACTGATCCATGATGGTGTGGATGTAATCCAAAGATCAATCACGAAATCAATCTATGCAAGGTTTGCTTGAGATAAGTCCTTTTCGTTCTTGCTTTCAATTTCGTGTTTTTAGGGCTTTCTTTGATCCGTGAGTTTGTGATTGATTCTTTCACGTGGATTAGTTTGCTGTGATGTGTGGGAACCCATCTAGGATCAATTTGATCATCAATCACCCACGAGCAAGCGATTGGATCTAGTTTTCACTTTTGCCCGGTTTTGCACCCTTCTTCAATCAGATCATAAAAGATCTTTGTTCGTCCAAGAATTATCATAATTGTTGATTGGAATAGGTCCTTAATATCATAGAGAAGGTGTGTGCAAAGTTTCGTGAAGTTTGGAGTTGAGAATCAAAAGTTAGACCTAATTGCAACTTCGTCATCGGCCGATTTTATCGCTCGAGCTCGCGGTCGATCGCCCCACACCGTAGGTCGACCGATTTTGGTGCCGGTCCGACCGCCCACACCGCAGGTCGACCGATTTGACGGCCGATCACCAAGATATAACGTGATCGACCGGCGATCTCGTTAGTTTTGATTCTTGCTGATTTTTATCACATTGCTTAGGGGTTTTAATTGGATTCAATACTAGTCTTCCGCTGTACTGATATATTGATCTTCATAGCTTCATCATAGCTATTGGAGTGAAATTGTGTTGAATTCATATTTTGTGAAAAAGTGAGCGTGCTCCTATTCACCCCCCCCCCATAGTCGCCTTTACAGTCCAACAAATTTGCATACCAGAAATTGAAAGAGAGATTGAGGAATGGATAGATGCTGAATGAGGGGGGTATAGTGGCTATTTATAGAAAAATTTATGATTTTTTGATATTTTTAAAGGGCCAAACGGTCAAAAACAGGCAAAAAAGCCCGATGGGCAGATTCTTTGGGTCATGTCGTGCCAGGCACGATCCACTGCCCGCTGCCCGCTGCCCTGCCCTTTATTCCCCCTGCGTGTGCCCCTACCTACGCGTGCGGTAGTGCGCCCGAGTGCGGCACGCCGCACACCCAATGTCGCTACCGTGGTGCCGCCGCCCCTTCGCCAATCGCCCCTCCTCCTCCTCCACCTCGTCTCTTCTCCTCATCCTCCCAGCTCCCTCCTTCTCGAGCTGGCCCCGCCACCTTCTCCTCCTTCCACGCTGACACCGCCCCCTCCCAGCCTCCTCCCTCCACGCCGGCGCAGCCAGGGGGAGGAAGAGGCACACGCAGGCCGAAACGTGCTCATGGGTCATGCCTGGCAAGACACGGCCCGACTAAAATAGAGTCGTTGGGCGGTGTTGCCCGTTTTTTACCGTTTGAGTCTTTAAAATAGGAAAAAATCATAAAATCATGAACTTTTTCCTATAAATAGCCACCATACCCCCCTCATTCAGCACCCCTCCATTCCCTAATCTCTCTTTGAAATCATGTTGTGTAAATTCAATTTCGTTGTGAGATAATTTGGCAAAATTCAAAAAACTGCCAAATTTTAGAAAATTCAATTTTCAACAGCAAGTCAGCAAAATAGGTACAATGATATTTTTTGCATACTTTTATTGTTAGTACTTGTTATGCTAAGATGAAATTAATAATAGTATTAGTTTCGATTTTACAGTTTTAGTTATGGACATTTACGACAGCTTTGCTCTTGGTGATTACAGACTTTCACCGGAAGAAATTGCATCCATGGATGCGACTGCGACTGCCTCAAGCCAACCGGAAGGGCAAGACGGAGTTCCGTTATCAGACTCCAAGGCAGCATCAGACTCCATGCCAACCGGGGCAAAGAGGTCGAGGTCGTCTACCTCGGGAGTGTGGGAGAATTTCGATAGGACAACCAAGCAAGACACACATGGAAATGAGGTACCATATGCTATTTACAAAATTTATCGTAATGAATTGTCTGCAATGTCTACAGGTAGAACGAGGCACTTGCTTAGACATGCTACAAGATGTAAGGCCAAGCAATGATTGGTGATGAGGTAGACGCGGCTGCAGTACAATCCCAATGGTACGATATGTAGCTGGGACTACAATCTTGAGGTAGTCCGTCAATCTCTTTGTCGTTTAATTGCTTCTCAGGATTTACCGTTAAGCTTTGAGGAGTCTGTTGCTTTCCAAAAGTATATTAAGACCACGCATAATCCTAGATTTTCTTCTGTTTCTAGACAGACAACAATTAGGGATCTAGTAAAAAAACTACAATAAACATTGTAATAAAATAAAGGAACTATTTAGTACGTGCACATTTTCGATGGCCATGACCTTGGACATATGGAGTGGTCGAGCTAGGGAGGATTATCTTAGTGTATTTGCTCATTATGTTAATGACGATTGGGTAATGAAGAAAATAATTATAGGTTTGAGATTAATTGATGTAGCACACATGGGTGAGAATATTGCGGAATGTATTATTAAAGTCGTGGAAGACTTTGGTTATACAGATAAAATATTCTCAATTACTTTAGACAATACCGCTTCGAACTCTAGGGACATGGATATTTTTACTCCATTGTTGAGTACATACGCCGATTCTTTCTTGCTACATCAATGATGTGCTTGTCATACTATTAACTTTATACTCAAATGTGGTTTGAAAAGGTTGAGTCCGTATATTAAAGGTTTTCACGATGTGATTTCTTTCTTGAATAATTCTATCATAAGAATAGCATAATATAAAAACTTCTGTAGAGCGATAGGTGTACGTCCAAGAAAGTTCGGTTTGGACATTCCGGTAAGGTGGAACTCTACTTACCTGATGCTTAAGAGTTTTTTTTACCATATAAGAGCGTTTTTTCTATTTTTATTCAAACGCACTATCAGAGCATTGACGTTAGTATACTATTGACTGAGCAACATTGCTTCGTTGCTGAGAAGATACTACAGTTTTTAGAAAATATTTATGAAGCCACTACTGCTTTGTCCGATGTGTATTATCCAACATCTCCTATCATTATGCATAGTATTTTACAGATTGTTACTCAATTGAAAATGTATGAAAATGACTTAGTTTATGCGATGCTATTGTCGCTATGAAAACTAAATACCTTAAATATTATAGAGAAATCCCTTACCAATATGCATTTGTATTTTTTTAGATCCTAGAGGTAAAATTGATGTATTTGGTAGTGTACTTGATTTTCTTAGTGATGCTACAGGGCCAGACTATACTAGCTATTTTGCAGAACTTCATTCTCGGTTATACGAGGTTTACTAAAGGTATGAAAATAAGTTCAGGGGAGTCCGCTCGCAACGACCTCCAGTAGCCCTTGCCTCAAGTAGCAAGATAAATATGTGAGGCAAGATCTTCGGTGGCTCTTCCTCCAGATCCAGGTCTTCTTCTTCTACACCGTCGTCTGTTCAGCCAAGACCCACAAGAAGTGGTGAACTATCCACCTATTTGAACAACGATACAATAGATTTCAACTTAGAAGGCTTCAAAATTTTGCAATGATGGCAAGCCCATAAGTTAATATATCCTGTGATATCTATACTTGCACGTGATGTATTAACTGTTCCTGTCTCGACGGTTTTCTTCGAGTCTGTTTTCAATCATTCTGGAAGAATATTGGAAGAGCGAAGAACAAGTCTCACAAGTGATATAGTAAAGATACTTTTAACTTGTGAAGGGGTAGGAACAAGCTGATTCACGAACACAACACTCTGTGGAAAATTCACAGTTGTCGAAAGTGTTTGAAAATTTGTACCTAGACAACGACATGTAGAATGAGAATGTATGTAGAGCTATATAGTGTACTCTTTTTTACCAAGATTTTCTCATATTGAGTTTTTACTTGGCAAAGGTTTTAACGAGACAACAATTTAAACATTAATAAAGCTATTTATTACAGTTTTCATATCTATTTCTGATTTCTATATATTTTTCTATTTTTTAGATTTTTTTGAATCTAACAGGCTAATTAAGTCGAAAAAACTTGTTGAGCTAAACGGGTTCGTGCCGGCCCAACACATCAGGAATAGCCGATGAACTATTTTTAGACTACCCCTTGGCACATGGTACAGTACAATTCAGACCACGATGAATACCTAGATGAGCCGAACCGCACCGTACCAATCCGCCCATTTGACCGGCTCTAGTACCGTGGCCCGGCCGACCCGGCAGGCACGCCCAGCCACCTCTAGGCAGTTCGCGACTGCCAATTAATCCCCTTCCGTTTATAACCTCCACCTCTCCGATGCCATGGCTTCCTCCTCATCATCTCATGCCACCCTCGCCTAGAACCCCTGCGCCTCCCGATCCCCGAGGAAATCCTCCTCGAATTCCCCGCGCCCCGATGGCCCCCTGACCCCGTCCCGCCAGATCTCCGCCCGAATTCCCCGGGGTCGGGTCGAATTGCCCCGATCAAGAACGCCCGCCGCCCAAGAGGAGGCTCGGTTCTTGGGGCGGTTTCTTGCTGCCCCGCGGTTCTCTTAGCGCGCGCGATGGGGGCGCCGAAGCAGAGGTGGACGCCGGAGGAGGAGGCCGCGCTCAAGGCTGGCGTGGCCAAGCACGGGCCTGGCAAATGGCGCACCATCCTCCGCGACTCGGAGTTCAGCGCCCTTCTGCGCCTCCGATCCAATGTTGACCTCAAGGTGGGCCGCGCGATTCTTGGTTCCCCGTGCTGATTGGATCGGCGGAGGGGGTTGCTCTCTTGCGTGAATTGTAGCGGTGGGCTTTGGCGATCGGTGGGGATGTAGGAAATCTTTCGGCCAAAGATTGCGGTCTTTGTTCTAGATCGGTATTTAGGCGGTTGTCGTGTTGATATCGCGTAATTGATTGGAAATATTTCTCTGTGGGACAATTTTTACGGTTTTGGACGGATCGGCAAAATCGTGTTGTCCTTTTGTTCAGTTGGGACAATGATAAAACATGTTGTCCTTTTGACATCTCAAAAGTTATCATCAGAGTTATGAGTTGCCCCTTTTTTTATTCCAGACAGATCTTGTTCACCTTGGTGTTAGGGTTCGATGGTTACTTGGGAAGTCTCTCCCGTTGGAACTAGTTTTTATAATCTTTTTTAGGAAAACAAAAATTGGGGCAATTTTGATGATGCAACGAGTTGCTTTTGAAGTTATAGAGCGTTCTTTTTTTCGTTTGATATTAGTGATTTTGCTACATTGTTGAATTCTGTTTTGTTAGAATAATAATAATAATTTGGATGATCAAAATGAGTCAAGTTTTATTGTTTTCCATGAACTATAGACTACGTGGCTTACCGGTTTGAGTAAACAGTTGGAAAATTCATTATTGAAAAGAGTTTGAAATGCATCCAGTGGGCTATTGCTCTAGTTTCCTAGAGCTAGGCGCTTGCCCTAATCTGGAGTTGTTTTGTAGTTTAATGCTTGTTGTTATACGCAAATGTCTTGAGTTTCCAATAATATTTTTGAATGTTTCCAGATATCATTGAGTGTGAATGAATCTTATTGTGATTGGTATTGGTCTGATTATGTAGGACAAGTGGCGCAACTTGAGTGTCACTGCTGGAGGATATGGGTCAAGAGAGAAGGCAAGAATGGCATTGAAGAAAGGCAGGCGTGTGCATAAGGTTATCGCTCAACCAATGGATGTTGATATAAATAACCTGGACGATGTTCATAATACAGTCATTGATGCAAAACCATTGGCAATGGCTGTTGAGCCCATGCAGCTTGAGAGCAGTCCAGACAAGTCAATTGCTAGGTTAGTGGACTTGGTAGAAATATTTACTAGTTGCTTCATATCCATTTTATAATTACCCTGTATAATTTTTGGTTGTCCAGGTTTGATTTGGTGAATATATTTTATGTGAATATCTTGGGATGCTTATTTCTATTGTCATGATAGGACCCCCCATCAGTGTGGGAGTTCTGACTAACTAGAGTCAGACTTGTTAAGCATTTAGGTTGACAAGTTGATTGGAATGGAAAGTTGCCACAAACTATATTAAAAAAATCATAATTTTCCTTTGATAACTTAGTATAATTATGGGATATTTCTCTTGACTTAGTATAATTACGAAAAGGTTTGTTATGTCCTTCTGTTGCTACCAAATTGATGGGAGCACAATTATATGAAGGACCCTTACATTAGAAGAAATGGAACCTAATAGGTCGGCGTAATAATAACTGGAGACTGCATATATGAATCCATGCACAAAAGTCGGGTTAATTATCTCTCAGTTTGCCAATTGGACCATGGGTTTTCTAAGTTCCAACATAAATGTTAACATAGATTAAATAACTAATATATAATTTTACCATGTGTCTGCGTGACTGCGTGTAACATGCATGAATGACAATTTAATATGTTTAGGAAAGCTATATTTAGGGCATTGTTTGATGTATGTTCATGTGGTGGATGCATATTCAGTGCTGCACGACATTTTTAATATTTTTATCCTCTCTATGCTATATTTGAGATGTTGGTCCAGTGGTGCTTGTTCATATGGTGGAAGTCATAGGTTCAACACACACTTCACAATTTTTTGAAAAAGAAATCCAGTTGTTGTAGTAATGGATGGTTGAGATGATGGGGGCAGATCCAACGCTACACCAAAAAATGTGGCAGCGCAGCAAGTATACCCCCTTCATTCCACAACTCAGACAGTACCGTGTGGAATGCAATCCTTTGCTTGGTTTTTAGCTGACTTGCTATGAAACAGTCAATATTTTTGCACCAGTTACATAGTTGTTAGCATATTATTACACCTGCCTGTGTACTTTTGTTAATACGGAACTGGGGTAATGCTTCAAGTCTGAAAAACATTGCTTTATCCATTGCACTTTTCTTTATTACTTTCCAGCTCTTCAGTGCATCCAGCACATTAGTTTCTTAATGTTTGGTCATCCAGTGTGATATTTTTGATGTATTTGCTGTCATTTTTGCAGGCTTGATGACCTCATATTAGAAGCTATAAAGAAGCTTAAGGAGTCTTCTGGGTCTAATAAAACAGCGATTGCTGCATACATTGAGGTATTTGTAACTATCATCACTCGTAATATCTTCTTTTAATTCCTTACTTATATTATTTGTTGTTCTGCTGTACATCAATTTCGTCTTGGAAGGTGAACTATTTCCATTATTTGATTTTGATTATTATCTGTTGCAAAAATGTTAATCTTGTTCTTTGAGAATCTGAGGCACCTCTGCTGATGTTTACGCACTGACATAACCTTCTTTATTGATTTCACGGATGACTAACGAGACTTGTCAACAATGTAGGAGCAATACTGGCCACCTGATGATTTTCAACGATTACTGTCTACAAAATTGAAGGCATTGGTTGCTACTGGAAAATTAATCAAGGTACCATCTCTGTGTGTGCTCACGTGCATGCATGTGTGGTCTATCATCTACTAAAATACTAAAAAGGGTGCACTTTAAGTTGGCTACCACTTTAATTGTGGTTGTAGGTAAACCAGAAATACAGAATTGCACCGAGTTCAATTTCCTTAGGTGGAAAGAGCACCAAGGTGTATTCCACTGAAGACATGAACGGAGAAAATAATAATGCTACGCCTCAAGTGGATGCTGAACTGGACAAGATGAAAGGCATGACTAAGGAAGAGGCAGCAGCATTTGCTGCCAAGGCAGTTGCTGAGGCAGAAGTAGCTATCGCAGAAGCTGAAGAGGCAGCAAAGGTTGCAGAGGCAGCAGAAGCTGAGGCTGAAGCCGCAAAGGCTTTTCTTGATGCTGTCATGTTGACAGTGCAAAACAGAAATGCTGCCTCTGCGGTAAACCGAACACATTCTTTGTTATAATATTTTATGCAATGAGCACTTTATGCTGGTACATGAATCCTACAACTCACTACACTTGATAAATGCAGATTATTCGAGCTTGCTGATCTGCTCTACAATCCATGCCATGCAGTTGGTTTCAATAAGTAGAACATGTTGAGACAACACTGGTGTTCTGCCTTTTGTCGATAGATGAGTTTCGTGTATAGCCTTATAGATCAAGATGCTTCGATGAGGGTTTTTCAACATCTTGCTGCTGGTCCTGAATCCTGGCTCATCATTTCAGTTGATGCTATCCAATAGCATCCAGTTAGATAATATATCATGTAATTGGCACTGTGCTGTGTTAGCCATCAACAACCTAATAACAGGAACGAATGGGAAAGTAGTCCTCATTTTACCCCCCTTTTCCCCCATTTTGTGTTGCTTTGTAATTAAACTCTAGTATTTTCTTCTCCTTCAGTTCAAGTGATGTCATGAAATAAAATTGTAGTGGAAAGAAATGTCGTACGAGCTCTCTTAATTTATGCAAATTGCTGTGACAAGACATTTCTCAGATATGATGAGTTGATGACTGTGTTTTAGCTTCATAGCTAATTCATACATGCAGTGGATTAGTGTCCTCTGCATCGTTTTTGAAACACATTCTTGTTGGGTACCAGTATCAGAACGCTTGTAATTATTTGCCTGCAAATGATTGCTGTGCTCGGTCATTTCTCTAACACCCCGTTTGGCTCCCAGAAATTGGTCCGGGAATTATGGAATTCAAATTGAAATCCAAGAATGTGGCTGTTTGGCTGCCAGTGGAATTGGAATCGATGATTCAGCCAATTCTAGAAGAGAAAATACAACTGGAAGCAATTCTTGCTCCTACCCAGGCAATCGTATGGAATCAGAGCATCTATCGCCTCGACCACCTCCCGTCTCATGTTCTCGCGCCGCCTCCCCTACACCGCTCGGCTCCGGCCACTCAACTCTCTTCCCGCCGCCATTAGTCGAGCGCTCGTGCACCAGTCATGCTTCTCTCCCTGTCCCTTCCGTGCTACATGTCTGTTCATGCCGCTAGTTCTGATGTTGAGACTTTTTTCAGAAAGAGAAAAGCTTTGAAATCCATATGGCACCCGAACATAAAAGCTGAATTGAAATTGGCTAGAATCAAAAAAACCAATTCGACTAAAAACCGAATTGGAATCAAATACTAAAAACCAATTCCAATTGTTGGGAGCTTCATGGGAGTTGTTGTAGGGTGCTTTACCCTAGGATCGTCGGGAATATCTAGTAAACCTAGGGAATATGAGTATGTATAAGACTACATATAGCTATATTTAGCAGATGTGTACCAAAATATTCATTTCTCCATCCTTGTAAGGGAGGGTAAGAAGTGAAATGTGTTTTCTCCTCTCCTATATATATGGCCCCAAGAGGGCATGTAAAAGGGGACTCGCTTTCACTCATTTACTGATTCACACATTCATTACTCAGTATATACATAATGCTCTTGACCCCTCGTTTTCTGTCCCTCAAGACAAAGGTACTTCGTATTTACTGTCTAGTCCGATACTACGACCGTTGTCATCATCCGTAGGGATTGGACAAGGAGCTATGCAAGGAAGAAGCAAACAGGGGCCCAAAAAGTACCTGAACTGAGCGAAGGGCATGTACCTCTCTGCACCGAGCCAAGGGTCTGTACTCGCTAACCCTTTGTTTGCCACAAACCAACATCCAAGCAGTCTTTGCATCGAGCCAAGGTGAGGCTCGCTTCGAAGCAAGTTCGACAGCTAAGGCCCACCTTGCCGCACGGCCACCCTCACCGCACCGGCTCCGCCACACCCTTGCACGGTCGTCGAGGGCCGAGGGCTTCACACAACCTCGCCTCCGCCCTCGCCACGCCCTTGCACGGCCACTGAGGGCCGTGGGCTTCGCGAGACCTCGCCTCCACATCGGCTCTGTTCTCGTCGCGACCTCACATGGCCACCGAGGGACGCGGGCTTTGTGTGACCTCGCCTCTGCGCCAACTCCATCCTTGCCGCGTCCTCAGGTGGCCGATTAGGGCCGCTGGCCTTCGCACGACATCGCCTCTGCGCGGCCACCCTTACTGCGCCCCTCTGTCTTGGCTCCGCCGATGACGGTACCAGGCATAGCCCCCTGTATGCACAAGTGTATGCTGCAACAACCCGTCGTGCCACCTTAGGTTGTGTCCACAAAACTCCCAAACAAGGCCGAAAGGGGGACGACACTAGGCCCCTTAACAGGAGCAACATCGACGACCACACCAAAGCAATAATCACATGCAACAAGTTATAATATCAAAATCTCGCTCCGATGTACCTCTCACCTCGAAGACTATGCTTCGACGGGTAGTCCGTGTCAACGACTTCGCCACCACAGGCTACGCTCTGACGCACCATCCGCCTTGAAAGGCTATGCCTCGGCAAGGTGGTCCCACGTCGACGACTTCGCCTCCACGGGCTACGCTCAGATGCACCACCCGCCTTGAAGGCTACGCCTTGGTGGAGCGACTCCGTGTCGACAGCTTCACTTCAACACAAACCGCCCACCTCGAGTGCATCACCTCGGCGGGGCGGCTTAGCGATGGCCTCGCCTCGGCATGGGGAGCGCTGCCCGCCTCGAGGAAACCACCACGACGGGGTAGCATGCCTTCGGTTGCTTCACTTTGACGCGCTGCTCGCCTCAAAGGCGATGCCTTGGCAGGGCGACCCCACATCAACGACTTCACCCCCTTGAGCTGCTCCGATGCGCCGCCCTCCTCGAAGGCAATGCCTCGGCGGGGTAGACCCATATCGACGACTTCGCCTCCACGAGCTACACTCAGGGGCGCCCGCCTCAAAGGCTATGCCTCGGCGAGCTGTCCCATGTTAACGACTTCTTCTCCATGAGTTATGCTCCGACGCGCTGCCCGTCTCAAAGGCTATGCCTCGGCAGGGTAGCCCCGCATTGACAACTTCGTCTAGTCCGCGTTGTTCCTATACTTGGGCCTACCCTTACTAGGACAAGGTTACTTCCATGACATCACTACCAGAAAGCCTTGAGTATTCCGACTCTCGAGGGGCTGGGGAGAGAACCTATTGTGTCCGCTCGCCCCTTGGGACCTCGAAACGTGCAAGCGAGGGAGTACTGTTGTAGGGGTGCCCTACCCCCTAAGGCTATCGGGAATACCTTGTAAGCCCTGGGGAATATGAGCATATACATAGACTAGACATATATTAAATAGGAATGCACCAAAATACTCATTTCTCCATGCTTGCAAGGGAGGAGCAAGAAGGAAAATGTGCTGCCGTCTCTCCTAAATATATATGGCCCTCACACATTCACTACTCTATATACACAATACTCTTGGCTCCTCTATTTCGGTCCATCGGGACAAAGGTACTGCGTATCCACTATCTAGTCTCAATGCTACGGCACTTGTATTTTTCAAGAAATTTATTCTTTACATCTTCACGTTCAAATATTACTCTAGTTCGGTTCCATCCTTCTGGCAGTTCCTTTTGAATGTATAAATCTACATATCTAATTATTCTAACACGAAGTGCACTGATTCAAGATCTATGCCTCTAGAAAAGATGATGCTTACCAATAACCAGTTACCACTACGTTGCCTGTGTCTCCCCTGCAGGCCAGCAGTTTCAAGGACCTTGTCCTCCAATATCATCCGATGAGGATGATGCTTCAACAGTAACTTGTTCTGAATTTGCCTCACCATGTAAGATTGCCTGAGTTCTATTCCTGAACTCTTCCATCTCTTGTCAGATCAGCACAATGAGTCCAAGCCTCGCACTAAGCTCAGGATATTTGGTGCTTCGCAAAACAGCAAGTTTGCTGCAGGCTTTTGGCAAGTTTGTGCAGGCCATTAACTGAAGGCACCAGAGTCAGACCTCAGATGATCCAGCTGCATCCGGGCATATGAGCAACGCTCTTCTCGTTCCCTGCTGCACCAAACGGCGTTTCATTAGCCTCGCCAAACGGTGTCGGGCTGCAGAGCTTTCAGTTCCCGTGCCACAATGCTCCCCATGAAGCTGTTCTTGTGAGCCAAGCAAGAATGCAGAAGGGTAGACCATGCCAATCCATTTGGTGTGAACAGCATGTTCAGGGGCAGGTCATGCGCTTCTTCCAGCCTGCCTGCACGGCCGAGGAGATCAGTGGTGCTGATGTAGTGGTCAAGTGTCCGTTCCACTCCATACTTTTCGGTCATGGTGTCGTACTTTTCGGTCATGGTGTCGAAGTAGCCCATCTCTCTCTCTCCCTTTACTACCGGCCGGCCCGGCCCCCCGCCCCCCATCCCATTTCCCCGGCCTTCGGCCCAGCTGCGCCAGCCCTTTTCTCCCCCTCTCTTTCTTTCCCCGTTTCCCCCGGTTGTTCTGCCTCCCCCCCCCCCTCGCTCTCTCTTTTTCTCCGCTTCCCCAGCTCTTCCGCCCGAACTCCCGGCTCTTTCTCCGCCGACCTCCCCTCTCTCTCTCTCGGCCTCTGCGCCGTGCCACCCATCTCCGGGTCTTCCGCCACGCCCGCGCCCGGCTCCGGCCCCGCTCCCACCTTCTCCGCGCCGCCCCGTTCCGCCTCCGCCGGATCCGCTTCCACTGCTGCAGGCCCTTCTCGCTTCTGCTGCCTTGCCTGATCCTCTCCCGCTTTTCGCCACCCGCTGACTCTCTCCTCCCTGCGGCTATAAGAGGTCGAGCCCCTCTTCCTCTGCCCCCTCCGCTCCACTTCTTCCTCCCCCCTCTCTATGCTACCGACGAGAGCCGAGGCTGCCCGGTGCCGCCGCCACCATTCTCCCCCTCCGGCGCTCCTCCGGCCAATCCATCGCCACAGGAGCACCACCCTGCCACCCTCAACCGCCTCCACCCCCGGCCGAGCTCCCCCGCCACCGTGGACCTCCGCCATCGTGCGCCTTCTCCCGCGCCTTGCCCGCTGCCCCCGCCGCCGTCAGCTCGGTGAGCTCCTTGGCACCGCCTGGTGCCCCTCGCTGCCTTCCTCCTCTTTTCCCCCCTCCGACCGCCGTCGCCCCATTTAGCCCCTGTGCCCGACCGCTCGGCCGCCATCGCTCCTCACTCATGCCCCTGCCCCAACGCCACCTCCCTTGGCCTCTGTCCTACCCGACCACCTGTTTTGGCCAACCCGCCTTCCCTCCGGCCGCCCTCTCCCGCAGCCGCCGCCAGCAGATTCTCCTGCTCCCCTGATTTCCCCCTATGGCCGAGTCCTCTGTGTCTCTCTGTGTTGTGGGCCTCCCTGTGCAACTGTGGCAATAGCAGTAGCAGTAGCTTGGCAGTTCTGGCAATTGAAGTGGTGATTGTAATCTTGCAAAGGAATTTGTTAACTTCTGTAAATTAATTTTTGTTCAATGTCAAAAGTTAGCTAAAATAGTTATTCTCTAATATTCAAAAACCGTGGTTTATGATCTTGAATTTGCAAAACTTCTGAAAATTTGAAAGTCCTTGCAAATAAATTTTAAAACCCTTCATCATCTCTGAAATTTTTGGCTAATGTGTATAGTTATGAATTATAAGAAATTGTTTTGCAAATTTCCAAATTTATAATTTGAAAGCTATTCGATAATTTAAGGAGCTCTAGCTCAAGCCACGTCATTCCCCGATAGGCGATATCTTGCCATCTTTCAACTCCGAGGTGGAGTGTCCCTACCAAAAGCCTCTTCGCCATTGACCCTCCTCAGTTTCCCTCTCTGTCACTAAAAATCGAGCTCCAGTACTACCGCTCCTTACACGCCGGTACTACCGCTTGGTACCCGCCGGTACTACCGCTCGCTTTTACACTCTGGTACTTCCGCCCTCCTATCCCCCAGAACTACCGCTCCCTTCGGTACTTTCGCCCTCCTATCCCCCGGAACTCTCGCTCTCCAGTACTACCGCTCGTCCCTGGGACCGAGCGTGGCTCGATGCCAAGGGCCACGTGTCAGCCTGGGAGTTTTCCTGTATTCCTATTTTCTTTTCAATTAAAAATCTATCTATCAAGTTTCAAAAATCCATATCTTCTTCGTTATAACTCCAAAAATTATGACTTTTGTACCAAAAAAATTGTTATTTCAAAACCTACATTTTGGTACTGGTTTGGTTAATTTTGGAGCTCATTTATTGGTTTTGTTTGCTTGTATTTTATTTTGCGGTGAGATCATCCGAGTAGAGTTCGAAGAAGCCAGAGGTCCCCACTTCGATCAAGCTCAAGACTACCAAGATTCTCTAGCCTTTGACCAACGCGAGTTAACACTTTGACCATGTTGAACCTACATTTTATACAAACGATGTTCTTTTAAAATAGCAAGCTGCATGCTTTAATTTTTATGCAAATGTATGTTAAATGGTCCTAAGGTAGCTAAATGCCAATTTGATTATTAAGTAATTATTATACCTTATCCTTGATAGTTGAAGTCACTTACCCTTGTCACCCTAGTAATTATATGGTAACCTATTAGTTATAGTCTGTACTCAAGTGACATGCTAGCCTTACTTGAGTACCAGGGTGTTAATCACCCCAATCATCATCCTTTAAGTATAAAGATTATTTTGGGCAGTCATTGGGTAAATGACTGAAAATGTTGAGCTAAATTGTTTTACACTTCTCCAAAACCCTAAAACTTGCTAATACCACATCTGGGCGGATGATAGGAGTGGTGGGTGCCGTCGTGCACGAGAGTGGTAGGTATGTGGTATGAACCGCCCGGATGGATTAAGGACTTAATCTCGTCACGACCTCCCGTGTAAAACAAGTACAACCACAAGTTCGCAAAGTGCAACTTGGCTTAGTAAACTTATTAAACCATAGAAACCATCTCATCGGTGGTTGAGCAAGGTAGTGCAAGTAGTGGATGCGATCCAACTTGAATGGGACACCGAGGGGAGGGTGAAGTTGCCAACTACGCAAATTGTAGTGGTAGACATCCCGCACAACTTATGGAACTCATCGCAAATGGGGGCAGCCCATATGGGTGAGATGACGGAATGGGCGAGATATGTTAAAAGGTTACTGTGACGATCGCTCAACTACATGACTACGGGATCATGTGGGGTAACGAGTATGATTGTCTCTTGTGGGTACAGTGTACAAACTCTACAGAGTCAAAACTGTTTAAACAGTGCGCCTACGGTCATAGGCGGACATGAGAACTTAACTTGAGTTAGTTCTATTTCAAAAACATTGGTGGGTGGTATGAAAATCAGGTCGGCTCATCTAGCTTGAGGTTTGGTGTTTCCCTGGATCATCGTATCCAGTGTGGTTAATGTATGGATGTAGCTCTAATCAAATTAAGCATTTGTAGAGTCTCCGATGGAGGGAATCTCTACTATTATTTAATATTACAATTACTTTCTTTAACAAAATGCAATTTGTTTAAAATGCTAAGTCATAGGAATGTTGTACTTAAGATAATTGAAAATGTTGCTTTGCGCAAATAAAATAACACGAGTCATCCTTGTTTAGCCTTGCATGTATATTATTGCATCTGTTGTGTTGGCTCGCGAGCACGGTAGCTGTGCTCACTCTCGCTCTTTCTCCAACCCTCAGATGCAGGAAATCTTGGAGCTTACGACTATTACAAGGAACCAGACGTCTGAAGATCCATGAACTTTTGAAGCGAGTTTAGTCCTTAGCTGATCTAGTCTCACCTCAGTCTAGCTGACTCCGTCGGTACTTGTGTGCTTCCCGTATTATCTGAGCTTTTTGGGCAATATCGGACGCACACGGGTTTCCCCAGACGCTTGTCTATAGAGAGATATGCTCTCCCCCTTTTTGCTTCCGTTGTCGTTTCCGCTATTTTTGAAATGTAATCTTTTGGCATATTTGGTCATTATTGTAAAATTTAACCCGAGCGGTCTATGTAAACTCTGGTGTGTTGAATTAATGAATGATATGATTTTATGTCATGTATGAAATGATTCAGTGATGTATCTGTGAGTGCTATCTACTGATCCAGATAATAGCACAGTATTTTCGCAGAGAATTCGGATTAAGAAATCGGCTGCAGGATGTCCGTACGGCGATGAAGGTGTTGCGATTGTACATTTTCAGTTCCCGTGCGCTCCCTGTGATCATCAGGGCTTGCCTCGCGAGACCGTTCTGGCCAAGCCCCTGTATCACTGAGTTCCACGACACGATGTCTGACAGTCGTTTCATCGAATACCTGCTCCAGATCCAGTGTCACGCCACAACTGCTGTACATGCTGATCAGAGGATTGCATACAAAGACATTGCTGTGACAGAGACCGTTCTTGACAGTGCACGCATGGACTTGCCTCCCGAACACAAGCAGGGTCAGCACAGAGCAGATGTGCAAAACTGTTTGTGTTCGTCGACGCGTTCGGCTTGGCACTGCCATAACGGAGGCCATCCAGTCTCACCATATCGATGAAGAGGCGGAGCGCGTCTTCTCCACGGCGGTTCTCCCACAAGCAGGACATCATGATGTTCCATGAGAAGAAGTCCTTGTTCATCATCAATTTGAAGAGATCAAGAGCCCTGTCGATGAGCTTATGCCGTGAGTATCCGTCCATCATGATGTTCCGAGAACAAATGTCCTTGAACCGCATCCCGTGGAACACCTTCTCCGCGTCAGACAGTGTACCCAGTCTCGCATGCACATCGATCAAGGCATTCCACACAAAGATACAACCTTCGCTCCCCTCGTCCAAGAGCTTGATGATGACCGAATGGAGCTGCACTCCAATGGTGAGAGTACGGAGACCGACACAGGCCTTGAGCAACGAGCTGAACGTGTGGGCATTGGGCAGCATCTTGCGTGAAAAGAGCTTGCCATAGAGCGCCGCGAATAGCTCACCGTTCCGAATAGAGGTAGGACTTGGGCTGTGCTTTTTTGAATCGGTCCGAAACCAGGTCGGCACGATACGTGGTGGGTTGGTTTGGCACGGTACGAACTGTGGGTCGGGCAGTTCGAGAATGCGGCCCGTTGGGCGGCACTGCACAGCACGACCAGTTGAGCCGTGCTTAGGCCGACACGGCACTAAATAGGCTCAATCTTCCCGTTATAGCCTAATCCCTCCTTCAGCCTGGCCCAATCACTCTTTCATATCGGCCTGGCCCAACCAATCACCCCCTTCTGCCACCCGGTTTGACCCAACATCCCCCCCGGCCTCCTCAACTCCCATCCCCAACCCTTTATCCCAAGCCCCAGCTCCAAAATTCTCAATCTCTAATCACATTCGCTGATTCCCCTCCCTCCAACTCCAACTGCCTCTCTCTCCACGCACCGTTGTTCATCGCCCTTCCTCCCCGTGCACCACTGGCCGCCCCCTCCCTCCATCTCCCTCTCCCTCCCCACGTGCTGCCGCCTCCACCCTCCCTCCAACCACCTCCTCGTCGTCTTTCTCACCCCCTTCGTAAGCGCGCAGCGCGACCGAGGTGGGCTGAATTTTTCATCGGCTTCCAGGAGGAGGCTATGGCGAGGGAGAGCGGACGTAGATGACACGCTGGTGTCTTTGTTTTTCTGGGCGACGGCGGTGACTGTCGTCTTCCCAGACGTCTATAGTTACTTAGGGCTTGGCTTGGGCCGGCACGACACCGTCCCGACACGGCGGACTTTGGGCCGTGCCTGACCAGAGGCAAGGCGGGTCGGCATGGTACAGTACGGCGGGGTGGTCGGGCTGAGCCAGCACGGCACGACCCAATGCCCACCACTAGTTCCGAACATGGCACGAAACCATGGCTGTCCACATGAACACATTGTGCTCTCTAAGAACCTCTCAAAACCTGTTAATTAATATTAGTCTCTAATATTGCTGCTCCTTGTAAAAGATCTGTGTATATCTTTGCTGTCTTATGAACTCTTGTAGTTTGGTTTTCTTTAAATGAAAATGGGTGCAAACCTATTATATATATATATATATATATATATATATATATATATATATATATAAGAAATGGCTCGCTCAGCGTACGCCAGTACGTGAGAGGCCCCGATCATGGTGGTGTCCGAGGTGGTGTTCTTCTTGGGGTCTCCTGGAAGAAGGTGAGCTCCCAGTCAATTCGACCGGCGTCGACAAGCGCGACCAGCGCAGCGTTCCAAACGACCTGGTTCTTCATGGGCATTGCTTCGAACAGGTTGAGGGCCTTCTCTGCTTGTCCGGATCTGTCTGCCCCGGTGACTTCGATGGTCTTCCAGGCCAAACGAGACCACGACGGTGTTATGAATAGCGTTTGTATTCATCGTGAGGTCAATGAGTCAATATATATACAAGTACTTATGTCATATATATGTAAGTAACCCTTTATACAACAGGAAAAATACTCTGACAATAATATACATCTAACACTCCCTCAAATTTATGGTGGATCAATAATATGAAGTTTAGAGAGATAGAAACTGTGCTAAGCTCTGGTCTGCGTCTTTGTGAAGAAGCCTGCCAACATAAGTTCTGAAGGCACATACTGAAAAACAACAATTTGGTCCTACATCTGTGTCCGCATGTAGGAAACATCAACATCAATATGCTTTGTAAACTCATACTTCATCGAATTTGTAGCAATGCTAATAGCCCCTGTATTATCAGACAAAAGATGAGTGGATGCTAAAATAGAAACATCAAAATCATCAAGTAACCACCGTAACCAAGAAACCTCTGCAATCGACAAAGTCATAACTCGCAACTCAACATCGGCACTTGAACGATAAACTGTTGTCTGTTTTTTAGTCTTCCAAGCAATAAGAGAACCACCAAGAAAAACACAATAGGTAGAAAGAGATCGACGATCAGAGTGATCACTAGCCCAGGTGTCATCAGAAAATGTCTGGAGCTGTAAAGAGCTGGAATAAGGGGGAAAAAGACGACGAGTGATGGTTCCACGAAGATATTGTAGAACATGAAGAAGATGGCTACAGTGGAACTGAGTGGGAGCAGAAACAAACTGACTCAAGATATGCACAGGGTATGAAATATCAGGACGAGTGACACCATGATAAACAAGACTCCCAACAAGGTGACGATAGCGAGTAGGATCGGTAAGAGGCTCACCATCACTGGGTTGAAGATGAACATTAAACTTTGTGGGAGTCTCTGCGGTGTGCTGATCCGTAAGAGAAGCACGATAAAGAAGATTCTAGATATATTTTTCTTGTGATAGATAGAAACCCTCAGGCGTAGAAATAATCTCAATCCCAGAAAAGTAGCGAAGAGGACCCAGATCAGACATGAGAAACTGCTCATTAAGACGTTCCATAACAAAAGTGATGTACTAAGAATCATCTTCAGTAATGATCATATCATCAACATATAAAAGGAGAAGCGTCTGACCACAAGGCGAAGTGTGAATAAAAAGAGCGGGATCATGAGCACTGGTAGATAAACCAGCTGCATGGACAACAGAAGAGAAACAGTCAAATCAAGCACGAGAAGTTTGCTTGAGCCCATAAAGAGATCGACGAAGGCAACAAATCATACCATCAGGAACAGAATACCCCGGTGGTGGCTGCATATAAACCTCTTCATGCAACTCACCATTGAGAAAGATATTCTTGACATCAAGCTGATAGATGGACCATGCCCGAATAGACGCCACAACAAGAAGAGTGCGAACGGTGGTCATGTGAGCCACAAGAGCAAATGTCTCATCATAATCACAACCATGCTCCTGCTGAAAACCATAGGCCACGAGACGAGCCTTGTAGCACTCAAGAGAACCATCAGAGCGGGTCTTAACCTTGTAGACCCACTTGCACATGATAGGGGTAACACGTGCGAGAAGAGAGATAAGATCTCACGTGCCAATATGCTTAAGGACAACAATCTCCTCTGTCATCGCATACTACCACTCCTGATGAACAGCAGTATTATAATAAGAAGTCAGTTCGGCAAAAGCCGTTAAACAAAAGTGTGGAGGAGGCCGAATAGACTGGCGATCATGAAGAGCATATCGAGGAGAGGCCGAAGAAGATGACCCATCAAAAGAAGATGGCACATCAGAAGAATTCTCAACTCACGGACGACGAGTGTAGTAGAGAGGATAAGAAGGAACAAGGCTAGGAGGATACTCTGGAGAGGTTGTCGATGGCGAAGGATACGATGAAGGAGACAGTGAAGAGGCCTGTCGGTGTTTTAGAACCGATCTTACGTAAAGATTGTTTGATTCGGGGGGTCTCCTAGAGATGAAATCACGCAGAGCGATTGACACGAGATTTTTATACAGGTTCGGGCCTTCTCCGGGGAGAATAACAACCCTACTCCTGTGTGTGTGTGGTATTGACTTGACTGAGTTCTCAACAATCAAGCCAGAAACTAAGACTATTACAAAGAACAGTACTTGTCTTTCTCCTTGATTGTCCTGGATTGGCTCTTTTCTGCCCTCCCTTTTGTCCTTCTGATTGATGCCTTTATATAGTCGTGAAGGAGTAGCCGTTTTCCCCTGCTGAAGAGGCGCCTAATCAAGCCAGTAATGGGCACATGATGGCAATAATTACCGGTGTAGTGGCTCCTTCACGCCGTTTAGCAGTTATCTTTCAGAGGTAATGGGGTATTTAAGCACTATTACTGCGCAGAATAATAGTGCATGTGGACCGTCTGGATTCCTTAATCAATTGGACCCACTCGCTTGTAGGTTTTATTGATTATAAGGTGGTCGTGGTTGACTTGGTCGTAGCAGGACTTACGACTGGGTACAAGTCGTAGCGGAACTTATGACTGGATAATAGTCGTAGAAGGACTTACGACTAGGTACAGGTCGTAGCAGAACTTACGACTGGACAATAGTCGTAGAAGGACTTACGACTGGGTAATGGTCGTAGAAGGACTTACGACCAGGTAGTGGTCGTAGAAGGACTTACGACTGGACAATAGTCGTAGAAGGACTTACGACTGGGTAATGGTCGTAGAAGGACTTACGACCAGGTAGTGGTCGTAGAAGGACTTACGACCATGACATAGTCGTAGTAAGACTTACGACTATGGGGGTGATTGTAGGAGAACTTACAATCACTTGGTAGGTCTCTCCCTTATAAATATAAGGGGTACTTCTGGGGACTACGTGACATCATATTTATCCATAATAAGAATTATAGATAAAAGATAAAATGAGGATTATCAGATCCTCGTCAAGGCCAAAGGCTGTGATGGAGGTGTGGTGACTATAGGGGTGATAGAAAAAAGTCAGGAAATAAAGTGGCTCGATAAGAGATGATGAAGTGGTGGAAGAAGAAGGACGATGGTAAAAAGGACGAGACTCGTCAAAAGTGATGTCCCAAGAAACCCGCATCCTTCGACCAACAGGATCCCAACAACGATATCCCTTATGCTCAGCGATATTGCTCAGAAAAACGTACTCCACGGACTGAGCAGTCAGCTTGGTGCACTCACGAGGTGCAAGAAGAACATAACACACACACCCAAAGAGGCAAAGACTAGAATAAGCAGGAGTCTTGCTATAGAGACGCCCAACTGGGATTCCACCCTAAAGAGCAGAAGAAGGCTCAATATTAATCAGAAAACTGGCAGTAGAAACATCATCAGCCCAGAAGTGTGGTGGGACAACAGAAGCAAGCATAAGAGCACGTGATGTCTCAAGAAGACAGTGATGCTTCCGTTCAGCCACACCGTTCTAGGTATGAGCACCAGGGCAATAAAACTGAGAGAGTGTCCTGCTCAGCAAGAAAACCACGAAGGACTCCTGACAAGTATTCCCCAGTAGAATCAGCATGAAAAAATGAATAGGAGAGTCAAACTGAGTACGGATTTTGGTGACAAAAGTCTTGTAGATGGATAGAATCTCACTACGAGATGACATAAAGTATATCCATGTATGTCGAGAAAAGTCGTCAATAAAAATGATATAATATCGATGAGCTCCTTTCGAAACGAAAGGAGCCGGACCACATACATCAAAATGAACAAGATCAAAAGGACGATGTGACACTGACTCACTGGAAGGATAGGAGAGTTGAAGATGTTTACCAAGCTTACAACCCTGACAATTTAGAGGAGCATCATGCGACACAAACCCTAAAAGACTATGACAAAGAAAAGAAGATAAACGCGACCCACAAAGATGTCCCAAAAGATGATGCCACTGGGCAAAAGGCACAGTGGAGGATGCAGCAGAAGCAGAGGCGGTGGTGGAGGCGACAAGACTGGCTGGGGCAGTGGAAGGAAGATGAAGCCAGTCAAGCTCTCAGAGATGCTGTGAGTCACGGCGACGAGAGCCAGTACCGACCAGAGTCCCCGTCATCGATCCTTAACAGGATAATAATCAGAATTGAGAATAACACGACACCCATGATCGGTGAGCTGACCAGTAGATATGAGCTGTATGGTTAGTTTGGGAACATAAAAAATTACAGGTACATGAAAAAGAGGAATTCGAAGAGTGCCTCATCCTGCAACAGAGAGAGAGGTACCATTTGCTGTTTGAACAGTGATAGGAGCAGCTAAAGGACCAATGGAAGTGAGACTGTTGGAATCATATGTCATATGAAAGGAAGCAAGAGAGTATGATAAGATGCAGGAAGGTTACCAAGGACAGCGTTGCCAGAGAAAGCACCACGTGTCCAGGGGCCCCTGGCCCGAAGGCATCCCGCACGGAGCGAGGAGGGAAGTACCGGTGGGCCAGACGCACCGCCCGAATATGTTAAGAACAAAAGGGTCCACTATGGATTAAAGGCTACACATAGGAGAAGAAAAAACCCTTACAACTCCTATGGGCATAAGGTCTTCTCTAGGGTGGAATGTGAGGAAATAAACCATAACAATTTCAAATTAAGCAGAAAAGGAACAGGAATAGCCCACATGTCTACGCTGGAGACTAAACCAAAAGATCATAAAGCCGCCAATCACTACCGTCTGTACCCTCATCCGACGGCCGAACGCGTCCACCACCTCCACCTCATACCCCCAGCCAACCCACTAAACACCCACACGTCCCACTTCCCGGTCGGACCCACCACTCCGATCCCAAAGCGAGCACCACATGTCAGTTACCTATCGTCTCCCGCGGCTGGTCTCACCAGGACAGCACCACCGCCCCTGAGGTCTACTCTCCCTTTCTTTCCCACTCCGCTTTTCTCTTATTTTCATTTTTTTTTCTACTATTTCCGTCCGCCATTTCCACTGCTCTCCTCCCTCCCATCCTAGGCTTCGCTTCTCGAGTCCTGCTCAGATCCGATCGCTCGCCCACCTCGACCCCCGCCGCTCCCCAATCGGAATGTAGTTCTCCCCCAGGTCCGATCCCTCCACTCGCAGCATTTGAAATTTCCCCGAGGGTTTTTGGCGGATTTTTTTTTTAGCTGTTTCTTGGTGAGATCCGAGCTGTGCTAGTCCCAGTTTGGGGTGTTGGAGGTTGATGTTCGCCAATGCGTGGGTTAGATGAGCCCGATTTGAGAATTTGGCTGGTTCGTGGATGCTAGATCCGTGTGAAGGCCTGCCTCTTGTGTTCTTTAGTGCATGCGTTCCTGGGATCTTTAGCTTTGGCCCAAATCTTATTTGGATTAGCAACTTTTCGTCAACCTGTTTTTTTCTAGGCATTTTTTTTTGTTGATGTTTGGTCTAGTTAGAACTTTAAGTATATGATCATTGGACATTGGTAAGCTCAGTTCCTGTCAATCTGTACTCCGTTGCGTGATCGTTGGATTGATTGTTGTGGATGTGTAGTATGAGTGAATCAAAAGTCCTCTAGGATTTGATGCAATTTGGAGTAACATTGGGCATGTGATCATGTTTTTGGTAACTAGGTTCAGGCCTCCAATAATTGGTTCAACTAAAGATGGAACTGTAGATATAATTGGAAACCTTTTTTTGACTGTACACAGTAACCAATTATTGAATGCCCCTGGTCGAAGAGCAAAGACATACTGCAGTAAAGATATCTATGAACAAATGTAGGCTGTTTCTTAAATTGCCTGCTGAATGGGATTAGATGATACATGCCATTAACTACTAGACAAAGTGCTGTGCTTTTCATCTATCTCTACCACTGTAGATTCATGAGACGGTAGAGCCGGTATATATCTCGATTGTAAGTCCAGTGAGCGGTGAATCTGACGTTGTTTTCTTTTGCATTTGCAGGTTAGTAAGCTAGCTAATGAATAGGAAGTGCATCAAACAGACCACAAGATTATAGTTTATGGTGCCTGGATGAGCAGTGGAAATGTTACTAGCTGTGGAAGGAGGAGGCTTTTTCTCATCATCAGCTTCAGGGTACAGCCATGGCCTCGCTCTTTTGCTGCTTGGACGGAAAGATGAAGAGAAGCCTGTCAAGGTATCACCGTGGAATCAGTACCGACTAGTCGATCGGGAAGCTGAGCAGGTGTATCATCTGGCTTCCAGGAAAAACCAAGCTCCCAGTAAATGCGCTCCCTTTATCTGCTTTGGTTGCACAGCTGCCGGGCTTGAGGGGGCATCTCCTCCAAAATTGAGTTCAGGAAACACATCGGAGAGCTCATTGGAAGAGTCATCTGGTTCAACAAAGAAGAAGGTAACAACTAATGGTTTCATCACTGGAAATGAGAGGAAAGGCTGTCTTAAGAGCAACTCAAAAAGGGATATTCTTCAGATCATTGTATAGTGGTAAGTGAAGGTGAAGAACCACGTGAATCACTTGAAGAGGTTCAAACCTTGAAAGCTGGCATGGAACGGAGAAAAGTTCAATGGACTGATACATGTGGAAAGGAGCTTTTTGAGATAAGGGAATTTGAAGCCAGGTACTGTCCAAAAATTATATTTTCCCCTTGCACCTCATCGTATCTCCTGCAAATATATCTGGTGCATGATTATCAATGCAGAAATAGTCCATTATCATTTGTCATATTCATAAATGACCACAATTTTTAGTTCATTTAAGGAGCAGTTGCATTGTGAACAATATGTGTTGTCTGATTTTTTTGGTCTTGACTGGGTTTAGTATTGCTATTAAATATCGACAATCTGAAGAATACCTCCGTCCTTGTTCTGATTTGCACTCATTTATTCATACATTGAGTTCCCTCCAAATTAATTAGTGATGATAGTTTATTTATTTGCACATCCATTGCGAGCTGCAAAGTCTTGAAACTTTTTAGTCCTCAAACTGCATCCTATATTGAACATGGGTGCAATGATGTTTATAGATGTATACTGTATTCATGTGATGTTCTATTCATAGCTTGCTATAGCTCTAATATCTTCTGATTGATGAGTGGCCATGTTTCAACAGTGATGAAGGTTTGTCCGATGATGAACTGGAAAACGATGGTTTCAGGAAATGCGAGTGTGTGATTCAGTAGGTTGCATGTATGTACGATAACCTTGATGGAAGCGATGCTTCATGGATTGCTGAAGTTTTTCCACCTAGGATATGCTTGCACTGATGACTTCTCATCAATCACGATGATATCTGTGGACTGTGGAATGAAGCCAAGCGAACATGGATAATTTTTTTATCTTGCTGAATTGTTTGTTGGTGCTAGTCTGCGCGGCAGGGTTACAATTTTGATGCCGAATGTACCATATCAAGATTTGACCACTTTATTTCTTTTTCATCCTCTTTTCCTGCCTTTTCTTTTCCTGGGTGTTCTCATGCTCCATTGTACCATATAACGCTGTCCAGTTAGTGTTGTCAGGGATGTTGGATTTCTGCTATCTTGTTTTGCTTTGCTCCTCACATGTTAAGTGATGCCTTGTTGGCCTTTTTTGTTCAAGATGTTATGTTCATGTCTTGTTGGCTATGGGTGATGCAACTGAAAAGAAGGATCATTTACTTTCAGTCCCATTGATTATATGGTATGTAAATTTGGTCTTCTTCCTCCAACAATTTGGTTAAAAAAAAAGAGGTGTTGCTCTCCAGCAATTTGAATAAGATTGCTCCTACAACAATTTATAAAATAAAGTGTTCGCTCCACTACAAGCTAAATTTAAATAATGAAACAATTTTAATTCTTACACCGCTAAGGACAAGAACCAAACACACAAACCTATTTCCATGAAGGTACTTAATGAAAATAACACGCATTTCAATTAGCAACAACATCTACACGAGTGTGCCACAATATGTGAAGATGAACATATAAAATTTAACAGAAAGGCAAAAATGACCTTTTCCTTAGTATGTGTATGTATTATACAAGTCTTTGTGCACATAGTGAAAAAGGCTAAAGGCCATACTGAATTAGATTCTGAACACAGCATACCAGGCCACTGGGATACCTGCTTATGGGCTGGTCATTGGCACCCGCAGTACAGCTGCTGTGAAGTAGAAGACAGAGTCCAACTGTGCAATAGTGCAAGTCTCCAAGTGACAAGTGCACGGGGTGACGGGGACAATCGCAATACGCAGGAATGTCTGAATGTGCTGTGCCCATGTTGAGTCCTGCAAACCCCACAGACTAACAGCAAAGCGCCACAGGGCAACTCGCCATCATACACCGGCTGCTCCTCCATCTTACACCCCCAACGTCTTGGCGCCTCTGCTGTAGAGGGAAGAAGAAACTTGGCACCACACACTCTTATCCACAACAAGTGCGTGCGCGTGTGTCCAAACCTTCTCCACGCGATCCCTGCCTCCCCCTCCCAGTTCATACCATCCAAGAACAAGAACCACCCTGCAGAGCTCGAGCGTTGCAATGTCTTTGTCTCCTTCCATCCCTTCCATCAAGGTGAAGGTGGGAGGCGTCTCGCCTCCCCACCGCGCATGCAGGCCGTTCGCCGTGATCAGGAGCTCCAAGGCGGATGGGCCCAGGAGACCCGCGGCGCCCCCCCTGTCGCCGCCGCCGCCTATGCCTCCCAAGACGCCGGCTCTGTCCACCCCTCCGACATTTTCCCAGCCGCTGACCCCGGTGAAGCCGGTTGCGCCGACGTCGTCGTCGCCGCCTCCCCCTGAGACGAAGCCGGTGGAGGCCGCGGCCCCGGTGGCTGCGGAGACGCCCCCGCCGGTGGCAGGGGACGTGACGTTGGAGTACCAGAGGAAGGTGGCAAAAGACCTGCAGGACTACTTCAAGCAGAAGAAGCTGGAGGAGGCCGACCAGGGGCCCTTCTTTGGGTTCTTGGGCAAGAATGAGATTGCCAATGGAAGGTATGTTTGCCCCTGCGAGACGCATCAAATTTGTGTACCAGAAAGTTCTTTGAAGTAGGTACATGCTTGCTAGGTTTTTTCTATTAGCAACTAGGTGATGAAATGAAATAATCAATTCATGAACTAGGAATATTTATTGACCTACTAAACTGCAAATTGGTGGCGTAGAAATGGTATAATGATCATGGTGTAACGTTGTCACAAACAGCATGCCGTCAAACAAACAACAGAGTTAAGATTGATTAGTTAATAATAACTAGTACTTCAGCATGTTCCCGAGTCATTAACAAACGAGGGCCTAGTAAAGTTACTGCAAATTATCATGTTCTATATAGTTAATCATACAGGCTACTACTAACTACGACAAGACAAGCATGCTAAAAATAAAGGCTGATGTAGAATTAAGGTTCAGTGTGTTATTGAATATGTTAAGATTGCTCGTTCCTCTATTGTGATTCTGATTGTTAAAAATCTCGCAGATGGGCTATGTTTGGGTTTGCAGTAGGTATGCTAACAGAGTACGCAACAGGCTCGGATTTTGTTCAGCAATTGAAGATCCTTCTCTCCAATTTTGGAATTGTGGACTTGGATTGATGGCAGATGTCTGGCTTTACTGTTCTGTATAAGTCTGAAGTACAATGTATCTTCTTTTATCCAACATATAGAAAGATCAATCTTGCACATTCTTATATCCTTGACTTCATTTGTGCTGTCCTGTCAATTTTGATGAATGTAAAATCCACATTTCAGTTTTATTTGTTTATGTACTTGGATTTGCTCGTGGAGAAGTATAAATGGTTATTCGATTAGGATTTGCTTACATGCTAAAAGGATTATCTAGAATACTGCATGATTACAAGGGTCTACTCTAATCACAATTTAGCTTTTCTGCCGAATAACTCATGTAGCTTGAGTTCAAGCTGACATGAGTCAGTCAATCTGCTATACTTTATTAGGCTAGAAGACCATTTCAAAATTAAGAAAGATAAATCATATTATTACAATAGTACAATGACATATAGACATCACAATGTAGTGAACACATAATCAGGCTTACAAATTAGTGGTTTGGGAACAAAATGAGCTATCTACATCATTTATTCAATTATATGGAACCTATGTTGCTCCGATACGCGATACCGGTACGGCGATACGGATACGACGATACGGCGATACCCCATTTCTCAAAAAAAAAAAAACCGATACGGCGATACGGATGTGTATATATATTAAAAATAGTAAAAATATAAAATGACTAGTAAATTATAGCAGTATGTATGTCAAAAATCAAGATGAAATGAACAAACAATCATCAACAATTCCACACTAGCAACTGCAGCACGCCGGCACATCAACCCCCACTTCACCTTCAATCCCTACTGGCCTACATCTCCCCCACCGGCCTACCTTCAACTAACCCCCACTTCATCTCATCACATCAGATCTGAGAGAGGAGAGGAGAGGAGAGCTCACCTGGTTTGAGGCGTCGGCTGCCGGGGAGGAGCACCGATTAGTCTTTGGGGCGCGGAGGAGGTGGCGCAGGAGGGGAGAGCCGGTCGCGGAGGTGTCGCGAGGCCGAGCGCCGACGGTCGCCGACTCGCCGGTCGCCGCGGAGGAGGTGGTGCGGAGGAGGTGGCGCGAGGTCGCCGCCTCGCCGGTCATGCGGAAGGAGGTGGCGCGGAAGGCGGGTCGCGCTGAGGTCGCGCCCTCGCCGGTCGCGGAAGGAGGTGGCGCGAAGGCCGGCCGCGCGGAGGAGGTCGCGGAGGTCGCCGCCTCGCCCGGTCGTCGGAGGAGGTCATGAGGAGGGTCGCGGAGGAGGTCCCGAGGAGGGTCGCGCGAGGTCGCCGCCTCGTCGGTCGCCTCTGCGCACGCCGGTCGTCGCCTCATCGGTCGCCTCTGCGCACGCCGCCTCTGCTCTCGGGAGATAGGAGGCAGGGCGTAGCCGGGCATGGAGAGACCTAGGTTAATCAATCTGCGTGGGCTGGGCCGTTAGGAACAGTAGTTTTTTTCGTGGGCTGGGCTTCTTTCCGAACCGTATCGGTGTATCGGGCCGTATTGGAATATATATATATATATATATATATTAAATGAAAGGAATTTCCGATACTTCCTGATACGTATCGGGGTCATATCGGGCTGTATCCGTACCCGATACGTATCAGGATACGGGTACGCCACCTCCCAGGCGAATCGGCGCATCAGAGTATGGAACAAACTAGCTATTCAGACATATTACAGATGTATCACAAATATTACCTTCTGTGGAGTGTGGAGTGTGGGGTTGTCAGCAATGCCAACTCGGACAAATGCCTGCACACAAACCACAAGCGAGAGCAACATAATTTTTTTGGTGCTACACCAAAATCTGCTACAGCTTTTCTCATTTTTTTTTCATCACTTTATACATGCTTGTAAAACATAATTGAAGACACCCACAACAGCCACCAACGATCAGGCTTTCAATTGCGCCACTAAACTTGACTTACTCAGCCATGAAGTGGTGTAAAGCAATCAGCCATAATCGAAACATTCAAGGCGTGACTGCTAATGCAAAACACTAAAAGCACAACCATGCAAAAACCGAAATACAATAAACACAAAAATAAAACAGCGTATTAAGGATTATTCAACAAACACCCCCTAATCCTTGATACGCTTTTTGATCTCAACGATGTCAACTACAGTTGTGGATTGCCTGCAACCTCTTGTCACGCGCAGCGTCTTTCTCCTTGTTGCCACATGCAGCGGCTCCTCTTGTACGACTCATCGCGCTCTTGACGGTCTTCAATCCTTATCTTCAAGAAGTTCCACCTTCCTACTCGGTACGGGTTAGCAACACAAACTCCCTTTATGTGTTGCCGAACCCATGCAGCCGCTTCTCTACCACGTGGTGCACTCTTTGAAGGACAAAACAGTCGCCCTCACCACGCGATCACTCTTGAGGGACAGTACATTCACCCATCTTGCCTTGTCGGTTGACTGCGACGCTCCTTGATAGCATGTATTTTTGGAGACACGACGTCTCCATTCTTCGCCGCTACCTCTTGGCCGCTACAACTTCGCTGCCGGTGACACGACTCACCGTGCGACTCCAACCTCGATTCTTCCTACGACGACGGCCTCTATGCCATCGCCGTTTGTCGGCCTCATGCCGACTCGTTTCTTGACGGTTTCGCACCGCCACACCTTGCTACCGCCAGCCTCCACCTCCTGTGGAGACTGCTGTCGTCGGCCAACTCCACGGCAATCACGTCGCTGCCGCCGATGTGCATGTCACGTGCGATTCCGGCACACCGCATTGTCCTCGCTCTGGCCGCATGGACCTTCGTCGTCGTGCTCTTGAGCGTATGGTGCTGCAGCCAGCTCATCGTCGGCACCTGTGCACCTTCGCCCAAACACTCTTGCTCTCCTCATAGCAGAACCGCATGCTCCACGTTGTACGCCGGTCGCGCAGTCACCTACGTGCGCCAGCACCCTTGCGTGGTGTTGCACTGCCAGCTGGCCCTCGCACACGCACACCCGCGTATGCCCGCTCGCCTGCGCGCCTTAGCGCACACCCGAGCCCTGCGTACGATTGGGCTAGCTACTACTGTGCATACTGCGCTCTGCACATCCGTACTGCGCACTTTGTCTTGGCGCCCGTCGCGCCGCACCGCTCTCGGCCGTGACGCTCTTCGACCTCGCGGCAGCGGCCGTGCGACGCGCCCCACGCCTTGTGTACCTCTGCACCTTGCGCTACGCTCCGCTGGCCACCGCGCCTTGCGCCACATCTTAGCCATGCTCGCCGAGTGCTGCACCCGCAGCCGCGTCACGTATGCCCTGGACCGAGCCGCTGCACCGCGGCCATGCCGTGCCTGAAGGTGTCGTTTCCAGGCACCGCCAGCACGTTCGTCGCGAGCACCTTGGACAGCCGCTCCATGTTGCGCTCCAGCTACTCCTGCTGGTCCTCGAACAGGTTCTGTGCCATCGCCAGGTTCCCCCGCTCCGCCGGGTACCATGCCGCGCTGTCGACGCCGCGTCATGCCTTGCCGCCGGCGCCACCGTGTGGGCACTCTCTTCACATTGAACCTCGCTCTGATACCAAATGTCAGCAATGCCAACTCGGACAAATGCCTGCACACAAACCACAAGCGAGAGCAACATAATTTTTTTGGTGCTACACCAAAATCTGCTACAGCTTTTCTCATTTTTTTTCATCACTTTATACATGCTTGTAAAACATAATTGAAGACACCCACAACAGCCACCAACGATCAAGCTTTCAATTGCACCACTAAACTTGACTTACTCAGCCATGAAGTGGTGTAAAACAATCAGCCATAACCAAAACATTCAAGGCGTGAATGCTAATGCAAAACACTAAAAGCACAGTCATGCAAAAACCGAAATACAATAAACACAAAAATAAAACAGCGTATTAAGGATTATTCAACAAACACCCCCTAATCCTTGATACGCTTTCTTGATCTCGACGATGTCAACTCACCGTTGTGGATCGCCCGCAACCTCTTGTCACGCGCAGCGACTTTCTCCTTGTTGCCACATGCAGCGGCTCCTCTTGCACGACTCATCGCGCTCTTGACGGTCTTCAATCCTTATCTTCAAGAAGTTCCGCCTTCCTACTCGGTACGGGTTAGCAACACAAACTCCCTTTATGTGTTGCTGAACCCATGCAGCCGCTTCTTTACCACGTGGTGCACTCTTTGAAGGACAATACAGTCGCCCTCACCACGCAATCACTCTTGAGGGACAATACATTCGCCCTCATCATTAGCGACCGTAAACATGGGCGCCAGCCCATGCACCTGGCAGTTCTTCTCCTGGAGATACGGAGATGGACAGTACATTCATCCATCTTCCCTTGTCGGTTGACGGCGACGCTCCTTGATAGCATTTTTCGTATGGGAGTGATGCATCTTTCATGTATTTTCAAGAGTTTCTGAAGATGAAAAAGTTCACATAAACTGCGATGGTACCAACTATGAAACAATCAAAATCTGATTTTTTTTGCAATATAAAAAACTATCACAAACGGTTCTTGTTCAGAACAGTCTGTGAAAATAGACTATCACATGGTAGCCAATCCTCTGTCGTGGCACAAAATCCACTGTCGTGGTAGCCAATCCTCTACTGTGGCACATAATCCACTACCATCGCGACAGAGAATTATGTGCCACGGCAGAGGATTGGCTACCACAGCAGTGGATTATCTAGCCATCTTAGCATCTTCAATGTCATCTAAACCACAACGCAACAAACCAGTTTGTAATTCTTGATAATAATCCTCTACAGAACTACTATCTTGTCTTAAACATTGCAATTTATTAAGCAAATCACGAGAATAATATGAAGGTACAAATTTATGTCTCATTGCTCTCTTCAAAGCATTCTATGTTGTAGGTATGTTCTGATGAGTACCACCATATTCACTCCACCAAATAGAGAAAAAATATGTAAACTCACTAGTAGCAGCCCTAGATTTCTTATCTTTAGAGAATTCATGGCAAGCAAATTTTTGTTCTACGGTAAGCTCCCATGTGAGGTAAACATCTGGATCATATTTTTTAGTAAAAGGAGACATAGTGAATTTAATTTTACCAAATGCATCATTATGGTTACGTACCTCACGTTAATTTCTTCCCATACCTTGACGATTGCGACGAATCCGACGATGGTTGCGATCATTGTGAACATTAAATTCATCGGTTTCCGTATCAGTAGTGTAGTTATTCATGTCTTCTTCTTCCACCTCATCTGCTCAAGAGCGGGCAGCAGGTGGTGTGCGGCGAGCAGGAGGATCCTCCACTATTTGCTCACCCTAGGCCATGGTTTCAGCAAGTGACTGACGTTCGAGGAGCGCAACACATGTGTGGAGTGCCGCGAGGTTGTCGTTGATCTTGTCAAAGACATTGTGAACGCTCTCACCGAGCGAGTGCTGAATGTGCCGCACGATCTCTTGAAGGATCTAGACCCGCCATTATGAGTTAATGGAGTGTTTTGGTGATTAATGATAAATCTATTTGTGAGACTAGCATTTTTAATGTTATATCTAGTGTGTAGTCTCATTTGGATATAAAGGTGAAATTCAATGAGGTATGCATTCGACTTTATACTCTTATATATTGTTGTATTCCTCGGATCCAAAATATAGGTTGAACTCCACCATTAGTATAACTTGAATATGTGCATATGTTCATATTACACATTTGTGAATGCACACATTTAGGGGGAGTTCACTCTATATTTTATGGTTTCATTAGTATTGATCTATATTCCGTTTTTCACATATATTTGGGATCTTTACTTTGAAACATATCCTTTTGAGTATACAAAACTTGTGTAGTTCTTGTATACTCATGTTGTGAGTATATAGAACTTGTGTAGTTCCTGTATACTCATGTTCGAGTATATATAACTTGTGTAGTTCATATATACTCATGTTGTGTTACTTTAAATTATCTACATTCAATTTATGTACAATTGAAGTGGTTATCATCAATTACCAAAGAGGGAAAGATTGAAGTATCATGTCCCACCATTATGAGTTAATGGTATAGTGTGGTAATTAATGATAATCATATTGTGGAACTAACATTTTCCATAAGTTGAATGAATAGGTTATGTTCCAGGGTGATGAAGACTTAGGATGATCATGAGTTTATCATCAAGTCAAGATTCAAGTAAAGAAGATGCATCATGTGTTGATGCATATAAAGAGCTTGAAGAAAAGGAAATCATCGTGTGTCGATGATGTTCAAGAAGATGAGATGATCATGAGTGGATCATCAAGTCAAAAGAAGACCCATCATGTGTTGATGGAGGTCAAGTGAAAGAATGCATCATGTGTTGATGCATATCAAGACTCGGGATGAAGAAATCATCATGTGTTGATGATGTTCAAGGTAAGATCACAAAGTGAAGAAGATCATCATGTGTTGATGATTATCAAGTCAATAACCCGGACTTGAAGTGATGATGTGTGTCATCAAGCTTCAAGAAGATGCAAAGCAAAGGTATGACTAGCTAGGGCTAATGATATGTTCTTATTCTTTTATCGATCTTGGTGTTTGGTTGGAAGACCGGATTGCTAGTATAGATTGTCGTACTATTAAGAGGGGTCTTGACTAGTAGCATGAGTTAGTCATGTGTTGATAGCTCATTATGCTTGCTCTAGCTCATCTATGCATAGAGCTATTATTTGCGAATGTGTTTTGCAAATAGCCTAGGCTCATGCATTTAATCCCTGTAGCATGGGACTATAATTTGCAAATATGTTTTGCAAATGATTGAAGTCCATGCACCTTAGCCTTGTGGCATGATGCTATTATTTGCGAATGTGTTTTACAAATAGTTGATGCTCATACTTGATTTCTTGTAGCATGTGACTTAAGTTTGTAAATATATTTTTGCAAATGGTTTGAGTCCATGTACCTTATTCCTTGTGGTATAATTCTAAAGATTGGCAAATGTGTTTTGCAACTTGTTAGGAATCTTGCCTATGATCCTTGTTGGTATGGCTTATCAATTGGCAAATGTGTTTTGCAATTGAGATTGTTGTGAAAGCCATTGCTATGTTTTTGTCAGGAAGATCGCTAGTTCCGGCGTTATAACTGCGGAACTACCGCTGTGCGGTAGTACCGACATGTTGAGAGCGGAACCACCGCAAGCTGGTTGGTCCGAAAATCCGGCGGTGCGTTTTTTTTCCAGAGATACGCTTTTTGAGAATTCTTTGCTCTCTTGAAAGTGCGGTAGTACCGGCGTGTTGGGCGCGGAACTACCGCAGACTCGGTACTTTCGGAAGTTGGCGCGGTACATTTTTTTCGAAGGTGCCATGTGTTGGGCCTAAGTGGAAGCGGTAGTACCGCCCATTAAAACGGAACTATTAGAGTGCGGAACAACCGCGAGTTGAACGGTGGTAGTAAAGGATTTCACTTTTCAATGGCTAGTTTCTCGTCTGATATAGCCATTACTGTGCTTGTCGTGTAGGTGCGGTAGTACCGCACTTTGAACGTCGGTAGTTCCGCATGTACTGATTTTTCAAAAGATTTTCCTCAAACGGCTAGTTTTTGTGTGTGGGCTATATATACTCACCTTGACCGGTTGGGGAAGGGTTGTTGGAGTGGTTGCTAGTGCTATATTCATTCCTTGAGCTAAGAGCAAACCTCTCATCTCTTTTGTGCATGTGTTGCACTTAGTGAGCTTGGAGAGCAAATCCTAAGTGTATGTGTTGCCTTAGGTAGTGGATTGTGTATCCACTTGAGCTTTGACACTTGATTAGTTCAAGTGAAAGTCGAGTCTTGTTACTCTTGGTGTTTGCCGACACCTAGACGGCGTGGAGGCATCTTGACTGGTGATCTTCTCAAGAAGCTTATGAGAAGGCCCGGTGTGGTTGTGAGTGGTTTTAGTGCTCACCATCTCCGGAGTGGAGGAAAAGCAACCCTAGTTGAGCGAGGTGTTGGTTCGTGTTGGAACCGGTCCAAGTTGTTGGACTTACCTCGGAGGTGTTGGCTCGTTTAAGGAGCCGGTCCAACACGGTTGGGTTTACCTCAACGTGGATTAGGGGAAACCGGCAAGTCTCCGAACATCACGGTAAAACATCATCGTGTGTATTGTGGTTTGATCTCCTTGTGCTTTACTATTACAATTTGCATTCCTTGTATTAATTACTTATTTTTTCGTGTAATTGCATTCATTATCAATTGTCATATATTGTTGGTGCACTTGGTGGAATCTAGTTGATATAGGCTTTAATTGTGCAAAATTAATTTGTTATTAGCTTCTGCATTAGATATTGGTTTTAGCAAAAATATTTTAAAAAATATCTATTCACCCCCTCTAGTCGGCCTCCTCGATCTTATAGCTCTCTCATACGAGGTGTGAGAGACCCTCACCCGCATGCTCCAAAGAGTAGTCGTGTGTAGATCTGCGTGACCTTGCCATTGTTAGTAGAAAATAAAGAATAAATCACAGTGTATATGTCCCTATGGACTATTAGGTTCTGAAGTGTCACAAGTCACTCTCTCATAACGTCTTACCAAGTTCTCTTACCAATATAGCAAGGATGTGGTACAACCGTTGGCTGGTTCGTGATACTCTCACTTGTGAATAGCCCAACGATTGTGAGGAAACGGTACCTGCTGAGTTAGTAGGAAGTGTAGCTCGGAAGGCTAGTATGTAGCAAATGAGTAGCAATTGTTCAAATCAGTATGCAAAGTTGAAAAGTAGTTCAAAGTACTAGTCATAAGTGCTGGCCCTAGTCTAAACCAAGCCTAGCTAGAACAACTCACAAGAACCACTAGAAGCAACAACAGAAAGGCCAGCACAAGAACTATCAAAGCAAATGAGCAATGGATGAACTATGTCAATCTAAACAAGAAAAAAAAGTCAAGAAAGGAGGCAACTCTTAATTTCTTTTTCTTATGTTTTTCTTCTTCTCTTTCCTTTCCTTTTTTTTTTCTTTTTTTTGCAAATCTGCAACTGACTCAAATCTCTTCAAATTCCTCTTCCGGGCCTAGCGGTATATGGGTCACAAACTTTTGTAGAAGACAGGGGTATAAAGGTAATTAAAATATACGCTCTCTCTAAACTTTTTTTGATCGCGTTGCCAAAGTTAGAGAAGCGGTAGGGTGGCTAGTGGTCGCGGCAACAAGATGGCCGAACGGTGGTAGAGCGAGTTGGTGCCGCGGTAGTGATTAGCAATGGCGGCAGGCGTTGTGGTGGCCGATCGATTACCGCGGTAGGCGTTTTGGTGGCTGTGACAAAGTTCAGTATGCAACGGCACAACAGGGGGTGATGGGTGTCGCGGCAGTGGCAGCGACAAGGGGTGATGAGTGTTGCGGCAGGGGACGGTGGCAGGAGTGCGGCAGCCGGGAGTTGTCGCGGCAGTACCGAGTTGGCCAAAAAAATTATTGTGGCAGAACTAGACGACTTGCAAGCGACTCCAAACTAGATCAATCTAGACATAAACTAACACAATGATTCAACGATGCAACGAAAATTCAACAATGTAAACTAAAATAAACAAATTGCAATGGCTTAAAGGGATCGATATGGATGATAGATGCAATATTTTTTTGGAAAACTTTCTGGACTCTACGTATGAAAAATGAATCTACTACTAGAAAACAGGAAACCCTCACCGATCAACTATAGATCTAATATCACTTGATGAACCACGGTGGCCCTAATTTGGCCCGATCTTTCGATGAGAAGATAAATTCAGTAGAAGTCGCTCAACTCTTACGATCCTAGCTATGAACTCGCGAGGCTTGAAACCACGAAATCGCTAAACTGCTCTACAAGTCGTTATCTACCACGCACAAATACCCGGATGACCTGATCACGAAGATCAAGTCCTACATACACCAAGAAGCACTCAAGAACAAGGTAAAAACGCAATCTGGTGAATTGCAAATATAAATGAAATTGTATTCATAAGTGGGGTTTTGAAGACGATGTCACTGTTTTTCTCACCAAACAAGAGGACAAAGTATAAAGTAGCAAAGCTAGACTTCAATCAACAAAACTCGAATTTTGCTAAAGGGTGGCGGCTCCTATATGAGGACGGCGGCTAGGAGGTGGAAACCATAGGGGGTACTGTTTGCGTGGAGTGGTACTGTTCATCTAAATAGTATGGGCTCCCTAGGGTGGCCGGCCAGTATATGGGCCAAGTTAGCCCATTCATTACATCGCCCGTGGGCCAACAAGAGGTGACGCAGCACTAGGGCATGTAGATGTAGTACGATGGCATATAGACGCAGCTCGGCTCGTAGGAGTGGAAGTAGCTTAGTCCAATTAGGGAATATGGCATTGCAGCAGCCGAAAGTCCTATTGAAAAAGATGTGGTTGAAGTAGAGGATGCAGTGCAGCGGGTTAAGGAAATGGTTACATCCTTAGGGTTGATGTCCTCATCAGAGAGAAGGATTAGTTACACACTTGCCAAGCTCGAAGGCCTCCACAGATTGGGATCCTCGGCAATGGCAGAGACACACAGTGTCCTCTGTCTGGACTTCCCTCAACTGTTAGATCGAATGCATAAGGATGAGATTGATCGCTATAGTATAATCGCTGCAGTTTTCGCTGTAATTCTTCTGAGCTGTACTTTTGCAACAGTGGTAGATGCTATGGCACTACTGCAGAGCACTGTTCATGGATATTTGAAGTACAGCCAAGGATCTGAATCCCTCACTGGCAGCCCTGTCTTCCTCTGCTCGTGTGTTGTACTTTTTGTGCTGTACATTTTTGGCCTCTAACTTCCTTCCCTTCTTAAATTTTACTTGGCCAGCCGGCCCCTCAAAAAAAGTAGCCAATCTCAAAATTCGATAAGTTTCTCCTGTACCATATGTACAAAATGCCATGAGAAGTTACAATCATTTTATTAAACCATCATTTATGAAGCAATAACTTCAATCCACGAAAACGCGAGGCCAATCTGCCGCTGCAAATTTCCAAGTATCTTTCTACCCTTTCGGTCAACCTAATTTGTGCCTGTTCTGGCCATGTTTTTCAAACCAAAATTCATTCGCACTTGCCAAGAACTCGGTACTGTTAGTTTTTGGCTTAAATTTTTCCTAGGCATCGCATTATGGATGTTTTCTTTCAACGATGTAAACACAAACTTAGTGCATGTTTGCTAAGGCTCCACTTCACATTTTTCAGCTCTCAGCTCCTACTTCTTCAAGAATCCACTCCTCTGAGAATCTGAAGCTGGCTGAGGGAAGCGTTTGGTAGAAAGTTGGCTTCCAAAACCCTAAACAGAGAGGATTGGAGGCAAAAAGACCATACTACCCCTAGTTTTTACACTTTAAGTCTATTTGTATCTTACTCATTTCTATTTGAACACAATTTTCTAAAATTTATTTGCAAGTGCCACATTCATTTTGGATCAGATCCATGTACGGTGACTTGCTAATATTTTCGTTGAAAGTATGAAATACAATCATGATTACTTTCTCGTGGCCAAATCAAAATTGTAACCTCCCTATCCTCCAAGTATGGTTCATTCATTCAAGCATCGAAAAGGAATCAACATGCCAAAATTAACCCTTTCTCATACCGTATGATTATACAAGTGGTAAGAACGTCGGTTCAGCAACAACATAAGCACACTGACATATATAGCAGCAGTATTTTATGGTACACTAGATGAAAAGCAAACACATGCAACTCTACTGAAAAATCATTCCATAACTATAAAACCCCATAGTCGAAAAGTGAGGCATGGCTGTTGAAAACTTCATATCATCATGTGAAAATTCAAACCCTCAATAAGCTCACTCTTCTCATAGTCTAAATTAATCAACTTCACATTTGAATACAGGAAGGGGTCCCTTGTAAGTAGCATGTTCATAGGCAAGCAAACCTACACAGTCAACACAACAGTGTCATCAGAGATACTTGCCAACCAGGTAAGCACAAGACTAAAAATGTCTCATGCATATCTAGACACATTATCAAAAAAATTTATTGTGGATCTCAAGCTCAACGCAGAGAGAGGTTGAGCGAAACCACCATGGCACTTGCAGACTCGGCATCAAACCGATCGCCTGAACTATCCGTTCGGTCATCCTTATCTATACGCAACACACTTGTGGGAATGAACTAAAGATATGTAGAGTTACCAAAAGTTAACCAATTAACAAGCCCATGAGGAATTATTCTCACCCCAATGATACTTGAGACAAGAAGGATGATCCTAGTAATCCATGCCAAACTCTTTCTAACAAGTAACTCGGAAGTTGTAGCATTAGTTTGACTTGCTTCTTCTAGCCATCTTGAAATGTGCAATGAAGATGGTGCATCAATTATGGATCCAAAGGATGGCGAAGCCTCCTTTGTGGATATTACCAGCCCAAAATTTTTCCCTATATTAGCAAACAATAGTTGTTGAAACCAAAACCAAATTGTCATAAGTGCATGCTTTGCAAATAATAACAAATGCAGTAACTGCCAAGGTAACAAGCACGTCAATTTGAGAAAGGTAGGAGAGGTGTAGTTCAACTCTGGCTTGGAGTGAGATTAACCTCGATAGCTGGTATGAAGGAAGGACCAATATACTTCTTCTATGTGCAATTCCGAAACAAAAGCAAACAAAATATAGATTGATGCAACTTGCAAATGTTAAAAACTATTAGATGCTATAGCTCTTAATTCATCCATCATAATAAGAGCAAAAGATAGTCTACTATTGTAAAAAAAACATAGGCTCCTTTTATGAGTAGAACATAAGAGTTCAGACAAGTGTAACAGTGGGATAGCTCAAATATCAACAACACAAGGTAATGCACCTCTATATGCTCCCTGTAATAAATTAAATGCTTTGGTGACAGCTGCCTGAACTACTTTAGTTCCCTACTTAACCATTTCTACAAAACCATATCCATCTTCCAAAGCCTACACAAGCCCATCAAATTAGTAAGTGTATATCACTAACATAGGAGACTCACGTGGCGGATCAAGGGTAGTTAGGTTTAGATCACGGGTAGGATTGAGCGTGACGATCTAGATTACTTTTTTTGTACACATTTAATAGAAATCAGTTACCTACTTTCAAATCACCAACTAAAGATTTATGTTCACAATTACCTTAATGTCTGTGAAGTGGAATACTAACAACTCCGCGGGGCTCATGGTGCCTCTTGAGAACTCTTCATGATCCTGAATACTCCTTTTGATAGTTTTAAGAAGGGGACCAAGCTTGTTGCAAATTCCAAGTCTGCTTCATGTAAAGAAATGCAAGTTCTTACAATAATGTTGAGACTTGACATGCCAAGAATGCAAATGCAGTTAAGCATATTAATGCATACTACTACAATCCATTTTGCATTAAAAAATTAGGATGTGACTTAATGCTTGATCCAATTCTAGAGGAAGGATGAGGAAAATGATGTTAGTGTACAATGGATGAAGGGGTATTGACCTTATCCACCGCTGCGATGTTGTCGGAGCCTCCACCCGCCTCCGCAAAGAAGCTCACGGCTAACCTCTCCGCCGCCACCATCAGCAAGAAGCAACTCATCAAGAAGGATGCTAGGAAGGCGGCGCAGCGCCAGGAGTAGTAGCAGCCGCATGCCGATGCCAAGGACCACTTTGCGGCCATCTACAGCGACGTCCCCGTCAATGAGATCTAGTCCAAGACCATCTCTGGCGGGTCCTGAACTTGGGTCGATGACCTCGACGAGTGAGTCCACCGAGGGAGATGGAGAGGGAGAGGGAGAGAAACACAAGGCCTAGGGAGATGGTCGAGGACGCCGAGGCCAGGGGAGATGGAGAAGTCGCCGGCGGCGAGGGGTCCCGAGGCGACGCCACTGGGGCTTGAGAGAGTGAGGGGAGCGGGGTGGGCGAGAGAAGGCGAGAGAAATGAGGGGAGGGGCGCACGCGCGAGGCGGGTTGAGGTTGTAAATAACCTGAACTTTAAGGGTATTTTGGTAACCAGAGAGCTGCTTCTTGCGGGAGCAACCTTTGGGCCGCTTAGATAACCCACTCCACTCCTGCCCTGATTATTATTATGAAAGAGCAGAAATCCTACCAAACAGACCCTTATTATTAACTCTGTGTATGTACGATAATTTCTCTTAAATTTTGTGACGAATTAAATAGGACGTGTTGATCTTTTAAATTAAAAGTGTGTGCATCAACTCCTCTAGAAACCTTGCAAAATCCATGTGTTCTAATTAAACGGGGTCTTTTAGATGGAGAAATTTTACGGTACATTCTACCTGTAGTATATAGTGATAGTATAAATTAAATATGACTATTTATTTTGTAAAGGTATAATAGATTTTTTTTGTATTTATAATTTTTTATAAGGGTGTTTTTAACTTTTTCGATTAGAATTGAAAATATTATTATTGTGTCATGTGATCTCATATAGGCAATCATAATTCTACTATTTACTATTCTACTACTTATACTACTAATTGTATTATAACTAAATCTTAACTCGTTTGAAGTATCAAGTGTACAATCAAATAGTTGTATCATGGATGCTCAATGGCGTAAATACGATCGAGGAGATGTGACACGATACAAATCTGATAGCTAAGGTAGCTGGCGACCTACTGTGTAACCGGTGCGAGAAGCTTGCTGGGATCGCCAATAGCACAAGCACGTCAACTTCTTCAACTAACTGGACTGGACACGTATGCCATTTTCTTTTCCCAACGAGACTGTGAAAGGAGACGGGTCTTGTAGCTGGGGCTGACATTGATGAATGATGCTTGGCAAGTCATGAGAAGGTTGATGAAATAGCCGGTGGTGTCATTAACGGAAAAGGATTTTATCTGTTGAAGTAGTCAATACAGATAATTTATAATGTATTAACATTAAGAGTGATTTTTATCATTCAATTAAAAATTAAAGGTTCAGACCAATCGCTAATGCGCTTTTGCTATGATGCATTACTACAGTATTTTCACCACAGTGAAATCGCCCCAGTGCGGATCGCACTGTGGACCTTACAGTAACACGGAGGATCCGGATCCGACATTAACTTCCGGTCAATACCCCGTTTGAAATGTTTACAAATGGTGCTTTAACTAACTTCAAGCTACTACTAGTCAATCAGTCAATCTGAGGCTCAAGACGGCCATAATTAATCTAATTAATTAGAGAGACCCAAGATGCCACTTTTTTTACACTGTCAATATGCATGCGTGTCAATTGTCAACCGGTTAACATCGTGGGTTAATTAAGTCTCAGTTTGAAATTTTGCTCGTGTTCTGTTTAAATTGTTTTAGAAGAGTGTTCTATTTATTTACTAGCTTGTCGTCGACGAACAGTGAACTGGAAAAGAAGTTTATGTGTAATGTCTTGGTTTTGCCCCAATTCAAACGCATGTGTACATGCAACGAAATTAGAAGTTGGGCCTAGCTACCTCCTCCTAATTCAGCATATGTTAGTACTGATGAAAGTGACTGCATATATGTCCACGATGTATTGATTCTCATGTTCGGCGAGCTCACGCACCGCCGAAAACCGGATTTGCATCTCGCATCTCCGTGTATACCGAGTTAGTCCTCATAATTAGTAGTTAGCTCATACAGTACAACATCGATGAATATCACACACACACACACACACACACACACACACACACATATATATATATATATATATATATATATATATATATATATATATATATAAATAACAAATAGGTGTAAATAGACCATATGGTCAAAGTCTTACATCATGGGCCAGAAATATCAAATATAGATGAAGTTTTGCAACGGAAAGAATAAATAGCCGAAGGGAGCCTCAGGATATGCCCACATGCAATCGACTGGAATAAGTGATATAGTACTTGGCGCCCTCTTCAACTCTCGATGGGTAGAGGTAATTGTTCACCGGTTGGTATATTCGTGTACTAAATCCACACATATGAGTAGCCATGAGTACAAAAGTACTCAACAAGTCATTATGCCAAATGCAAGTATATAGATGCTTGTCTTGCTAAAGCAGGGGTCTTATGATTATTTTTAGCACGAAGCAAGTTTTATTTGTCAATACCATACCATAGTTGTTTTTCAAACCTAGGATCTAGCCATTTCTGTAACTTTAAAATCAAAGAGCCACTTGTATAAGTAAGTTTCATCATGTAGCAAGGTTCCATGGAGTTATTTGCTAAAATGTCACTATTGCATGACGAAATAGCAAAAATAGCCCCCCAATAGAGTTAATTTACAAAAATACCACTACGGACGTGCTGGCAGGCGACACGTGCCCCTTGTCGCGTCTCCACCGCAAATAATTGCCGCTATAGTGCTCATATGCACGCCCACCGCACGGAATCGGTAAAAAAATCACGCACTACAGTGCTCATCCGTGTGCCCACCGCGCGGAATCATTAAAAAACATTGCTGCAGTGCATGCATATCGTGCTGCATCACACGAACATTGTTGCTACAGTGCAAACACATAGTTTTTTTTCCTTATTTGTGGCTATCGTGCGGTGGGCACGCGGTAGGGGGATCTCGACAGTGGGGGCGCAGCAGGGGGCACGTGTCGTCTGCCGGCACATCCGCGGTGCCATTTTGCCTTTTCTCTCCGGAGAGGGCTAGAATTGTTATTTCGACGCCAAACAGTGTTAAATGAGCCAAAAACTCATTTCCATGCACCTAACTCTAGATAAGAGGTTCCATCCACCTAACTCTAGATACGAGGTTCCATCCATCTAACTCTAGATACGAGGTTCCATCCCACATTTTATCAAAACTAACAAAGTGTGACCTTCAAAATGCCCATAACTAGGGGGTACAACTATTTGAATAGATTATATACTCTGCAGAGGTTATACAACTTTACTCACAAGATATGATCAACTCATGATGTCAACCAGTGACACACTTCCTTAGGGTGTGAGTAAGACGATCATAACAAGGCTTTTTTCTTATACCTAATCATGACACTTCTTTTTCCTGGTGGGTGAACCCCTCAACACTGGAACAATAACCGTTACGAGACACACCCATAATGATCCCATCAGCGAGCTACATCTTTAATGAGGGATCGACCGTTGTGAGGGACATCTGCATCCCTTTTTATGATAGAAATCCAACCTACTACTATGCACGAGAGTCATGCTGAAACTAAGAAAAGTAGTCAGCTAGATCACACCCATAATTGACTTGTGGTTGCACGATTATTAGTTTAGAAATGCAGCACATGATTCGGTTCTTAATCGACTTAGGCGAGACAATCCACAAACCCAACTCTCGTGCAACCCTTGCACCGGTCTCATACCATCCACTTGCCAAAGTCTCCACCATTTCATAAACTATTTTCCCAAATCTCAGTGGTAACCCACGTTACCATACTTCGAATCATATTATGTCCCAAGTGTTGTTATGGTAATATTTGTGTCATATTCAAATTAACCACTAAGTATATCTAGGCATGACCATTAACCAAGGGTCATCTTATTACGATAATTAGCCTAGGGTGATAAGGTTGTCGTCGTATCAACAATCAAGGAGGGGAATAGTAGGTAACAACATATGGGGTAATTATGCATCAATATTTAACATAATATTTCATAAATAATAATATGCATGGTAGTTATACTTTAAAGAAAATTAATTTGCATTTGAAAAGTTGGTTAAACATGATCAATTCAAGGGTTTCGGGTCTTGATCTTGTTCTGGAACAGCGGCGAAGTCTTCGGCGATGTTGGAATCTATTTAAGGATAAAGCAACGACTTCGAATAAATACACATGAACTCAAATAAAATTCAAATGAACTCCAAAAATTATTATTTTGTATTGATGGAAATATTCTAAATTTATATGAATTTAGAAACAAAAATCAAGTCATTTGGATTTAAAACGAGGGAGAACAGGCTCTCCGAAATTTGACCCGAAAGGAAATTTCACATAATCAGAAAATCCTAACAAGTGGGGTCCAATCGGTTTTTAATTTATTTTATCAATTATTTTTAATAAGAAAAGTCCTATGTGTCTAACAGGTGGGGTCCAGCCGGATTTGATTTATTTACCAATTATTTTTATTTAAGAAAAACCGAGAGTCTAATAGGTGGGACCGTAGTCCACATGGACTTGGTCCACCCAACGGGTCACAAGGCTAGGGGCCCACATGTCAGTGGTTACGGTCTACGGACCAAATCTATGAATGGAGTTTGAAGTGGTGGGGCCTGCATGTCATGTACTCAAACATTAAACTAACTATTAATTATATTTTTAATTATCAAGGGCCCACATGTCATACTAACATTATCTACTAACTAAACGCTAATTAAACCAGGGTTAACTTAATCTAACTACAATGGCCAGTCGTCTTCTCCGTACAAAACAGAGGGTGGGTGTAGAGCAGCCATGGCCGGCTCGGGCTAAGCTTGGCGTTGGCAAGGAAAGCCACGACGACCATCTGCGACCCTCAAAATGGGATGCGGCGGCCCCGACGACCACGATGGCGGCGATGAGGTGGCGGGAGATGGACTAAGGCGACATCTCTAATACAAGGATGGCGGCTGTGCTACTGTGCACATGGGCAACTCCCAATCCCAGTCAAATATCTACAATACAGTGCAGTTCAAACATGTACAGAGCTATGGGGTCCTTTTGGTGCCCGAGGTGCTAACGATGATGTGGTGTGGTGAGCTGGGCACAAGCCGACAGTGTTGACGAGTGGATGCAGGCTAGGGGATCCTTTTGGTGCCTATGGTGCTCACGATGATGCTGTTATGGCTTGAGCATGAGGGAGTTACATGGGTGCTATTCCAGGTGGTTTGTGTGCATATATGTGCTTAGGAGAGTTCTATCCATGGTGACCGGCAGCGAGGAAGGAGGGTGCGTGCGGTGGTGGGGCTACAACCACAATGACTAAACAACAACCGGTTTCAAAACCTAAATATGTCATGAGCATTTACATGGCATGGGATGCTAGGAGTGCAGACGACGCAGGAGATGGTGCATGGAGGAGCTCCAGCGACGACGGCTTGTGGCGGCGCGGGAACGCTCACACGGCGGCACAACTACACTGCATCCTAGGGGAAGATGGATAGCCTACCCAATTCACAGGGTCTTAGAACACATGATGACACGAAGATGTGGTTGGAAACTCACCAGCAAATTGAGGGGCTTGACGTGGAGGATCTTGCCGGCGGCGGCTTCTCGGGTTCGAGGATGAAGAAGCTCCGATTCGGTTGCTTAATTTGAGGGTGAGGAACTGAAATTGAGAGAGGGGAAAGGAGTATGAGGACATAGAATACAATCTAATGATGTTAGAATAATAGGGGCCCACCCGGTCGACGGGAATGGCATGGTTGGGCTTGGCGACACACTGTTGGGCTTGGGAACGAAGGTCTTGTGCAGCAAGGTTTTGGGTGTTAGAGTAAGTGAGAGGAAGGCGCAAGAGAGCATAAATGAAGAAGAGGACGAGGCGGTGAAGATGACGCGGACGAACATGCTTATATGGAAGAGGAACTCGACGTTTTCTCACGGTCTCACGGGTTGTAGCGATGCGCATGTTCGGGTGGTGTCGCTGTGGTGTGTGAGAGGGAGCAAGGCTCGAAGTGTAGGCACTCTAGGTCTCCTGCTGCTGCTACACATGTAGGTGCACACAGAGGGAGAGAGAGAGAACGAGAGGAAACAGAGAGATAGAAGGCTTGGGGAGAAGAACAGTGTCATGGCACTGACGGGTGGGACCGAGGGCCGAGGGAGTTCGGCTGCTGCTGCTGGGCTGGCTCGGCCTCGAGGCCAGCTGGGCTACGACTGGGCCAGTTTCTCATGGGCCGATGGGACTAGAGAAAGAGGGCGGCGGTGCGGGCCGACCGACCGACCGGGTTTCGGCCCAAGTGAAGGAAAATGGTTTGGGAAATTTTGTTTTGCTAAACTTTGATTTGGGTTTGAATTTGAATTTTTGAGGAGGTTTTGCAATATAATGTTTTGAAGGATCTTCGGTTTGCACACCATTTACTTACAAGCTCTTGAAATTCCGATTTTTTGAGCCAAGGAAATTTCTTTAAATTTTATATTGCAAGGCAAAGCTTTTGAAATACAACCAAAGTTTTTTTTTAAATTCATGAGAATCATGCATTTTAAAATCGGAGCCAAAATTGGCCTGGTACACGCGCACGCCAGGGAAGAAGATGTACGGGAGAGGCCGCACGCATACAATGACCAGATCACAACACCATTAATGCTTCTTCTTTCTAATTGCCGGTCCTGTATTACTCGGTCAACTAAGCCAGAAAAGGTACTGATCACTGAACTAGAAAACTACCATTAGTCTGCTCCATCCCTGTTGCACACTTGTACGTACGTCCGTACACTCTAGCTGGCTACAACTATTTCTATCCTATATGTACAATCGTTCTAGCATGACATGAACGATTGTGGGAAACTTGCAGGAAAAACCCCTTGTTATTGTGAAACAACGGAAGAATTTATTGATAGAAAAGATAGTAACAGCATCGGAGAGTTTGCAGATGGAGAGAACTTGTAAGGGTGTAAATTGCCAGGAAATAAGATGCATGCGGAGTTTTCAGACTCAAACTTACATTGGGGTGCTCTTGCAATTTTTGGCTTGACTAGCCAGCCTGTCAGCCGCCGCCTGCCTATTTCCCGATTTTACACGAGGGCTTGAGTCAGTTCGCAGATCCAGTGTTGCGTTCAATGCGTCGCACACTTGTTCACGCCAGGGTTTTGAAAACTGGTATCAAAATTTTAAAGGTCCAGTAGGCCGGTTTGGTTAAAAATTGGGAAAAAAAAATTGGTGAATTTTTCAAATCAAAATTTGATTTTTTGATTAAAAATTGGCCAAAAATCGGTGAAAATATCGGACATTTTTTCAAAAAAAATTGGCACAAATTTCTTGTATATTTAACAAAATTCATGCAAATCAAAAATAAATTCAAAATTTACGGAGGGTCCGATAGAAATTAACTATTATCACCGATACTCGGTCGATATTTCAAACTATGAACTATGGTACACAGTTGTACCACTACACCAATCCAAGACTCTAAGCTAGCGCCGTCCACTAGGGTGTGCACTCAGCCAACTAACGGAGTTTAAGTCCTAGACCTGTGGTGGTGTTCACCGATTTTAGGAGTTGCGCGTTCAGTGAAAAGCACATGCCCACGCTCTGTGGGGCCTTTGATGCCTTTGATAAATTCTTAGCGTGTGTAAGAGATGTGCACTCTTATGCACACACGGATGGTGTGAGTGTGATGTACTCCCTCCATTCTACAAAAAATAAATTGTTTTGGACATCGATAGTCCCCTAAATGCAACTTTGAGTACTAATTACTATTGTAATATATTCATAAAACCTAAAAAATTACAATATTATTAAAGTATTTTTCAAAATAAATTCACACATATGGTTTTTCGTGCATATAATCAAAATATTTAAAAAGATACCGATAACTAAAGTTTCAAAATTTTGATTGCGCATCTTATAAACCGACTTTTCTTTTTTCTTTTTCTTTTTTGCCTTGGGGGAGTACGTTGTTTGTTTGTGTATGCCTTGTACTCTCTTTGAACAAAACAATAGACCGCGTCCACGTAGGCGGAGAATTAAAAACGAAGGAATTAAACCACATGCTGACACGCTCTCATCTGCGTACGTCCGTTCCCGCCAACTTTGACACGCGCGCTCCCCCGTGATGGAGCTAGGTTGGTGCGGCCGGCCGGCCGGGCTACGTGGACCACGCGCGCGCTCTTAATTAATTGATTGCGTCGCTGCATGGACGCGCGGCGCGGGTATAAATACATGCACACACCACTGCGACGATCAACCGCAAGCTGCAGACTGCACTGCTGAGATAAGGAATCAGGACATGCACATCAGTTCACCAGCTTGATCAGATTCAGACGGCACACTGATCGATCAGGCCACCCGCCGGTGACTCTCCGACTGATCGATCTCTAGCTGGTTGGTCACTTGATTCAATTAGCTAGCCGGCAATCGATCGACCGTATGAGCCCGCTGATGGCGCGGCCGACTCTGCTGGCTTACCTGCTGCTCGCGGCGCTGCTGCACCCCTGCCTCTGCCACGCAACGGCTGTGGCCTCCCGGCCGCCGCCGCCGCCGCCGCGAACATCTGGAGATTGGACGGTGAGCTCCTAATTTACTAGCTAGTATTGCACCTCTTTCTGAGCTTCGCTTTAGGGAAATGCGTTATCGTTTCTGCTGTGCTTTCCTAGACTACTACTACCGCTTCTTAAACTACTACTCCTCTTCTTCGACGACGAACACGAACACGAACACTACTATTATTTATATACTATTTCTTCAAGAACAATTTTAAAAAATCGATGGCTCAAATTAATTAGAGATTAATTCTTGATTTCTTGCTGGTTGCAGCCAAGGCGATTGATCAGGGGCTCGCGTACGCCTTGATGCTCGCCGCGCTCTTCATCACGTACATCGTGCACTGAATTTAAGAGCACAAAGATAGTCACAATTTCTCCATCAACGGAGGTCCTGGCCGGAGCTGCAAGAGGGACTTGTTGTTAATTAGCTTTCCGTTCGATCGCTATCAGCTATCTGCTTCATGACCGAACTTATTTCTTCCTCTTTTTTCCCCTTTGATGTGATGCAACTGAATAAGTCTACCATCCATCATTGAAGTACAAGATGTTCATTAATAAATTACTACAATTATGTCATTAATTAATTACTACAATTATGCACTCCAGTTGATCCAGCTTATATTAATAGGGAAGTTGTACCCTTAATTGCCTAGAATAATTATGTATGCATGTATGTATTTGATCAATTCAAAATAAAGTGGACAGATTTATAAACTTTCCTATGTATATGTTGTTGGTCATGTCACCAGTAAGCTTTGTTTGTGTCCAAGATGCAAGTTTGTTCGATGTATGTGTTCGCCGGTTCATGAATAATACTGGGTTCTTCAGATTGCGTACCTTATGTATGCATATCATGACACATACTTGAGTGTACCGCGCATTAACATTTTTTTGGAGTAACATATATCATATAAATCTTATAGTTTTTGCGGTGGTCGGCCCAATCCAACCAGGGAGCTACAGTTCAACAATACCGCTTCCTACCGACAACTGTCCGATCTGGCCGTGTCCCGCAATCCCAACCATCCATATACCTCGTCATCTCTCACCAGCTCCTAACCCAAGCGGCCACCTTGCGTCGCCTCCCCTTCTTCCTCTTTCAGTCTTCCACCCTCCCGCCCACGGTGCTCAACTCGCCACGTCTACCGCCTCTACCGTATCGCTCCATCGTCTGCTCCTCCACCGTTGGTTGGCCGCCTAATTCCGCAACTCCTCTCATGTTACCCTCCGCTTCCCCTCCCTCCTCCGCGGCTCTTCCTCCTCCCCGATCTACAGTCTAGTATATGTGTGTGTGTGCGCGCACACGCTATTCTGTAGCCAAGCGTATAATAGTTATTCTACGCCTAGGCAGCCCACCGCATGCGACGCAGGCCAGATGCAACGCGCGGGTGTGAAACCAGCAAACGGCAGCTCACCAACTACAGTCGGCGGTCCAGAAACGCCTGCACCGCACATGGTATTCGATTTTTGACGGTAAATAACACGAAATGTGATAGTAATTAGTGAATCAGTTTACTGCCTTTTCGCGGTATGCGACTTTTTTCGAGCTCATTTGTTTGATAGTAAAACATAGCGCGTAAGACAGTAAAGTTGGTATTTGTTTTACTGCCTTTCGTGCGGCATGCGATTTTTTTCCGAGCATGTATGTATTTGATTGTAAAAACACAACGGTAAGACAGTTAAGTTATAATATGTTTTTACCGCCGAGAACATCCTTATAAGTCGTAGTAGGGCAGACGAAGAGATGCATCAGGTAGCCCAAGCGACATTTGTATTATTTGTTTTTGGGAAAAATGAGGGTTTGGTTTGATTTGGTACTGTGTTTTCAGCTATGAGCACGCGAACATACAAAACAAAGGAGTGCGAAGGTAATACAGTAAAATAGTGTAGTAAAACATGACACATATACATTAATTACAAACAAAATAGAAGCTCAATAATTGCTTTCGCATTTTACAGTAAAGATCTATCACATATTATTTTTTGTAGTAAATGTTCATCAGGCAATACAGCAAAAAGGTAGTATGATAGTAAAAGCACATGTAGGAAGAGGAAAATGATCATTTTTACCGTATATCTTTTTTGTGTGTTCCTGCAGTAAAGTAAACGAAAATATTACAGTAATGTTACAGGTACATAACAGTAAAGAACATGAGATAAAAATTCTTAAATATTATTTGACCAAAATAGCAGGGCCAAAGAAGGGAAGAAAGGAGGCCACAGTGCCCAAGGCAGGACCCTATCGCAGCCCTCAGTCGTTCGTAAGTCCACTCGTAGACTTCGCTGGGCTGGATCAGGGAATACGTGGAGATACGCCTCCACCTGCTCCTTCGCGGCGGCAAGCCGAGCTTGGTGCCGATTGAGCGAAGGAAGTCTATCGACGATTGCCCAGATGAGGACATTTGCCTCTTCCACAGTCTCGGTGTCGTTGATCTTTTCGTTTTGCCGGTCGATGTAGTCTTCGATCCTTTGGATGGATGTTTTGACTTGATCCATGTAGTTCGTGAGAACGATCTCCAGGATGAGGTTGGTTTGCTAGACGTTAAACACAAGTACATTGGTCTGACTTAGCAAAAGACGGAGTGCGGATTATTGCAGCCACCCTCTTCGGTAGACACGGTGGTGGAGCATGGAGGAGGTCATGGACATAATCATGGTCCGCAACCTCAATCATGGTCTACCAAGATAGGATCATATATGAGTGCTAGGTAGGCTAGAACTATAGTCTGCAATGGAGCGGAAGAAGAGCTTAGAGTTATTTTTGTTCTTTTTTTGCTTGTGCTATACTTTTTTCGGAGTTTCTTGTGGGAAGGCTTTTTTTGGGTCATCTCGTGTATGCAACACTTTGCAAGCTGACGATACATTATATTTATAAGTCGTATGGGGGGGAGACAAAGTGACACATCGGGAGACGAAGCAGCATTGTGTACGGTTTAAAAGTAAAGTCCTTTTTATACACATACAATAATTCAATATAAAAAATATACGTTAGTAACGTTATTGGCGTTGTACAGTAAAACAACCACCACATATCAGTAGAACGAAGATGACCAATTGATCGTTGCATTCTTTTAGTAAAAAAAGCAATAACCAATATATAGAAGACAGTAATAGATTATAGTCAACATAGTAAAAAAAAACAAACAGTAATACCACGTGATATTTTGCAGTAAGAGAGTTTGAATATACAGTAAAACATGTGAGGCGAGCTGAATAGCAAGTTTTGTTTTCCAGTTAGCTTACGCACCACAGTAACCCACATACGACAATGCAGTAAACGGTTTACTGAAATGTAAATAAAGAACACAACTATTCAACATGTATCGTTCTCATCCGACCATGTGGGAAGATAGTCATTAGCGTCATCATCTTCTGTTTTGTCCCCATGAATTAGATGGCGGCGTGTACCAAACCTTCTTCTTCCTCACCCCTCCAACCTCCCCCCCTCCCCCTACCACTGCCAACGCCACTCCTGCCCCCTCGCCCTCTGTTTTGGGGTAGGGTTCGGCAAGTAGCACTGTTATGGTCGGCTTTCTAGTCGCATATGCTGCACGCCCTGGCCATCTTCTTCCCCATCGGTGTAGAACTTTGCTCTGGTTTATCATCGGCTCGTTTGCGACCTTTGGCCTGTGACAGAGGAGGCGCTGATGGGTTAATCGTATCGTCGTCCGCTTCATCGGGCTCAGCGGTCTCATCAGCCACCAGACCAATGTCGTTCGGTATGGTATCAAGCTGCATGCGAAACGTCATGTAGGAAACCATGTTGATCTCAGGTATAAGGTTATACATCATCATTGCTTGAGACCAACTGATGATACATAAAATCATAACAATCTTAATAGTGTCTCAAGGTGGGTCAATCTAATACCATGTTCTCTAACATGTGTTCACATTATTGATTCGATATCCCTATATCCATGACCGGTAAAACATGGTCATCAATCGATACATGTGCTGGTTGATAAGTCACTAGTATTTCGACCAGTGACATCTGACCAGTGATACATTTAGAATGACATCATATAAGTTAAAGAGCTTCACCAAAAAATCACATATTTGTTAATATTTATAACTGATAATTCATTCAAGGAATATAATAACATTTATTCTATAACTCATAAATATAGACATGATACAATCATCTCTATGATTGCCTCTAGGGCATATCACCAACAACATTGGCCCCAACATATTGTCTTCCATTATATCTCAGGATCCCAGCAAGTAAGGAATAGGGTGGTACTGAACTTTCATCAACGATTAACTGCTCTGATAATTCTCTACAATGCTGGTCATCCTCATAGCTATTCTCTACCTCCTCAATCCATGCTGGTACTGCCACAGAGATTGTCATGCAATGCTCTCTTCTAGATAAAGCATCAGCCACTTTATTGTGTTTTCCTTTCTTGTACTCAATAGTATAATTGAATTCCAAAAGTTTGAGCATTAGTTTGTGTTGGATTCCCTCTGAAATTCTCTGCTTAGTGATGTACTTTAGACTCTTTTGATAACTAGTTGGTTGCCCATAAAATAATGCCTCCAGCTCTTAAATGCTTCTAAAATGGCCATTGCCTCTTTATCCTTTTGCATGAGCACAGATCCAATGTCACTGCCATTGGCATCAGTCTCCAATACAAATGATTCATGGAAATCTAGTGATGCAAGAACTAGGGCAGTGACCATACAAAGCTTCAATTGCTTAAATGCTTCATCCTGAAGATCACCCAGTGAAAATAATTCTTCTTAAGCGTATCATATAATAGCCTATATATCTTTCCATAATCATTGACAAATTTCCTGTAGTATCCAGTTAAACCCAAAAAAACTTCTCAATTGAGTTATATCCTGTAGTGTCTGCCACTCTTGAACCACAACAATCTTTTTTGGGCTGGTTGATAACACATCTGCATGAATCACATGACCCAAATGCTCTACCTGATCCACACCAAACACACATTTACTCATCTTGGCATACAAGTGATTCTTCTTTAGTAACTGCAATACAATGATCGGGTGCTACACATGTTCTTGCATGTTTTTACTATAGACCAATATATTATAAAAAACACTAGAATGAACTTTATCAGATGCTGAGCAAAGATTGAATTCATAGGAGACTGGAATGCCACATGAGCATCAGATAATCCAAAAGGCATCACTAAGTATTCATAGTGACCAAAATAAATCTTGAAATCAGTTTTGTGTATATCTTCCTCCTTCATCCTCACTTGATGATAACCTGACCTGACGTCTAACTTTGAGAATATGGTAGCCCCATTCATCAGTTCATCAAGAAGATCTTCTATCACTGGTATAGGGAATTTGTTCTTTACTATTTGTGCATTAATCCTTCTATAGTCAAAACACATCCTCCAAGACCCATCTTTCTTTCTAATCAATATGGCGGGGATGCCTATGGACTCTCACTTGGTTTGATAACTGCCGAATCCAATAATTGTTTAACATGCTTCTCCATTTCTTCCTTCTGTTGGTGTGGAACTCTGTATGGCCTGATATTGGGTAGTTCAGAATTATCCTTCAGGGGTATAGCATGGTCATAATTTCTTTTTGGGTCGAAGCCTAGTAGGTTCCACAAAAACACCTTGATACTGAACTAGTATCTTTTATATCTCAATTTATTGGACCTAAAAGGCGACTAGAGGGGGGTGAATAGGAGCACGCTCACTTTTTCACAAAAAATGGATTCAATAAAACTTTACACCAGTAGCTGTTGACCGTCGTTGACCACTAAGCAACCTGCACAACAATAGACAAGTAAACCGAATTTGGGAACAAGTTCTTCACAACTTGACCCATGTTAGTCAAAACATGCATCATGCAACATATATGCCTGAAACTCATGACTTTGACCTAACAAACGAAAATCGTCGCCACGACGGGCGACGAACCAAGTGAAAACCGGTCAGACCGCCAGTAAAGACTTAGCCGATTTTCAACCTCTGAAAACCGAAACCTACTAAAAATTTCAAACTAATAGAACTTTTGACTGGAGACTCCAAAAATTATGAGACCAAGTGCAATAGAATCCCCTCTGTTGCCTGCTACCTCTATTTTTGGCCCAGCTCAATCCAACACTTTCTGGCGTTGGCCGGTCCGACCGCCGCTTATGGCCGTCGGACCGATTTGGGACGATCGACCACGGCTATTGGTCGTCGGACCGGTTCGCACTGACAGAATCGAACCTTTCTTTGAAAACACGTGAAACGACAAACCGTAAACACTATTACCAATTGTCACATCATCCTAAGATCTGGAGTATATCCCCATGATATCCACACAATTGGTATTACTTTTGGTTTCTCCTCTTGGCACTGATCTGACTGCACTAGGCTAACCAGCAATACAAATCCCATTGCTCCCTTGCATATCAATTTCTGAGTTTGTTTTGATCCCAACATTATTGACTCACTTTCCTGAGTTATATCTGCAAAAGTGATGGCTTGAGTACCCTCCTTCATAATAGTTAGTTCTCTAATCTTCAAGTTAATAGTCACAGGATTGTGCTGATAAATCCAATCCCCTCCTAAAATCACTTCATACTTATTCAGATCTAACAACCTAAAGGTATCACAAAATATCTCTCCTTGAATCTTATATGTGTAGTCACTGATATGTTACCCTGTATGCAACTTCCCACCTCCTACAATTGTCACTTTAGTCATCTCATTATTAATGATCTTACCGTTGGTTTTGAGGTCAAACTTATGATCTATGAAGGCATTAGTGCTTTCACTGTCCAGTGATGCTACACCTCTTTTTCCCCCTATAATGATTACCATTGACAGTGTAGAAGAATTGGCAGCCTGTTCAGAAATTTGCATCAGCAGTGCATCTTCATTTTCTTTACTGATTTCAACTTGCTCCTCATCAAGTGTTCCTTCTAGCTCTTGTTGTATTGAGCTCTCCTCTTCTTATTCAGTAATCATGGCATTCACAACTGGAGCTTGTTTACATTTATGTTGTGATGTCCATTTTTTTAAAACATTTCCAGCATTCTCTAGGTCTCCTTTGTTTACAGTTTGAGTGTTTATATTCTGGATTGTCTCTCCTTTCTCTTGTTTCACTTTAATCTTTCTCTGCTGGTATTGGTTTTGTTTAGATTGTCCATACCCGGTAAACTTGCTACTCCTTTTGTATTGCAACCCCTTCTCATAATCATTGGCTAACCAATAAGCATCAATGAGGCTATTAGGTCTGAGAGATCTAAGGTGGCATTTAATCTCATCTTTAAGGCCATTGATAAAACTTACCATATAGTATTATTCTTCCAAATAAGGATACTCCTTCTTAACCACTGCCATAATCTCCTCAAATTTATCGATGTAAGATGAAATTTGAGTGTAATTCTTCTTAAGGGAATGGAAATTATCCATGACATCATAAATACTGCAATCATCAAATCCATTACATATCAATTTGCAAAAATGGGGCCATGGAGGTGGATTGATCCATATCCCCGAACTTCTTAACAACACATCAGCTCTTCCAATGACATACATTGTGCCATATCAAATTTGTGTTCATCCGGCACCTTTGTCATTTTAAAATACTTCTCTGCCTGTCTGTTCCACCCTAAAGGATTTTCACCATTGAATTTGGGAAACTCCAATTTTGGCCCTCTAGCAATAGATTTCCTGAATTGATTCACCCTTTCTAACCTCATGTTAACTTTCTGTAACACCCTGACTATAAGGAAGTCAAGATGTCACCTACATCCACTACTCTTCGATTGAATAACGTCAAAACGCATGATAAGATGAAGCAAGTATTAAGATTATACGGAAACAAGTATTCATCATCAAGTTTTAATCAACGAAATGGAAGTAAACAATTCAGAAAGATAAGATAAACAATGCCATGATGGCTTATTACAATGCAACACAAGTCATAATTAACAACATTAAAAGTCCTCAATTTGTTTGATATATGGCAGTGAGTGCAACGTGATGAACTACCCTCCACAAGATCATTCATCCTTGTCATTTACCTAAATAAGACAATAAAGCAAGAATGAGCCAAAGACTCAGCAAGCAAATGTAGGTAACTATCAAACATACTATGAACAATATATTACAATCATAATTGGAACATTTACTGGAAACGAATTTATGAATGGATGAAGTGGAATGGTGCATTGAAGGAAATGGACATATTGCGGCATATCTGGTATAGCGAGTGAATCACCGTCGGTGTTCACTTAAAGTAATCGTATGAAGAGCGTTTCATCGACCGTCAACGTGGCCCACATTGGAATGGTGGACTCACGTAACGTGGCCCACATTGGAATGGTGGACTCACGTACCCATCCTGGAATTGATGGGATTTCAAGTGCCCATACTGGAATTGATGGGTCTTACAAAAGTAATGTATGCATGTCATGATGTGAACCCATGTTAATATTGAATAGTACTCATAAATGAAAAGAACACATGGCATTCATTTACAAATACGAACAAATGTAATCATTCAATCACACATCATACATGGCATCAATCATAGAATACAAATTACTTACTGCCACACAGTACGCAGCGGGTTGGGAGGTAATTGAGATACCCCTCCACTCACCGCTTCACCGCCTACAATATAAAATAATCGAAATGAGGGCAAACGAATATGGCAATGCTACACGTGTCCTTTCTCAATCTCTAGCCAAACTAACCAAATAAAAATTCACTTTGATCAATTTACCCAAACATTTCAATTATCCATAATCTGGCAGTTTTACTAGAAAATTCACCAATAAAAAACCGTAAGTCCAAAAGACCTGAAACTAGCGCTCATCTTTTCTTAACTTAACTGGATACAAAACTCTAGTTGGTGGTAAACTCTAATTCGGCCCATACAGAGGTCTAATCATCCAATGAAAAACTATAATTGCAGTCTGCCCAGAATTCAGAACAGCCCTAAAGAAAAGGCTCTAACTTTTAAACCACTGATCCAAATAGAGTGATTTGTATCAGCCTGGAAACATGGTGAAATTATCTTCATAAACCTAGTTGGGTGGCCGACCTGATTCTGACTCTAACTAGATCAAAACCTAGGTGCAACCGACTATACCCAGCATTTCTGGCAGACAGACCAGCACGTAGTAAAACAGTCATAACTTTTAATCTACTGTGTGAAAATTCGTGATCCAGGTGCCAAAAGAAAGCTAATGAAATAAGGAACAAAACTCTAGAAGGCGAAGACATCCAATTCTTCCTCTAAGACATCCAAAACCGAGTTGCAACATTCTGTACAGAACCGATCTACGGACAGAGATTACGCGATACTACCAAAAACATTGAATCGACAACTCTAACGCAATCAAACAGCGATGGGGTCTCTCGTTACCCTTGTAGACCTGAAGAACGACGAGGATCAACTTCCCAAAGGCTTCCCCTCTCCTTCAATGGCCGGCTCCAAAACAGCGACCTCGCGGAAGCCCGGCGATGGAAGAACCGAAGGGGAAGACGTGGAGGATCGGGGGTGCAGCTCCAGGGGAACACCAATGGCGGCCACCACCGGAGGAGGCGCCTAGGAGGAGGTGCTGCGCCGTGTGGGGAGAGGGGAAGAAGGTGGCGGCTTGGGGGAGGGAGGAGGAGGCACTAGGGTTTGGGGGGTGGTGCCCCCTTTGGCCGGCCCCACATGGGCGGCCGGCCCCTCATGGGCCACAGGTCATGACTGCGGCCCAGGTTGTCTGGCAATAACATATACCCCCCCGAAGATTGGAATTTTCCGACGAAAACAATTTCTTTTACTCTCTCCGACCACTTTCTTTCTACCGAACCGTTTCCGAAGAATTGTAAATCTCGTTTTCGAATAAAATTCCCAAACAAATACAACGATACAACCTAACTGGATAAATGAGGTATTAAATTCTAACCCCCTTAGAAAAGATTCGACCTCGAATCTACGCAACAAACTTCGAGAAAGATAGATGAACAACTTAGGTAGTTACAGAGACAAGCAGTCGGGGTATTGCTCTGCATGCGGGACTCCAACTCCCAAGTGGCCTCTCTCTCAGTCTGATGAGACCAAAGAACTTTGACATACTTCAGGGTCTTATTCCTCAGAACCCGTTCTGATTCTTCTAAAATCTTCACTGGCCGAGACTCGAAGGTAAGGTCTTACTTGACAATCAAAGGCTCCAAAGGAATGATATGATCTGGGTCTCTCAAAAACTTTCTCAGCATCGAAACATGAAACACGTTGTGAACCCCACTCATAGAATCGGGAAGGTCCAAACGGTACGCTAGCTTTCCAATTCGTGCCACGATTGGGAAGGGTCCAACATACCTTGGACTAAGCTTCCCTTTGGTGCAAACGCACTCGCCTTTAGATGGCGATACTCTCAACGAACTTCATTTCCCACCTCGAATTCCAAATCTCGTCTTCGACATCAGCGTAGCTCTTACAGCCGGCTCAGGCGACCAACAAATTCGCCTAACCTCTGCCACTCTAGCCATTTGTCTGCTGAACCCGGTCGGGACCCAAGGCGCCCGCTCTCAACCTCATCCCGGCTGCGGGGACTGCACTTACGCCCATAAAGAACCTCGTATGGTGCGGCTCGAATCTTGGAATGATAAGCTGTTGTTATAAGCAAACTCGCCAAGGCTAAATGCTCTTCCCAATTCCCTTTCGGGATAAAACACAACACTGAGCATGTCTTCTAATGTATGAATAGTGCGCTCGGTATCCATCTGTGTTGGGGATGAAAGGCTGTGCTAAGACGGAGTTGTGTGCCCAATGCACTCTGCAAACTTTCCCAGAATTTGGAAGCGAACTTGGCATCTCGATCGAAACAATGGTCTTTGGCACTCCGTGCAAGCGCACAATTTCGTACATAAAGAGGAGCCAAATCGCTTGCGAATTGGTTGTACGAATAGGAATGAAATGTGCAGACTTACTAAACCGGTCCACAATTACCCAAATGGCATCCTTTCCTCGCTGCGTGCGAGGTAAACCAACCACAAAATCCATAGATATATCATCCCATGGCCAAACCGGTACCTCCAAGGGTTACCATGATCCTGCTTGGTCGCTTGTGCTCGGCCTTGACCATTGGCACACCCCACATGAAGCCACATCTTGCGATATCAATTTTCATCCGTTTCCACGAAACTTTTCTTTAAATCTTTGTACATCTTGGTCTCCCGGGATGTGCGGTATAAAATCGATGGGCCTCTTTCAAAATCTCAATTTAACACGAGACTCTGTGGCACACAAAGCGTCCTTTAAATCGCAAAGAATCAAACTTATCCACACCGGTGACATTGCTTGCCCTCGGCTGCGCTTCCTCACTCGTTGGAGCATCGATCTTCTTCTTTGTGCTACTACTTTCCCGATCCGGAAGGGTGACTCTAAAATCAAGCGAGTCTCGATGCATGCGGTACATAAGCGAAGGAAATATCCATACGCTCAAAGTCGGCAATAAGACAATCGAGGATAGGAGGTGTCGCCTTGCGACTCAAGGCGTCGGCTACCACATTAGCCTTGCCGGATGGTGCTTGAATAGTAAGATCATAGTCCTTGATCAACTCTAGCCATCTCCTCTGTCTCAAGTTCAAGTCATACAGGTAAAGATGTATTTCGAGCTCTTGTGGTCGGTGAACACATCACAAGATTCGCCGTACAAATAATGGCCTTGGATCTTCAAAGCATGAATCAACTGCGGCAAGCTCTAGATCATGGGTGGGATAATTACATTCATGCTTCTTGGTTTGTCTCGATGCATAGGTAATCACTTTACCATCCTGCATGAGCACACAACTAAGTCCAACTATGAACGCATCTGAATAGATAGTGAATCTCTTCCCAGGCTCAGGAAGAGTAAGAATTGGAGCCGTCACTAATCTATCTTTCAAAGTGCAAAAGCTGCGCTCACAAGAATCGGACCATCGAACCTAACACCTTTACGTGTCCAGCGGGACATCGGTTTAGCAATGGTTGAAAAACCCTCCACAAACCGCCGGTAATAGCCAGCTAAACCCAGAAAACTCCTTACTTCTTTAACATTGGTTGGTCTCTTCCACTCAACCACTGTCGATATCTTACTAGGATTAACTGAAATACCCTTCTGATTAATAACGTGACCCAAAAATCCAACTTCAGAAATCCAGAACTCACATTTCTTCAGCTTGGCATAGAATTGATTCTCTCTTAAAGTTTCAAGTACCAACCGCAAATGGTGGGTGTGATCCTCCTCTGTCTTGGAATAAATCAAGATATCATCTATGAATACCACAGCGAAATCATCAAGGTATTGATGCGACATCATTCATGGCTTCCATGAAAGCTGAGGACCATTCGTTAGTCCAAAGACATAACTTTATACTCATAATGACCATACCTCGTAGAAAAGCCGTTTTCTCAATATCCCGCTCACGAACTCGAATCTGATTGTAACCCGACTGAAGATCAATCTTGGAAAACATCTTAGCTCCTTTCAAGCTGGTGAAAAGGTCCTCAATGCGAGGCAAAGGATACTTGTTCTTCACGATCGCTGATTAAGCGCCCGATAATCTATGCACATCGCCACCGCCATCTTTCTTCTTAATAAAAAACAAAGCGCTCCCCAAGGCGTCGCTCTGTTGAATCATACCTTTGGACAGCGAGTCGTCCAATTGCTTCTTCAATTCTTCACGAAATGGCGAGCCAAGCGGTAAGGAGACTTGGACAAAGGCGAGTTCGGAACAAGATCAATCCGAACTCCACTTTCCTCACCGGATGCATTCGGGAAGTTCTATAGGAAAGACATCGAAAACTCCTTCACAAGCGGAATCTCCTCAATACTGTTGCAAAGAATCGGTCTTTTCATTGAGGAGCAAAGTAATCCGATGGTCGATGCACGGCGGCTAGGGAATAGATTAGCGATACAAATCTTTGAATCGAGGCGGTGCTGCGCCTGGAATACGATTCTTCACGGAAGGAGCTAGCAAGGTCACCGTCTTCCGAAACAACAAATCTTGTACGGTATTGGAATAACCACCATACCGAATAACATCGAATGGTGCCAATTGAATAACCATAAGATTCGCGGTGAAAACCTCATCATCTATCGATATAGAACATCCGGAATGACGGTAGAGCTAGAAATAAGTCCTCTGGGAGGCTGACTACCACCGACTCGGAAATAAGTGAAAACTCAAACCCACTTTTCTAACAAACTCCAAAGACACGAGCAGTAAGTAGCCCCGAATCAAGCAGTACAAAGGCATCATGCGAATCCACAAGTAAAGTACTGTCACCACATCGGGGCGTCCCAAGGTCTCGAGGGTGGGCATGGCGTAGACCCCGATGCCGGTGCGAGAAGACGCTTACGACACTCTGCGACGGAAAGTGGAAGCAATTTCTTTGGAGGAACAAGCAGCGGAGGTGCGGATGGTGCGGGATTCCAATAGAACCTGCGGGAGGTGCGGAGTAAAAGCTGCAGTGGAACCCAAGGCTGGAGGATACTATGGTGCGAGGCTGCTGTCAGTCTGGCCCGAACCTCTGTGGAAGGCTGGAGGAAGAAGGCTGCTGGGACGGTCTCCCAATTGATGATCTTGGTGGATTACGCTTGCACACCGAGGACTTGTGGCCCTCCAGACCACCTTCTTGGCATGTTCCCTTGAAGGAACATTACGAGCTCGATGCGAATCACCACACGAAAACACTTCATGCCACGACACAGGATAGGGCGCAGCGTAGGCGAAAGATGAAGAACGTGGCGCCAAGAAGAAGGCGCCCTTCTTTGAGCCGGACGGGAGTGTTGGTTCTTTGAAACCTCTTAGCGGGTCGTTGAAAAGACCCACCACCTCCACCGAAACTCCGCTTCGGCCTTTGCCGGATCCACGATAACAACAGAACCACTAGCAACATGCCCTTGCGGCGAAGGAGCTCTTTCCAACTCCATCCTCTAGCTTTGCTCAACCACCGAGCTAAAGTCACGTGAACTGTTGCTCCCGAATCTGCGCTACTCTGATTGAGGCCCGCAGAACCTCTTAGCCTTCTCTTTATCATCACTTGCCACGGTGGGACAAAGCGCGCAGTTGTTAAATCCGGCCTCATACTCGAATCTGAGCATTTTCCTTGCACAAAGGTCGGGGTGATTGCTCCATCTTCTCAATGAAGGAGTCGAGGATAAAGCGTGACTGAACCTCTCCACAAATACCTCCCAAGTAACAAGACCTGTCTTTGGAGTCACGGAAGGCAGGACTCCTTCCCACTGAATGTCGGCTGGCCCTTGGTGAAAGGCCACAAATCGCGCCTTCATGGCGGATGCGACTCTAAGGCTCCAAGCGGCACTCCATGTACCTCAACCATCCGCGGCTGAACGGTGTACTGCTCCGTCAAAAGTGTCGAGACGGCGACATCCACCCACGGAGGCTCATCCTAGCCTCGGGTGGAGCGATGCGACAACGAGTTCCGCCACAGTGCGGCGGCCGCGGGAATGGCGCTTGCAATTGTTGGCGGAGTTGTTGATTCTCCCGATTAGGTTACGAATGAGATCATTATGTTGCGGCGGTGGCTCGACAGCCGAGGCGCGGTGAGGCAATCTCCTCGATGCCGGCACCGGCCAATCCTTGAGACGAAGGCGATGTAGGCTGCCGGACGCGGCCACGACCACCACTACGGGTCGGTGGACGACCACGACCACGGCCTCTACCTCTTGCCATCTAAGAACAACACAACAGAACGAAAATCAAATACTTAGCTCAACGAACTGATAAACAAAATAATTGGGACATAACCAAGCAATTGCGGAAAAACAATGGTTTACCCAACCCTTCCTATTGTGCACAGTGTGTCATTTTAATATTATTACCACGGACCTGAAGCCCGCTCTGATACCAACTGTAACACCCTGACTATAAGGAAGTCAAGATGTCACCTACATCCACTACTCTTCGATTGAATAACGTCAAAACGCATGATAAGATGAAGCAAGTATTAAGATTATACGGAAACAAGTATTCATCATCAAGTTTTAATCAGCGAAATGGAAGTAAACAATTGAAAAGATAAGATAAACAATGCCATGATGGCTTATTACAATGCAACACAAGTCATAATTAACGACATTAAAAGTCCTCAATTTGTTTGATATATGGCAGTGAGTGCAACGTGATGAACTACCCTCCACAAGATCATTCATCCTTGTCATTTACCTAAATAAGACAATAAAGCAAGAATGAGCCAAAGACTCAGCAAGCAAATGTAGGTAACTATCAAACATACTATGAACAATATATCACAATCATAATTGGAACATTTACTGGAAACGAATTTATGAATGGATGAAGTGAAATGGTGCATTGAAGGAAATGGACATATTGCGGCATATACTGGTATAGCGAGTGAATCACCGTCGGTGTTCACTTAAAGTAATCGTATGAAGAGCGTTTCATACGACCGTCCAACGTGGCCCACATTGGAATGGTGGACTCACGTAACGTGGCCCACATTGGAATGGTGGACTCACGTACCCATCCTGGAATTAATGGGATTTCAAGTGCCCATACTGGAATTGATGGGTCTTACAAAAGTAATGTATGCATGTCATGATGTGAACCCATGTCAATATTGAATAGTACTCATAAATGAAAAAAACACATGGCATTCATTTACAAATACGAACAAATGTAATCATTCAATCACACATCATACATGACATCAATCATAGAATACAAATTACTTACTGCCAGTGCTACTGCAGGGTTGGGAGGTAATTGAGATACCCCTCCACTCACCGCTTCACCGCCTACAATATAAAATAATCAAAATGAGGGCAAACGAATATGGCAATGCTACACGTGTCCTTTCTCAATCTCTAGCCAAACTAACCAAATAAAAATTCACTTTGATCAATTTACCCAAATATTTCAATTATCCATAATCTGGCAGTTTTACTAGAAAATTCACCAATAAAAAACCGTAAGTCCAAAAGACCTGAAACCAGTGCTCATCTTTTCTTAACTTAACTGGCTACAAAACTCTAGTTGGTGGTAAACTCTAATTCGGCCCATACAGAGGTCTAATCATCCAATGAAAAACTATAATTGCAGTCTGCCCAGAATTCAGAACAGCCCTAAAGAAAAGGCTCTAACTTTTAAACCACTAATCCAAATAGAGTGATTTGTATCAGCCTGGAAACATGGTGCAATTATCTTCATAAACCTAGTTGGGTGGCCGACCTGATTCTGACTCTAACTAGATCAAAATCTAGGTGCAACCGACTATACCCAGCATTTCTGGCAGACAGACCAGCACGTAGTAAAACAGTCATAACTTTTAATCTACCGGGTGAAAATTCATGATCCAGGTGCCAAAAGAAAGCTAATGAAATAAGGAACAAAACTCTAGAAGGAGAAGACATCCAATTCTGCCTCTAAGACATCCAAAACCGAGTTGAAACATTCTGTACAGAACCGATCTACTGACAGAGATTACGCGATACTACCAAAAACATTGAATCGACAACTCTAACGCAATCAAACAGCGATGGGGTCTCTCGTTACCCTTGTAGACCCGAAGAGCGACGAGGATCAACTTCGAAGGCTTCCCTCTCCTTCAATGGCGGCTCCAAAACAGCGACCTCGCGAAGCCCAGCGATGGAAGAACCGAAGGGAAGGCGTGGAGGATCGGGGTGCAGCTCTAGGGAACACCAATGGCGGCCACCACCGGAGGAGGCGCCTAGGAGGAGGTGCTGCGCCGTGTGGGGAGAGGGGAAGAAGGTGGCGGCTTGGGGAGGAGGAGGAGGCACTAGGGTTTTGGGGAAGTGGTGCCCCCTTTGGCCTTTGGCGGCCCCTCATGGGCCACAGGTGTGACTGCGGCCCGGGTTGTCTAACAATAACATATACCCCCAAAGATTGGAATTTTCCGACGAAAACAATTTCTTTTACTCTCTCCGACCACTTTCTTTCTACCGAACCGTTTCCGAAGAATTGTAAATCTCGTTTTCGAATAAAATTCCCAGACAAATACAACGATACAACCTAATTGGATAAATGAGGTATTACACTTTCCCTCATCTGTCTATCATCATACCATTTTGTAGGAATGTAGGTGTGACAGGAGTAGAAACTGGAGGTGAGTACTATCTTTGCCGAACAGGAGCAAATGACAATGTGTGGTCTCCCATCCTATCTTTTGGGGTTCCTTCTAAAATCACACCAGTAGTGCTACTCACATTAACGCCCTTCACTTCATGCATTCTTTTCATCAAGTCTTGTTCTAATTTTGACCTAACTACTTCATGTTCTTCTGCAATTGTCTTTGCATTCCTATTCTGAATGCGAGAGGATGAACTAGAAGGATCTACTGTTAAGAGTCCTAGTTGTATCATCAAGGATTTCATTATACCTTCCATATTGTTGATCTTCTTTGGGATATCATCCATCCTATCAACCTTCTCTTGAACCGCTGCGATCTAGTTCTGTACTTGATCAATCCTGAAATGGGCCTCGGCGATTTCCTGCTTAAGCACGGTCGCCTCTAGGCTTTCACTCGGCTTCGCCACCGGTCTGCTGCTTCCTCGAGTCATGCCCACTTAGATCCGAGGGGTTTGTTCAGGAATTTTACAGTGGAACTAGTCACCAACCTTCCCTACCCCTTAGATCTCTTTCGCCTTCCCGATTTGAGAACCAAGGTTGGGGATTTTACAGTGAGGAGCTCACCAACCCTACTCGAGTTTTGAATCAAATCGCCTTCATAGTATCTTCCTAACAAAGGAAATGCTGGCTCTGATATCAATTGACAAGAACTTCAGAAATCACAACAAGAACTTCAAAACAACAAGAACTTCAAAAACGACGAAAGGACTGAATCTCTATCTCAACCCAGATTCGATGAAAAGGGGAAAGTAGCCTTACAAATGCTAATTACGAGTTATCTAGAAGCTAAACATGGAGATAATATTTGCGATAACCAACTAATCGTAGAACCTTGAGCCTTATAGCCCTTACATGGGGATTTTACCCCGGATGAAACCAAAATGGTAGCTACAGTGTTACCCGTCAAGAATAACAGACACTGTCTGAAATACACAATAAAGACCGAAACAAAACTCAGTTGTGGATCTTCCTTTAAAGAGTTATGGGACGATCTCCTCCGTTGGATCTTCATAAGGCACACTGAACCGTTTACTCCCTCCTAATTGAAATAACCTTCGCACTTCAGCATTCATTTTCAGTTCCTGCTGACATGGCGGCGCTCCTGGCCCATCTCTTCTCGCTCCTCATCCTCGTGGGCCTCCTCGCCACGTGGTGCTTCCTCTACCTCTTCCGTGCCTCCTACCAGCCCGTGGTCCTCTTCGACCACACCTTCTCCAACCGCGAGATGCTGTTGGGGCCCATCGTCGCGTTGTTCGTCGCCTTCTTTTTCACATCCTTCGCATCGCTGGTCATCTCCAGGCTGCTCGTCTGCGGTGCCATCGTTGCCACGCACGGCGCGTTCTGCATGCCTGAGGACCTCTTCCTTGATGATGCGGACACCGCCAGCGGCAACAGTGTGGCCCAGGGGTGCTATCCTTCCTCGCGGTACCTGGATCTGGTAGGCTTCTTGCTATCCTTCCACAAAATTTATGATGCTTCGGTTGTTTACTTCAATACTTGAATGTCTTGTGGAAATTTATCATGACAAATGAATGCTTTGGAATCATGATGAATATTTGTTGTCAAATGTTAACTCTTCTCTTATTGGAGATCAATGGGTACGCAATGATGGAGTAGTGGAGTAAAGTCAATAGATCTGTGTGATCATCTAGTATTGCTGTAAAGCTTTTGTTAATAGCTGGTGTGGGAAATAATATTATGGTGTGCATCAGTATGAACTTGGCTTCATAATATTTTGTGGTCGTGGTTTGGTATTGGCTTTCCTAGGTTTTCCCTTTAGTTTGGGGGCTCAAGATATGGGGAATCATCAGTCTATTTGTTGTGTGATTGTCCACGACAATTCAAGACGAGTTCTTCTTAGACAGATATGCCAAGTCTCCTAGGGCAACAAATTTCTGCTAAACCATCCCCAAATTTATCTGCAATTTTTGGGTTGGGGTGGTGGGTGGGGACAATGGGATTATGAGATAGCTGTTATTAACCCTGAACCATGCATGATATGTGTCTTAAAGCTTGGCTATAAATTAGAATGTTATTGGTGATACGTTACAGTTTGCCCAATTTTGCTTGCTGAATATATCATACCTACTAAGATAAATCTATGTTGCAAATTGCTAAGCAAATGTTTTATAAAATAACCCTTCTTAATTCATTGTTAGTGATCATCCTGGTATTTGATGGTGGAACTTTTTCAAGTTGATATATAGTTTTAAACAACATTTTCTTGCGTGACAAATGACAGTACATTATTTCTTTTCCTAACTTTAGAATGTAATCCATGTTGACTTGTGATTTGTCAAGCTACTTGTCAGTGTTTTAGAACCAAATTTACATAATGATTGTTTGATTCGAGGGGTCTCCAAGACTCAACTCACGCGGAGAGAATGATACAGTGATTTTTATACATGTTCAGGCCTTCTCCAGGGAGAATAACAACCCTACTCCCGTGTGTCTATATTGAGTATGCTGGTTACAGATCAAGAGAAAGACTGAAATGTAATATCTTGTGCTCCTGATTGTGCCTTTCTTCATCTCTCTCTCCCCCGTATGGTGATTCCTCCTTTTATAGCGTGCTCGAAGTGAGCGACAATTTCTCCAGCCCAAAGGGTGTATCAATACTTCAGATGATGGCGCAGTTACCGAAGATTACTATTGGAGAAGTAACGTTCCCACGTCCCTAGACAGTTATCATTAGGACAGATAGATTAATCGTGCAGTTATTCTAGAGAATAATAGCGTATAGTGACTGTTTAGATGCCCTAATCAATTGGGCCTACTTGTCTATAATCTAGTTCCATTATAGGGTGATCGTAACTAACTGATCGTAGAAGGACTTTACGACCATGAGGTGATCATAGAAGAACTTACGATCATGTGCTAGTCGTAGAAGAACTTACGACTATGGGGTGGTCGTAGCAGACCTGGCCGTAGAAGGACTTACGACCATGAGGTGATCGTAGAAAAACTTACGATCATGAGGTAGTCGTAGAAGATGTTACAACTCCAGCTTCTCCTTTATGAACATGGTATACTCAAGAACCATATAATGACATCATTATCCATAATAAGGATTACGAATAAATATTTAAATGACAATTTCTAGATCCTCATCACTGCTTACTAGCCGCACCTTCGCGAACGACAAGATCTGGTAGTCTTCTTGGGTTTGAGAAATGTTGACATTATGATCCAAATTGTCTAATATGGATGAGTCCGGATTAGTTTCCATATTAGCGGATACATTTTCTACTTGGACTCTAAGTCCTTTACCACTTTATATACCTCTTATAAGCCGCACGGGGAGAGTTGACGCCTCATTGTAGTCCCCTGCGATTTGTAAACACTCCTCATATAGTGATAATCGCCAGTTAGCGCCCGTGGTTTTTTCCCGCAAGGGTTTTCCACGTAAAAATTCGTGTCTCTATTTGTCCCTATTTTTCTAACAAGGGGTATCAGAGCACAAAAGATTAGGGTTTTGAGAGAGAAAAAAAAAATATTAGATTGATTTGGCCGCCGCCGCTGTCTTGTTCGGCGCTACCGTCGCGCAGTGCATCTTCGCCTCCAGTCGAGCATCGCTCCTGCGCGTCCAAGTGGCGTCACCATCAGTCGAGTCCATTAGCACCTCCTCTCCTCGATCCGCAGGCAACGCGAGCTGCTGCTTCCGCCTCAGCACGTCATTCGCTAGCATCACTTTTCGCTTCCTCGTTCCGTGCACTCGAGTGATTGAAGACACAAGATCAGCGTCGAGCGAACAAAATCAGTGGACCAAGCTGAGACCAACGCGCATGCATACAGACCAAGAATCGGCAGAACAAGACCAAACCGAAAGCACTCAACCACACAGGTCTCATGTGGATGATCCAAAATCAAGAGTGCAGTGCACAGTCCCAAGAAGATTCCCTTCTTTATTATCTTAATTAATCTCCAAACAATGTTATTTTGTTGTTCACGTGGATATACAATTTTCGGTCATCACTGCAAGCTCCTGGTGGATTCACGTGAGCACTTGGTTTGGTAGTAAGTTGGGTAGTATTGGATTTTTTTGCTTAGTCCACATGAAAAGTATACCAGAAAATTTGAAGGATTTTTTTTCTTGTACACATAAAGTGTACCAAGAAGATCATGATTTTTGTTAGGTTTACACAGATCAGTAGCAGCAAATTTTAGGTTTTATTCCTCATGGCGATTTTGAAGTATGATCTTCCAATCCTGGGTCGAGACACAAGATTTTCGATGTGGCAAGTCAAGATGAGGGTGTGTTTTGGCACAAATGAATTTGGATGATGCATTGGAAGGTTTTGATAAACAACCTATTGCATGGACCGCATATGAGAAGCGCAAAGACCGTAAGGCTTTATCTCAACTTCACCTTCATTTATCCAATGATATTTTGCATTATGGCTGAAGCTGGAACAAATTTGCATAACAAAGGATCTCATCAGTAAGATGTATCTTAAACAGAAATTGTACTCTCACAAATTATAAGAAGGAGGATTCGTGCTTGATCATCTTTCGTTGTTTAAGGAGATCGTTGCTGACCTAGAGTCGATGAAGGTAAAATATGATGATGAGCATTTGGGTCTTATTTTTTGTGTTCACTGCCTAGTTTTTTTTTCAAATTTCACAGATACTATATTATATAGTAGAGATACTCTCACGCTTAATGAAGTTTACGAAGCTTTGCATGCTAAGGAGAAGATAAAACAGATGGTACCTTCTGAAAATTCAAACTCGCAAGGAGAAGACTTGTTTATTTGTGGTAGGCAAAAGGAGAAGAACTCAAATAATAGATCTCGAGGCAAAAGTTCGAACGGCTACAAGAACCAGTCGAAATCAAGAGGTAAGTACAAGTCGTGCAAATATTGCAAGAAAAGTGGTCACGACATATATAAATACTGGAAGCTATAAAATAAATAAAAGATAGCTGGTTATTATAAACCAAAAGGTAAACCAGATGATGAAGGTAAAACCTCCTTTGTTGCTAATGATTGTACTGATAGAGAAATTCTTGTTGCCTTTGCTAGATGTGCTAAGACCAATGATGTATAGATTCTTGATTCTGTCTGTACCTTTCATATGTGTCCTAATAGGGACTAGTTTGCCACCTATGAACCTGTTTAAGTTGGTACTGTGTTGATGGGTGATAACTCATCTTGTAAGGTTGCATGAATTGGTTCAATTCAGATCAAGATGTTTGATGGTATTGTCAGAACTTTGACAGATGTGAGGCGCATTCCAGATTTGAAAAGGAACCTCATCTCTTTGAGTACTCTTGATGCTAAAGGGTACAAGTATTCAGGTGAAGGTGGAGTTTTAAAGGTATCAAAAGGGTCTCTTGTTGTGATGAAAGCTGATATTAAAACTGCCAATCTATACCATCTGCGAGATACTATAATATCAGGTAATGTTATTGTAATTTCAAGTTCATTATCTGATTATGATGCTACAAATCTTTGGCATATGCGTCTTGGACATATGAGTGAAATTGGTTTGGCAGAATTGAGCAAGAGAGGACTTCTTGATGGACATAACATTGGTAGGCTGAAATTTGTGAGCATTGTGTGTTTGACAAACACAAGAGGGTGAGATTCAATACTTTAGTTCATACTACAGAAGGTATTTTGGATTATGTGTATTCTGATTTATGGAGGCCATCTACCAAGACATCGCTAGGAGGTGCTAGCTATATGTTAACAATTATTGATGATTACTCTAGAAAAGTGTGACCTTATTTCTTGAAGCATAAATCAGAAGCATTTTCAGCATTTAAAGAGTGGAAGACTATGGCTGAAAGGCAAACTGAAAAGAAGGTAAAGAAACTTTGCACTGATAATGGGATGGAATTCTATTGTAATGAATTTGAATCATATTGCAAGACTGAAGGTATTGTCAGGCACTACACCGTTCCTCATACTCATCAATAAAATAGTGTAGCTGAGCGTATGAACAGGACTATCATTTCCAAGGCTCGTTACATGTTGTCTAATGCAGGTTTGCGTAAGCATTTTTGGGCTGAAACCGCTTCCACGCTTGCAATTGAAAAGAAGACTCTAATTGAGGTATGGTCTAGTTCCCCATAAATTATTCAGAATTGAAATTTTTGGTTGTACTGCTTATGCTCATATTGATAATGAAAAATAGAGCCTAGAGCTGTTAAGTGCATCTTTCTTGGTTATAAATCTGGTGTTAAAAGATATAACCTGAAACACATAAGGTTGTGATTAGCAGAAATATTGTCTTTAATGAATCTGCTATGCTTTATGATAAACTGCCTACTAATGTTCCTGTTGAGAATGAGCGGAATTCAAGTGTTCAAGTGGATCAATTTGTTGGTTCAAATAACACATCAAATAAGGAAAATGTTGTTGTTCATGATGCACTTATTGTTGAGAATCCTCCTATTATTGAGCAGCCACCACAACGGTCCATTGCAGTTAACAGACCTAGGAGGGAGATTAATCCACCCAAGAGGTTGATTGAAAAAGCTAATATTGTTGCTTATGTTTTGAGTGTAGCAGAAGAAATTGAAGGTGATGCAGAACCTTCATCATACTATGAGACTTTTGATTCCACTAATTGTAATAATTGAATAACTGCTATGCACGATGAGATGGAGTCACTTGAAAAGAATGGTACTTGGGAACTAGTGAAATTGCCAAAGAAGAAGAAACATGTTCATTGCAAGTGGATTTTCAAAAGAAAGAGAGGTATTTCTCCTACTGAACCAGTAAGGTATAAAGCAAGGTTGGTTGCAAAAGGCTATAGTTATATTCCATGTATTGATTTTAATGATGTCTTTTCTCCAGTTGTGAAGCATAGTTCTATTCACACTTTACTCAGTATTGTTGCTATGCATGATTATGAACTTGAGCAATTAGATGTTAAAACTGCATTCTTACATGGGGAGTTGGCGGAAGGTATTTATATGGATCAACCTGAGAGTTTTATTATTCTTGGAAAAGAAAAAAAACACCTTGCTTGTAGATTAAAGAAATCTCTTTATAGTTTGAAGCAATCTACTAGGCAATGGTACAAGAGATTTGACTCTTTTATGCTCTAACATGATTTTAAGCGGTCTGATTATGATAGCTGTGTTTATTTAAATACTCTTAATGGTTCATCTATTTATTTGCTTCTCTATGTTGATGATATGTTGATTGCTGCAAAAGATAAGTCAGAAATAGCAAAACTGAAAGCACAATTGAGTAATGAATTTGAGATGAAAGACCTAGGTGCAGCAAAGAAGATTATTGGCATGGAGATTATTAGAGAGATAAAATCTGGCAAGTTATACCTTAGTCAACAAGGTTATATTGAGAAAGTCCTTCGTCATTTTAATATGCATGAAGCAAAACTAGTGAGTACTCCATTAGATTCGCATTTCAGATTATCTTCAGCTTTATGTCCTAAGTCAGATTATGATATTGAGTACATGTCTAGAGTTTCATATTCCAATGCAGTTGGTTGTCTTGTGTATGCCATGGTTTGTTCTCATCCTGATTTATCTCATATACTTAGTGTTGTTAGTAGATACATGACTAATCCTGGAAAAGAGCATTGCAAAGTAGTTCAATGGATTTTCAGATATTTGTGTGGCACTTCTAATGCTCGTTTGCAGTTTGAGAATTCTAGAGATGAACTTGTTGGTTATGTTGACTTTGATTTTATTGGCGATTTGGACAAGAGGCGGTCTCTCACAGGTTATGTTTTCACTATTGGTGGTTGTGCTATTAGTTGGAATGCAAGTTTGCAAGCTACTGTAGCCTTATCTACCACTGAAGCAGAATATATGGCTATTTCTGAAACTTGTAAAGAAGCTATTTGGTTGAGAGGTTTATACACTGAGCTTTGTGAAGATAATTATTGCACTACTATATTTTGTGATAGTCAGGGTGATATATGTATTACAAAGGATCAGATGTTCCATGAAAGAACAAAGCACATTGATGTGAGATATCACTTTATTCGAGGTGTTATTACTCAAGGCGATGTCAACGTGTGCAAGATAAGTACTCATGATAATCCAGCTGATATGATGACAAAGCCAGTACCTGTTACTAAGTTTAATCTTTGCTCAAGCTTAGTTAGTATTACAGTTTAGTCATTGAGACTAATTGGTGTATGGTGATTTTTATCTTTTTGTGGAGATATTTTGGTGATTGATGATTCTTCATTATGCTACAAGAGGAAATTCGTCTCAAGGTGGAGATTATTGATATTATGATTCGAATTTTCTAATATAAATGAGTTCGAATTAGTTTCCATATTAGTAGATAAGTTTCCTACTTGGACTCTAAGTCATTTACCCCTTTATATACCTCTTGTAAGCCGCACAGGGAGAGTTGACGCCTCATTGTAATCCCCTGCGATTTGTAAACACTCCTCATATAGTGATCATCACCGGTTGGCGCCTGTGGTTTTTTTCCGCAAGAGTTTTTCACGTAAAAATTTGTGTCTCCTTTTGTCTCTATTTTTCTAACAAGAAGTTCGTGTTAAGATGGAATTGGTCCGGATCTGGTCTTGTTTTAGCTGTAGCCTATTTCTCCTCTAGGTCCTCATTCTGTAGCAGATCTATGGGTTTAATTGTTGGCTTTGATTGATTCGTCGACTTTTGCAAAGATCTGCAGATTTATCTCATAGATTTCACGTTGTGATGAGGTTTATTGTTGGTTGCTGAGTATCTGAGTATGAATGTATGATGTCGAATTATCTATATAGATAGTGTCATAAATGTTACTCCACTCTTCTCTTGTTGGAAATCAATGGGTACTGCAATGTTGGAGTAAAGTAAATTGACCTGTGCGATCATCTAATATTGTTCTAAGCTGGGTTATGTTGATAGCTGATGTTATGCGTAATAAGATTATACATCAAAGTGAACATTGGCTTCACAATATTGATACTTCCCTCGGTTAACTTTCACTTCCTGGGTTTGCCCTTTGGTTCGAGGGCCCGAGAGATGAGGAATCATCACTATGAATGTTATAGGCAATATTGGATATAGTTCTGACAAGAAGACCAGGCATTACCTGCCCAACAAGTTCAAGAAGTTTGTGGTGCACAATGTCTCTAAGCTGGAGCTGCTCATGATGCACAACAGGTATATATGCATTTTGATCTTCATCAAGCTGATTGATTTTGAGAGCTGCTACTCTCTCCCGCGTTCAGTGTTATGTCAAGTATTTGCTAATACTGTATCTTTCTGAAACAGGACCTACTGTTCTGAAATCGCACATAACGTGTCCACAGAGAAGTTTGACATTGTGGTCACCAACAAGCTTGCCAGGCTTCGTAGCCAGGAGAACGAGTGAAATATTTTGATTAGTAGTAGTTTTGGATTAGTTCACCTATAGTAGACTTGTCCTGCATCAGAAATTCTATTTTCCTTTCTGTTTGCTTCAGGATTCGATATTGTTAACCATCTTGCTATCGGTAATGATTTTGACTATGGCAATGTATGATTACCACCCTACAATCTCGAGTATGGCAATTTATTTTGATGTGAAAGAATGTGGATTGCCCCTGTTTATCAGCAATGGAAAAATTATGCTAGCCACTTTTGTTTGCTTTTGCAATTGTTAGCAGTAGTTAGCAGGGCACTGCAATGTAGGATAGTTTGTTTCGTACTATGAAAGGTTTTGGAGTTCTTATTCATCTTGCAGTCTGCTAATTAGAAATTGGGAAATGAGCATTGTCACCTGAAGTTTGATCCTGCGCATGGTATGGCAATATGAGAATTTTTATCTTGTGCTTTGACATGTCATATATGAACCTTATAAGGCTATGCCTGTTCAGTTTCTGAGCTCCATTAGCAGTGCACTCAGGCCAAGTTGTGCTAAAATGCTTAACAGATTCACTCGGTATTTGTAGTCATCCTCTGGTTGTCACAGTGAGCAGTGTGTCTTGCCGCTTCCCCTTATCTCTGTTAGATGTGTATTTTACAAGGGATTCTTTACATATACGCCACATATGTACTTGTATATATATTGACTCATTGACCTCATATTGAATACAAGCGCTATTCATAATATGGTATCATAACAAATCTACAGTTTGTTATGTATATTGGCTCATTGGCCTCATATTGACTACAAGCGCTATTCATAATATGGTATCAGAGCAAATCTAGGGTTTGTTTTCATCGAGCTGCCGCTGTGTTTTTCTTCCCGCCACTGCTGACTTCGCCGCTTCACTTGCTGTTGCCGCCGCCGCCACCCGAGCTCGGCCGCTGCCTCGTTCTCCTTGGCGTCGCCTCACTCTTCATCAGCGTCGTCTCATCGAGCCCGACTCCGCCCGAGCTTCGGCCACCGCCACATCCTCCTCGGGGTCGCCTCATCGAGCCCGACGTTGCCGCCCGTCGACGTCGCCCCAATCGGCGCCGGATCTGGACGTTGACGTTGCCCCAATCGTCGCCCGACGCCATCGCCCGGACGCCACCAGGGAGTCGCTGAGGATTCCGCCGTTGCCTTTACTCGGGCCGCCTCCACTCAGGACGTCATCGTTGGCGCCGACGCTACCATGGCCTCACATCGCCCATCGCCGCCATCGACGCTGCCACAGGGGAACCCTAATTCCCCCATGCATGTGCGTTCGTTTGGGCCTCGCAGTCCTTTTGTTTGGGCTTTGGGAGTTTAAGTAAGTCGATGACCCGAAGAAAAAAAGTACGTCGTTCTAACCGCCACGCCATCCAGCGCCGCCTACCAATGAGCATTGTTTATGTAACTCATTGTCTAGTGATCTTCGATGGTATCAATTATAGGGACTAGTTTCAGCACATACGCCTTCATATGCGTGATCAACGTCTTTGGGATTTTCTCATCGACGAGTTGTCTTGTCCGCCTCGCCCTGTTCCACATGTTGAGCTCGTGCTTCCGAATGATGCTTCCGAAGACACTCGTAAAGGGATATCTGCTGCTTTTGAGAATGTCATGGAGACCTTTCACACTCAGTATACTGCCTACAAGACATAGATTGATGAGGATGTTCGTGCCTCTGCTATTCTAGTTGCTAGCATGGAAGTTCATCTCACTTGGGATGTGGTTGGCTTGACCTCAGCACAGTTGATGTGGGAGCATCTACGCAATCGCTATGAGAAGTCTGGTGATTCCTTGTATCTTTTTGTTGTGCGTCAGGAGCAGTCGCTGTAGCAGGAAGATGCCTGTGTGGACGAGTTCTATGCCCAGTTGTCTGCGATATGGCGTCAGATTGACTCTTTAGGACCAGATGTTTGCCATACTTGTCAATGCTATCAGCGTCAGTAGTTTCACCTAGAGCTTCGTCGTATCTACGACTTCTTGACATGTCTTCGGGCTGAGTATGAGCAGAATCGTACTCAGTTACTGGCACGACATCCTCATGTGACTTTGTTGGAAGCCTTTGTAGCTGTTCATGCCGAGGAGATTCGTGTCGACATGTGGCGATAAGCGTCGACATGTGGCGATAAGCATCGACATGTGGAGCAGTTCTGCTACAAAAGAAGAAGGATTTACATCATGGTGGTCTTCCTCCGAAAGGCACTAGTGGTTCCTCCTCTCAGCGGAGCTCTGATGTTTCTGATTCTCAGGAGTTTCTCACCCTGCTGCGTCGTATGGCTGCTTCTGCACCGTCTAGTTCTGTTGGTTCTGCTGCACAATCTTCTAATGAGAGACCACCTTCTACTTTTCATCAGGTCTATCACCTTGGATTCTTGACTCTAGTGCTTCCTTTCATATGACATCTGATTCCACCAGTCTCACTTTCATTCGTCCCTTAGCTATCCCTATCACTGTTCAGACTACAGATGGTACCTCTCTTTTTGTCGCGGGACGAGGAACTCTTTCGAATTCCTCTTTTCATATTCCTGCTATTTCTCATATTCCCAAACTAACCATGTAGCTCATATCTGTTGGTCAGCTCACTGATCATGGTTGTCGTATTATTCTCGATTCTAATTCTTGTTGTGTTCAGGATCGACGCACCGGGACTCTGGTTGGTTCTAGCCCTCGCCGCCGTGACTCACAGCGTCTTTGGGAGCTTGACCGGCTTCATCTTCTTTCCGCTGCCCCTGCCAATCTTGTCGCCTCCACCGTCGCCGTTGCTTCTGCTGCATCCTCCACTGCGTCTTTTGCTTAGTGGCATCATCGTTTGTGACATCTTTGCGGGCCGCGACTATCTTCTTTACTTCATCATGGTCTTTTAGGGTCTGTGTCTAGTGATGTTTCTCTAAATTGTCAGGGTTGTAAGTTTGGTAAACAACTTCAACTTCCTTATTCTTCCGGTAAGTCAGTGTCACAGTGTCCTTTTGATCTTGTTCATTCTAATGTATGGGGTCCGACCCATTTCGTTTCGAAAGGAGATCATCGATATTATATCATTTTTATTGATGTTTTTTTTCTCGCCATATATGGATATACTTCATGTCATCTCGTAGTGAGGTTTTATCCATCTACAAGACTTTTGCCACCATGATTCGTACTCAATTTGATTCTCTTATTCATGTCTTTCATGCTGACTCTGCTGGAGAATACTTGTCAGGAGTCCTTCGTGGTTTTCTTGCTGAGCAGGGCACCTTCTCACAGTTTTTCTGCCCTGGTGCTCATGCCCAGAACGGTGTGGCTGAACGGAAGCATCGTCATCTTCTTGAGACAACTCATGCTCTTATGCTTGCTTCTGCTGTCCCCCCACACTTCTGGTCTGAGCCTGTTTCTACTACCACTTTCCTAATTAATATTCAGCCTTCTTCTGCTCTTTAGGATGGGATCCCAGTTGAGCGTCTCTGTGGTAAGACTCCTGACTATTATAGTGCCTCTTTGGGTGGGTGTGTACTATGTTCTTCTTGCCCCTCGTGAGTGCACCAAGTTGATCGCTTAGTCTGTGGAGTGTATTTTTCTGGGCTATAGCACTGAGCATAAGGGATATCGTTGTTGGGATCCTATTGGCTGACGGATGCGGGTTTCTCGGGATGTCACTTTTGATAAGTCTCTTCCTTTCTACCCTTGTCCTTCTCCTTTCACCATTCCAATATCTCTTGTCGAGCCTATTTTTTTCTAACTTTTCCTGCCACTCTCATAGTCACCACAACTCCATCACATCCTTTGACCTCTACGGCGCCTCCTCCACCGTCTCCTTTGCCACTGCCATTCTCTTCAAAGGCTCCTCCTGGCCTTGTTCCTTCTTATCCTCTCTACTACACTCGTCGTCCGCGAGTTAGGGATTCTCCTGATGCATCATCTTCTTCTGATGGGTCATCTTCTCCGGCCTCTCCTCCTCGATATGCTCTTTGTGATCATCGGTCTATTCGGCCTCCTGCGGGCTTTTGTTTAGCGACTCTTGCCGAACCGACTTCTTATCGTGATGCTATTGTTCATCAGGAGTGACAGCATGCGATGGCAGAGGAGATTGCTGCCCTTGAGTGTACTGGCATGTGGGATCTTGTCCCACTTCCCGCGCATGTTACTCCTATCACGTGCAAGTGGGTCTACAAGGTTAAGATCCGCTCTGATGGTTCTCTTGAGCGCTACAAGGCTCGTCTCGTGGCACGTGGTTTTCAGCAGGAGTATGGTCGTGATTATGATGAGACTTTTGCTCCTGTGGCTCACATGACCACTGTTAGTACTCTTCTTACTATGGCGTTTGTTCGAGCGTGGTCCATCTCTCAGCTTGGTGTTAAGAATATCTTTCTCAATGGTGAGCTGCGTGAGGAGGTTGATATGCAGCCACCACCGGGGAATTCTGTTCCTGATGGTATAGTTTGTCGCCTTCACCGATCTCTTTACAGCCTCAAGCAAGCTTTTCGTGCTTGGTTTGATCGTTTCTCTTCTATTATCACTACAGCTGGTTTCTCTACAAGTGCTCATGATCCTGCTCTTTTTATTCACACTTCAGCTCGTGGTCGGACGCTTCTCCTTTTATATGTTGATAATATGATCATTACTGCAAATGATTCTCAGTACATCACTTTTGTCAAAGAGCGTCTTAATGAGCAGTTTCTCATGTCTGATCTGGGTCATCTTCGCTATTTTCTTAGAATTGAGGTTATTTCTACGCCTGAGGGCTTCTATTTGTCCTAAGAAAAGTATATTCAGAACCTTCTTGATCGTGCTTCTCTTACGAATCAGCACACCGCTGATACTCCTATGGAGCTTAATGTTCATCTTCGGCCCACTTACGGTGAGGCTCTTACTGATCCTACTCGCTATCGTCACCTTATTGGGAGTCTTGTTTATCTGAGTGTCACTCGTCCTGATATTTTGTACCCTATGCATATCTTGAATCATTTTGTTTCTACTCCCACTCAACTCTACTATAGTCATATTCTTTGTGTTCTACGATATCTTCGTGGAACCATCACTCGTCGTCTGTTTTTCTCTTGTTCCAGCTCTTTACAGCTCCAAGCATATTCTGATGCTACCTGGGCTAGTGATCACTATAATCTCTAGTCTCTTTCTGCCTATTGTGTTTTTCTTGGTGATTCACTCATTGCTTGGAAGACTAAGAAGCAGACAACAGTTTCTCGTTCGAGTGCTGAGGCAGAGTTGCGGGCTATGACTTTGTTGACTATGGAGGTTACTTAGCTACGGTGGTTACTTGAGGATTTTGGTGTTTTTGTTTCAGCACCAACTCCTCTTTCGTCTGACAGTGCAAGGGCTATTAGTATTGTTACAAATCCGGTGAAGATGAGCTTACAAAGAATATTGGTGTTGATACTTCCTACATGCAGACCCAGGTGCAGAACCAGATTGTTGCTCTTCAGTATGTGCCTTTAAAACTTCGATTGGCAGACTTCTTCACAAATGCGCAGACTAGAGCTCAGCACAGCTTCTATCTCTCCAACTTAATGTTGTTGATCCACCATAAGTTTGAGGGGGTGTTAGATGTGTATTGTACAAAGGGTTCTTTGCATATATATATCACATATGTACTTATATATATATTGGTTCATTGACCACATATTGAATACAAGCGTTATTCATAACAATCTTCATGTGTGTTGATGCATGTTTTATTTAATTTGTTTGGAGTTAAAATTTCGAACGTGGGTAAAAAAATGGCACAATATGACCAAAAATATATATAAATAAAAGTACAATATAACTAAAATCAATTTATTAAACTGTTATAAGTTAAGTAATACAAAAAAAATTACAAGTCACAAAACAAGGATAGTGCGGTTTTTCTATAAAGATCATTTTTATTTCTAGAGTTGGAGTCAACTTTCCAACTAAACATCCTATCAAACCGCTTAAATTTTTCATAGGAGTGGATTTAAAAGTAAAACTGAAGGTGGAGCTAGAAAAACTTATAGTAGAATTATACCAAACAGACCCAGTAGATCAGCAACGTACTATCTTGTTCGCTGGAGACTGCAATGTATCACGTCACGAGAAAAAATCATACAAACTTGCATGGGCCTGAGAACGGTGAATGCAGCCCATTACTTTAACAGCCAAACTCGAAAGCCCGTGAAAACCCAGGGCCGCTCGTCGCCAACCCGTCCTACTCTCTCTCGCTGTAATCTGGGCCTCGGCCTGCCACGCATCCCCGCCCCTCACCACCTCGCCGCCATTTGCGGGCCCCGGGACCTCCCGATTCCCGACCTCGTCCTAGGGTTTCTCTCTCTCCTCCCAATCGAATCGGAATCCATGGAGTCGTCGCGGTCGCGGAAGCGCACGCGTCAGGAGTGGGACGGCGCCGGCGCGCCGCCGCCGGAGCGGGATGTGGTAAGCGATGCTTTGCTTGGGGGTACTTACGCCCAGGGTTAGGTTTCGGGGATTCGGGGTTGTGCTGACGTGGATTTGGCCGCGCCGTCGGTGCTGCAGGTAGCGAGGGGCGCCGCATCGCCCCCGTGGAGGGACGACGACCGCGACGGCCACTACGTGTTTGATCTCGGCGAGAACTTGGCCCGCCGGTGTAAGCACCCGCCTCTTAGTTCTGTCGTTAAGCTCCTCGAGCTCCCGTGCACGTGTATATACTTATTTATGTGCATACTTTTTGACGACTAATGGTGGATAAATACTTGTTTATGTTTGCACAATTGTGACTAATTGTGGTGTTTATTTGTGCTTTGTTTGAGTGGTCGTAGATCCTCTTTGGAACTGGCGCTTGTTTGTTTAGTTAGTTGTGTTGTTGTATTACACGGCTAAAGTTCACCTCCACAATCGCATGCGTGATTTGTATTGTTACATCCCCTTGTATATTACATGTTAATTATGTTTTAGGCCAAAGTGGATGAATGAAGCAAGGTTCACATTCGAATATGCAACTTTTGTGGTTATATTAGTATATAAACTTCATGTGCTTATGTACTTTGCTTTGTTCCTGGTATTTATTGGCGATTGGTCTAAGTCGGAACTGTAAATACTGTAGTTTTGGTAGCTGTGAAAGTTTTGCATGATTGTTTGTTGACAGTTTCCTTTTTGGTTATGCAGATAAAATCTTGAGCAAAATGGGAGAAGGTTCGGATTTTCTGCAATCCGTCTTCTTCTCATGTACTCATGTTTTATCTATTATTCTAATGAAGAGCAATGCGGGTTGGATTTTCATAGGTACTTTTGGGCGTGTTTTGGAATGCTGGGATCGAGAAACACGTGAATATGTTGCAATAAAAGTTATTCGGAGCATCCGTAAGTACCGGGATGCTGCAATGATTGAGATCGATGTGCTCAATCGCCTTGCAGAAAATGAGAGATACAGATCACTGTGAGTATCTCAAAAATACTTAATCCCTAAATCTTACTCTTTTCTATTTCTCACTTGATGTTGATTGTTCTTTGATGTCCAGCTGTGTCCAAATTCAAAGATGGTTTGACTATCGCAATCATATATGCATTGTAAGTCCCATTTTTTGTTCATTTATGTTAGTTCTACAAATCAATTCCAATTTTCAGCTGTTGATATGTTCACTTGCAATTACATTAACGCATCACTTTCCTGCTTATATGCCTTGTTTGTTGACAATTATTTTATTGGTCCTTCCAATACCTCTTACTCATACAAAATGAGAGATGCTGCTACACACAACATGATAATGTACTTGTAATAAGATCTGCATGCTCATAAAACAGTTGCTGCTCTTTGCTCATGAAGGTTCCCTGATATGGAGACAAATTAAAGATATTTTTTATTCAATGGATATGAATGGTTTTGTCAGGTATTTGAGAAGCTTGGGCCAAGCTTGTATGATTTTCTAAAGAGAAATAGATACCAACCTTTCCCTGTGGAACTTGTGCGGGACTTTGGACGGCAACTGTTGGAATCTGTAGCATGTGTGTGATTGCTTGATTCTGCATATCCGTTCTTAACAAATTTGGTAGTTGCAGTTTCATTCTTCTCTTGTTGCGAAGGGGGCATGCTTGACCATCTTTTCCTTTCTTTCTTCTAAAATAGATATGCATGAATTACGCCTTATTCACACTGATCTGAAGCCAGAAAATATACTGCTTGTGTCTTCTGAGTATATAAAGATTCCAAGTTCCAAGGTACCTAATCTCAACCAATTTTGTAGTGATCATCTGCTATTTTGAAACTAGGCATACGGTATTAGCAGTTATCTTGAATGATCACTTGGGGTTGTACAGAAGAATTCACAAGATGAGATGCATTTCAAGTGCTTGCCAAAGTCGAGTGCCATAAAGCTGATAGATTTTGGTAGTACCGCCTTTGATAATCAGGAACATAACTCGATTGTTTCTACGAGGCATTACAGGGCACCTGAAATAATCTTAGGTAAATTGGTTATTCTTAAAGGTTTGCTTTCGCTTTATCTTGTTTGAGGTATAGGTTATCCTTACAGTGAAGATTTCTGTGCTCTTGAATATGCTCCTACAGAGCAGAACACATATGCAATTTAAAATTCTAGGAATCCAAGTCTTGATGCATTCCAGTTGGTACTGTCTTATGTATTTCTAAATGACAAAACTCATTGAGAAGGAAAACTTATTGCCTTGGCTAATAGGAAAGCCCTTTTAAATTTGACCATTATTATACCAGTGACGGAAGATACAATGACACTCATTTTACTGACATGTCATTGGTTTATTGTTTTATGTACTAGTTGGTTATGCAGATTAGTAACTGTACATATTATTTGTGATCTTTTTGGGCACTTGACCGTTTTTTCATTTCTTTCTTTCTTTTTAGCTTGGCAAGATTTTAGAGATGGGTCATGTCTTCCTGATGAGATAAGAGAGTTTGTAGGATGTATATATCTAGTGCTACTTATGCTATAGAATAATTATGTTCGTTTGTTGGAGTCTAGTTTGGACATGCCCCTTAACATAGGAGCTTGAAGATTGAATTACATTGAAGTACTGGCAGAATAGATATTTGATTCGTCTTTCCCCTTCCACTATGGTCTGTCTTAGAACATATTCAGTTTTGTAATTGATGGTTGTGGCCCTAACGAGACCGTACATCTTATGAAAATAGTGGCTGTATTTTATTAGGTGTTTTTGGTCTAAAGTGTACAATGCTCAACCTGAAACCTGCACAATGCTCAAGTTATGCTACTGTACTAATAAATTTGATTAGACTGACCTCTGTTGTTTCTGTGCTGAATAAGAGTTGATCTTTTCTCCTGTTTCATTAATGGTGAGACCAACTGCTGTGGTAGTTACTAATGGTTCTACTGCCAGAGGAGAATCTTGAGTTCTGATGTTGTTGAATATTCCTATGGCAGGCTTAGGCTGGGGTTTCCCATGCGATACTTGGAGTGTTGGTTGCATCCTCGTTGAGCTGTGCTCGGTTAGATTGCTTGTCATGCCTATGTTTTCTCTTTCACCTTAGTCTGTGTGTTCCTAACCAATAACCATAAACATTTTTAGGGGGGAGCATTGTTTCAGACACATGAGAACCTGGAACACCTAGCAATGATGGAGAAGGTTTTGGGACCACTACCAGAGCACATGATACGGAAAGCCAGGTCTGTTATTCATGGTACCGTTAATTTGATGATCGTTTTCTCTTCCCCTTGTGTACCTCCAACACTGCATTGTGTGTTCAATTTAGCTTTTGAGAAGCAAATTTTCTTTATTATCTTGAGAGAGTGAACTATATCTTTTCTCTCTTTTCTGCTTATTAAATCTTCATTCTTATCAAACTTTTCAAGTAAGTGGCGCGTTCTACGTGCAAAGTAGAACCCTTGATTTTGCCTGTTGTCTGAGTTTTGTGATATCTCACAATTGCATGGTATTTCTTATGTTTTTATTGTTAGAGATATATGTATAGTATGTTATTCCCCATTGTTACGAGGGGTTATTTGCATATTTACCCATATACTTTGTCTATATATATCGGCGCTTTGGCCTCCTGGAAATACAAGTTGTTATTCTAACATGGTATCATAGCCCATTAGGGTTACCTCTCCCGGACGCGCAACTCGTCCTCCCCTGCCCTAGCCGCCGCCGGCGGCTTCTTCGCTGCCATCGACGCTCGCGTGCTGCGCCTCCCTCCCGTGTACATCCCCGTGGATTCTTGATTCCGGAGCATCTTTTCACATGACCTCTGATTCTTCCACTCTGTTTTTCGTTACACCTCTTGATTCTCGTGTCAGTGTTCTTACTGCTGATGGTACCTCTCTTTCTGTCTCTGGTCGAGGACCTCTTAGCAACTCATCTTTTCATTATCCTTCTGTTGCTCATGTTCCTCACCTAAACATGCAGCTTCTTTCTCACAAGGCGACATCGACCTTCGTTGTCGGGTCATCCTTGACTCTGACTCTTGTTGTGTTCAGGACCGCCACACGGGGGCTCTGCTGGTTCTGGCCCTCGGTGCCTTGACTCACAAAGATCTCCGAGCTTGACTTGCTTCACCTTCCTTCCACGCCACCGCCGCCGCCTCCTCTCCGCTTCTACCACTCCGCTTTACAGCCTCTTTCCAAAGCAGTGACATCACCGCCTTGGTCATCCGTGTGGATCTCGTCTGTCATCTTTAGTTCGTCGTGGTCTTCGGGTCTGCCTCTCGGAGACGTGTCTTTAGATTGTCGGTGTAAGTTAGGAAATAGATTCACTTTCCCTATTCTCATAGTAGTCGTTGTCTCAGTCATTCTTTCATCTGGATGTTTGGGGTCCGGCTCCCTTTCTTTCGAAAGAGGTCATCGATATTATATCATTTTTATAGATGACTTCTCTCGCCACACTTGGATATACTTTATGTCTTCTCGTAGTGAGGCCTTGTCTATCTATGAACAACTTGCTACTATGGTTCGCACAAAGTTCTCCACTCCTATTCGTATCTTTCGTGCTGACTCTGCTGGTGAGTACCTCTCTCGTTACCTGCGCAGCTTCCTTGTTGAGCAGGGCACTTTCGCTCTGTTCTCTTGTCCTAGTGTTCATGCTCAGAATGGTGTCACTGGGCGAAAGCATCGTCACCTCCTTGAGACGACTCGTACACTGATGATTGCCGCTTCTATTCCACCTTACTTTTGGGCTGAGGCTATTTCCACTGCCACCTATCTCGTCAACATTCAGCCCTCTTCTACTCTTCAGGGTGCGATCCTTGTTGAGCATCTCTGTGGTCTTCTTCCAGACTACTATGCCCTTCGTCTGTTTGGCTGCGTGCTACGTTCTCCTCGCACCTCGAGAACGCACCAAATTGACTGCTCAGTCTGTTGAGTGTGTTTTTCTGGGATACATTGATGAACACAAAGGCTATCGGTGCTTGGACCCTGTTGGTCGACGGATGCGGATTTCTCGGGATGTGACTTTCGACGAGTCCCGTCCCTTCTACCCACGTCCTGCCTCTCCTTCGGTTTCCTCTGTGGAGTCCCTGTCTTTTTTTACTTTTCCAGATACACCCATCTCTGTCTTGCCCTCGTCCACCCGTCCCACTGAGTCTTCACATATACCTCATGAGGCCTCTCCGTCGTTGTCGCCGCCTGCTTCGTCTCGTGCGGCTCCTCAGGCTCCTCCTACTCTCTTCTACACTCGTCGACCTCGTATTGAGGATCTTCCAGATGAACCATCTTCCTCTGATGTTTCATCTTCTCCTGATGCTCTATCTTCCCCTGATGGGTCATCATCTCCTCGCTACGGTCTCCGTGATCGTCAGTCGATTCGGCCTCCTGCCCGTTTTGGTTTTGCTGGTGCAATTACCATGAGATCTGCTCTCCACCGGATGTCGTTACACATCCTGAGTGGCAGCATGCCATGGCCGAGGAGATTGCTGCCCTCGAGCGTACTGGTACTTGAGATCTTGTTCCTTTTCCATCTCACTCTTGTCCCATCACGTGTAAGTGGGTCTATAAGATTAAGACTCGCTCTGATGGCTCTCTTGAGCGCTATAAGGCGTGTCTTGCTGCTCGTGGCTTCCAGCAGGAGCATGATCGTGACTACGACGAGACTTTTGCTCCTGTGGCCCACATGACCACTGGCCGCACTCTTCTTTCGGTGGCGTATGTTCGCCATTGGTCTGTTTCTCAGTTTGATGTCAAGAATGCCTTTCTTAATGGCGAGTTGCGTGAGGAGGTCTACATGCATCCGCCACCTGGGTATTTTGTTCCTGAGGGCATGGTCTGTCGTCTTCGTCGCTCTCTCTATGGCCTTAAACAAGCCCCTCGTGCTTGGTTTTAGCGCTTCTCCTCTGTGGTCACTGCTACTGGCTTCTCAGCTAGTGATCATGATCCTGCCCTTTTTGTCCACACTTCGTCTCGTGGTCGGACTCTTCTTCTGTATGTTGATGATATGATCATCATCAGAGATGATTCTGAGTACATTTCCTTTGTCAAGGCTCGTCTGAGTGAGCAGTTCCTTATGTCGGATCTTGGTCCTCTTCGTTACTTTCTTGGGATTGAGGTTACTTCCACGCCAGATGGTTTCTTTATGTCCCAAGAGAAGTATATTCAGGATCTTCTTGATCGCGCCTCTCACTCGATCAACAGATCTTGTTGAGACTCCCATGGAGCTCAACGTTCATCTCCAGCCCTCTGATGGCGAGCCTCTTTCTGATCCGACTCGCTATCGTCATCTTGTTGGGAGTCTTGTCTACCTTGTTGTTACTCGTCCGGATATTACTTATCCAGTCCACATTCTGAGTCAGTTCGTCTCTGCTCCCACTCAGGTCCACTACAGCCACCTTCTTCGAGTTCTGCGATACCTTCGTGGGACTATCTCTCGCCGCCTCTTCTTTCCGCACTCCAGCTCGTTACAGCTTCAGGCTTATTCGGATGCTACTTGGGCTAGCGATCCCTCTGATCGTCGGTTTATCTCTGCTTACTGTGTTTTTCTTGGTGGTTCACTCATTGCCTGGAAGACGAATAAACAGACTGCAGTATCCCGTTTGAGTGCAGATGCTGAGTTGCGAGCTATGGGTCTCTTGACGGTAGAGATTTCTTGACAACAGAGATTACTTGGCTACGGTGGTTACTTGCGGATTTTGGTGGTTCTGTCACTACACCGACTCATCTCTTAACAGACAGTACAGGTGCTATCAGTATTGCCCGTGACCCTGTGAAGCATGAGCTCACCAAGCATATTGGTGTTAATGCTTCCTTCATGAGGTCTTGTGTGCATGATCAGGTGATTGCTCTTCAGTATGTGCCTTCTGAGCTTCAGATAGCGGATTTCTTCACGAAGACCCAGACTCGAGCACAACACGGCTTCTATCTCTCCAAACTCAGTGTTGTTGATCCACCATGAGTTTTGAGGGGGGTGTTAGAGGTATATATATAGTTTGTTATTCCCCATTGTTATGAGGGGTTATTTGCATATTTACCTCCTGTACTTTGTCTATATATATCGGCTCTTTGGCCTCCTGGAAATACAAGTTGCTATTCTAACATTTATCACGTGTAATCCAACCGTTTTTTGCTTATACTTGATTTTTACAGTCATTAGTCATTTACTTGTTTACTGCTCACTAGTAGTCTTAGCTTACATCCCTTTTGTATTGATTTATCCATGGTTCTCATAAAGGTAAAATTTGCAAGCATGTGCAGGAATTCTTCTCCTAAACAAATCACGTGCATGTTGTGTTGCTTTTGCTAATTAGACCTCCTTAGTTTTTTTTAACAATGAAATTGTTCGAAACCTGTACAGCCTTCTTTTAGCTTAGAGAGCATTTAGGCCTACGATATGCTGTCCAGTATTGGCTTGCAATTCGCTGTTTTTTCTTTTTATATTTTTATACTCATTTGTCGTACTTACGTCTGTACATCACCTGGAATATGCAGTTCATCAGCTAAGAAGTATTTTAGGCGAGGGACACGTTTAAATTGGCCTGAAGGTGCTGTTTCAAGAGAAAGCATCAGAGCAGTCAGAAAACTAGATCGGCTAAAGGTTTCGGTTCCCTTGATTATGTTTTTTCTTTGCCATGCTTATCTATCATTAAAATTATGTTTTCAAATTTTCAAAAAAAGTAATGCATTTTTCTTGTCCCTAGCCTGGATTCTTATTTTGTTTGCTACTAGTAAAATGTTTTTGGACATGTATAGATAAGTTACTTACATATGTAACTGCACATGGATAGATAAGTGTTCCTCCTCTGGCTGAGGCTTATGTGCGCATTTATAAATTTTTATTATATGGCTTATTTGGGCTTGTTGGACTGCAAATCGAAAAAAGTAAATATGTCCCACTTACCTTTGTTGGGGCTGATCTGGCTCATGTACTGGTTTCTGTTTCATTCAGTGAGATAGTAATGTTATTTTGTAGTTCTATTAATCTGGAATATTAGGTGTTGGGCTACTGGCTAGTAGAATTATTACTTCAAACATTTTTTAAGAGAACGTGCGAATGTAATCAAATATGAGAACAAAAGTTGTGAACTATGAAGATGATTCAGCTTACATGTCTGGAACATTATGGACTGAAACTTCAGGACTTGGTTTCGAGGAATGTTGATCATTCAAGGACAGCGCTGGCGGACTTGCTATATGGGCTTTTAAGATTTGAACCTTCGGAGCGTCTTACTGCCCAAGAAGCTCTAGACCATCCATTCTTCAGAAATCCAACATGACTATTTGAACGTGCTTTGACCCTGCCCCTGGCAATATGTACACCAAGAACAAGGTCTGGAGGGGGCACAAGGACATTCGTTATAAAGCAGAATGCCTTTGGCTAATCTGTACCATAAAAGTTCTGTAAGCTGAGCTACAACGCTTGTGGTGGTGATAAGCTGTTGTTTCAGTCACCCAATGCAATGTACATTACCATTTCTTCTAGGAAGGTTAGTGTACCAGATGGCACATGTACATTGTGAGTTGTGGTGCACTGCGAGTCGCATTCCGATCCTCATGTCATAATCAAACACTACAATGACCAAAGCAGCTATAAAGGCCATCCAATTGCTGTATTTTGCCTGGTTTGTTTCTGCTCCTTGGATGAAATCGGTGGGAAGCTTACTTGAGAAATTGAACGATCTTTTGTGCCCAAATTGAATGATCTGCATGCCTTACCATGCTGTTGAAAGTTGAAACGTAACGGACGGCATGTGTTGCAGAAGTTGGAGATGTGGAACAAAAAGTGACATGCTTGGAACTTCGATTGTTGACTTCAAAAACCTCAAATGTGCTGAACACGTTCCTCTGATTTTCCAAAAGCAGAGGACACAGCCGGAGGATCCCATTCAGAAATTGCACGCTCCGAGAACATTGCTAGACTGTAATAAGTATGTCAGGTTGCTCAGATCAAAATCATATTTGAATGCCCATTCGGCTGGCCCTCAAAAGTCCTTCCTCGACTTTCACTTTTCCTTGGGAAGTAAAGCTGAGTTAGGACTTTTAATATGCATTTTTCTTCTTCATCACACTTCTTGGGCCACTTTATCTTCGGCCGTTGCAGAGTGCTCGTACTTTTCAATACCATTTCGTACCGTTTTAACTCTTGGAACAATACATTCCGGTATCAGCTCATATAGCGAGCACCGTAATATAATAATATATATTTATAAATATATATAATAACATATATTTATAAGTATATATGTTTAATTATATATATACTAAATTTCACTTATAATGTTACTCTAAATACATAGTAGTAGTATCAACTATAACATGTAATTCAATGAGTTCAATAGACAGTATTACCAATTCTGCTGGTATGACCAATGTTGCCTAGTATCAAGACCGGTATTGACCGGTTTTACTCTGTGCCGTTTTAGATAATAGAATGGTATATACTTATCAGTACTGGGACAGTATTGATAAGTTTAGTGCTTACCCATCCGTATCCCTTTCCGAGTCACAATCTCCTGTCGCTCCCTGGCTCTGTATCCTTGTTCGTGTTGTTTGGCTAGACGATGGCCACAGGACGAACACGGTGCCATGCCGTACGACGTGAGCATTCCGAGCTTCTCATGGATGGCGGTTTCCCTTCTCCTTTTTCGCGACATCCCTGATTGTGATGCAACACGCTAACCGACAACCGCTGTGACAAGCGACGCGCTCTGAAGCTTTCCTAGCGCAAAGTGTTCGATGCTGACTTGGGACGGGCGTACAGATCGACGCATCACGCTGATGTGAGCCGTTTAACGATTCCGGCCGGTGCATGCCGTGGCTTGAAGATGGTACGCGCGCATGCTAACATTGACGCCGTCCGTCGTGCCAAGCTGAACGGGATAGTTCGGTTTAAGAAATGAACTCATTCAAGTGTTTAATTGATTGAATTATAGCAAACGATTTCAGATGAGATAGTTCAAGCTAAAAGAATATTCCCCTTTTACGTTGTATCATCCCGTTCGATGTAATCAGCCGAACCACATGGTTCACCCTCTCGCTCTTGCCTCCGGCAACGCCCATGATAGCCACTAACGCCGTTCCGGCCAACCCGACAGGCTTCATCCACGGTCACCCGCATCACCTCGTGTTCCCGGGCATGCTGTGCAATACCCCAAACCAATTTTGGTTTTCATCCACGGGAGCTCACACCATGGTTTTCTTCCCCATGTCCAACCGAAACCACCGCCGCCATTGTCGTTCGTCACCCAGTGAGCCCCTTCTCGATTCCCCTTTACTCGAGCATCCCTATGTCACCCCCTTCCTTTCCCACCACCTGCTCTGGCTCCCCCTCCAGGTAGCTCGTCGCCACTGTCTGCACTGGTGACATCCCCTCACCTATCTCCCACCCTGCGCGTGCGCTATTTCTTGTTGGAAATAGGGACAATAGTTTTATTTCAGATTTGATTACGAGGTAAAGATCACAAATAACCAGAGGTACATAAATCGATACTAACAGCAGGCAACTCATTGCACTTCTAAACATACTCAACAAAATAATTACAAAAAAAAATGGTCGTACTATCAACTTACAGTCGAACGTGATGATGAACATGAAGCAATGCAGATTGTAAATATCGCAATGGAGCGAGTAGTCGTGGGATGCAGTGCAGAGAGCGGTCGCGCAGATGCGTTGCCTAGAAACCTTATTGCCGCCCCGTGCAGGTGAACTCTGCGACAATGGTTTGAAGATATCTGCTCAATCTCCTTCCCGGTGCACGCCAAGGAGAAAGGACGACTTGGTTCGACAGCTCAATTCCTTAGCATAGTTGATCTGAGAGAAAGATGAGAAAATGGAATCAATTGATCTCTCGGTTTGGACGTCTCCAGATCATTTTTAAGGCCGAGTCAGTTACTCTATAGTAACTAAATAATAAAGCTCGTATTAAACCACTGGTAACTGTTAATTCAAAATCAATTAATGGTCATTAAGCAGTGTTTATTGATCCTAATTGTACACTAGTCTAAAGCTTTGACCACTAGTCCATAGCTTCGACTAGTGTATTACGATCATACTAGTATAAGGATTTGACCAGATTATTTCGACCATACTGGTCTATGGCTTCGACCACAATGGTCTATGGCTTCGACTGATTATTTCGACCATACTGGTCTAGGCTTTCTACTACACTGGTCTATAGCTTCGACCAGATTATTTCGACCATACTAGTCGAGGCCTTCAACCACAATAGTCTTTGGCTTCGACCGGATTATTTCGACCGTACTAGTCTAATCCTTCGACCACACTGGTCTAAGGCTTCGACCAACTGGTCTAAGACCCCGGGTCTGAGACTTCGACCACCCTAGTCTAAGACTTCGAGCACACTGGTCTAAGACTTCGACTACACTAGTATAAGAATTTGCATGCTTTGAATTTTAGAAATAAATGGGCCTTTACACATATGTGCCCAATTCCAACATCTCCCCTTCCCCTTCCCTTTCCCTCTAGCACCATCGCCATGGACACACCACCGCCGTCGTTACCGGGAGTAGCTACTCCGCCATTGTGGTCTCTGCCTTCTACCACGCCACCACCACCCTGGACTCTGCTTCCCCGTGGGCACCCATTTTTAGGGGTCGCCCCATCCTCTCGGCAGCTCCCTCGCCGCCGGCGAGCCCACCCGAGCCATCTTTGTGCATCCTCTGTTTTCTTTGTGTTTCTCTCTGTGGCCAACTTCATCATCCAATCAAACAAAATCTTGTATCATATCATCCAATCAACCAAACATGCTCTTGTATCATTCCATTCAGGATCATTCGATTCCATCTTGTACCATCACATTTCATTCAACTTCATACCTCCATTCAAACACACCGGTGAATGAGCATTTCAAGAAGTCAAATCGGCCTTATTGCCTTAAAAAAGAGACAATACTCTTATTTTATGAAGAGAACCGGTGATTCAATTTGTGCATTTTATGACTATCGGATCCTTACCCTATGTAAAAAAAATCTAATGCTAAAGAATAACCTAACATCTAATCATCTCGTGCATCTTTTGTTTTGGATAAGTTGTTTTATGGTTTGTATTATCTATGACAACCCCTTATGACTTTATAGTGTTCCCTAGTTCTCTTTTAAAAATAAAATAAAAATAATTTTAATAGAATTAAAATAAAGATCCTTATAGAACACGTCTCAAATCAGGTCAGGAGTCTCGCGTACTTAACAGCACAGAAGGGACCGAGTGGCATTTCAAGGGCCCCACCAACGGAAAAATAAGTCATGCAAACTTGAGATTCGTGGCCTCGTTAATTACCCTCCTATAATGTACGCCACGAGTACGAACCAATTCTCATTCTGACATGAGTACCCCATCTGCTGATTGAGTGGACCGACAAAAAAAAGGCCATTAGTAACCAACTAGCAAAAGAAATAAATAAATAAGGAGAAAAACTATTAATCGAAGAAAAAGAAAAGAGTCAAGAAAAAAAATGGAAAGAAAAGGAAACGGCCGGCAGGCACCCATAGACAGCAAAATCTGCCAGCCTTCCATTCCTTTAAAACCCATCCCCAGACCATACCACTCATCATCTCCTCACACATATCCTCTCTCTCTAAGCGAGCGCGCGGCGACGATGGCACCAGCAAACGGCGGCGAGGGGTTCGAGGTGCCGAAGCTGGAGATCAAGTTCACCAAGCTCTTCGTCAATGGCGAGTTCGTCGACGCAGTCTCCGGTACGCACCTTCAATTTCGTCTCCCTCCCCGGCTTGTTCCTCCCTCCCATATGCCAAGCCTAGCAGCTTCTTGTCTCCGGTGCATGGACGCATTCCGGGTCAGGTTCACCGTTGCACGTACCGCTCACTGCATACCATGCTTTTGAGGAACGGAAATGCCCAGTTTTACCGGCCGTCTTCTTCTTCTTCTTCTTCTACGAAGCAAATTTAATTCTACGGAAACCATTCGGCTGGAAGTTAGACAAATCACTCCCTCCGTTAGTAAATCCCAGGGCAAATTTTGTTATTAGAAGGAATCCTTGGATAAATTTCAACTCGTGCGAGGTTGAAATTTAATCCGAGGTCCAAATCCCCCAGTGAGGCAGAGGCCAAGTGCGAGTGGTCCCAGAAACAGACAAGCTAGTTGCTTGCCTTGGGTTCAGGGATCAAGCTTGCCAGCGACATTTTAGGTACGAGTATCTTTGGGTTGTCACGAAATTAGCATCGCTTATTTATGGTTTCTTCTCGTGTGGTCGTGGGAAACGAGGTCAAAGGTGAGATTGCCTATGAAATTCACGGCTTGTTTGGTTTGTTACTACAAATCAAATTTTGATAGCACTAACAAAATTCAATGGCCACGCAGGCAATTAGAAAGCGAGGAAATTGCTCATCTAAATTTTATCTGAGATCCAAATAATTTTTTAATCAAATTTTAACTTTGCCAATGTTTTAACTAAACCAAATTTTAGATTTATTCGTTGAGGCCATGAAACAAAAAAAAAAGCCCTAACTACTACTCCAGCTGTTTGCAAAATAGATGAGATACTGACACCGCTAGATCTCAAGTACAGACTTTTCCTATTACTTTTTCCTATTTACTCTACGCGGGTAAAATTAAAGAGATTGCGAAAGTATCTATTTATTTTCATATAAATACACTAATAGTAGCAACATTACAAAAAGAAAGAAAAAATTGAGATGATAGGAGCTCCTTTCCGGGAGTAGCGTGTCCAAGGGGTGGTGATCGATGAGGACGTTACAGGCACTGCAGGAAGAAAGCGAGCGATGAGAGAGACGAGCAGAGAGATCGAGAGAGACGAGCAGAGGCAGATGCAGTCATATTATATGCACTGTTTGGCGTAGCAAGCAATTAATGCATTATTTCTGTTTTGATTGGACTCAAGACTCAATTAACAATGGTTCCAAAATAGCTTTGCCTCATTAGTGTACCGCTCTTCATCAGACAAGGCCTGGCTAGCTAGAAAGCTAGTACGAAAAAGGGAAGCCTGTTTAACATGCCAGAGTACACTAATTTTTTTGGGTCTAAGAATCCTTGCTGCGATTAGTGTTGAGTAATTTCCTGCTTGAGAATTAATGTAGTCATAATAAGAGGCGAGCACTACTAGGATATACTATACATGATCAGGATTTGTGACCTGTTATTTCGGGGGAATTTTACGAGTCTCTGCTGGCCTGGTGTCAAATCTGACGGGTACCTTTCGTGTATCCCGTCGATGTCGCAGCTTTTGTCTCGGAGAACGTCTCTAATTTTCTTTCGTGTCTTCGCTAGCTGTCCTCGAATTCATCGCATGGCTTATTGTCGTAGCTACAGCTAGACATAGACAGTACAACTAAAAACCTGAAGGTCCTCAAAGATTGGGAAGCGGTATCGAAGTGAGTGAAATGTGCTTTTGTATTCAAATTGTTCCTTGGATATTTGCGTCTCCTAAGCGTAGTCTTTGGGATTTTTATGGGCCACCACCACGCCTGTACTTTCAGTCGACCCCCTTCACTCCGTACGAGGTAGCCTAGAGCGAGGGTTTGTGTGCCCTGCTCTCTGGATATTTCACTCTTCGGTCGAGGTTGCTTTGGACGGTTTTCTGTACCTTCGCGTTGTGCGAAGGGATATTTGTACCCTCGATCGGACCTAGGTGTACCCTAGCTCGATGTCTTCCCCAGGTCGCTGGGCGGTGGATCGTCCCTACAACACTTATGTTTCATGCTTCGAATGATTTATTGACTGCTTCGTAAAAAAAAAAAGAAAAAAAAGGAATTAGATTGCCCATGCTTTGAACAAGCTTAATTTTGGATAGATCATATAGTAGGATAATTCGAGGAGGCATGGGAGTCTTCAGAAAATATATATTCTTTATTGTAAGGAGTTTGTTCATAAGATATCTCGATCCATGTGCATGTTTCTCTTAGTCCTCAGCATACATATAATGTATGAACAGTTTTAGTGTAAAGTCAATGCATTCTCGAAAAAGAAAAGAAAAGTTCAAATGTGAAGTCCACATGTTTAATTAGCACGTAAGTGGGGTTTGCATTTCGTGGTTCCACTTTAGTGTCATAACACTACGAGCATCACGATTAAACACGCAAGCAAAAACCACTCCCAACTAAGTGGGATAAGTCTTAACTTCGCCATCATCATCATGACAAAAACCAGAGACAAGGCCGTAAGGCAAAGCAGATATCAGCAGTCGTGCCAAGAAAAGTTTACTTAGATGCATGTACATATCAACGCACATTAATTGGACATGTAAAAAACTAAGTTGAAAAATAAAAGTCACCGGCTGCAACCGATCCATGCTAGCTTCTAGCCTAACCAATTAAGATATTTTGTCTAATCTTACAAGCAAAGCTAGCCTGGGCTGGATGTTCCTGAACCTCTGATCAATACGAAGAGCTAGATTATAGATAATCTTCAGATGGAGACAACCTAACCAACTGCATGCATGTGAAGGGAAAGAGACCATCTGGGTTGAAGTAGTCAATGCAACTTATAGTGCATTGGCATTAGGAGCGATCGTTACCGTTCGATCGAAAATCAAAGGTTTAAATTAATTACTACAGTGTTTTTCTACCGTGCATATATAGTATGCAAAGGATCCGGACCCGCACAACGAAGGTGATAAGAAATCACTAGTACTTTTCTGATGCAGGTCTGTGGCTTATTGCTAGATATGGATCACCGATCCAATCAGAAAACCCTGGCCCAGCTGATCACACACACACACACACACACACTGGCCCAGCTCTTGTCTGCATCTACATGCATGAGTGTCAAATGTTGAGCCCTGCGATGGGAGTTTACAGGCTAGGTATGGGTCCAGTGTCTTTTGTCACTATATACGGAGGATTGTTGTCGATGGAATCATATGAGAAATGAGTGATTGTTCTTTTAGATTGCAATCGTTTGGTTGGTATAATCATATGTTAAGGCTTAACTCATATGTCACGGGATCAAATCATAGAAATCACGGTGAAAAGAATTATAAAAAATAACCGTCGTAGTACGTAGCTGTAAGCAGGGACTAAACTCTGGCCATCAGCAAGATAAACGAGGTGAGACACCGGTTCGCCTATCCAACAATTGGCAAGGGTGTACTGACTGTTGTTTTAGAAGTAACTACAAGATGATGATCACAAATCAGAGGCATTATATCCGGAACAAAGGAAGATCTAGTTAATTCGGTCTAGCCATGTGAAAGCTAGCAAGTATTTACTGAAACCCTAAATTCTAGGTCCATCGTCCATGTGGATGTGCTGGGAATTTAAGCTTTCTAAACAAGACCTTAAGGGATGGCTAGCTTATTTATTGCTTAGACGTCATCGCTTCCGTTTTTAATTGCGACTAGAATATAGGACTAGATATAAATTAACAAGAAGTTGCTATCTCATTAGGTCCCCATACTTTTATGTGCAAGTAAGTTCAAGCTAGCTACAAGCATGTGACAATCAAGGTCATTTGATTACTCATAATCATTTGCTACTGGAGTACTCGCACGAGTCAAAATCTTCTTCCCTTTTCTTTCCCTCGGTGTGGTAAGTGTACGGTCCAATCTTGTTTTAAATTAAACTTTGCCTAGCATTATCTTCATAAATACCTAAGTTGGCCACATGAATATGTTATGATGACTTTGAGTAAAATTTTCAACAGAAAATTGACGGTTTACATACAGTCATACAATTAACGGGTCTTTTGAACACTCCCTGCAGGCAAGACGTTCGAGACCCGGGACCCGCGCACCGGCGAGGTGGCCGCCAGGATCGCCGAGGGAGACAAGGCCGACGTCGACCTCGCCGTGAAGGCCGCCCGGGAGGCCTTCGACAGCGGCCCCTGGCCGAGAATGCCCGGACGTGTACGTACACCCCTCTCTCTAACATTGCCGAAAACCAAAACCCGTTAAGGTAACGGGTCGAATCCGAAATCATCCAAACCCGATAGGACGATCCCCATTGCTACTTTGCTAGGCTAATTGGGCGTAACTCGGACGCATTTGCTAGGCCCATTAATTACTACTTTGAATTCAAATTATGCGTTCCTTTTCCCGCCAATAATGCCTCCGGGCGCGCGAGCAGGAGAGGGGCCGGATCCTGCACAAGTTCGCCGACCTGGTGGACCAGCACGTGGAGGAGCTGGCGGCGCTGGACACGGTGGACGCCGGCAAGCTCTTCCTGATGGGGAAGCTGGTGGACATCCCCGAAGGCGCGAACCTGCTCCGCTACTACGCCGGCGCCGCCGACAAGATCCACGGGGAGACGCTCAAGATGTCGCGCCAGCTCCAGGGGTACACGCTCAAGGAGCCCATCGGCGTCGTCGGCCACATCGTGCCCTGGAACTACCCCACCACCATGTTCTTCTTCAAGGTGAGCCCCGCGCTCGCCGCCGGCTGCACCATGGTCGTCAAGCCCGCCGAGCAGACGCCGCTCTCCGCGCTCTTCTACGCGCACCTCGCCAAGGAGGCCGGGATCCCCGACGGCGTCCTCAACGTTGTGCCTGGGTTCGGCCCCACGGCCGGCGCCGCCATCTCTTCTCACATGGACATTGACAAGGTTTGATTCCCTGTGTTCTCCGGAGCCAGCAGCACAATTTTTCAGTGATTGGTAGTGCACGAAGGCTGGCTAATTGTAGGTTATAGCTGATGGATGCCTCTTTTAACTTTTGATGATTTCAGGTCAGCTTCACCGGCTCAACGGAGGTCGGGCGGTTGGTCATGGAGGCAGCGGCCAAGAGCAATCTCAAGTCCGTCTCGCTCGAGCTGGGCGGCAAGTCTCCCATAATTGTATTCGACGACGCCGACCTCGATATGGCCGTGAACCTGGTTAACATTGCCACATACACCAACAAGGTAACTAATACGTTCATGTATATATATGCTCACTGTGTTATCATATCATCTGGCACAAGCAGAACGCTCGAATGTTCATCTCTCTACAATTATGTTGTGTTACAGGGCGAGATCTGTGTCGCCAGCTCGCGCATCTATGTGCAGGAAGGGATCTACGACGCGTTCGTGAAGAAGGCCGCCGAGATTGCCAAGAAATCGGTGGTGGGAGACCCGTTCAACCCACATGTCCATCAAGGTCCTCAGGTACTGACCGTGATCATTCATCCACTATGTACTCTTCAGAGAAGAAAGCTGTACAGCAAACTGTAATAACCATTTGTGCACAAATGCAATGAAGGTTGACAAGGAGCAGTACGAGAAGATTCTCAGGTACATCGACATCGGAAAACGCGAAGGCGCCACACTGCTCACCGGAGGGAAGCCCTGCGGCGAGAAGGGGTACTACATCGAGCCCACCATCTTCACCGACGTCAAGGCATAAGTCCTCCCTTCTCAATACTTGCCATGATTAGTAGCTTTTTCAGTTCGTAGGTAGATATAGACCGCATGATCAAAGAGAAAAACGTGCTAAATTGCGCAAAAAAAAATCCTTTCACGCAGGATGACATGTCCATCGCGCAAGAGGAAATCTTCGGACCGGTCATGGCACTCATGAAATTCAAGTAGGCATTCAGTTTCCCTGAACATTTTCAATCAGACAGTAAGCACAGACATGAACCTGAACTGAAAGTCTGAAACTACTGGATGTGCGCCGTTGTTATCTCTTATTTCAGGACGGTTGAGGAGGCCATTCAGAAGGCGAACAACACCCGGTACGGCCTAGCAGCCGGTGTGGTGACCAAGAACATCGACATCGTGAACACGGTGTCGCGGTCCATCAGGGCGGGGGCCATCTGGATAAACTGCTACTTCGCCTTCGACGCCGACTGCCCGTTCGGCGGGTGCAAGATGAGCGGCTTCGGCAAGGACATGGGCATGGACAGCCTGGACAAGTATCTGCACACCAAGACAGTGGTCACCCCCCTCTACAACTCACCTTGGCTATGATTTGATCTGATGAACAGCACAGAAAATTACAGGAAAAAATAGCGTGTTTCGTAGATAAAAACGGTGGGTTATGTGTACTTGCTTGGATCACTGTATTATGGCTTTCCCCCCCTCAGAATAAAGACGCGTGTTTCAGTTACTTGGGCTGTTGTCTGATCTGTTCGTAAGAATAGTTTCAGTATTAACTAACACTAACTGATACACATTGACTTCTGCGTGGATTCTTTTTTTCGGCTAATCGTAATAATGTATCAGAGTTTGATGAATCTTTTACCAGTTGATATTAAAGATGCATGAATTTCACTAAAAAAATAAATCTCTGTTCATCAACAAAACAAACAAGCTAGTCGGAAATATATTACTGAAGAAATCTGTTGCGAATTGGAATAAGAAATTCCAAATTTCCCTTTCAATATTGGATTAGTGCACCCCGAAAGGATTATTACTTTCTTGCAAAAAGGGGGAAAATACTCTTTCTGATGGTTGCAGTTTGACGGTAAGGTGCCCTTGGATAGTTTACAACAATAAATTATCAGCAATTCAGTAGTCAGCATTCGTCATTGTCCAATTAAATTCTTCCGGGAGTCAGAATAAGAGTAATGACAAGGTAGACAAGACTCCCAACAAGATGACGATAGCGAGTCGGATCGTAAAGAGGCTCGCCATCGAGGGTCGGAGGTGAACATTGAGCTCCATAGGAGTCTCAACAGACGATCGATGAGGAGGCGCGATCAAGAAGTTCTGAATATACTTCTCTTGGGACATAAAGAAACCATCCGGAGTGGAAGTAACCTCAATCCCAAGGAAGTAACGAAGAGGACCAAGATCCGACATAAGGAATCGCTCACTAAGACGAGCCTTGACAAAGGCAATGTACTCGAGTCATCTCCGTGAATGATCATATCATCAACATACGAGAAGAAGAAGAGTCCGACCACGAGGGCGAAGTGTGGACAAAAGCGCGAGGTCATGATCACTTCTTTGAAAAACCAAAGAAGAAGTGACCACAGAGGAGAAGCGCTCAAACCGAGCACGAGGGCTTGCTTAAGGCCATAGAGAGAGCGGCGAAGGCGACGGACCATGCCCTCGAGAATGAATACCCAGGTGGCGGATGCATGTAGACCTCCTCACGCAACTCGCCATTAAGAAAGGCATTCTTGACATCAAGTTGAGAAACAGACCAGTGGCGAACAGACGCCACCGAAAGAAGAGTGCGGACAGTGGTCATGTGGGCCACAGGAGCAAAAGTCTCGTCGTAGTCACGACCATGCTCCTGCTGGAAGCCACGAGCAACAAGACGCGCCTTATAGCGCTCAAGAGAGCCATCAGAGCGAGTCTTAATCTTATAGACCCACTTACATGTGATGGGACGAGAGTGAGATGGAAAAGGAACAAGATCCCAAGTACCATTACGCCGAGGCGCAATCTCTCGGCCATGGCATGCTTGCCACTCGGGATGAGTAACACATCCGGTGGGAGGCGGTGCTCACAAGTAGCTGCGCCAGCAAAGGCAAAACGGGCAGGGGGCCGAATCGACTGGCGATCGCGGAGAGCGTAGCGAGGAGAAGACGGCCCATCAGGGGAAGATGAATCATCAGAAGAAGATGAAACATCAGGGGAAGTGGGCTCATCTGGAAGATCCTCAATACGAGGTCGACGAGTGTAGATGAGTGTAGTGGGGGGAGCCTAAGGAGCCGCAGGAGACGAAACAGGCGGCGACAATGGCGGAGAGGCCACGGGAGAAATATGTGGAGACAAGATAGGTGTATCCGAAAGGTCAAAAAGACAGAGACTCCACAGAGGAAGTCGAAGGAGAGACAGGACGTGGGTAGAAGGGACGAGACTCGTCGAAAGTCACATCCCGAGAAATTCGCATCCGTCGACCAACAGGATCCCAGCACCGATAGCCCTTGTGCTCGAACCTTTGTACCCCCAAAAACACACTCAATGGATGGCGCAATGGTTTGGTGCGTTCTCGAGGGGAGAAGAACGAGCAAACGCAACCAAATGACGAAGGCGAGTAGTCGGAAGGAGACCACAGAGACGCTCAATAGGATTGCACCTCAAGAGCGTAAGAAGGCCGGATGTTGACGAGATAGGTGGCAAGTGGAAACGACCTCCGCCAAAAGTGAGGTGGAATAGAGCGGCAATCATCGATGCACGAGCCGACTCAAGGAGGTGACGATGCTTGCGCCAAGAACACCATTCGAGCATGAGCACCAGGACAAGAGAATCAAGCGAGAGTGCCACGCCGAGAAGGAAATCAAGCGCAGTGATGAGAGAGGTACTCACCAAAGAGAGTCGAGACGAAAAGACACGAATAGGAGTGGAGAAGCGTATGCGAACCATAGTGGCAAACTGTTTATAGATAGACAAGACCTCACTACGAGAAGACATGAAATATATCCAAGTGTAGCGAGAGAAATCATCTATAAATATGATATAGTATCGATGACCCCTTTTGAAACGAAGGGAGCCGGACCCCAAACATCTGAATGAACAAGATCAAATGGACGTTGAGACACCGACTCACTATGAGGATAAGGAAGTCAAGTCGCTTGCCTAACTTACACCGACAATGTAGAGACACGTCTCCGAGATGCAGACCCGAAGACCACGACGAACTAAAGACGACGATCGAGAGCCACAGATGGCCAAGACGGTGATGCCATTGTTGGAAAGAGCCAGAGACGGAGTGGTAGAGGCGGAGACCGGCGGCGACGGTGGCGGCGGAAGGAAGGTGAAGCGATCAAGCTCCCGAGACGCTGCGAGTCAAGGCGCCGAGGGCTAGAACCAACCAGAACTCCCGTGTGGCGGTCCTAAACACAACAAGAGTCGAGTCGAGAATGATCCGATAACCAAGGTCGATGAATCATCCGGCGGAAAGAAGTCGCATGGTTAGGCGAGGAACATGAGCAACGAAGGAACATGAAAAGATGAGTTGCTAAGAGGGCCTCGACGAGAGACAGAAGAGAGGTACCATCGTGTGAAGAACAGCGGGGAATCAAGAGGTGTAACAAAAGATAGAGTGGAAGAATCGGAAGTCATGTGGAAGGATGCTCCGAATCAAGGATCCACGGGAGGTACCGTCTGTGTAGGAGGTGGTTTCTCGGTTCAGAAGAGTCGGTCGCAGAACTCCGCAGAACTCGTTGAGGAAGAACACAGGCGGCAAGCGATCGTCGAAGTCCGGCTATCTCCCGCTCGATGAGAGAAAACGCGAAGTAGTCGGATGCAGACGTCGTTGTAGAAATACCGGTGCGGTGCTAGGAGAAGAACGGCGTGAAATGTGCATTGTTTCTTGTAGCACCGAGACTCAATGTGGCCTATCTTGTCGCAAAGAGGAGCATCGAGGACGACCACCGCCAGATGTAGGCGGCCACCACCACTGTGGGAGCCGTTTGGGAGGCGGCGTCTTGAAGCGTGAAGCGATCGGTGTAGCGGTGTACTGGCGGCGAGCACGGAGGGGAGTGACATCGGGCCGGCACCACTCGGGCAGTCTCCTCTCGCACGTATCTCGGTAAGGGCCTCGGAAGAGTGACACGAGGGTGGCGTGCAAGTAGTAGGGCACGCCTGCGCTCGAACTTCGGGGCGGCGAGTAAGGAACTCGTGAGACACGCCAAACTCTGTGTCGCACGGACGACCAGCGGCATGAGCAGAACGACGGCCGGAAGTGCGAAGAGAGTCCAGATTGGCGCGATCGCGTAACTCGGCGTAGAAGGCGTCAACGGTAGCATCACCTCGCCAAGAGAGTGCTCTGACGAACTCTTGACAAGTAGAGGCATCTCCGGAGGGTTCGTGAAGCGCCGTCGAAGATGAGTCCACATCCGGGCAACCGATGAAAATCCCACAATCTCGTAAGAAAATCGAGGTCAACATCGGCGATGAAGACAAAGCAGCTGAAAGGCGTCGTCGTCCACACCACCGAGTGTAGGTAGTCAAGCGATCCATGTAGGAGTCGAGCCTCTTGGTAGACGAGGCGACCTTCTCATCGGCAAGGTCGGAGACTCAATAGCGACCTTGTCACCGTCGGGAAGCGCAACAGACGTAGGCTCCGTCGGAGAAGTAGGGCATGGCGGGCAAGTGACATCGCCAGAGAGGGCGCCTAAAGACGAAGACCACGCCAGGTGGCAAATCAATAAAGTTTCTGAGTTCTGATTGCTCGAGCTGATCTCAGATATTTGACGATATACTTCTCACATAGTGCAGCTGTGCTCGTTCTACTGCTTAATACTATACAATTGCTGATACAATGTCGTGGCTAGGCGGCTCTTAGCAGCCCCCCGACTATAATTACGCCCTAGTCCACCACTGATTAAATTACGCGTCAGGGAAGACGAAACGAAGCGGGTGTAGCTCTCATGATCTCCATAATACAGTTCGTGATCTGTACACATCACAATACTTAAAAACAACTTGCTGGTCAGTTTATCCAAGAACTCGGGATATTCTAAGGCCGTTCATCGGGCAGGTGCTATTTGGATCAATGTCTGGGGATCTTATTTTGTGAGAGGATGGCGAAAATGTCAGACGCTGCCGTAGACTCGCAGCGACGGTGTAGTATCCTAAGCAGCACGTTGTGGAGTAGGGGTAACAAAAGGAATGATTGGCAGTTGTAGCATTGACTTCTCAATTATAATTGACATTTACTGGGGGTGGGATTTGTTGCTTTTGTCGTCTCGGGCAGCGTGGGCGAGAAGCGCGCCGGCCGTTGGTGGCGACAGGAAGGCTCCTCTTCCTCCTCTGGAGAGCTCTCTTTTTCCCTTTTCTGGATCATTGAAAAAAAAGACAGTAAGTCTTCCCAATTTTGTTTTGATGTGTTCTTGATCTCCCGATTTTGGCTTTGCCTTTGGGAAATTGGTTCTCATGTGCTGCCGTGCGTCACTCGGCACCGTCGGTGAGAGCTTCGGACCTCTCTGTGTGTTCATCTTGCCGGTTCCAATCTGGTGCCATTCCCTCCGGGTTGGTGCTGTGTTTGCGAATTAGGATCCTATGTGGTTTGGTTCTGCTGGCTGGGCTTGATCTCGAGGGAGGAACAAGAACATCCATTCGGTTCTTGGTAGTTGATGTTCTCTGGTGCACTTTGGCCTGTGCATCTCGGTGGTCTTGTGGTATTTTTGTAACATTTCAAAGTTCCGTTACCAATTTTAAATTAATAATATTATTATTTTGTTAATTTTTCTGAGTTGTAAAAGAGTTTCCTTGATTTTTTTTAAATTTAAAAGAGTTTTATTGCCTTTCTTGAATTTTCTAAGTTTTAAAAATAAAAAATAAAATTTATCGAGTTTACTGGGTTATTATTGGGTTTAAAGTTAAAAATAAAATTTTAATTAATTTTTTGAATTTTCTAGTATTTAAAAAGGTTTATCCTATTTTTCAAAAATTAAAAATAAATTATGTGCAAAATTAAAAACCAACTTAAAGTTGTAAATAGTTTTATTAAGTTCAAATTAAGTCATGGAATTTCTATGGATTTTTTCTTAATTTTTGAACTCTATTATCTATTTTCTAAAAGTCATTTTGGTTTTCTTGAATTTCTGCAATTGGAAAAGCGTTTAAAATCTAAAAAAATCATCTCGGGCCGAAAGCCCTTTTGCGCTCGACCCATTCCTTCCTCCGCGCAGCCCACAACCGCGGCCCAAGCCCCGCGTTGGCCCAGCCGCTTCTCTCCCTCTCCCTCTCTCACTGCCCGTGGGGCCCGTCTATTAGGCCGCCACCTCTTCCTTCCTACCTTTCTTCCCTGTGCTCACCTGCCGCCATGGGCGCCCATGACCGAGAGCCGTGTGCCATGGCGTCACCAACCCCGGTCTTCTCCACCACCTACTCCTGTTGACCCCACGCCTTATGCCCATGCAGCTATGCCCGCGTCCCGTTAGCGTCACTCGCGCACATGCCACGCTCGCTCCGCCCGCCGCATCTCCCGGCCGCCCCCATGCCCCCATCTCCTCGTCGCCCCTATAAAGGGAAGCACCCGGTGCCCCTCTCCCTCCACATTCCTTTCCCCCATTTCTCCCCTCCTCTCTCTCACTCTATTTTTCTCCACGACTTAAAAAGATTTTTTAAAACTTTAGAAAAATTGGGATGTTACAACCTAGTCGTATCATCATACGACTAATACGACCAGTCCATACCTAGTCAAACTAGATCATCAATAGTCAAGAAAAGATACTCACACTATATGTTCTAAATCATGTTTCCCTCAAACATCATATAGTGTGTTTAAGATCCAAAAATCATTAAGTCCTAGTGAGATATGGTATCACTGCTAGAAACCTAGTGACTTTAGGTAGGCAACCTCTTGCCAATCATATCACATATGACACTTGTCTGTTGGGCAGCATCTCTATTCTCCAGCAACCAACAGTACCATACCTCAAGGCCTAAAACCGTTTTGATAGCCTTGTTAAGTTAAACCAACACTATACATGGGGGTGTCCGACACCCACCCCATCTTAATAAGATAGTTTATGGCACCCTACTATAGTAGACCCACCAATTAACGATCAAAATCTTGATGGTCGCAACAATTAGAAAGGCGTTAAATTAACTTAATTTTTCTTGAGGGATACTATTCTACCATAGTAAAACATCTAATGATCAAATAGAAAGACAATAATAAACATTCACGGATAATTATATTAAACTGTGATATGAATCTTATTCACGTAATCGAGCCTTGGAAATCATCAGATTAATCATATTAACCCTATTCCAAACCAATCTGACCAAATCAAGATGCAAGAAAATAAAATGAAGAAGAATAAGGACATTGTTTGCTTTGTCTACGGAGTGGCTGGTCATAAAGCCAACCATTGCCGCAATCTTAAAGGCAAGGGTTCTTTTCCTGCTCAACATAAGGCCGAAAGGCCAAAGTGAATGTTGTACTGAATAGTCCCAGGTATGTTCTCAGGCCTTTATTGTAGGGATACGGGTAGGCTACGCTAGTTGGTAATTCAAAAATCTACCACGTAAACCAGAATGCTCTACAAGAAAGAGATCACAGATCGTTACCACCAAACACGCAGTGCAGCGGAAGAAGATTTGGAGCAACCTGGTCCAACGAAGAGTGCGCCGCTGTGGAGTGAAGGATCTAGACCTGCCATTATGAGTTAATAGAGTGTTTTGATGATTAATGATAAATCTATTTGTGAGACTAATATTTTTATTGTTATATTTAGTGTGTAGTCTCAGTTGGATATAAATGTGAAATTCAACAAGGTATGCATTCGACATCATATTTCTTATATATTGTTGCATTCCTCGGATCCAAAATATAGGTTAAACTCAACCATAAGTTTAACTTGAATATGTGCATATATTCCTATTACACATTTGTGTATGCACACATGTAGGAGGAGTTCACTCTATATTTTGTGGTTTTATTAGTATTGATCCATATTCCATTCTCCGCGTATATTTGGGATCTCTACTTTGAAACATATCTTTGAGTATATATAAAACTTGTGTAGTTAGTGTATACTCATTTGTTCTCTCAATTATCTACATTAAATTATTTGCAATTGAAGTGGTTATCATCAATTACCAAAGAGGGAAATATTGAAGTACCTTGTCTCACCATTATGAGTTAATGGTATGATATGGTAATTAATGATAATCATATTGTGGAACTGACTTTTTCATGAGTTGGATAAATAGGTTATGTTCTAGGGTGATGAAGACTTAGGATGACATCATGAGTTGATCGTCATCAAGTCAAGGTGTAAGAAGAAGATGCATCATGTGTTGATGCATATGAAGAGCTTGAAGAAAAGGAAATCATCGTGTGTTGATGATGTTCAAGAAGAAGAGATGATCGTGAGTAGATCATCAAGTCAAGTGAAGACCCATCATGTATTGATGGAGGTCAAGTGAAAAAATACATCATGTGTTGATGCATATCTAGACTCGGGATGAAGAAATCATCATATGTTGATGATGTTCAAGACAAGATCCCGAAGTGAAGAAGATCATCATGTCTTGATGATTATCAAGTCAAGGGCCCGGACTTGAGGTGACGATGTGTGTCATCAAGCTTCAAGAAGATGCAAGGCAAAGGTATGACTAGCTAGGGCTAAGGATGTGTTCCTAGTCTTTTACCGGTCTTGGTGTTTGGTTGGAAGACCGGATTGCTAGTATAGGTTGCCGTACTATTAAGATGGATCTTGATTAGTAGCATGAGTTAGTCATGTGTTGATAGCTCATTGTATTTGTTCTAGCTCATCTATGCATAGAGCTATTATTTGCGAATGTGTTTTGCAAATAGCCGAGGCTCATGCATTTAATCCTTGTAGAATGGGACTATAATTTGCAAATGCGTTTTGTAAATGGTTGAAATCCATACACTTTAGCATTGTGGCATGATGCTATTATTTGCGAATGTATTTTGCAAATAGTTGATGCTCATGCATGATCTTTGTAGCATGTGACTTGAGTTTGCAAATGTGTTTTGTAAATGGTGTGATTCCTTGTGGTGTGATTTTAAAAGTTGGCAAATGTGTTTTGCAACTTGTTAGGAATATTACCTTTGATCCTTGTTAGCATGGCTCATCAATTGGCAAATGTGTTTTGCAATTGAAGTTGTTGTGAAAGCCATTGTTGTTTTTCTTAGGAAGATCTATAGTTCCGAAGTTAAGAAGGCGGAACTATCACTGTGCGGTAGTACCGGCATTATGAGAGCGAAACTACCACATGCCGGTTGTGCTGAATTTGTTGCGGCATGTTTTTTCCAGAGAGACACTTTTTTGAGTTTGATTTGCTCTCTTGAAAATACGGTAGTACCGACGTGTTGGGAGCGGAACTACCGCAGCTCGGTATTTCCGGAGGTTGGAGCGGTACGTTTTTCCGGTAGGTGCTATGTGTTGGACCTAAATGGAAGCGATAGTACCGCCCTTCAGAATCGGAATGACCGGAGTGCGGAACTACCGCACGTTGAACATCGGTAGTACCGCGATGCACTTTTCAACGGCTAGTTTCTCTTCTGATATAGCCATTACTATGCTTATCGTGTAGGTGCGGTAGTGCTGGCCTCTGAACGGCGGTAGTACCGCTTGTGCTTATTTTTCAGCAGATTCTCTTCCAACGGCTAGTTTTTGTGTGTGGGCTATAAATACACACCTTGGGCGGTTGAGAAATTTTCTTTGGCACCTCTATTGAGTCCCTTGAGCAAAGATCAAGTCTCTCATCTCTTATGTGCATGTGTTGCACTTAGTGAGCTTGGAGAGCAAACCCTAAATGCATGTGTTGCCTTTGGTAGTGGATTGTGTATCCACTTGAGCTTAGACACTTGATTAGTTCAAGTGAGAGTTGAGACTTATTACTCTTGGTGTTGGTTGATACCTAGACGGTGTGGAGGCGTCGTGACCGGTGATCTTCTCAAGAAGCTTGTGAGAAGGCCTAGCGTGGTTGTGAGTGGTTTGGTGCTCACCATCTCCGGAGTGGAGGAAGAGCAACCCCGAGTGGATCGAGGTGTTGGTTCGTGTTGGAACCGGTCCAAGTGGTTGGACTTACCTCGAAGGTGTTGGCTTAATTCGTGGAGCCGGTCCAATTCGTTTGGGCTTACCTCAACGTAGACTAGGGGAGACCGGCAAGTCTACGAACACCACAGTAAAACATCATTGTGCCATCTTGGTTATTCTTCTTGTGTTTTACTATTGCAATTTACATTCTTTGTATTAAATTGCTTATATTCAATTGTATTCATATTGTTGGTGCACTTAGTCAATCCTAGTTGATTTAGGTTTTAATTGTGCGAAACCAAACTGTTATTAGTTTCCATATTAGAAATTGGTTTTAGCCAAAGAGATTTTTAAAACCGCATATTCACCCCCCTCTAGTCAGCCTCCTCGATCTTACATAGTGGTCGTAGTTGATCGTCCAACGTAGTCGATCGTTCAACGTAGTCGATTGTTCAACATAGTTGACCGTCCTTTCAGTCGATCGTTCGGCGCAGTCGTCGCCAATCGTCTCCTCCTGCAACCGATCACTTTCCTTGCCAAGTCGCAGTTCGTCCTCGAGCGCAACAGCAACCGCAATAGCGCCTCTACAGTATCCACATGTCCAGGGTAGGAACGACGTACGCCGGTGTGCTAGCACCAAGTCACACGAGAAGGCTCTCTAAAGAAGATGGCTGCTAGGGTTTTGTGGAACAACTCACGTATCGTCGTCTCCCCTTCTCTATCTCTAATAACCTCAAGCATCTCCTTATATAGTGCTCAAGATGGATCCTATCTGAACACGTTTGACGAATCGTATATGTACTGGTTTGTTCCAACCTGTTAAGTGTGTGACCCTGTAGGTTTATGTATAGTTCGGTTGTGACTCAGAAGCCTTTTTCGACCACGAGTTGTTAGCGGTACCTAGCAGGACATAACGATTCTTGAATACACACAAATTATATCGAATGAATCTTAATATAATATGATCTATGACCAGGTCCTATTTGGTCTCTACCAGTTCGTAAGTCCTAACGACCAGGCTTTGACCAGCCTACGACCAGCTCATATTTGATCTCGACCAGTCGTAACTCCATACAACCAGGTTTTGACTACTTAGTGATCATGTTCGACATGCCTATGACCATCTCGTATCTCCATACGACTAGTCCGTATATGATCGAACTGAAAGACCAGTTCGTGTATTCTCCCTTTGGCTCACGATGTCTAGTTGAACTCCAGGTGAGATATTATGTCATTTATAGACTGTTCAATACTTTCTCGATCGAATGTTAGATAACTTCGTGTGGTCGAACTCTTCGACCACTAGTGGCATGACCATGCACTTTCTTTACCCGACCACATCGAGGGGTCTAGAGACATATCTCCTGTTACGTTAGGAGGGGCAAATCACATATCCGATTAGTCATATTCCTGCGCATATTTTTTAGCATATTTGAAAGCTACCTTTATGACTACCTAGTTACGGAGTAGCCTTTGGCAACCCCAAAGTGTACTCTTACACATGTAGAAAACCATGTTGATCTCAGGTCTAAGGATTATACATCATCATTGCTTGAGACTAACTGATAACACATGAAATCATAACAATCTCAGCAATGTCTCAAGGTGGGTCAATCCAACACCATGTTCTCTAGCATGTGTTCACATTATTGATTCGATATCTTTATATCCATGATCGGTGAAACATGGTCATCGATCAATACATGTGCTGGTCGATAGGATCACTGGTGTTCCGACCAGTGACATCCGACCAGGAATACATTTAAAACGACATCATATAAGTTAAAAGAGCTTCACCAATAAGTCACATACTTGTTAATCTTTATAACAAATGATTCATTTAAAGAGCAGAATAACACTTATTCAATAACTCATAAACATAGACGTGATACAATCATTTCTATGATTGCCTCTAGGGCATATTACTAACATTTCAGGTAAATTCATCAATTGATTGGTGGATTGATACATGTACTACTAGACATATATGTATTGATCAATCGTGTTTCTCTTCATTTCAGGGTGAAGATGGTGAATCCATCCTGATGGGTAACGAAGCCGCTGCTACAGTACGTGGGATTGGATAGGTTTGCTTGAAGTTCACTTCAAGCAAAATACTCATTCTGAAAGACGTGATGTATATGCCTGCAATGACTCGCAACCTCATGAGTGGGTCTATGCTTTGTAGGCAAGGACTAAAACTTGTATTTGAGTCTAATAAGGTTGTGTTGACCAAATTTGGTAACTTTGTAGGTAAAGGCTATGATAGCATAGGCATGTTCCGTTTATCTATTCTTGATTTTAATAATGTAAATAATTTTAATGTTTCCCATTGCAATAAATTTAATATTGTTTGTCATTCTCGATTATGTCATGTTAACTTCGAAGCCATTGTGCGGTTAAGCAAAATGATTTTAATTCCAAGCTATAATCACGAGAAAAGTTCAAAGTGTGAAGTGTGTGTGCAAGCTAAGCAACCCCGAAAACCTCTTCATAGAGTTGAAGGGAGAAACTTCATTTGGATTTTGTATGATATTTGTGATGTATGTCATTCTGCGTGCATAATTAGGAGTAAATTTGGTTAACTTTCGTTCTAATGATCGATTTGAAGTATTACCAAGTTAATTAGCCTTATGTAACTTGTAGTAAGTATTAGTAACTATTAGCAATTCTGTTTAATCTATGTACACATATATATTGCCACTATATCTCTCTCCAACTGATGCATACATATCCACTCCTGTCCATATGTCTCTCAGCAAAATGGAAAGGCGGAGCGGGCAATCCGTACTCTCAATGACACCATGCGCACTCTTTTGTTTCAGGCGCACATGCCCCCTTCTTGTGGGCTGAAGCCCTTGCTACGTCAACTTACCTTCTGAACTGCCAACCATCTACAGCTATTCAGAACTTCACGCCGTACGAGAAACTTTATACCCATCCTCCTTCCTACGCTATCTCCGTGTTTTTGGATACTTGTGCAATCCTAACACTCATTCCACCGCTCTCCATAAATTCTACCTTCGCTTGTTAGGCTGTGTTTTTCTCGACTATCCCTTCTCTCACAAGTAGGGATGGCAATTGTGCCCGATTACCCGTGTGTCCGCGGGCGAATACCCTAATAGAGGTGGGTATGGGCGTCTTTCTTTACCCACGGGTATAAAAATGGGCACAATAACTTACCCATCGGGTAAACGGGCGCGGGCATGGGTAAGCTCCACCCGTGCCCGCTTCGCCCGTTTACCCGTTATATACACTGACAGGTGGGACCGTAGACATCCTCACTATAAAAACACCGAAACCCTAATTCCCAGCCGCCTCCCACGCCGGCACGCCCACTTCAGCCGCCTCCTCTCCCTCCCACTCCCCCTCTCCCAGCCACCTCCCACGCCCACTTCAGCGGCGCCTCCTCTCCCTCCCACTCTCCCTCTCATCGCCCTCCCATCCCCCCAATCTCCGTCGCCCTCCCATCGCCCACCGGCCACCGCGCCTCTCGTCTCCTCATCTCCCCTATCTCCGTCACCCTCCCATCGCCCACCGGCCACCGCGCCTCCCTCTCCCCTAGCTCCAGATCTCCTCCTGGCCGTCCCCCTCCCGGCCGGTCATCCTCCTCCCGCCCGTCGTCCTCCCGGCCAGCCGCTCCCGGCTGTCCCCCCGATCCAGATCTCCTCCCGGCCAGTCGTCGTCCTCCCGGCCACTGCCGTCCTCCTGTCACCGTCGTCCTCCTCGCCACCGTCATCCCCGATCCAGATCTCCTCTGTCCGGTAATGGCCTCCTCCCGGCCAGCCTAAATCATTCAGTTTCATAAAATTATCTCCCCAGCTCGTCTCTCTATTGCCTAGCGCAAGGATTCACTGTCTACGTCTGCGATGGTTCGTCGGTCTAGAGTTGTGGCGCCGCCGCCGCAACAGAGTTTGACGCCGACTGCCGCCTCCTCGTCCGTGCATTCCGCCGCTGCGTCCGCCTCTGTTGGTCGGTGCGGACCGCTCGGCGCCGGCCATGGTACCCCGCTGGGCTCTTCTCCTCCTCTGGTCGAGAGGGAGGGACCTTTTGAACTCTGGTATGAATTAACCCAGTTGAACTTCATCCGGTTCATGGTTCTTGGTACGAATTTATTTCATAGATTTGTAGAGACTGGGATCAGTATAATGCTACTCCATTCAGTCCGTTTTACAAGACCAGAGAATGGGGATTAGTATTATATCTGTAATTTCTGTAGAGATTTTATTTCTGTATGATGTGCTGGATCTGTAAACAATACTCTCTTTCTGGTTTTAGATTGCTACATGCCTGTTCTGTCGCCCACCAGGTCACCATATACAGAGAATGAGAGAAGAGATTGCATTTTTTGGCCCTTGGTTTGAACATTAGGCAGGGTCTGAAACTTCTTGTAAGATGCTCAAATCGTTTTGCTACCTTTATTTTGCCCATTGGGCTCTGATGCATGTACTTTAGGCAGTAAGCTATCCCATCGATATCCTAAGTCGTGCCATCCAGTCCAAGTTCTCGGCTTCTCTAACTGCAACATAATCAAAAGCATTATCAAATACTGGTATAGTGGTGTATATGCGACTAATTATGCAGGTTACAGCAAGAATCATATTGCCTGATCAATAAATAAAGCAAATTTTGGTTCCAGCTTATACTGAAATCTGCAGCTCTACCACAGATGCCAACATGATACCATATGATTTCTTCGATTTAAATTCTTCGTAAATTTTTCTTGGTAGTTGGTATTATGCTTGAATACTTGATTTGTTTTGTTACATGGCTTTTAGATATTAATGATAAGCAGTATGCAACTTTTTTTCTTTCACTCTGAGCAGGTTCACTTTCGCCGTATTATTGCTCCACATACTGATACAAACCTAGGAGATTGTTCTTTTCTGGACACTTGCCGTCACACAAAGGTAGGCCATATAGTCATACAACCTTTTTATTTTGATCTATTGTCATGCGCCTGTCTGTATCTTACATGTATCCTACAATTTGTAGACTTGCAAGTATGTCCACTACGAGCTTGATCAAACACCAGATATACCTCCAATGATGGCTGGTGCCCTTGCGCCCCCTAGGCAAATAAAGCCTCAGAGAGCTGAATATTGTTCAGAAATAGAGCTTGGAGAAGTTCAATGGATAAACTGTGACATTCAGAAGTTCAGAATGGACATCTTAGGACAATTTGGAGTAATTATGGCTGACCCCCCTTGGGATATTCATATGGAACTGCCATATGGCACAATGGCCGACGATGAAATGAGGACTCTTAATGTTCCTGCTTTACAAACTGATGGTTTGATTTTCTTATGGGTCCTTTTCAGCGACGTTGCCCGGGGAATGAAGAATTCTTGAGCACTTCTCAAAGTGTTTTTACTCCAATGAAATCTATTGACCATTGAATGGCTTTCACTCCATTCTTCATACTTGTAACTTGACAGATGATAGATGCCATAATAACAAAGTTTGTCATATTCTGCATTTTTATATATTCTTTCTTATTTAGTGTCCATTGTTCGGGGTGCAATGTTGTTTTTTCTCTGAATATTAGACTTTTTATTTTTTTGAATTTTTTTTTCTCACTGATCAACTTCAACGTTTGTGTGATGAGTATGCCCGCGCCCGATTGCCATCCCTAAACTTGATGTATGCATTGCTCGTGGGTAACGAGCATGTACGCGGGCGATGGGTACTCACGGGCGGTGATGCATTATTCGCGGGTAAACGGGTATGCCCGCGGGCGACGGGTATGGGCGAGGTTTTTCGCCCGTCGTCCTTCGCGGGTATACCCGTGGGGGGAATTCGGGGTCGCGGGTACGGGTATGGGCGAGCACTACCCGTACCCGCCGCGCCCAATTGCCATCCCTACTCACAAGGGATACCGCCGACATCACTACCCGTTGTGTGCACATCTCTCGCGATGTCACCTTCGCCGAAGACATTTTTCCCTTTTTCCAAAACCGGCGATCCTGTTCCCACAGACTCCCTGGATTTCTTTCTGGAGCTGGTTTCCCAGCAGATTCCGTTCACTGCTACGGTTCCATGCCCCCACGCATCATTACCTCTCCAGCCGTACCATCCCGGCCGGCTGCACCTGAGCGTGCTGTCGCTTCGCCAGGCCCAAGACCACCTGCTGAGCCAGCCTCGCCGCCCGCTCCTGCTGCGCAGCTCTTGCCCACTGTCCCGGTCGCTCCATCGGCTCAACCGGCACCGCCTGCTGTTCCTCCCATCGCACAACCTGCGCCCGAACGTCACTCCATGCAGACACGTTCAAAATCCGGTCAAGCGCTTGAACCTCACTGTCACTCATTCATCCATTTCTCCTATCCCACCCACGTACCGTGCTGCACTCCAGGACCCCCGATGGTGCCAAGCCATGGCTGCCGAGCATCAAGCATTAATTACTCGACAGAACCATACTTGGTCGCTTGCCCTTCGTGCTCCTGGCGCCAACGTGGTCTCTGGAAAATGAGTCTTTAAACATAAATTTCATTCCAATTGTTCTCTCGCACGGTACAAGACTCGCTCGGTAGTCCATGGATATTCCCAGCAATCCGACATTGATTACGACGAGATCTTCAGTCCTGTTGTCAAACTATCCACCATTTGTATCGTTACAAGCATTACCGCTTCACGTTCTTGGCTGCTTCACCAGCTCAATGTCAAGAACACCTTTTTTCATGGCTATCGGGATCCAAATATGCAAATCTGGACCCTCTATGTATACTGCATGAGTCCAGGATCACGCTAGTGCACACAGTGACAACATCGATGAATTATAATTCTATATGCAAAAATGACTAATAAATAGGCAAATAACAGTCATTATCGTAGCAACGACCTTAAGGTCAAAGCTTAGATTTAGGCTCTGTTTGGCACATCTTCTGCTTTGGCTTTTGGGTGAGAAAAGACAGAAGCCGAAACAAACGGCTGGCTTTTTTACTGACTTTCGTCGAAAGCTCAAAGCCGTCAATACATATGGAAGCCGGAAGCAAAAAGCCAATGCTGAAGTGCTTCCCACCGCTTCCCACCCCTAGCATTCCAAAAGTACCCCTAAACTTGAAAAAAATTACCCACCTTATACCTAAGTATTTAAACCAGGACCACTCGTTTTCCTCCCCATCCCGCCGCTCCCAGCTCCTCGCATTCCCCCTTCGCGACAAGCGTTCGTCCCGGCGGGCTCTCCACGACGTCATCGTCTCTGCCGAACGAGGTATCCTCCGGTCCGCCCTCCCCCCGCTGAGCTCTCGGTCCTGTCCCCCACACACACCGCCGAGTGAGCCCCCCCCCCCCCCGCTGAGCTCTCGGTCCGGCCCGACCTCCCCCGCTGAGCGAGGCTCCCGCCGCCCCCGCCCCGCTCAAAGAGTTGAGCGAGACCCCACCCCGAACGCCCGCCCCCCGGTCGCTCGGTGAAGTCCGCCCCCCTCCGGCTCCCCCGTCGCTCGGTGAAGTCCGCCCCCCTCCGGCTCCTCCGTCGCTCGGTGAAGTCCGCCCCCTCTGCTCCCGGTCGCTCGGTGAAGTCCCCCCCATCCGGAGACGGAGCGTTCGTTGGTGCGCCGCCCCCCCCCCTCGGCCGCAGCTCAACTGTGTGCATTGAAATCACTGATGAGCCTTTTCGCTGCTCAACTGTGTGCATTGAAATCTTTCCTTCGCAAGTTTCAGAGTTCTGTGATTTGCTTGTAGAGCAAAACAACCATGAACTTGGGCTACTGAGTTGTGATGTGCCGGTGGCGTTTTCTAACTGTGCTTGTGCTTGTTGTTCGTTTTGCCATGAGATAGTTGAAACCAGTACTAGTTAGATGGAGTTGTGATGTTTGAATTCTGAATGATAGCATTATCTGAACATTCAAAGTTAAATGTGGGAAATGTATGATTGAAGTGCTGGAAGGCAATCTCAGTTTCCTTTTTTTACCTTCTGAAGTTGGTAGTGCATAGTACTATATATTTGCTAAAGTGGTGTTTAGACATTAATCTAGAAAGTTTTAGCATACATACTTGATTATTTGCTAAAGTGGTATACTGTATAGATGGATAAAGCACAAGCTGCAAACAATGCTGGGATGCATTCACAAATGAAGTGTTCATTGACATCTGTGTGGAAGAGGTTATTGCAAAAAAATAGACCATTGCAATGTTTGAACAACAAAGGGTATCACAACCTTATAACCAAGTTCAAAGAACGCACTAACAAAGAGTACAACCGTAAACAATTAAAGAACCATTGGGATAGTTTGAAGAGGGACTATTCCAATTGGAAGACATTGAAGCTCCATGCATCGGGGCTAGGCATCGATCCTAAGACTGGAACCATTGAGGCAAGTGATCAATGGTGGGCTGAACAGATTAAGGTATGTAATCTTTAATATTTTTGCATATGTATTGGAATTCAATTGTTCAAACTATTTCATTGATTCTTGCATTTCTCTAATCACAGGCTATGCCACAATGTAGCAAGTTCAAAAAAGCACCTTTACAACATGAGGACATGCTCGACATCACTTTTGATGGTGCAAGTTGTATAAATGAATCCTCTCTTGTCCCTGGAGCAAATAATGTCATCCATGTCAATCTCGAAGATGATGAGGGCGAGAGTGAGGGTGAGGATGATGAGGGTGAGGGTGAGGGAACCACTGCACCGAAGAAGTCAGTCCATGTGGACAAAGGCAAGAAGAGAGCTAGCCATATCTCTCCAAGTGGAAAGAGGCCGAAGAAGGCATACAAAGATGTGCAACTGAAACATTTGGTAGATATTATAGAGAGGTCTCATGGTAGCAAGAATTATGTGACCAATACACCTGGTCCAGTGGTTGATCCTGTTAGGCTAGAGATATCTGAGATGATTGATTTGGTTATTGAGGCTGGAGCCAAAGAAGGGAGTGATGAGCATTTCTGTGCCACACAACTCCTCATCAAGAAGGAGTATCGAGATGTCTTTCACACACTAAAGACACCTCAAGGGCGGCTAGCATGGCTTACAAGGACATGGGAGGAGGAGAAGAAGCGTTAGATAGTTTGAATTGTATTCCTAAAACTTGTTATGTTAGTTATGTATGCTACTTGATGTCATGTAACATACTATATGACTTGTTATGTCAGTTATGTATGCTAATTATTGGTCTCTTATAAATGTGTCATTTATTTATGCCATGTGGAGTCGTTTGTTTATGTGCAGTAGTGGTCATTTTTTAATTATGTTAATTGTGTATGCCAGATGAGTTCTTCAAGTTTGTCTGATTCAAGTGATGATGAATCAACTCATGAAGCTGTGGTGGACGATGGAGGACCGGATATGTTCTTGCCGCTAGTTGTGATTGCCGCTTTTGGATGTATGGATAACTATAGTGACTCAAGTACGAAGAGGCCAAGCAAAATACCTACAATGACGGGGATCCAATGGGCTGAGGATACACTTGCTAGCACACAAGAGTGTTATGACATGTTTAGAATGCGAATATCAGTTTTTCTTTGCCTTCATGACACTCTTGTAAATAACTATGGCTTGAAATCTACTGCGGAAGTGAACTCAAAGGAAGCATTCGCAATGTTCATATGGACTTGTGGAGCTCCTCAATCCAACCGCCAAGTCAAGAACCGGTTTGGCCATTCCAAAGAAACCGTGAGTAGGAAGTTTGCATAGGTTTTGGAATGTGTGTACCGTCTTGGTATTGACAACATAAAGCCCACAGATCCTCAATTCTCTACAATACATCGTAGACTTCGGGAGGGAAGGTTTTCCCCTCATTTTAATAATTGCATCGGTGCAATAGATGGGACACACATACATGTGACGGTGCCATGCGAGAGACGACCAGTGCATTTCAACCGGCATGGATACACTAGTCAGAATGTCATGTCTATTTGTGATTTCGACATGAGGTTCACTTTTGTTTGCACTGGCTGGCCTGGGTCCGCACACGACACGTGCATACTCCTTGATACCTTGGTAACGTACAAGGACTGCTTTCCACACCCTCCAGAAGGTATTTTCCTTGTTATTTTCACGTACATTACCAACCTTTGTGTATGGGTCAATAGTTTTTTTTCACTTGAATTGTAGGAAAGTATTATATAGTGGATTCTGGATACCCAAACTGCAAAGGTTATCTAGCTCCATACAAGAACCAAAGGTATCATGTACCTGAATTCCGAAACAGTGGTACACCGGTTGGATTGAAAGAGGTGTTCAATTTTCATCACTCTTCCCTTCGGAATGTCATCGAGCGTACGTTTGGTATTTGGAAGATAAAGTGGCGTATTCTACTGAAAATTCCAAGTTACAATGAGCACAAGCAAAAGAAAATTATCATTGCAACAATGGCTTTGCATAATTTTATTCGAGATAGTGCCTTGATTGATAATGATTTTGCTCGTGTAGACAGGAATGAGGATTATGTAGACGGGGACATGTCCATTAAACTCAGCGCACACGATGATACATCTGTTATGGATGATGTTGACATGAATAGCCTCCGTGACGCTATTGCAATGGCTTCGGTAGTATGACGATAGGATAGATGGAAGATATATGCATCATTTTGTATGGAGTGCTCGCTAATTTATAAACCTTGAACAAGGGACTGATCTTTTAGTCTAGATTATTTTGACATACTTTCTGAAGGATTTTATTGTTAAATACCGTTAAATGTTCTTAAATGTCGTTACATGTTGTCAAATGTAGTCTGATGTTGTTAATTGCGTTAAACGACATCAAACAAGCCATTACTGTCCTCGAGGGCATTTAAGATATTTCACATCTCGGAAGCTGCAGCGAGCCTACCTAAAAGCTAGACAGCCAAACACCAAATCAGAAAAGCGCGACCATTCACCATGAATGAAAAGCCCACAAAGACACCTAAGCCGCCAGAAAACCACAATGTGCAAACAGGCCTTAATGCATTAGAAGGCGAGTAACTCAAATAAGCTGCAGCGGAAGGTAATGGAATAACTTCAGTGATGCTCAACTATATGCTTACAAGCAATTGACTGGGGTAGCGCGAACTAGTTCTCCACAATTCTTGAAGTAGACCTTGCTGACCGACGATGAATTGATGTAGCATTCTCAACTGAACAACATTGTTTATAGCAAGAATGAGTACATAACGTACTCAGCAAGTCGTACCACATAATGTAATTATAGATGATGGTTTATTCCAAAGAAAATAGCTTTTGTGGTTATTTTGCATAAAAGTAACATTTACAATTGAATACAAATAATAGATTATAAGTGTAACTTGAAACAAATAACAATAATAATTTTAACAAGTATTTTCACAAAGCTTTCATAACCTAATTATTTTCTTTCACACAGTTGCATAAGTGCCCCCACACAGTTGTCTCTTCTCAATTATTTTTTTATTAAAATCTACCACTCGTGTGAAATTCCTAAGCATGTCCATGACCGAGGACACGACTATTTGAATAGATTGTTAACACTCTACAGAGATTGTATACTTTACCCACAATATACAATTAACTCATCATGTCTGTCATGACTCGTCATACAAAAGTATACGATTGAGTAATCATAACAAAACATTTTCGAAACTTCATCTCGACAATTGACCCTCCTGATGTGTTTTGCTGTCGTACCAACCCTGACAAGGCGCTTTGGTACGAAGCACACCATTGGACCAGAAGACGGCGAATCGTTCATAAATGTGGCCCTACCACAGTGCTACACACCTCCACCCTAGCACACGGTCTATCCTACATGCCTGAGTAGTCAATGCCAAGATTCCATAGCCTACTAAGTTAGGTCTGTTACATACCAGGCATATGGTCGTACAGTTATGACTCAGTTCAATGACACACAAATCTAAGTATTTAATCGACCAAGGCGAGACTGTCAAGTTCTAACTACATTACCAAGATTTCATTTTTTTTTCCAATCTACAATTATACCATATCACACAGTTCCATCCACTCGCCTTAGTCTAAATCTTTTCCAACCCTGTTAGTTAAATACAACACATGCTATCAACTAGCAACAGTATACTGCACACAGTTTTACACAAGTTCCATAATCGCTTAGTCAAGTTTATATCTGCAATTCGAATGATATCAATGACGCTTTGCATGACTAAGCAGACTATTCGTATCTAACCAACCCACGTTGGTGCTATGATAATACCAACTAGTAATTATCCAAACTAGGGTAACAAAAGATCATGATAATACAATAGGCAAAGTGTATATAATCAAATGGGTGAATAACTAATTCCAAAATATTTAAATAAATACTTAAAGTAAAATGCAATAATTTGAATCAAGGTAATTTTTGAAAAACTGGGTTCAACGTGGTCAAAGGTACAACTTGTCTTGCTATAGCAGTGATCTTCTTAATTTATCTTCAATCTTCTACTTTCTTGACCTTTAGTACATTCAGACGATTTTGGGACTTCAACGTCTAACGAGAAGAAAATGCAAAAATAAAAAAAAGCTCATAAATATAAATCAGATAAACTCTAAATTGAAATTTAATGGCACTGAAAGGTATATATTGAATTTAGATAAATTTAGAAACTTGAATGAGTTGAATCGGAGTTCATACGAGGGAGAACGAGCTCTCAAAAGTTTGATCGAAAAGAAGAAAAAAAAAACTGAAAAAGAAAAGGAGAGACACTGTCAGGTGGGGTCCACAGAATATTGCTGTTGTATATCTATCCAACCGATGCATACATATCTCGCATCGTTGGTCAGTTAATTGAGATCGTAATCTTCTGTAACCGAGCATGCCTCGCTGATTATTTAATCTCGCGCGCCCAGGCTTCCAGCTAGCCCTAGCCTTTAGTCGCTTTCCCATCTCGCCTTTACTTCCTTCGGTAAGAATCAAGTACCTACGGCTGCTGGTTATAGTATTCCAATGATGGAAATATCTCGTCTGATTAAACACAATAATAGTTATGTATACTATTGCATACAAAGCGGGAATTGAAAGGGAAAGAAACTACACGCAATTAACGTGCTGCTCGCGCAATGTATAGCCCTAAAACTAAAAGGATCGGGTTAGGCTAATTTTTTCTTTGTCATGCATAGTCCCTAAAGGAGTCATTTTCATTACAATAACTATTTCGGAAAATTGCAAAAGAAGATATATGTACTTTTCACTTTGTTTTCCCGGCACGTTTAGCATGTAGATTCACTACCTTTGCACCAAGTCCCCATGAGTTGCGACAAGCATTTTGCTAAATTTGTCACTGTCTCTAGTTTGCTTGTCATATTTTCCATTTTTTTATATTTCATTGTACTTGATATATTATTGTTTCTACAATTATTTGGTTGTGGTTTGAAGAATTTGGGATGCATCAAAACATAAGAATTTGGGATGTAGCTGTAACGTCCCGTTTTCATACGGTATTTAGTATTTGTATCGATTTCCGATTTTCGCTCGTTTTTCAAAAATTGTGTTATCTTCAAAAATTCCTAGCCTCCTTCTAAGCGGGTTTGTGTTTCAAACCTCCTTTAAATTTTGAATTTAAAATTTTAATTTGAATTCACTGTTTCCAAATCTTGGGCCCATTCTTTTGTTCTTGGGGTTGTTTTTCTCCCAGCCCACTACCTATTTTTCCCGGCCCGGCTGGTTTTCTTCCCAGCCGACCCACTCCCCCAGCCTTTTCTCTCTCCCTGGCCCGCTTCGCCCAGCCGGCCCGCTCTCCTCTCTCTCTCTCTCTTTTCTCTCTCACGCCGACAACGCCGCCCCTGGCTTTTTTCTTCCCCTCCCCCTTTTCTTCTCCGTCGCTCCCCAGGCTCCTTCTCTCCTCTCCCCCGCTCGGCCCATCTCCCCGGCCCATCTCCCCGCCCCCACCTCCGCTACCGCCGCTCCCCCACCCCCACCTCCGCACCCACTACTCTATCTATGCCGCCCACCAGCCGCTGCCCGCCCCACCTCCGCACCCACTACCTGCTATGCCGCCCCCACCCCCTGCTGCGTCGTCCCAACCTCGCGTCACCTCCGCCACCTGCTCCTCTGCGCCCGGCGACTTCGGCGTCCCGCCTCTCGCCCGGTCCCATCGGCGCCATCCCCGGCTCGCCTCGATCGCTCCGATGTCAACCCTACCACTCCTGCCCGAGTCGACGCTCGTCCTCGCCCAACTACCGCCATTGCCGCCTCGGGACGATGCGCTTCTCCCCTCACCTCCCCTAGCTCCACCTCCCCTTCTCCCCCGGCTATAAGTAGCCGTCGCTGCTCTGCCTTCCTCCCCCCCGTCTCTACCACGCAGCGCCGATCGAAGCTCGGTGCCGCCGCCACCCTTCTTCCTCCCCTCCAGCGCTTCTCCGACCAGTTCGGCGCCGCTAGGAGTTCCGCGCCGACGCCTCCTGCTCCTTGCCTGTCGAATCGGCTTCCCCACCGCCGTGGATCGCCACCCTCGTGCGCCTCTCCCGCTCCAGTCGCCAACCTCCTCCCGTGCTCCCCCACCTCCACCGACCTCACAGTGAGCATCTCCGCACCGCCCGGTGCACGTGCACGTCTCCCCCTCCCCTCTCCTCCCTCCGTCCATCGTCGCCACCAGTGGCCTTTGTGTCATGAGCTCTGGTCGCCGCCGCCACCTCTCTAGTGCCGCTCCAGCCCCAACGCCACCTCCCTTGGCCTCTTTCCTCTCACAGTGTTCCATTTTGCCGACCCCTGCCGCCCCTTCGGCCGTCGCCCGTCGCCAGTAGCCGCCGCTATGCACCTCCCTGGCCCCCTGCTCCTGTTCTGCCATCTCCCTCTCTCTGTCTCTCTCTAGTAGTGGGCCACCTCCTCTAGACAGTGCATTCAGTAGTAGTGGAGCATCAGTAGTGGATCAGTGGCTAACCATAGATTTGTGTATTGATCTTGAACTATTGTTGTTAACCCTTGCGCAGTGGCGGCAACCGCAGTGGATGACAACAGTGGGTTATGTGATATGCAATCTAGCGATTGATATGTGTTTTGATCTTGCTATATTTTTGTTAACCCTGTGCAGTGTGGTCTTGGAGCATCAGTAGCCGAAGTTGGGTTTGGCAAAGAAAAGTGTGTATTGAAGTGTGTTTGGTTATCATGAAATGTTTTGTTTTAACTCGGTCGATTAGTAGCTTTCCATTTGGCGACAACTTTCTAAAATAATTATTCTCTAATGATTGTATTGTGAACTTGCGACGATTCGGTAAACCGTTGTTAATTGTTAACGTGCCAATTGACAAGAGTTAGCGAAATTATCCATTTCGTCGATATTTGAGAGCTATCGATTAAGTGCGTAATTTGCAAAATCTCGAAATCAAAGTTATTCAAATGACCTTCGTAATCGCCTCTGCAATCATGTAAAATATTTGTTAAAACTAATTTGAATAATTTTCCGCTTTTGTGTAAAAGGTTTCGTGGTTTAAGAAATTAATTTGCAGTTTGCTAAAAATATTTCGGGAAGCTATTCGAGATTAACTCGTTGGTCTCAATATCTTGCTTTGAAAACTTGTATATTAATCATGTAATCATGTCATTTGTTCCGTGGTCCAAATATCGTTTTAGCGCATCCTTTTATCCCAGATCAAAAGTCGTCAAAGCCAAAATATTTTACTGTCTTTTAAGCCTAGCAAAAATTATCCAGTACCCTAATCTTGCCAATCAATGCATATTCTTCTATCCTTCTATCTGGTTTTTAAACCATTGATGGTATTTAATAATAATTAATATTACTACCATTTCCAGGCAACTGCAGGAAAGAACTGCGGTAATTCTTAGACTCCCTCTGTGATCGTCAATTTTAATATTGCCCTTCACTTGTCAACTCGCACCCAAATCTCTTCTAGTTAACCCTCAGTAAATAGTATCCCTTATTTTAAAGAAACTCTTGTCTTTAAAATTAGGTCAAGCTGTGTCGTTACCCGATCGGCAATATCTTGCCATCTTCCAAATCTGAAGTAGAGTATCCCTGCAAAAGTTCCTTCGACTTTGTTTCCCCCATTGTTTTCCCCAACGGAGTCTCTCCGCCATTGCCTCTTTTAATCAGCTGATCATTTGACTTTGTCGAACATCCCCGCCTCGCTAAAATCTTTTCTCTTAAGCTCGTTCATCGCAAAACTTATTTAGAGCTCTTGGATTGTATTTGATCTTTTGAAGTTCTTTGAACTTAATTGATTTTCTCGCTTGTTATCGCATAATTAGGAGTCGGAGTTCTGAAGAAGCAATGACTCGAGCAGCATCAAGATTCGGATAAAGACGTAGACCCAGAACTCAAAACCTCTGGCAGAGAAGGCCCTGAGTAAGATCAAGGCCGCGATAACCTGACCCAGGCGAGTCAATACTTGGATCATTTTGAGCCTACATTTTATGCAAATTATATTTATTTAAAATATCAAAGTTGCATGCTTTAATTCTGTAATCAAATGTATGTTAAAGCTTAAGGTAGTTAAACACTCATTTGATGATTTATTAAGTATTATCCATCCTTTGATAAATTGAATCCCTCATCCCATGTCACCCCATTAATTATGTGGTAAATACTAGCATATGTTGTACTTAAGAGACATGCTAGACTTGCTTAAGTACCGGGACAATAAATATCATGTTTATCATCTTTTAATCATGAAAGTGGTTTTGGGCAGTCATTGGATGTAAATGGCTGACGTGTTGTGTTAATTGGTATTTCCTCCCTAAAACCCTAAACAACTTACTAGTACCACATTTGGGCGGATGGAAAGAGTGGTGGGTGAGGATGTAGTACGAGAATGTGTGGAATGTGGTATGAACCGTCCAGATGGATTAAGAATTTAATCTTGTCATGATCTCCTGTGTAAAATAAGTACAACCGCAAGTCTGCAAAGTGCAACTTGGCTTAGTAAAATTATTGAACCCTGTATGTCATTCCACAACTGGTGTTTAGAAGTGTGCAAGCGGCAGGATGTATGTTGGCTTGAAAGGGACACTGAGGGAGGGTGAAGTTGCCAGCTGCGCTAGTCGTTGTGGTAAACATCCCGCACAACTTATGGAGGTAGCCCATAGGAGTGAGATGACGGAAGGGGTGAGGTGGTTTGAAACATTACTATGACGATCACTCAACTACATGACTAAGGAATCATGTGGGGTAACGAGTATGATTATATCTTGTGGGTACAGTGTACAACCTCTGCAGAGTCTAAACTATTTAAATAGTCGTGCCTACGGTCAAAGGCGAACATGGGAACTTAACTTGAGTTAGTTCTATTTCAAAAACCTTTGTAGGTAGATTGAAAAATATGATGGGCTCATCTAGTCCTTGTTTTTGATTTTTTTTTCTTGGTAGTCTTACCCAGTGTTGATAATCGGTGGATGCAATTAAAATTAAGCATAAGGTGGAGGTAGCCTCCGCTGTTATTTAATATTGCACTTACTCTCTTTAACGAAATGCAATTTGTTCAAAATGTTAAGTCATAGGAATTTGAATTATGATAATTGAAAAAGTTTATTTAAGCAAATAAAAGAACCCAAGCCACCCTTATTAAGCCTTGCATGTATATATTGCATCTTATGTGTTGGCTTACGAGCACGGAAGTTGTGCTCATCCTCGCTCTTTCCCCCGAACCCTCAGAAGCAGGAAGCTCTGAAGCTTTGGACTACTACGAGGAACCAGATATCTGAAGACCCAAAAGTTTTTGAAGCGTGGTTTAGTCTTTAGCCGTTCTAGTCTCGCCTCAGTCTAGCTGACTCCGCCGGTACTCATGTGCATCCTATATTATCTGAGTTTTTGAGTAATACCGGATGTACACAGCTTTCCGCAGTCGTTTGCCTGTGGAGAGATGTGCTCTCACCCTTTTTGCTTCTGTTGTTACTTCCGCTACTTTGTGATGTAATTGTTTGGCATGTTCGGGCCGTATTGTAAAACTTTGACCGAAGAGATCTATGTAAATTCTGATGTGTTAAATTAATAAATGGTATGGTTTTAAGCCATGCATGAAATGATTCAGTGATATATCTGTGAGTGTTATCTACTGATCCAGTGAATATCACAGTGTATTTGCAGAGGATTCGATATTAGAAAAATCCGGGTCCGACAGTAGCAAAACATAATGTTAATTGACATGCACAGTCAATTTCACGTGCTTGGATTCGTCATCGGTGAAATTTATTTTTGTTGGGTGCATCATAGACATCCGACTTGATATATTATTGTTTCTACAGTTATATATATATATATAGTTTTGAAAAATTTGGAATGCGGGAACACATAACGTTAATTAGCATTCAAATTCAATTTCATTTGCTTAGAGTCGTCGTTGGTTAAACCTGTATTTCGCTAGGTTCATCATAAGCATATTACTTGAAACTTCATTCTTGTTACTATTGCATATTTTTAAATTTCTCAAGCTGTAACAATTTAATTGAAATTACAGGGCTCTATGTTACCTCTCCGTAGCCCGTGTCGTGGAATATACACACTAGAGCATGCTTTACTGGATGTTGATCTCTGGATAAAGCACGAAGGCGATGACGGATCAGCCGACGAGAAATTTGTTGGTGGAAACTTTGACGAGGCTTGACTCATTATGACAATTGACACGATAATTCAAGAACGCCTTCACGACGGCCTACGCCGTGACACTGACTGCTACTGTGTTAGTTCAGGGCTGGGGTTGATACGAAAACCTGGTTTCATCACGGACGCCGAAAACTGAATTAGTGATGTCCGTACTGTTTTGTTACTTCATTATCAGGTTGTCTGTACCCTGTACTATATATTTGATGCTCCCTTACAGTTTAGAGCACGAAGCAATGCCGGGAAGCAAAATCCTTTCAACAATTTTTGCAGAAATTTATGGACAAATCGTACTGTCCAGAATTAGGAGCTTATCTATTTGTTACTGCAGTGTTTTTTACTGTCCAGAATTAGGAGCTTATCTATTTGTTACTGCAGTGTTTTTTTTCTGTTGTTTTGTTGCTCATCAGCACTCTATGAAATAGAGAAGATAAAAATGCTTGAAACTTGTACAGGAAATCGGGATAACACCAGGCTCATCTATGTAGATTAGCTGGGATTTTAATTCAAATTCTCGGTCTATCTATATGAATCTCGGTCGGAAATAGGTTTTCCAAACAAAGACTCAGTGCAGTACGGAAGCCAAGTTTACAACAAATAATGATCAGAAAGGAGTGACACGAGAACAGAGCAAGAATCATGGATGGTACTCTAATAAATTATCAGCAAATCACAGTACGTTTAGACCATCCACGATGCTACGGAAGCATCAGTGCGCGAAAAAGGTGACCAACAGCGCTGTGAGACAAATCAGATTGTTCTATTTCTCAACCTTTCTGACTTCTACGGAACCAAGGTCGAAATAATTGAAAAAGTCATTGTAACATCCTCAAAAAATTTCAAATCAATTTCAAATCAAAATTTACAAAAGTTTGAAAATGTGCAAACCTGACCTCAGTTGAGCCCGTTCCGGCCCAGGGTTTGCCCGACCTGACCCAGGGCGCCGCCCCCACCGCCTCCCCCCTGCGCGTTGCTGACGTCGCCCGTCCTCCCCTCTGCGCCACCGGCTCCCACCTGCTCCTGTCACCTTCGCGACTTCAGCGCCCCCTCCTCGCGCTGTCTCGTCCTCGCCGCACCGCGTGACACCATCGTCGTCCTCCGCCTTCTCCTGGTCCCATCGGGTCGTCCCTTCTCGCTCTGCTCTCGCCTCCGCCCGGTCCGAGCGCTGCCGCGCACCTACTCCTACCCCGTCACCTCCGCGCGCAGGCGCCCATGCTGCCACCTCGGGACCGCACGTGCACCGAGCCCCCTCCAACGGCTCCTCGCCTCCGCCGGCTATAAATAGTCGGGTTGTCTCCCCTTCCTCCCCCTCCACTCCACCGCCTCCTCCCCTCGTCTTCGTCTCTGACGCTTCGCCTCCCGAGCTTCGGTCGCCCTCACCTCCGGCCTCTCCTTCGCCTCCGGCTCTGCCCTCGGCTCCGGTCCCCGCTCCGACGCCGCCGCTCTCCTCCCCCCCCCCCCAAAGCTCCCGTCGCCGTGCGCTCCCTCCCACTCCCTCATATCAAAGTTGCATGCTTTAATTCTGTAATCAAATGTATGTTAAAGCTTAAGGTAGTTAAACACCTATTTAATGATTTATTAAGTATTATCCATCCTTTGATAAATTGAATCCTGCATTCCATGTCATCCTAGTAATTATGTGGTAAATACTAACATAGGTTGTACTTAAACGACATGCTAGACTTGCTTAAGTACCGGGACAATAAATATCCTATTTATCATCTTTTAATCATGAAAATAGTTTTGGGCAGTCATTGGATGTAAATGACTGGTATGTTGTGTTAATTGGCTTTTCCACCCCAAAATCCTAAACAACTTGCTAGTACCACATCTAGGCGGATGGAAAGAGTGGTGGGTGCAGATGTAGCACGAGAATATGTGGAATGCGGTATGAACCGTCCAGATGGATTAAGGATTTAATCTTGTCATGATCGCCTGTGTAAAACAAGTACAACCGTAAGTCTGCAAAGTGCAACTTGGCTTAGTAAATTATTGAACCCTGAATGTCATCCCACAACTGATATTTGGAAGTGTGCAAACACAGGATGTATGCTGACTTGAAAGGGACACCCGGGGGAGGGTGAAGTTGTCAGTTGCGCTAGTCGTTGTGACCAGGGTCAGCTGCAATAGTCATTGTGGTAAACATATCGCACAACTTATGGGGGTAGCCCATACGGGTGAGATGACGAAAGAGGCGAGGTAATTTGAAACGTTAATGTGACAATTAATCAACTACATGACTAAGGAATCATGTGGGGTAACGCGTATGATTATCTCTTGTGAGTACAGTATACAACCTCTGCAGAGTTTAAACTGCTTAAACAGCCGTGTCTACGGTCAAAGACGGATATGAGATCTTAACTTGAGTTAATTCTATTTCAAAACCTTCGTTGGTGGATTACAACTAGGACGGCTCACCTAGGCTGAGGTTGGATTTTTTTTGAGCCGTCGAACTCAATGGTGTGAAGGAGCGGAGGTAGCTTCACCAAAATGATGCATGTGTAGAGTTCCGATTGAGGGAACCTCTACTGTTATTTAATTATTGCACTTACTCTCTTTAATAAAATGTAATTTATTTAAAATGCTAAGTTATAGGAATTTGTAACTATGATAATTGAAAATATTGCTTTAGCAAATAAAAAACATGAGTCATCCTTGTTAAGCCTTGCATGTGTTGGCATCCTTGTTAAGCCTTGCATGTGTTGGCTCGCGAGCACGGTGGTTGTGCTCACTCTCGCTCCCCAAACCCTCCAGATGATATAGATCAAAGAAACTACGCGTACTACGAGGATCCCGAAGTCGATGGCCAGGAGAACCATGAAGAGTGTCTAGATTCTATAGTCTAGGTCTCGCCCCAGTCTAGTGGACTCGTCGGTACCTGCGTACAACCGATATTACTCAATCCTTGGATAATATCAGTGCATACGAGTCACCCCAGTCGCTTGGATGTGGAGAGATGGGTCATATCCCCTCTTTTGCTTCCGTTGTAGTTTACGTTGCTTCATGTGATGTAATCAATTTGGTTTGGTGGCCTTTATGTAAAACTCAACCTGACGTGGTCTATATATCACTCTGATGTCTGTTTATATTTGAATGTCTTAATTTACACCATGTATGAAATGATTCAGCAATAAACCTATGAGTATTATCTACTGATCCAGTGAGTAGCACAATATTTTCACAGAGGATTCGGGATTAAAAAATTCGAGTCCAACAGTCATTCATTCACAACCACTAATAAAGGATTCATAAGAACAAAACTAAGGATTAGTAGTTCTTTTCCGAAATCGATTTCGAAAAAGATCAGATTCATGAGAGCGCGTACGCTATCGCCTGCCTTCGCGTCGATCAGCCGCGCCGCCTGCGCGTCTTGCGCCATGGACAACTGCATAAGCCCGGAGAAGAAGAACACGGTGAGCAGCAGCATGTACACCTTTCAAGCAGGGCGCCGTCTTTGCCGTACAAGCTATAGTAGTGGGAGGCGAAAGATGGCATCTTAGGAAGTTTGGGACTTTATGAGGAGCAGCAGGCGGCGTACGTATACGTAGTGGCAGTCTGGCTGAGCAAGCAAGACAGCAAGGAGTGACGAATCGTCAGTGTGCTTTGTTTGACGGCGGAATTCATCGTACACCATACCTTTATAGCTTTAGTTGATATTCATCGAAATGACACGGAGAACATTGCAACAGATTTTATACCACACTTTTAATTGCAATCTCTATATTTCGCTATTTTCGGGATACTTTAATAATTTATGTTTCTTTTGCTTTCTCTATGCGTGTGAAATAACCTTCTCCGCCATCGTTCTGGGCAGCACCTCCTCCGCCACCACCACCCAAAGAATGCACCACCACCTCAATCCGCCCCACTACCCGCGCCCCTTCCTCTTCTTCTCCCGCCGTCGGCTCCCGTGCTTCGCCGCCGTTCCCTTCTTGAACGCACGATGAGAAAAGAAAACGCTAATTGAACGCACGATGAATCAGTCAATCCGTCTGTCTAGCTCGGCAGGATTGATTAAGAGAGTTGAGGCGTTTCGTCATGTTGATCTTTGGAAGCATGCACTTCAGTCATATATATTAGCAGGCCGGTTTTTGACCAGTCGATTTGTATGATTTTGCGTTAGTTGAGAACGTGGTACATGGCATGCGATGATATTGTTGGCCTAGCAAAGATGCAGTGATAGATAGGAATTGGTTTGTGGAAATCATCAGGGGTGAACAGCGTTTTAAAAAGACAATAACAGCAGAGCAATGCTGACCGAGCCCATGCCGTGCTGCTTACTTATTTGCCTGGATGCACACCAAAATAATCCCTGCTTTCAGGCCATCAGGGTGCACAACTAACGCATGCTGATTGAGTAAAGTTCGTACCAAATTACCAATTGGCCTTTTGAGGTAAACATATGTACCAATAGTAGCAAAAAGACATGGTTTTTTCAGTGTCTATACTTGAGGTGATTGAAATTTCTTTATCTATCAGTTATATTTTTTAGATGTATGATTTTAATTCAATGGATACCACAAGTTTATGTGTTTAGATTAAAAATATATAAACTAGACAAAAGTAAATATAGGTAAACCCTACAAATACAAAAAAAAATCTAAGCTAGACAAAAGTAAATCCATGTAAACCCTACAAATACAAAAAAAAACTAAAAGTTACAATAGAGTTATGCTAAAATTACACATTACTTAGTACTGTAATTATTTTAGAATTAGTACGGTGTAATTATAGATGATTAATGAATAGAAAATTTCAGACAACTAAAAATTAGCAAACCCGTTTTTTTATATCTCCGTCAGAAAAGAGAAACCTCAACGGGGCTGTGATCCAGTTACCAGGAGAAGATTAGCTGATTCCTCTCTCAGTGAAATTTGTCATGTTGCGCTAAGGCAGCTGGGTTAATTAATTGAGAGATAATTGACGTTGTTTGGGTTTCAATGCGGTAGGCGGTTCAATTTGCTATTCCAACATCATTTCCACGACAATGCTATTATGGGACTTCGTCTGTTTTTCATACCATAAAAGTTTAATTATGTATTTACCATCCAAAAAACGGTCTCCAAAACTAATTTGTATTGTAATATGTTTACAAAACATAGTAAATTATGATACTATAAAAGTATTTTTTGAGATTAATATACACATATCATATTTCATATCATATAAGCATGCCAATCGTAGCGTAGCCTAACTGTGTTGCACCTAGCTTCTCTCTCAATTAGCATGACTCCAAACAAGAACTTCAAACAAGCATACATACTACGAGTACTGAGAAATAGGTGTAACGCCCCCAACTCAATATTGAGCCCAAAATAGCCCAAAATATCACTTATACATTTTCACTTCAAATTTAAATCATAATTACTCAATAATTCCAGCAGCCTATGCATGAATAGAAACCCACAACAGGATATCTTTCAACAAACATAACAAGATAAATGAAATAATAATAAATGTTCATACAATATGGCGATGACAGGAACTTTGCCCTGAAGACCTTCTGTGTGACCAGGAGATGCCAGCAGCTACGATCCTTATTAATATCGATGCAGCGTTATTTGGTTCTTCTCGTTGGATGGGGGTTGGTGTGGTAATCCGAAACCACATTGGTGAATACTTGGCTGCTGCAATGAGCGCCTTGATGGGATCACTACACCGGAGTTAGCAGAAGCATTGGTGTTTCACCGTGCAACAGCCATTGCCCATAATGAAGGATATCAAAATATCATCCTTGCTTTTGACTACTTTTTCTGTGGTGGTGCGTTTATCTCTGATATCAAGTCTACGACAGAGGGCTTTTCCTCGGTTGTTTTCCGTCATGTTAGTCGTGTAGTGAATGTGGTGGCACATACTCTAGCTAGATCTTGTGAGTACTCTGTTAGTTCTTTTATTCGTAATGGAGCATCGGAGTGTATTCGAGAGACTCTTTGTAACGATATTTTGTGATCAATAAATTACTGGCGTTCTCTCAAAAAGGAGATGCTAGCTTTGAAACACTTCAGGTGATGAGGACATCCCTACCATGGATATAACCGTGCCTACACACACAACTCAACCACAACCAGTACAAGGACCTCTTACCCGAGCTCGTGCTCGCCAACTTAATTATCAGGTGAATTCGTTCCTAGGATTATATACTACTGAGAATAGACCGCTACCTAATGCAAGTGATTTAATTGTGCTTAGGAATATGGGAAAGGACCACGGAGAGGCATGTGGAGTCGTGGAGATGTATGGAAGGCATAATGGAGATCATCACGTCACTTTGGGTCCAAGACAAGCAAGAGTTCGAGTTGGGCTCGTTCTGGAGTCAGATTCGGACTACGGCGTCAGCACTAACTTTAAACTGGCGTAACTTCTTCATACGGACTCCGTTTCGGGCGTTTCTGGACTTCGTGGAAAGCTTATCAAGTCTACTTTCTAACGGATCCAACCTCATCATCAAATTCTGTCCGAGCCGGCCGAAATTATCAAAGGAGTCCGTGATCCGTATGAGAGTCCGAAGTCGAAGGGTCTTTGCGCCACCTCTACTTTGGCCCACGGCCTTGTAACCCTAGGGCGTCGTCCACCTCGCTGGCCGCCACCCCGGTCGTTTCCCTATATAGGAGCCACCGTCTCCTCGCTTGAACGGGATTTCGTTGAGTTTAGGTTTAGCCATTGTGCAAACTCGTTCTTGATTGTGTCGAACGACCACTGTCAAGACGACCGGGATCCCATCTTTGCTATTCGCAATACAATTTATGCTTCCTTCATATTCGCAATATCAGATTGCCTATGTCTTATTCTTGCTAGTTCTTCGATTGCTCGCAGGGATTGAACTTCGTGTTCAGGTTGATCGCGCCTCCAGCGAGGTCAATAACACTTCGGAGTTGGTTCAGCGATTGCTAAGGCGCAAGCGTCGTCGTACGGTTGTAGTCGGATCGTGAGAGTCACCGCCACCAAAATCGATAGTTATCAATCTCATCGAAAGATCGGACACCTCGTTTACATCAAGTGGTATCGAGCTCAAGGTTGCTCGGTGAGAATTTCGATTTACCATAGATTAGATTGCTTTTCCTTACCTAGAGTACACAAAAAAAAATTAGCGGAGTATTCAATCTGTCCAAACCGGTCTTAGCCTCGCAATTTTTCTTTTGATACATTGCATTGTTGAACTTTCGGTTGCATCGTCGTGTTCTTTGTTTGGTCTTAGTGTCTAGTTCCTCTAGAGTTTGAGTTACATTCACGTTTTGGTCTCACCGCTCGCTTAGATCCGAACTACCACAGGAGTAGAAAAGGAGGAGGACTCGATCTCTAGGGAGGCTTTGCCCTGGTTGGTTTCGGAGTAGGACACGATCTCGGATTTGGTTTTGGAAGCCTTGCCCTGGTTGGTTTCGGAGTAGGACACGATCTCGGAGTTGGTTTTGGAAGCCTTGCCCTGGTTGGTTTCGGAGTAGGACACGCTCTCGGAGTTGGTTTTGCATACGGCATAAAAAAAAAAAAAAGAAGGAACAGGCAGCCGCATTAAAAGAGCCGCGGCATTAAAAAAAAAAAAAAGAGAGAGAAAAACCTAACTTTTGCATACGACCTCCGATTGAGGCGATTTTTGATCCGTTGGAAAGGAAATCAGAAAATAGAGCGAAAAAAATGAAGTCAGGGAAATCTGGGGTTTTCAGATCCGCGTAAGATACCACGCACATACGCGGCAGCTCCGACCCCAAAAAAGGTCGTTTAGGGCCTCAAAACGGGCCCGCAAACCGAGGAAAAATCAAGTTTCTCAGAATTTGCTCAAAATTGACAGAGCCCTTCTGCACGTGATTCTAAGGTCCCCTGTGAAGACGGCACACTTTTTGAGCTCGAACTCCGTGTGCAACGCCATCTAGTTTCTTTACGCACGGTGTGACTTCGTTGGTGTTCTAGGCTCGCGTCTCTAGTACGGTCTAGCCTAGGGCGGCACTCCACCGGCGTTGAGCGATTTTTCACTTGCATTTTCTGAATTGATTATTGCTACTCCTTGCTACTAAACTTGAGCCCTCCCAGCTACACCTTTTCTACACCGTACAGGCTGAGCTTTACCTGGCAATCGCTCCATCCAATCTTCAAAGATATATTGTAACCACTGGTTGCCGATCGCCCCTGTGTGCTTGGTAAGAATTGGTAAGAATTCGATAGAAGGCTTGAGTGCGAGCGATTTTGAACCACCATACCCTAGTTCTTGTTAGGGACATATTCTTGTGTTTTTGCTAACAATGGCAGGTTCTGGAGAGTTTACTGATCAAGATACATGTCACAGTCCCCGTACGAAGGGAATCATACAACATTTCGCGCGTGAAATGAATCATCGTACGGAGGGCCTTGAGGAGGACGTCAGAGTTACAAATGAGCGACTTGCTCAACTAGAGAGCACCCAGATTGAGACAAACGCAACGCTCGCTGCGATGGAGAGAGCACAAGGTATTACTAATAATTCTTTAGCAGATATTATGGCGCGACTTGAGGAGATTGTCCAAGCTTCGACTACTGTTCCCCCTGCTGTGACGGTAGAGGGACAAGATGAATATGTGGGTGATTCTGAGGCAGATGGCAGAGCTAACCACAACAACGATCGAGCTCGTCGCCAATTGCGTTTCAACCGACAAGGTATGCGAAGAGAACCCCCACGACGTGAGGTACGTGACCACGAAGATGCTTTTGCTAAGGTTAAATTCAATATGCCTTCTTTTAATGGTAAATATGACCCTGATAGTTATTTAGATTGGGAACTAGCTGTTGATCAAAAATTTGCTTGTCATGATTTTCCCGAGAATAGACGAGTTAGGGCTGCTACTAGTGAATTTACCGACTTTGCTTCTATTTGGTGGAAAGAACATTGCCGTCAACATCCCAATAACATACCTAACACTTGGGAGGCTTTAAAATTGCTTATGCGTCATCGATTTGTTCCCTCATATTATGCTCGTGATTTGTTAAATAAATTGCAACGCTTACAACAAGGTGCAAAGTCTGTGGAAGAATACTATCAGGAATTACAAATTGGCATGTTGCGCTGTGGGTTAGTTGAGAATGAGGAGGCATCAATGGCTAGGTTTTGGGAGGATTGAATCGTGACATTCAGGACATTCTTGATTATAAAGATTATAACTCCATGACTAGATTGTTTCATCTTGCTTGCAAAGCTGAACGAGAATTGCAGGGACGCCAGACGAGAACGCGATCTAACCCTTCTACAGGCCGCACAAATTCATGGACGCGTACACCTTTTTCCTCATCCACTATGGCGGCCCCACCATTAACCGCCAACAACAAGCAGCGCCCTGCTACCTCAAATTCAGCGACAAGAGTTTTCGAAGCACCCAAAACAACACCACAACTTCCGGCAAAAACTTCCTCTTCGGTTGCTTCGACAGGACGAACGAGGGACGTTCAATGCCATCGTTGCAAAGGCTATGGACACATGATGCGGGACTGTCCAAGCAAGCGTGTATTGATTATACGTGATGATGGTGGGTATTCCTCTGCTAGTGATTTAGATGATGAAACATATGCTATGCTTGCAAATGACCCTGCAGGACATGATGATAAATCTAACCATGAGGAGGAACATGTTGACGCCGAAGATGCCGACAAGTATTTGAGCATTATAGTGCAACGCGTACTAAGTGCTCAAGTGTCTCATCTTAGAGCATAATCGCGCCATAATTTATTCCAAATCAAGGGCGTTGTCAAGGAACGTTCCATTCGCATAATTGTTGATGGTGGGAGTTGCAACAATTTGGCGAGTATGGATATGGTGGAGAAGCTTGCGTTGTCGACTAAACCTCATCCCCACCCATACCATATTCAATGGTTCAACAGCAATGGTAAGTTGAAGGTAACACGGATGGTTAGAATACATTTTTCTATGGGTTCATACCATGATTATGTTGATTGCGATGTTGTTCCTATGCAAGCTTGTTCATTATTATTAGGAAGACCTTGGCAATATGATACTGATTGTATACATCATGGTAAGAATAATCAATACTCTCTCATGTTCAAGGGAAAGAAAATTGTGCTGCATCCTATGACTCCTGAACAAATTGTTAAAGATGACCTTGCTAGAGCTAGAAGAGAGAAGGAGAATACTAAGAGCGAAAATCAGATTGTAGCAAAAGAGCTTGAGCAACATAAAAAGCAAGAACCTAAATCTGTTCATGACAAAAATAAAGAAATTAAATTGAAAGGTGCTAGTTTTCTTGCTACCAAATCGATATGACTCAACCGGATGCTAGTAATTACATTTGCTATGCATTAATTTGCAAAGAAGCATTGTTTTCATTTGAGGATATACCTTCTTCTTTGCCACTCTTTGTCACTAACATTTTGCAGAGTACAAAGATGTCTTTCAAAGGACATCCGCACGGTCGCCACCGCTTCGTGGGATTGAGCATCAAATTGATTTAATCCCCGGTGCATCATTGCCCAACCGAGCACCATATAGGACCAATCCAGAAGAAACTAAAGAAATTCAGCGCCAAGTTCAAGAGTTGCTTGATAAAGGGTATGTGCGCGAATCTCTTAGCCCTTGTGCTGTTCCGGTCATTTTGGTACCAAAGAAAGATGGATCATGGCGCATGTGTGTGGATTGTAGAGCGATTAATAATATCACCATTAGGTATCGTCATCCTATTCCTAGGTTAGATGATATGCTTGATGAATTGAGTGGCTCTGTTGTCTTTTCCAAGGTTGATTTGCGTAGTGGTTATCATCAAATCCGCATGAAATTAGGCGATGAATGGAAAACGGCTTTTAAAACTAAGTTCGGGTTATATGAGTGGTTAGTAATGCCTTTTGGTTTAACTAATGCTCCTAGTACTTTCATGAGACTAATGAATGAGGTTTTGCGTGCTTTCATTGGTAGATTTGTGGTGGTTTATTTTGATGATATATTGATATATAGCAAATCATTAGAGGAACATCTGGACCATTTACGTGCTGTTTTTAAGGTTTTACGTGATGCACGCCTATTTGGTAACCTTGAGAAGTGCACCTTTTGCACCGATCGAGTTGCGTTTCTTGGCTATGTTGTTACTCCACAGGGAATTGAAGTTGATCAAGCCAAGGTTGAAGCAATCTGAGTTGGCCGACTCTAACACGGTCACACAGTGCGGAGCTTTAGGACTTCTTTGGGTTCTACCGCTTTGTGAAGGATTTCAGCACTATCGCGCACCATTGAATGAGCTTACCAAGAAGGGCGTGCCATTTGTTTGGGGCCTTTGCAGGAGAATGCCTTCACCACATTGAAAGATAAGTTAACACATGCACCTCTACTCCAACTCCCTGATTTCAATAAGACTTTTGAGCTAGAATGTGATGCAAGCGGAATTGGTTTAGGTGGTGTGTTGTTACAAGAAGGCAAACCTATAGCATACTTGGTGAGAAATTGAGTGGGCCTAGTTTGAACTATTCTACTTATGATAAAGAGTTATATGCCCTCTTTGAACCTTAGAAACTTGGCAACATTATTTATGGCCCAAAGAATTTGTTATACATTCGATCATGAATCTCTAAAGCATATTCAAGTCAAGGTAAATTGAACCGTAGACATGCAAAGTGGGTTGAATTTATTGAGTCTTTTCCTATGTCATAAAACACAAGAAGGAAAGGAGAATGTTATTCTTGATGCGTTGTCTAGGAGATATGCCATGTTATCACAACTTGACTTCAAAATTTTTGGATTAGAGACTATTAAAGAGCAATATGTGCACGATCTTGATTTTGCGAAATATTGTTGAATTGTGAAGAAGGAAAAATGTGGAATAAATTTGTCATTAATGATGGATTTGTGTTTAGAGCTAACAAGTTGTGCATTCACCGCTAGTTCCGTCAAATCTGCTTGTTATTACAGAAGCACATGGAGGTGGGTTAATGGGACATTTTGGTGTGAAGAAAGCAGAGGACATACTTGCCGATCATTTCTTTTGGCCAAAGATGAGGCGGGGCGTCGGCGCTCGTTACCGCCGCACTACATGTCAAAAAGCTAAGTCACGACTTAATCCTCATGGTTTATATATGCCTTTACCCGTTCCTAGCATTCCGTGGGAAGATATTTCGATGGACTTTGTTTTAGGATTGCCTAGGACAAAGAAGGGAAGGGATAGCATATTTGTGGTTGTTGATAGATTTTCTAAGATGGCCCATTTTATACCTTGTCATAAGAGCGATGGCGCTACCAATATTGCTGATTTATTCTTTCGTGAAGTTATTCGCTTGCATGGTGTGCCTAATACTATAGTTTCAGATCGTGATGCTAAATTCCTTAGCCATTTTTGGAGAACTTTATGGGCTAAATTGGGGACTAAGCTGTTATTTTCTACTACTTGTCATCCCCAAACCGATGGACAATGAGGTTGTGAATAGAACTTTGTCTACCATGCTTAGGGCTGTGTTGAAAAAGAATTTAAAACTGTGGGAAGAATGCTTGCCTCATATTGAGTTTTCTTATAATCGGTCATTGCATTCTACTACAAAGATGTGCCCTTTTGAAGTTGTTTATGGTTTTCTGCCTCGTGCTCCTATTGATTTAATGCTTCTCCCACCTTCAGAGAAATTGAACTTTGATGCAAAACAACGTCTTTGAATGATTTTAAAAATACACGAGACAACCAAGGAGAATATAGGCGCATGAATGCTAAATATAAACTTCTTTGGTAGTCAGGGGAGAAAACACATAACTTTTAAACCAGGAGATCTTGTTTGGTTGCACTTGAGAAAAGATAGGTTCCCCGAATTGAGAAAGTCAAAACTGATGCCTAGAGCTGATGGTCCTTTCAAAGTGTTAGAAAAGATTAATGATAATGCATACAAGCTTGAACTGCCTGCAGATTTTGGGGTTAGTCCCACATTTAACATTGCAGATTTGAAGCCATACTTGGGGGAAGAGGATGAGCTTGAGTCGAGGACGACTCAAATGCAAGAAGGGGAGGATGATGAGGACATCCCTACCATGGATATAACCGTGCCTACACACACAACTCAACCACAACCAGTACAAGGACCTCTTACCCGAGCTCGTGCTCGCCAACTTAATTATCAGGTGAATTCGTTCCTAGGATTATATACTACTGAGAATAGACCGCTACCTAATGCAAGTGATTTAATTGTGCTTAGGAATATGGGAAAGGACCACGGAGAGGCATGTGGAGTCGTGGAGATGTATGGAAGGCATAATGGAGATCATCACGTCACTTTGGGTCCAAGACAAGCAAGAGTTCGAGTTGGGCTCGTTCTGGAGTCAGATTCGGACTACGGCGTCAGCACTAACTTTAAACTGGCGTAACTTCTTCATACGGACTCCGTTTCGGGCGTTTCTGGACTTCGTGGAAAGCTTATCAAGTCTACTTTCTAACGGATCCAACCTCATCATCAAATTCTGTCCGAGCCGGCCGAAATTATCAAAGGAGTCCGTATCCGTATGAGAGTCCGAGTCGAAGGGTGCTGCGCCACCTCTACTTTGGCCCACGGGCCTTGTAACCCTAGGGCGTGCGTCCACCTCGCTGGCCGCCACCCCTGGTCGTTTCCCCTATATAGGAGCCACCGTCTCCCTCGCTTGAACTGGGATTTCGTTGAGTTTAGGTTTAGCCATTGTGCAAACTCTGTTCTTCAGTTGTGTCGAACGACCACCTGTCAAGACAGCTTCGGGATCCCATCTTTGCTATTCGCAATACAATTTATGCTTCCTTCATATTCGCAATATCAGATTGCCTATGTCTTATTCTTGCTAGTTCTTCGATTGCTCGCAGGGATTGAACTTCGTGTTCAGGTTGATCGCGCCTCCAGCGAGGTCAATAACACTTCGGAGTTGGTTCAGCGATTGCTAAGGCGCAAGCGTCGTCGTACGGTTGTAGTCGGATCGTGAGAGTCACCGCCACCAAAATCGATAGTTATCAATCTCATCGAAAGATCGGACACCTCGTTTACATCATCAGGGGTTCTAACAAAGTTTGTCAAATTTTCCTAAAAAGCCAATATTGTTGATTACAGCTGCAGGTTTCCTCTAGCCGACCTCTCCGCAGCCCTTGTCAAGGAAACTTGGAGGTTCAGGATGGGTTGCATTTTTTCACGCTCTTTTCCCCCTCGGGGGATGATACAAAATAGCCGACCTCTCTGTAGTTACAGTTTAGACTACGTGCAACATTGCTCGATGACCTTTGGACGCAAGGAAGAAGAGTATGGTTTTTGAGTTGCATTTCCTGCATGGCACAACACTCAAGTCCACTGGCGATCGAAATCATAAGAAGAATAAGGTCTAATTGACTCAAATTCCATTCATATTGTCAAACATGCTTAGACAATTTTTAATCAGAAGAAAAAAAAAGTGGAACTTATCAGGATGCATCATATTCACGTACAGTACTGAAACCAATTGACAACAAAAAGAATTACTGATACATTAAGAAGCTTGTTTTAAGACCATCCACGGTAGGAGAATACTACAAATTAAGCATCAGTGCGCGAAATAGGCGACGAACAAGGCCGCAAACATGAGCAGGTACGCGATCGCCTGATCAATGGCCTTCGCGTCAATCACCCGCGCCGTCCCCGGCGCTTCTTGCGCCATGGACAGCCGCATGAGCCCGGAGAAGAAGAAGACGGCGAAGAGCAGCATGTACACCTTCAAGGCGGCCATCTTGCTATGCAGGAGATGGGAGTTGTTGCAGATGAAAGATAGCTTATGAGCTTGGAACAAGAAAGGGGACTGAACGCAACGCAGTGCAGTGCAGTGCAGTGCAAAAGAATGGGTGGGTATATATAGGGGCTTGCCGAGCAAGCAGGGAGTGATGAACTGGCCGTGTGCCTTGTTTGATCAGGACTTGAGGAAATTAAATTTGAAGGGGGGTGATGAATCAGTCGATTTGTCAGTGTGTCTGGTGGGCTCGGCAGGATTGACTCGCGACCTCCTGTCGTCCATGCTGAACATTCGACATGCTACTGTCGTGTTGGCCAGGCCGGCTTCCTGGCGGCATGAGGGACCAAGTGCAGGTTCAACTTGGACGCCCGGTAAAACTTCTCGCCATTGACAACCCTACCTTGCATGATCTGCACGAGTGGAGAACGTGATACATCGGCCATCCATGGCACGAGATGGGATGACTCCTTTCGGGCGTGTGGTGTGGTGTGAGCCGTCGCTGGAATTGGTCTGCAGAAATGCTCACGAGTCACGAAGCGGCAGCGCTAGAAAACACAGATCAATGTTGACCGGAAGAGCTCGTGTTGCGTAAACCACACTGGCACAAAATGCGAAGATGTGGTGCTCGTGCTGCATCTTAGTGGAACTTTTGGTCGGCACTAGGTGAAGCTTCGTTAGCAAAAATAATACTTACGTAATCGTAATTACAAAAATGTTATTCTTGTCCGTGTAATCACAAAACGGATAAACTGTAGAACGACATGTGGCGTCTTGTCTGTCCAATCATGAAACGGACAAATCACGGGCGACGAGTGGCGCTTCGTCCGCACAGCCACTAGACGGACGAGGCGACATGTGTCGTCCTGTGGTTGGACGGACGAGTGTTATTTTGACATTGCATCTGCAAATACATTATTTTTATTAATACCGCTTCAAATAGTACCATTTATACCAAAACTCCATCTTAGTGTCGCAATAGTTCAGCGAAACATACACGGATGTGATATCAATGCCTCTTTGTCTTCTTTTTTTGATGGCATTTGATCTGAGTGGCAAAGTGTATTGTATAGATAAATTTTACAGTATATTTTACTAGCAGTATACTGTGATAATATAAATTAATATGATCATTGATTTGTTAAAGATATAATAGATTTTTTATATTTATATTTATATTTTTTGTGATGGTATTATCTATTTTTCTAAATAGAATTGAAAATATTACTGATTTGTCTCGTGAGCCACAAGAATATTTTCACTTGTCCTGCTGGGTACTCTCAACTCTCAACTGCCAAGGGACCATGCAAAAGCAGTGCCCGCAATTATGTTTCGTATATTCAGCTTGCTGTACGTCTCTCAAACCGGCACCCAGTTTATAAGCCGATTCGACGAAGAGCACGCCTTCCGAGTTCAAATGCCACGCGGTTGTGTCTTCCCGTCCGATCGTTGGCGGTGATTGTCAGGATTTTTTTAATACCAGTGGGATGCTCTTGTATTGCAATAGAATCTCAAAAGATAGTGATATATATCAATATACATGATCATAAACCGAATAATAAATATCAATTTTCTTTCACGAATAAATAAAAATATTAACTTCAACTATTACAACACCTGCTACTATTGCTACCCAAAATAAACGAACAGTCACTTTGCATATAAACTAACAATAAACACCAAGATGATGAAGCTCTGGTATGTGTTGCACACCTTAGCTATAAAACATTGAACTTCACATTTTATACGGGACACTAAAAGTTTCAAAACAGCCCATATTCTCCTCTCTCTGATCCAAGCTTAGGCATCAACATGATCACCAAAAATTTTACTCAAGTAATAAAAATTTCTTCAATGAACAAACCTCTCACAAGAAAAAAAAAATTATCTAGTACTTACGATTTTGCAAAACAAACTAGCGCTTTCGAATGAAACACAAAGGTCAGGTAAATAAAAGATATAGATGAAACCATGAAGGTGAAGAGTGGTGGGGGACCTAGGAGGATTCAATCATCCGTATCGTGAGGAACTGTAGAGAGATGAGAAAGAGGTGGCCATAATTCCTCAAATTGTGATCGTTCTAGGCTTCCAGCGACTGAGTTCATGTGAAGGAGCTCTCTGCACAATGCAGGAATTATGTACATCATAGTTATTATCTTGGTTAGCAAAGCAAGCATTTTGAAATAATAATAGATAGTTAACCGAGCCTAACAAGGTTAGACTAACTCTTTCCCATATCAGCAAACCAATCCATCTAGGATCTAACGTATATACTAATTTGAGACCATGGATGCAATTTTTTTAGTGGAACTATGGATGCAATTAGTAGTGAAAAATTAGCTTATACAACAGGCCACACTAATAAAATGAGAATTCTATCAATTAAGTGGTGTGACCTAATTTAGCAAGATACAACATGAGATGACATTATCCTAAACCAAACTATGTATCACTGAAGAGTTTATCTTTAAAATAATGTAAAAGGTTCAAATTTAAAATCCAGATAAGTATTCACATCTATTCTGGGTAACTTTCAGCTTATGATAGATAATGATTATTCACGAATTTACTTCTGTAACAATAAAAGGAAGAAAATCGCATTTAACCATTTACTTCACAAAAGGGCCAACAGTTTTCCATTAAAAAATTAGAGCAATGATTCCTTTACCACTCTGAGAGACCTAATATGTATTGGTATAAACCAGGTCACTCAACAAAATAGACCATGTGTTTCTAAACAAAGCTACTTAAATAAAACTCTTAACATGGTATCTAACTTCAGACGTACAACATTCCAGCTACTTGATCTCATGTTACATGTTTCAATCTCAGCTTTAGTCCTAGACTCCTAGGACAATTATTCACAAAAAAACAAATAAATATAATTTCAACATGCGAAAAATGAATTAAGTCCCAACAAACTACCAATCCATTAGCAATTTCAGATCACAAGCACACCAAGGAAGAGGCTTTTGAACTACAGAGTGCTAGATATGTCCAATAAATAAAATTCAATGCTACATTTCATGAGAAGTAAAACGATATAATGCCAGAATTGAGGGTCACAACCTCAGATCTCTCAATAACCAGCGGATGCAAATCATTGCTCTGACAGCCAGCTGTGAATGGCACCAACATGCTATGCACCATAAACCTAGAAAGATCATCATACTTTGCAAATCAAGAATAGCTAGTAAAACATATAGAATCCAACTCTGCATACGTCTCAGTGCATAATAGAGCCAGACTATGTGCCAATTCTACAAATGAAATGAAAATCTGTATACTCAATTTCTTCAGTTGAGTTAGACCGAGGAGATGGTACTGAACTGAAATAAATGACTGAGTATTAAGGCTTGTCAAGTAAGATGGATCCAAATAAGATTTATGCCTATCGAAGAACTTACTAAGATGTTTGAGCAGTAGAGCTTAATCTTGAGCTAGAATGTCGATGACACCCAAGCCTCCTCTGTTTAGGACAAAGAATGCTAAAACGTGAGTAACCAGTGATTCCATTCAACTTTGTACTCCACAAATTCAACTTTTCATTAACAAAGAAACTTTCAACTCGGAAAATTCGCCTAATTTCAACTTTGATTTTGACAACTACAGGTCGAATTCAAAGCTTTCAAACCGAATAAAAAGTTTTCCAATCATTCTTGTATACTTTCAATTTGGACTTTGAAGCTTTCAACTCGAGCCCAAAAAAATCCGTGAAAATTGGATTAAAAAACATTAAAATTGGGGATGAAAACTTGCAATTGGGGGAGCTTTCAAGTGGAGATTTACAAAACTTTCAACTACAACCGAGCTCAAAACGGGGGAAAAAGAAGTTGCAATTACAGCTTGCTACCTTAACACGAGAGAAAGAGAAAGAACGATTAGAGGAGATATACCTTTCAGCGTGGACATATCACATGAGTGGGGGATCTGGCAAGATGCTTTGATGAGCGGATCCTACGTGACATCGCCATGTGCAGTAGTATTAGCCATTGCCGCCACCGAGATCCATTGCTTCGACCCGCACCGCCGGTCGTCCGCGTCCCCAGCCGTTGATGCGACCAGGAGCTGCATCGGCAGCTGACTCCCTAACTCAGCTCCCATGGCGCCGAACGACCCCATCGACGGGTTCCTCCTCATGTCTAGCTGGAAGTCGTCGTCCCAGTCATCCCTAGGGATGGCAATTGTGCCCGATTACCCGCGTGCCCGCGGGCGAATACCCTAATGGAGGAGGGTATGGGCGTCTTTCTTTGCCCACGGGCATGAAAACAGGCACAATTCCTTACCCATCAGGTAAACAAGCATGGGCATGGGTAAGCTCCACCCGTACCCGCTTCGCTCGACTACCCGTAATCTACCTACATGTGTAAGGAACTATATCAATCTGTATTTGTATTTTATTTGTTGAACTTCATTAGTTGTCTTGTCGAACATGATATGTGAATTGTGATAAATTTTATTAGTTGTTGAATGTGTGATGCACCTTTGATGTGTGAATTATGATGAACTTGATGTATGCATTGCTCCCGGGTAACGAGCATGTTCGCGGGCGATGGGTACCCACAGGCGGCGATGCATTATTCGTGGGTAAACGGGCATGCCCACGGGCGACTGGTATGGGTGAGGTTTTTCGCCATTGTCCTTTGCGAGTATGCCCGTGGGGGGAATTCAGGGTCGCGAGTATGGGTATGGGCGAGCACTACCCGTACCCGCCGCGCCCGATTGCCATCCCGAGTCATCTCATCCTCCGCCACCGCCACCGCTGCCCATATCAGAGGCGGGAAGGAGTGGCTTCCTGGCGGGCGTAGGCGCGCCAGATCCGGGCGTCTCCTTAACGACGAGCGGGTCGGTCCACGACCTGCCTTCGAAGAGCGCGGCGATGTGGTCGCGGTATGCGGCGGCGGTGTTGGAGTTGTACTTGGCGACGTAGGGCGTCTCTTTGGGCACACCCCGCGCGGTGAAGAAGGCGTTGAGTTGGTCGTTACCCCTGGCCTCCTTCTTGCGAATATGCACCTCGGTCCACGAGTCTAGGGTGACGGAGCGGACAAAGCTGATGTGCACGCCGAGGCCGTGGTGCTTCTCTCATGGCGTACCCCCACCTCGTCGTGACCTCGCTCTCAAACTCCACAACCACCGGCGCGTCAGGCATGGGGAAGAGGGAGGACGGCGGTGTCGACCGCAGGGAAGAGGGAGAGAGGGTGCCGTGGCTGGTGGCGGAGGCGGCGAGGGAGGTGGGCGAGGGTCAAGGGAGTGGAGCGGGCGGTGGTGGGAAGAGTTGGGCGACGCGGGTGGGGCAGGAGCGATGCGAGGATTTAGGGCGAGCGCGAGGAAGGCGCGAGGCGATGAGAGGGGCGGCGGTTTGGCGTGGCTGGGAGGGGAGGGGAAGAGAAGCGAGGTGACGGTTCTTTTTGCATGCGGGTGACAGTTGTTTTTCCATGCGGGCGGCGGTTTGGCGTGGGGTGGGAGTGGAGGGAAAGACAAGTGAGGCAACGGTTCTTTTTTCCATGCGTGCGGCGGTTTGCCGTGGGGTGCGAGGGGTAAACTCAGAATTATAGTACTTAAGATAATATTAATTTAAAAATAATTAAAAAATTTAAAAGCCAAATTATTTTTACAAAAGTATGAGTCTGCCACCAATTGGAATAGCATCCCACAACCCCTATTGTCATTCCAATTGGCGACAGAGATCTAGGCACTAGCGACAGGGGGCACAACAGTACAGAGATGTCTCTATCGTCAGTTGAATTAGCGACAGGGATCTGTCGCCACTCCAAATGGTGATAGACTCAACAGTACAGAGAGATAGTGTTGGCCAAATGGGCGGCCCGACACAGCACGTGCACGATTGGGCCCAACCCATCTCGGCACGACCTATCATGGACCGGCTAATAAGTGGGTCGTGACGTGTCGGCCCACATACCAGGGAGGTGGCCTGGCATGGCACACGGGCCGATGGCCTGTCGTGCCGTACCTGGCCGGCCCGAGCCCATTTAGCCTGATGGCCCTTTTCGACCTACTTAGCCCGTTAGACTCGGAAAAATCAGGAAAATATGTAGAATTCAGTAATAGATATAAAAATTACTAAAAATGAGATAAACATATTAAAAATATAATAAATAGTTTTATTAATGTTCAAATAGCTGTCTTGTTAAAACATTTGCTATGTAGAAACTCAACATGAGAAAACATTGGCAAAGGAAAAAATAGTACACCTATAGCTCTACATGCATCCTTGTTTTATATGTTGTTATCTAGGTACAGATTTTTCAAACATCTCTGACAACTGTGGATTTTCCACAGAGTGTTGTATTCGTGAATAAACTTGTTCCCACCCTTCATAGTTAGAAATATCTCAATCATCTCACTTGTGATACTTGTTTTGCTCTCCTCAAATGTTTTTCAGAAATACTGAAAGCAGACTCGGAGGAAACCATCGAGACAGGAATAGTTAACACATCATGTGCAAGTATGGATAGCACGTGATGTGTTAACATATGGGCTTACCACCATTACAAAATTTTGAAGCCTTCTGAGTTGAAATCCACCGTATTGCTGTTCAGATAGGTGAATAGTTTCCCACTCCTTGGGGTTCTGGGCTAGCAGAGGCGGTGTAGAAGAAGACGACCTGGCCTGGAAGAAGAGACGCTAAATATCTTGCCCCGCATATTTATCTTGCTACTTGAGGTGGGGTCATGGGGGCTACTGGAGGTCGTTGCGAGCGGACTCTCCGGAACTTATCTTTATATATTTGGTAAACCTCGTATAACCGAGAATAAACTTCTGCAAAATAGTTAATATAGTATGGCCCTGTAGCATCACTAAGAAGATCAAGTACACTATCAAATGCATCAATTTTAACTCTAGGATCTAAAAATAAATGCAAATACATATAGTGTCGGGACCCCGGGTGTCACACAACCCCGAGACCCTCTGTGCATACCAAGCTAGTCCCATGATCAGTAGCTAGCTTGCACAGTTACAACAATGATGTAATCATAACCATTCAACAACGAACTAATGAAGGCATAAAGTAATATTAATTAAAACAACAAAGACCTTATGGTCAAGGTTCTTACAAAAGTCGCCTCACAGGGCTTAGCAACAACAGAGTATCTGGCAGCGGAAATCTCAAAAACACGTGGAGCCCAATCGACATGCCCACAGGCAATCGAGTGGAGGACGTGACCTAGTTCGCGAAGTCTTCAAAGTAGCCTTCTTCGTAGAACTCAATATTTCTGATTCTTCCGTTGGGATGATCAACAAAGGGCATAAAGCCGTGAGTACATAAAGTACGGTGAGTAGTCTAGAGCACGTGACAAGGCTTTTACAAAGTTCTATTTTGCCTCGGTTTCGCTTCGCTAAGGTTTCGCCATCACACCCCTCTCTGCGCCAATAAATACCACAACAGAACCGACTCAAAACTTTCCTAATTAATTGGCCAGTCCGTCCCATACCGGACTTATGGTTGCACGAGGTGACCCATCAATGACTTGCAAAGTTAAGTCCTTAGTTGTCCGCTCGCACAAGTCTACCACAACCCAATGTGCATTACGCACCCACTCTAGCTTCCTACCTCAAGCCCGAGCATAAATCATTTTTGTTCATACCACCAAATGGCAATCCCCGCCATGGCACAACATCTTTTAATAAAAGTGGCCTCACACCACTGCTCCATAGTTCCATTAGTCAAATTTCAATAATCATTGAACATGTGATCGAAAGTCTCATGGTAACTAGAGCATGTCTAAGCAATACTACGCTCCCAAGTTGGTAATACAATTATGTCCAACTAGCATTAACCATCCTAAGGTGAAGGATATATGTCATTCAAGGAGACATTTCATTTTCAATTCATCAAGGAGGCATAATGGCAATTTGGTAATTATCTACTCCCAAAACTGGCTAATAAGAAGAGCCGCTAAATATCTTTAAAGCATATTTATCTTGCTACTTGAGGTGGGGTCATGGGGCTACTGGAGGTCGCTATTGGCGAGGAGCGAGTCTTCTATCGTCGGGTCAAGAAATCTTCCAAACGCGGAATCTACACGAGGACTCTCCTAACTTATCTTTATATATTTGGTAAACCTCGATGTGATAACCGAGAATAAACTTCTGCAAAATAGTTAATATAGTATGGCCCTGTAGCATCACTAAGAAGATCAAGTACACTATCAAATGCATCAATTTTAACTCTAGGATCTAAAAATAAATGCAAATACATATAGGTAAGGGATTTCTCTTCAATATTTAAGTTATTTAGTTTTCATAGCAACAATAGCATTGCGTAAAACTAAATCATTTTCATGTATTTTTAATTGAGTAGCAATCTGTAAAATACTATGCACAATGATAGAAGGTGTTGGATAGTAGACACATATAGGTAATAAGCATAGCAACAATAGCATTGCGGCCTCATAAAATGATAGAAGGTGTTGGATAGTAGACTTCTAAAACAAAAAACTTCTAAAAACAACAGTTTCTTCTCAACAACGAAACATTGTTACTCAGTCAAATAGTATACTGCCGTCAATGCTCTGATAGTGTGTTTGAATAAAAATAGAAAATGTGCTCTTATATGGTACAAGACTCTTAAGTATCAAGAAAGTACAGCTCCATCTTACCTCCATGTCCAAACCGAATTTTCTTAGACGTACACCCATCGCCCCGCAGAAATTCTTATACTGTGATATTCTTACATTAGAATTATTTAAGAAAGAAATTGCATCACGAAAAGATTTAATATATGAACTTAACCTCTTCAAACCACATTTGACTATAAGGTTAATAATATGATAAACGCGTTGTTGATGTAGCAAGAAGGAATAGACGTGTGTACTCAACACTGGAGTAAGAATATCCATGGTCCTAGAGTTCGAAGTGGCATTGTCTAAAGTAATTGAGAATATTTTATCTGTAAGACCAAAGTCTTCCACGACTTTGATAATACAATCCATAATATTCTCACCCGTGTATGATACATCAATTAATTTCAAATCTATAATTATTTTATCTATTACACTGTCATTATTAACATAATGAGCAACTACGCTAAGATAATCCTCCCTACCCTGACCACTCCATATGTCCGAAGTCAAGGTCACCGAAAATGTGCACGTACTAAATAGTTTTTTATTTTATTATGGTGTTCATTGTAGTATTTTACTAGATCCCTAGTTCTTGTTTGTCTAGAACGAAAGAAAATCTAGGATTATGCGCAGTCCTAATGTAATTTTGGAAAACAGCGGACTCCCCGGAGCCTAACGGTAAATCCTCAGTAGCAATTAAACGATGGAGAGATTGACGGGCTACCTCAAGATCGTAGTCCCAACTATGTACCGTACCATTGGAGTTGTACTATAGCTGCATCTGCCTCATCACCAATCCTTGCTTGGAATTTTGCAAATAGCATATGGTACCTCATTTCTCTGTACGTCATGCTTGGTTGTTCTATCGAAATTCTCCCACACTCCCAATATAGACGGTCTTGACCTCTTTGTTTCGGTTGGTGTGGAGCCTGATGCTGCCATAGAGCCTGATGATGGAACTCTGGCTTACCCTTCCGGTTGGCTTGAGGCAGCTGTAGCCGCCTCCATGGATGCAACTTCCTCTAGTGAAAGTTCATAATCACTAATAGCAAAAACTGTCATAACTGTCTATAACAAAAACTACAAAATCGAAACTAACACTATTATTACTTTCATTTAAGCATAACAAGTACTAACAATAAAAGTATGCAGAAAATAGAATTGTACCTTTTTTGCTGACTTGTTGTCAAAAATTGAATTTTCCAAAAAAATTAGCAAAGTTTTTTGAATTTTGCCAAATTATCTCACAATGAATTTGAATTTGCACAATAGAATTTCAAAAAAAGATTGAGGAATGGAGGAGTGCTGAATGAGAGGGGTATGGTGGCTATTTATATTTTAAAAATCAGATTTTTAAAGAGTTAAACAATCAGAAACAGGCAAAACGCTCAACGGCTGAATTTTAATCGGCCACGACGAGACTGTTGTGGCCATAGCGCCTGCCCGCGCTGCTCTGCACCTGCGTATTGGATACGATTATACAAAGGAACAACATCGTCAATACTAAACTAATATGGCAATTGGAATGACACATAAATGTATGTATTAAGAGATATAGGTGATTGTTTATCTTAATTGGCAGTGTAGTCAAATATTTTTGTCGGACTATATGGTGCATGTATGTTCCATTGTGGTATGCAGTCTGAACTACATGTACATTAGTTTAGTGGGCATTTTGATTGCTTGGCAGTTGGCACTCCTCAAGTTAATTATTCTTTCGATTACTACGTACCTCGTATATAATCTATAAAGTTCCCTTTCTTTATTTCTTTCTGTGATATGTGTAACTATGTGTGATGCGCCGCACAATTGCGCTGCTAGCATCATTATATAGATTTATAAAATCGATGAGGATACAGTAATCCTTAATTAACTGTTTATCTATAATTGTTATTATGAATAGCATTATTTTTATATTATTCATAAGTATACCTTTTACTGTTCATAAAGAAAAATCTTATCTAAATAGACGTAAACTTTTCTACAACCACCCCAAAGTCGTAGGTCTTTCTACGACCACTTCATGGTTATAAGCCTTTTCTACGACTACTCCATGGTCGTAATCTTTTTTACGACCACCTTGTCGACATAAGACTTTCTACGATCAGGTTAGCTACGATCACCGTATAGTTGATAAAACCTACAGATATATAGACCCAATCGACTAGGGACTTTTATATGCTATGTTCAATACACATAGCGGTTAGTGTACGCTGTTATTATCAGGGATAACCGCATGTATTATGTCTCTGTCCTTGACATAACTGCACGACGACTTGGGTGTAGCCTCTCTGACAATAACTACCATCAACGTGTGTATTTCATCAAATGTTGAGGCATCTCTTGGTATGGAATAACTGTCACCCCATCACACGCTATATAAGGGCTAACGTTAGTGGACATTAAGGCAGATCAATCGGAAGTCAATTGGAGACAATACACAGAAGTCATTAAGTATTAGTTCCAGTGATTTCTCTCAGGTTGTAAGAGCATAGTCAATATTCCCTGTACGTGGAGAAGACCCGAACCTGTCTAAATCACTGTGTCTTTTTCTACGTGGATCTAATTCAAGGGAAGCCCCAAACATTCATCTATAAGATCAATACTAGATCATCAACAGTTGGTGTCGTCCATCCATGTGGAGCTTCCAGTTCTTCCTTTTCGATAAGTTTTCTTCATTTTTTCTACTCTGATGCTTTCATAGTGGGAGAGTGGAATGAGGAGAATTGGTTCGATTTGGCAGACTACGAAAACTTAACATGGATGCCTACTACGAATACGAGTAGAGCCTTATTTCGTCCGATGGTAATGTCGTTTCCAGGATCCTTCACTAGACCTAGGAAACCATGCCACGTACAATGTTGATGAGGGATCTTTCTCCCCGACAACATTATGCCCAGACGAGGAACCAGATTCCTCAAGAGGCAAGGGTTCATCCGACTAGGGTCAATATTGCACCAAGTTGGGTGCAGAACACCATGAGGGCTCCCCCTCTAAATGTTCAACCTTGCTTGAGGTCATCCGATCTAGCATAACAAGTCCTGGACGAACAACATCACCACCTTCATGAGCGTGGCAGAAATCCTAGAAATGATCACTCTCCACTAAGGCATGCTCCGACGGACTCAGATGTATATGATCTTGAGACCATCCGGAGGAGGAGAATTGTGACCTAGAGAACTTTACATGTGTGCATCCAGTACCAATTGGAGGAAGCTCAAGAACTTCAATGGATAAATGACCTGATTGAAAACCCGACTCAAGAGCTTAGACAAGAACCAAGCTACGACCTCTTCACTAAAGAGATCGCGCGAAGGCTTTGGGATATGATGGCGTGCTTGAGCGGTCGTGATACTGCTCGTAGTCGATCGAACTACTCACAACGCTAGTCGTTCAAATGACTCTCCTCATAGAGAACGACAAGGCAACAGGTCTGGTCGCTCTCCTAACCACGACTCCAGTCGGAGGAGAGTCCTTCGAATAGCCGGTAATCGACAAGTTCCTAATATGCAACAGCAAATGTGATATGATGAGCATTACCCTCGTAGGAATAAAACCTATGATAGGTCAGGTCCACCCAGAGTAAATAAATCGGGCAGTAACCAGTTTTCCCAGCCGGTTTTGGTAGGAAAAAAAACCAGCCGGAATCTTTTAAATTCAAATTTAAATTTTTGACTCCATAATATCCTACACAAGGGCTAAGGGTCGCCAAAAAAATCTCAATCTCGGCCACATGAATCTTCTTCCTATGAATCTCATGCTAGCTCAAGGTCTACTCGGACTTATGGACATCGAGATGTCAATCTATTACCTTCTGGTGATGATTCTCATTTGTCAGACATCTCTTCTGATCCTACTAGCCATTACGGTCTTGTATCCTTCAATAACAATGCCAGAATGGTTTACCAGTGGGTGGAATCCAAATATTACCAATAAATTTATAATCATTGGCTAGAATATGCTCATGAAACACACACTTACGATCAATACAAAGCTCACCTAGCTCAATTTGAAGGACTTGTACTCTATGATAACAATGACTGCATTGCACAACCTTCACGTTTCTCAATAATGTATTGATATGAGTTACTACTCCATTATTATTTTTAGTATGCTAGTCAAGTTATCATTCATTACCATTAACTTATGTTTTTATTATTTTACATGCTTTAGAACACTTGGAGGAGAGGACTACTCTAGAGAGTGAAGCTAGTATGGATGACTTTTTATGTAAAACTTCCAACACTTTCTAATTAATATTTGCATTATTCCAAATTTCAAATTGCTAATTACAATTTTTTCTATTTTTTTATTTTTCCAATTTTTCAATCGGTTTTTCCGGTTCCCGGCCGGTAATTGGACCAGTTACCGGTTTTGGGAAAATCGCAGCTCAAAATTTGGTAGTAGAAATTTGACCGGGTTTTTTTCTGGTTTTCCAGAACCGCCGATTCGCAGAACGCCACGGGATTTTTGTCGATCCGATTTTTGGATCCTAGGTCCACCTGCCACTGAGTATCGTCTTGTACGATCGTCTGATAATGTTAACCCTTATTTCCCGCAGAAAAGGTGTCATGACATTATTACGGATGTCGGCGTTTTTGCCCGACCTTCGAGCAGTTCGCTGGCCATCGCGTTTTCGACCGACGAACATGGAGAAATTTGATGGGTCACAAAATCTCATCGAGTTTCTTCAAATCTATACCACTGCTGTTGAGCAGTGGGAGGAGGGGAGCATGTCATGGCCAACTACTTTCCTACTGCGCTAGAAGGATATGCTCGGTCGTGGTTGTTAAATTAGCCACAAGAGTCGATCTACTCATGGTAGCATCTCTGCGATCTACTGCTAGCTAATCTACAGGGTATCTACAACCGTCTTGGAAAGGGGGATGATCTGCACAGAATGCGACAGAATTCTCATAAGACCCTACGCTAATTTATCAAGCGTTTCAGTCGAGTTCGCAACTCGATTCCTAATACTTATGACTCTTCTGTTATCAGAACATTTAAGTAGGGAGTCCGCAGAAAAAAGATCACAGAGGATATCGCTTTAAATCCTCCTACTACCGTCGCTGGGCTTTTTGAGATGGTCAACTGTTATGCAACTGCTGCAGAAGCGGTTGAGTAGAATTGTACCATCGATCAAGATGATAAAGACACTTCAGAAGCATACGAAAGTAGCAAGAAGAAGGACAAAAAGACTAAGAAATCCAAAAGCAAAACTAAAGGCCAAAAGCCTCAAGTCAAGAGCTATAAAGATATCTTGGCCATGAGCAATAAGGAACCTCGAAGCTCCAAACCGTACTCCGACCGAAGCAAAGGCAAACGCCCCGAACGGAATAATGACAAGCCTATGTGGTGTTCTTTCCACAAAAAGGAAGGTCACGATCTTCGCAATTGCCAAGTTTTTCAGCGAAAACTAAAAATTACTACACCGGCAAAGGGACACTTCCTACACTCAAAGAAGTTGGACAAACAAGTGGTCGAAAGCAGTCGGACGATGATGAGAAGATGTCATTTTAGGATCCAAAGCACATCATCGATCACATCTATGGAGGATCTTCGGCATATGAGTCAAAACGACAGCTCCAGACTGTCGAGCATGAGGTAAGTTCCATCAGCCATCCTCTTGTCAATAAAGTACCGAAGTGGTTGAAAATCACCATCTCTTTTGATAAGAGTGATTGTATCATGCAACACATATACACTAAATCCCATGATTTTAGCCTAACCCACAAAATTCATCGCCTTCCTGGCGTATGAACTAGATTCTGGCCGGTCAGATCGCCGCCATGGCCAGTCTGACCGTCGCTTAGCCGGTCTGACCGTCCCATTGTCTGACCGCCAGCCAACAGTCGGTCAGGCCAGTGGGGACTTAGGAAAAGTTCCTATGGAAATTTCAAACTATATCTAGTTTTTTTCTCGAAACTCTATTTTCAATTAGACCAAGTGCAAACACATCCTCTCACCTTACTACACGTGATTTTTGACCGATTCCAAAAATTTAACTTTTCATATTTGGCCGGTCAGACCGCCTCATGTGGCCAGTCTGACCACCAGACCAAAGCCGGTCAAACCGCAGGCCATCAGCCGGTCCAACCGCCCATAGGGCTGGTCAAACAACCTCTAACCTGACAGCAGTAGGAATTTTTCAAAATAAGAGTTTCTCTAAACACCTCGGTACTATTATTAATTGTTTAACACAATTAGATTATGATCATCTATCACGGTCTTCATGTTAGAGAAGAGAGAGAGAGGGGGGAGGGGAGAAGGATAGGGAGGGAGAGAATGGGTACTTGTTGCCTAGCGTGCATGAAATGCCCAATCATCTATTATCTATCTTCTGTCTAGCTATTATATTAACAAAGTCAAAAGCAGCGACGAGAAAGTACGTCACCCGAAATAGCACGAAGACCATGCCAATGCAGAGAATAACGAAGAGCGCGGTGAAGAACCCGACGACAGCTCGCAGATCCGCAGTAATGTTACAGAAGACCTCGCGATCGGTGCCCGCAGCCGTCGGCGAGGTCACTGTGTCACACACACTGAATCACAGAGAGAATAGAGAGCAACTTTTCCTTCCGCCTCTAGATCCTACTCGAAAACATCTGCCATAAGTACTCGTACGCTTTCGCCTTGGATCGCCCAACGTACACCGCTAGCCACATGTTTTTTTTGTCATGACGACCTTTTTGCAGCCTGGAGACTAATCAAAACGCTATTTGCATTCAGAACCACGGGTTGCATTACCCGTCGCACTGTCATGCGGTTACGCATAAAATTGCAAGAGCTGTATCCATGACGGTTAGGAAGTTACTGCCGTACCGCTAAAAAAAAGTTGGTTGAGCTTAACTTGTGATCCTGAATATCTCTGGTTTAGCTTTTTATTAAAATAAAATAGCAAAAATAATAATTTTTCTAATGAAATAACACCTATACCACACTTAAAATATATGATAGCTAGCCTGCCACGCCACCACCCTACGGTAGGTGGCTTGCCCATACCACTTGCCGCATGGTGGACGAGCAGCAGGCCACCTGTCGTGCAATGTGGTGCGGCCACTGAATAGGAGACCACCACATGGCCTACCTACCGTGCGGTGGGAGCACAGTAGACCCCCTGTCGTGAACTTTGAGTAGCATATGTGCGTTTTTTTTTTTGCTAATTCATTTACAGTAGCTATTTTTGCTATTCCATCGCACATCAGCACCATTTTAGCCATAAACTATGATCCAAACTAGAGCAGTTTCATCCTTTCTTCCACTTCCTTATACAGCTCCACCCCGAGGAACCACCGTCATCTTTCTCCATCTGCCTCGTTGAAAAAAACGGCCATTGATTAAGCGGCCCTATATCAACTCCTTTTCCATTTAATCCGCCATAAATCCCCTTCTCGTAACTCCCATGAACATAATAAAACAAAGAAAGAACACCACCATCCATGCCTCAGGTTTAGTTTCCACGTTCCTCATTCTTCCATCTGCTAGCTAGCATCCTAGACCCACTTTTCATAGAGGAGAAGAAATGGAAGATGACAAGAAGAAAACCAAGCTGCACAGATCCTTGCAGCTCTACCTCTCCAGGAAGCTCAAGAAGATCCCTCCAATCAACATCCCCAGTCCAAACACCCCAGCAAACATCACCAGCAGCCGTCTCCTCTCCACCTGCAGGTTCCCGAGGACACCGTCGTTGGACGGCGACGACCACGCCACCGCCGACAACGGCAGAGACCAGGCCGCGACGCTCTCCGACGTCGACCGCTTCCTCAACGACAACTTCCGGTCCCTCTGCGTCCACGACTGCGACAACAGCACACGCCGCTCGTCGTCACCGGGGACATCTACATCCCTCGTCAACGAGACGCAACCACCTGCAGAAACATCATCGTTGTCAGAGTCAGTTACAGAAGACATCGGAGAAGCCAGACCAGGTGATAAAAGCGGCAACAATACGGCCATAGTGATATTCTCCATGGATCCTTACACGGACTTCCGGAGATCCATGAAGAACATGATAGAGATGCACCATGGTGAGGAATCTCAGCAGTTGGATTGGGACTTCCTGGAGGAACTACTCTTTTACTACCTGCAGCTTAATGATCAAAGTGTTCACAAGCACATTCTCAAGGCCTTCGCTTACCTCACTGCTGGAACCCACAAGGACAGCGCAGCCCGTGGAAAAGCACAGTGGGCAGACAAGAGCGTTAGGACTGGGAAATATTACTAGGGCACATGGAAAATGTAAGTATCACATCAAGTTGTATACTAGCTCGTAGTAAAAAATAAAATAAAGAGCACAAATGGCTACTATACCAGGCCATATATGTAACGTGATTCTCACATAAATGTAACAGCGTGTAAAACAGAACTGCCCGTAAAATTAGCTGCAATACATGGTAGAAATTAAGCTGCTCAAGAATCATCTGAAAAGCCTGAAACACATCACTAATGCAGAATACAACAGATTTAGGTTGGGAATTTTATTAAACTAAAAGAACCAGAACCAAGTATTCAGAATGTGACATTAAGCTCAGTTTTCCCATGAACATAATACAGGATAATTATACATTCTATTAATTTACAGTTGAGGTTCCCCTACACATATACTCCACTACCCGCAACTCACTGACTGGCATGAGACCTGTAGATTCAGATGATGTCGACTGGTTAACAAAACTGCCAGAAAATTCAGTCACTTAGACACATGACATCAGATAACTTAAAAACCTTAGGCTTCTTCTTTGATGGCTCCCATAGTCCCACACAATGGCATGAACTCAGTGGAAATCTTTGAGCTTGCTGTTCGAGGATACAGATATGAAACAGGAAGCATGCACTTGATTTCACCCCTTAAGTTTCAAGAACTTCAACTTCACGCAAATGCAAAAGGTAGTCAGAAACTCGAATAATTTTACCATACTAATGAAGCTAATCAATGAAAGGGACCATTTCAATTATAGAGGGTTGAGGAACAAGTAGGAGATTTTTTTTAAAAAAAAAATGCTAGGCTGCTAGCTAGTTTACTCTCCAAACATTTTTAAAGCGTGGCCATTACTGTGAAACAAATAATCTAAACATCGTAACTGATGCTCGTGCTATTCAAGGTTTAATAAGAAAGTGTAAATCAACATATTATTCTACTCTTTCTTGCTTGACATATCAAACAGCAAACTTCTGTTAACTAAATGGCATAATTCCAATTGTAAGGAAAATAAAAGTCATCAAGCAATTCCTCCACGACTTGAATCGGAAATTTGTCCTTGATGGTGCGGCCATTGAGAGCACAGTAGTCGACACAAAAGCGCCAAGATCCGTCAGTCTTTTGAGAAGAGTAACACTGGGGAAGAGAAAGCCGACGTATTGTGGCCAATAGTCCCTTGCTGAAGCATCTCCGCACACTGAATTGGGCGTAGCGGTAGGGCCAAACGGCAATGGCATCAGTCTCGCGCTTCAGGTGGATGCGATGATAGCGGTCCCTGACTGGCGAAGTCCCAAGTGATCGATCCGAGCATCTCGAGCCACTGAACTCCAAAGACCACATCAAATCCTTCCAAAAGCATGGCATAGCAGTCCAACGTGAAATCTTCCTGTCCGATGCAGATGGGCAAGGCACGGCAAAGGCCAAGGCTGGTGACGCGATCACTATTGGCGACGGTAACACTGAGACCCGACCGAGGCTGCATGTGCACGCCGGCGACATGCACCACATGGTTGACGATGAATTTATGCGTGGAGTCAGGGTCAAGGAGGGCGACCAATGTAGCGGTGTTGATTACCACCAACAAGTGCATAGTCTGGCCGGAGCAGGGCTGAATGTTGATGAGGGCGGCCAATGAAATCTCCGGCTCAATATTGGTGGCCGAGGGATCTTCCTGGTCGTCCGAAGTCCGGATGAATATCGATGATGGAAAGGCGCATACAGCGATGGCCCGCGAAATACTCCTCATCGCACTGATAGCAAAGATCTTGTGCACGGCGACGTTCCATCTCAGCCGGCGTCAACGAACGGCACGGCACAACTGCCTGGGCAGGGCCCAGGTGTGGAAAGTGTCCTCGGGCGGTCTAACCGGAGAAGCCCCATCGGTCGAACCGGCTGCAGTGGCGCCCGAGCCGGGAGGTCCGACCGGGATGGACCCGCCAATCGACCCGCTCGCATTCCATGGTCGTCGTGGGGGAACGGTCGGGGTAGCCACTTGCGTACGACGCTCATATGCGTGTGCTAGGCTCATTGCGGACTCCAATGACTGAGGCGTTTGCAATTTGACAACAGACTAAAGAGGCTGACCTAGGCCGGCCGTAAACAGTTGTATTTGTTGACGTTCCGTCAGCGGATCAGTGCGGCACAAAAGAGCTAAGAACTGGTCGGAGAACTCTCAGACAGTACCCTACTTGCGTAAGGTGATGAGCTCACCCAAGGAGTTGCTACGCAAGGGTGGGCCGAACCAGGCATTAACCAACTCGACGAAGTGGTGCCAGGATGGTGCCCATGTGTCGCGCTGGTCATGTGGAACGTGGCCAACCAGACCTTGTCTTTTCCATGGTGTTCTGGCCCTGGAAGAATTGTTCACAACGGTTTAGCCATGGCAAAGAGTCCTCCTGACCGTCGAACGAGGGAAAATTGAGCTTGTGGAAGCGAGGGACATCTCCGTGACCTGTGTGGGTTCCGTCAGTCGTCGGCCGTGGAAAGATGGGCGCATCCCGTTGGCAGTCCGCATGTCGACGCCCGATGCGGCCGGCGAGCCGCGTGGAAGCCGACGCTGGTTTGGCAAGGCACCCTCGGCCGCTCAAAGACGCGTGTTGGTGACGATTTCGTGGTCAACATCGCCAAGCGGCACCGTGCGCCCTTGCTCCAACCGGGTGATGGCCAAGTGGTGCGCGCGCTGTTGAAGATCAATATTGCGGATCGTGTCGGCAATGTTGTCGATCTTGTCATAGAGCTTCATTCGGTCAGTTTCCATCTGTTGTAGCAGTGCATCCAACTTCTTGTTGATCGAATTGGAACTGTCGCCTTCTGACATGATTGACGTAGCAGCGGAAGTCTCTGATACCAAGTTGTCACGAACGGGAATATTTGTGGAGGGATTGGATCGAGGGGATAACTGTGTTGAGTCATGGGGCGCGGCCCTAGTCCTCGGCGGCGCGGCAATGGTGCCGTGATGTCGGCTACCGCGCGGCAAAGGCCAAGGAGAGGAGAGCGCCCGAAAGAGAGAGAGACAGGGAAGTTGGGTTTTCCGATTTCTTACTTCCTTGCAAAAGAGCGTACGTAGCATCTTTATATAGTGGATGCAGGACCTGTCTAAGCTAATACGAACTCTAACACAATCCTTCCCGAATACGAATCATCTTCTTAAATTGCTAGGTATCCTGAAGGGACTTATCTAGGAACCTACCATATCCTGAAGGGATATCCTAACTTATCTCTTCTAACTAATTATATAATTAATGCTCACGTATACGAAATAGCCGAAAGTGCTTGTTATGTCGGTTTCAGTCTCTCCAGTTAGACTGTCCGAACCACCAGTTGGACCGGTCGAACCACCGGTTAGACTAGTTTCCCTCTTGCGTCAGGAATTGGTCAGGCCCCACATGACAAAAAGTGATGCAGAGCCACAAATAAGTAACATCTAAACCAAATACAGCACTGGTTCTGAAGGTTTGTTGTCTACATTCAATAAACACAAACCAGCCAAGCAGCAGATATTAAATACTCTATCAACCAAGGGTGCTCTCTGAAGTCTGACCATATGAATAAATAAGTAGAAAGCCTGCGATTCAGCCCAATAAAAAAAGTAACGATTTTTCAATTTAGTGGAAGGAACTTCATAGCCTTTTTTATTTCAGAAAAATAAAACCCGAAGGGGAGAATAAAACTTATTCATGTTGGCATGAAGCCATGTATATCAAGGATGCAGAACTACGTTGTACGTTGAAAGTTGACATGGTGGCATCTAGAGCTTATGGAGTGTAACAAAAATATATATAGAAGGCCTGAAGTGATTGCCAGTTTGCCAGACACAAAAAATTGTATTTGAAAGGTCACTAAATCTTCCGCTCATACACTAAACAAGCTTAATGTCGAGTTTTGTAATGTCCATTTCTTTTCCTCAGAAGTCAGAAGCGACATATCACCTTTAAAAAAATATGACATGCACCTCAAGAATGATAAGAATATTCCGTTGACAAATAGTTAGACAAAGATGATAATGAGCACTGCAACTATCATTTAATAAAAATATGACATAGCAAGAACAGAGTATGCCTTTAGATATGTGCAACAGATTATGTCATTATGTATTAGCCACAGTATATCTTCGAACAAGCTTCTCATATCCAAAATGTAATGACAACAAATGTAATTTTACCCTTCAAGAACTGGAAGTCACCCTGGAGGTGAAAAAAGTTTCGCTGTTGCCTCTAGTGAGTCTTTGATGTGCATGGTTTTCAATTTTAAGGCCTTAATAAATGCAACAAACTCTCTGTATACTCTGCAGTACTGAGCTTTTCTCGAGCCTAGTAAAAATATCCTAAATTAAATGATTATTATTATCTCATATACACAAAGCGCAAAGATGAACATACTAACAAGATAGCACTTATTCTGCAAAGCAAAAGACAAAATTAAATTATAGGGGGCAAGCAGAATACCAGCTTCAAGAAGGCTGCCCTGCATTAGATTCCTGGCCTCCAGATTTTTTTCCGAATAGCCTCATTCTTTTCACATGCTTGTTCAATAGAACATTTTCGCAATAAGTAGCTGATAAATGAATATAATCAAGAGAATAAGAGATCAGCACGAACAGTGTAGTAATTAAACACAGCAGTTCACAGCAAATAAACCAGGGCTGCAAGAAATGTCTGGTTGCCCTTTTGCATAGTTGTATTGTACATTAAAAATGGTTCAGACTTCAGGCTACACAACTCATGTTGCGGACCACTAAATGTAATCAACATTCAACAGACAGGTTAAACAGATATTTTAAGAGCAGCATTGGCATTGTACGGCTGGACCTTGACACCCATATTCTATAGATATAAATAAAAGCAGGCTGTAAGAAACTTTTGCAGTATCATACAAAAAAACTTGAAAATTTCTTATCTTACTAAGCAAGAAGGTGCTCATTTTACAGCACCAGTACAATGCATGACTTAGTACTTATGAGTTCACCCAAACATATGGAACATCAGAAACTAGAATATGTACACACAATTTGAGTGAAATTTAATACAAAGTTACACATATTATTCTTTCTTCTAATTTTGATAGTCACAGGTTCAATTCTGACTTGTACAGCCAGAGATAAGTTTGAAGTGAACCGTGTTCCAATATTTTCCGATGGCTAAAATGTATTTAATTGTCAAACCCATTCTCAACAATTCGCATATCATGAGGAACGACAAGTGATATTTTAAATTTTAAATTAAATATAAAGGTAGAATCTGCAAAGTGTGGCTGTAAAAAAGGCATATAAGCTCATAATCTAATTGATTTTGTGCAAACAAGTGCCTATAATTTAATTCTGTTTTATTTTTGCGGAGGGGAGATATCTAGTGCAAAACCACAATTGGGTGCAACCAAGCAAAAAACTTTTGTTTGGACACTACGTCAACATGAAAAAATTTGAATGAAAATGCTAGATGCAGCCTATGGTGTGTTGGAGCACCCTTTAAATTTTCAACTTCAAACTCAAAATGTGGAAACAAGAAAGATAAGTTTTCTGTGAATATTTACATTTGTCTTTTTCTTCTGATTTATCATTTGTCAGAATTTTCTCATTTTTGTTACTCTCAACATAGAATGAAGTTGAGCATAAAATTTAATACATAGGTAGAGTAATTTGATAAGTGAATCTAGATTTTTGGTTTGGGAATTTTTCATGTTAACATAGTGTCCAAAGTCCAAAACAAAAAAAATTGCATTGTTGTACGGTTGTACCAACTTGTTCTTTTGCACTAGATATCTCCCCTTTTTTTATTAGTCGCCATAATACTCAAGCTTGTGTATTCAACACCTTCTAGCTCAACTTTATTTACTTGGAACCCTATATGACTTATAAATATCTAATTATGCCCTTACGTCTATGACCAATGAATTGACGACGCTGCTACTAATTTATGTGGACTGCTAGCTAAAGTTTGACAGGGTAATTAACTGCTATAGAATCTTACTGATGTGTTTTAGAGGAAATAATTCCAAAAATTAACATCACTGATAATTAGTTAGAGAACTGCAAATGGGTGAATTAATATGAAAGCGTAAAAAAAATGCACCAGCCAACAATCAAGCCGACAAAACCCATGCTCACAGCAAGCTTCAAACCATCAAGAAGCAAACCAGATGAGGGTCGAAATAATAATCAATTAGAATATTTCAGCAGACGCCATTTGGCATATAAAAAATAGATAGAAGATAAAGAGTTTCATCTCAAGATTCAAAACATGATCCTTAACATCACAATATGTCTCTTTCAGCTTTAAAGGATCTGCAAAAATCCGGTCAACCTTAGGACCACTTCCCCATACTTTGAGTAGTATTGCAGGAAAAATATAAGTACAGTAGATATACCATCAAAGAGCATTGCAGGATAAAATCAACAAACATACCTTTATATAAGGTCGAGCCAATACGACATCTGAGATTGGTAGTTTTGCCACACAAACCTATAAGCCATGTGCAATGTCAAGAAGCTCTCTTAATTAAAAAGGCTGGTACTTCATTTTTTTTTATTGAAATAGCTTGCTAATCACGTGAGGTTCAAGATGGATAAAACATTGCAGGCTTCAAAAGGCTGACAAGTTTGATGTGACTAATCCTGTAATCCATTAAAAAAAATGAAGTTCGTTTGAGTGGAAAGAAGGATCCCATAAAAAGCAATTACCTTCCTCAAGTAGTAGAGAAGCACTATCAATTGTCTCAATTAGCTTTTTGGATGTTTCAGATGTAATATTCAGTTCGGAGAGGAACTCGTATATGTAATACCCAGGTATAAAAAAGCAAAACATGTTTTTATAGTAAAAATATGTAATTAAGGCAAAGTTCTATATGTCGGGGACTTCCTTGCCGCAGTCTCACGGCCTCACGGGGCACTAGCGCACACACGCTCACCTCCTCGGTTCGGGCGCTTCCCCACGCTGCATGCATAATCTCACCTCCTCAAATGGATTTGTCCTCGTTAGTGTTGTTTATGTTGAGGAACCGTCGCTGACGAGTCCAGTCTGGGCGATTACCTCGTAGACAAACTCAAAATCGTAAGAACAATGCAAGAACACAATAGTAGATTGAACACAGAGATATGAGGGAACTTCAAGCTTCTTTTTATTACTCTTCTGAAACTGTATACAATGTTGAGGGTCCTCCCTCCTTTTATATAGGCAACTGGATGGATGAGGAGACCACCTGGGTCAGGACTTTCCGGTCCTGGGCCCGATTTCTTAACACTCCCACTTGGGCACTCATCCGAAAATACGTTAGATTACTGTTCAAGCGACTATCGTCCATGCAATTACCGATTGGCTTGCCCGGTGACTTCAAGTCGACTCGCGGTAGATTTAGAATGAATTTGTGATTTTCAATCAACGGTACAATCGACATCCACCTTTTCATGAAATCCACTGATCGACATTGTGTCGGCGACTTCAAGTCGGCTCGCGGTAGAATAGAGCGGATTTGCACCGTATGATACAATCTAAAAAAAATCAAATTTGCAGAATTGAAAGCAATCTAAAAAATGATTCAATTTACGAGTGTCGTTCATCAATGGTTACCTTCGATCCGAGGAGTGTCGATTGTACTGATAACGTGTTGAGGAACCGTCGCTGACGAGTCCAGTCCGAGCGATTACCTCATAAATAAACTCAAAATCGTAAGAACAATGCAAGAATACAATAAAACAATAGTAGATTGAACAAAGAGATATGAGGGAACTTCAAGCTTCTCTTTATTACTCTTCTGAAACTGTATACAATATTGAGGGTCCCCCTCCTTTATATAGGTAACTCGATGGATGAGGAGCCCACCTGGACCATGACTCTCCGGTCCCAGGCCCAGTTTCTTAACAGTTTTCTTGTGGGTATGTGCAACCTCGCGCGCTTCCTCACCAATGGTGTCGTGTTGGTGTTCCCCTTGTCCAAGTCCTTCCCATTGATAGCTTCACGACCATCCCCACTTCAGCCCTTCGAGTGGCAATTTTGTCGGAATCGCACAATTTGTGACTATGAGGATCGGAACATGTGTCTGGGCGTCGTTGGCACAAAATAGCGACCAAGGACGAGTTAAAGGATGGTTGGGGTGATTTTTTTCTTCAATTTGTTGTGTTTTGTTTGGATGGTTTGGTTGTGGGTGAACTTGCTTTCGAAACTTGATTTTTCACTCGAATTTTGCCTGAAACATGGCTTTGATATTTGAAACTATTTGAGCTTGCTTTTCGAAGCTTGAAACTTGGATGTGACTAGCTTTTGAAACTTAAAACCTGCTGGCACGTCGTAGATCTACTACTGCACTAGACTGTGGAAGTGAATACAAGATACACATAAAAAAATGTTAAAATGCTAAATCCAAAACAAAAATCAATAAACCAGAAATAAGATAGGGAATTGATACGGCTCGGGAGTCCGGACACATCAGACGTCAGCCCAGCCATTTCCAGCATTGCAGCTAGAAAAATGCCACACACCACCTTCACCTCGCCCCACCCCCTCGACTGCCTCCTCCTCGCCTTCGCTGTTGCTCAATGTCTTGCTCCTCGTCCTCCACTACGTCCCAAGAAGCCGCTGGTAGGGAGTAGCAACCCCAACTCCAAAGTGTTGTTCTTGTCGCTCTCCGCGGGAGCCAACGCAAGCATCATCGCCGACCTCCGCGTGCTCACTGTGGGGACGCCCGGCAACTGGCGCCTGCACCCACGTGCTCAATCGGCTCTGTGCCGCTGGGCTCCGAACCCTAACGCGCGAGTACACGCCGCTGCTCTCGTACCCGTGCATGCTTCTCTTGTGTTGCTCCGGCCTAACCGATCCCTCCTAGCGCACCTGTCGGTCGACGAGCCGGCGGACATGGGGGCGTCGCTTCGTGCCACCATACTACGCGTATGCGCTGTCCGATCGGGTCATCGTGAAGGTGGTGTTCGTCAACCTCAGCCGCAGGGACTTCCTCGTGTTCGAGTGGCTCGGGGTGGCCGTCCGTGGTCGCATCGCAGTGGTGCACTGCGGAAGTGGTTACCTCGGCGTGGTGGTCGAGCGGTGAGCGCACCGCGGAAAGGGACGTTGTCGCTGTGCTCATCGCTGGCTATATTTTGTTGCAATTGGGGGTGTAAGTTCAAGCTCCATTAATTGGTTCTAGTGATTATGATATTGTTTAGTTTTATTTGGATGGAAATGTGAAAATTATGGATGTATGCATTTAACATCATATTCGTATATCTTGTTGCATTCCTCGGATCTAAAATATAGGTTGAACTCCACTAGAAGTTTAACTTCAATATGTGCATATATTTTTATTACACATTCGTGTATGCACACATTTGGAGTGAGTTCACTCTATATTTTGATGTTTCGTCAATATTGATCCTTGCTCTTTATCCACTTATATTGGGGATATCTACTTTGAAACATATCTTTTGAGTACATAAAACTTGTGTAGTTCACATATACTCATATTGTTTTATATTCAATTATTTACAATTGTGGTGGTTGTCATCAATTACCAAAAAAATATTGAATAATCTGGACCCACCATTATGAGTTAATGGTATAGTTTGGTAATTAATGGCAATCACATTGTGGGACTAACATTTTTCATAAGTTAGGTAAATAGGTTATGTTCTACGATGATAGGTATTTTGGATGGCATCATGGGTTTATCGTCACCAAGTCCGGGTTCAAGAAGAGAATGCATCATGTGTTGATGCATATCAAGATTTCGAATAGGAGATGATCGTGAGTTGATCATCAAGTCAAGAGAAGACCCATCATGTGTTAATGGAGGGTACATGAAGGATGTATCATGGGTTGATGCATATCAAGACAATGACCCAGACTTGAAGTGAAGATGTGCATCGTCAAGCTTCAAGAGGGTGCACAAGGAAAATATACAACTATCTAGGGCTAAGATGTGTTTCTAGTTTTTTACCGGTCTTGGTGTTTGGTTGGAAAACCGGATTGTTAGTATAGGTTGTCGTACTATTAAAATGAGTCTTGTCTAGTAGCTTGAGTCTCATCATGTGTTGAAAGCTCAATCTCATTCGCTCTAGCTCTTCTAGGCATGATGCCATTATTTGTGAATATCTTTTGCAAATAGTTAAAGTTCATGCATTAACTCTTTGTAGTATGAGACTATAATTTGCAAATATATTTTGCAAATGGATGAAGTCCATGCACCTTATCCTTGTGGCATGATACTAAAGTTTGCAAATGTAATTTACAAATAGTTGAGGCTCATGCATAATCTTTGTAGCATGTGACTATAATTTGTAAATATATTTTACAAATGGTTAAAGTCCATGCACCTAATCCTTGTGGCGTGATACTAAAGTTTGCAAATGTGTTTTACAAATTGTTGAAGTTCATGCATCTTGTACTGCTTTTGTAAATTAATTATTAGTAAAAACGGTATGACCGCTTTTGATAAGCGGTATGAAGGATCGCGGGAAGGCTACGATAGCACAAAACAAAAAATTACCGCGCAACCCAGGAACCTCTGCTAGAAATAGATCACGAAATTACCACTAGACGCGACGACTCATAACGGAAGTAGAGTCGATGTAGCGAGTTGATGCAGTTGTGGTCATACTCGCCACACGTCTTCTCCTCCGAGTAGTCGTACTCGCCGCGCGTCTTCTCCTACGAGTAGTCCTACTCGCCGCGCGTCTGCTCCTCCGAATGGTCGTACTGAGTTGCGGATCATCCTAGTGTTGATGCTTCGCAACAACACCTCTAAGGTATCCACACGTACAGGGCAGGGGCACCACGCGCTGGAATGCTAGCACCGACAGCGTGGTTGAGGAAGGCGTGGCTAATAGGTTTTTGGAAAGTTCTTCAAAAGATCATCATCCCCTTGCTACCGCCCCCCTTATATTTATAGGCATCCATAATGGGTCTCGTATTTGAGGCCCATTAGAAACTCGTGGCCTACAAGAATTCGAATCACCATCCAAATCAAATCCTATCACTTTAAGTGTGCGACCCTATAGGTTCATGTGTAATCGGTTGTGACTTGGAAACTCTTTTCCGACCACTAGTAATTAGCGGTACCTACCAGCACATAACTATTCCCAAACACACACAGAATATATCGGATGAACCTTAATGCAATATGATCTACGACTAGGTCCATATCACTAACGACCAGCTCGTATCTCAACATGACCAGTTCATATTTGGTGTCGACCAATTCGTAATTCCTTACGACCAGGTTTCGACCACTTAGTGACCATGTTCGACAAACCTACAACCAGCTCATATCTCCATACGACTAGTCCGTATTTGATCGAACTGAAAAACCTTCTCGTGTATTCTCCCTTTGCCTCACGATGTCTGGTTGAACTCTAGGTGAGATGTATCATCCATGGACCGTTCAATACTTTCTCGATCCAGTGTCGAATAACTTCATGTGGTCAACACTTCGACCACTAGTGGCATGATCATGCACTTTCTTTATCCGATCACAACGAGGAGCTCAGAGACATCTCTCTTGTTATGTTAGGAGGGACAAATTCCATATCCGACCAGTCACATCCCTCCGCATATTTCATAGCATACCCGAAAGCTACCTTTATAACTACCCAGTTACGAGTAGCGTTTGGCAACCCTTAAGAGTACTATTACACATGTAGGAAACTATGCTAATCTTAGGTCTAAGGATTATTGTGGATATCATGGGGATATGCTCATTATCTTATAATGATGTTATAATTGCCAATGGCATTGAAGGTTTGTCGATTCATGTATTTTCGCATCATTTCAGTTCTGTCAGATAATCATAATCGATTACGGCCGTATGGGGAGCGGCGGTCAAATCAAGTCGGTAGGGAGAACCCGTCCGACCAAATTTTAGCGGCGGTCGGACCGGCCAGATACAAAAAGTGAATTTTTGAGATGGGCCAAAAATAAAGGGTGTAGGCAAGAGAGGGGATTCTATTGCACTTGGTCTCATAACTTTTGGAGTCTCCAGTCAAAAGTTATATTCATTTGAAATTTTCAAAGAGCTTTCGGTTTTCAGGAGCTGAAATTTGGCTAAGTCCGTACTGGGCGGTCTGACCGATCAGGGTGGCGGTCTGACCGGTTCTCACTTGTATCATCGACCCTTGTAGCGATGTTTGTTTGTTGAGTCAAGTTCATGAGTTTCAGTGCATATATGTTGCATGATGCATGTTTTGACTAACGTGGGTCAAGTTGCGAAGAACTTGTTCCCGGAATCGATTTCTTGGTCTATTGTTATGCATGTTGCTTGGAGGTCAACGACGGTCAACGGCGAGGATGATCGGGACTAGGCTTGGAGGGCTGAGGTCCAGAACAATTGACGATGCCGGATGAAGTCATTGGATTCGAGCGTGGCGCAAAATGGACAAGGATGACCGAACGAGAAGTTCGGTGCGACGGGTTGCATCAAGCGGCGCGGGGGTCGGTACAAGTGCTATGGTGGTTTCAGTGGGAGCCGGATGGGAGAGACTTGCCGACATGATGAGAGTTGTTGATCAACCTACAGGCGAAGCATGGACCTGCTTTATGAAGATTGGACTCGGTATTCGGAGAAGGATCGATAAGGGGTATTTTGGTAATATCACTAAAATACCGTCTTGTTTGCTTTTAGCTAAACCGCGGCGCAAGATGACGCAAGGAGAAGCGGTTTAGGTTAAGAGAAGATGAAAACGGTGCTTTAAAATGCGTGCATGAGTTAAACCCGTTTTGTGTGTGGGCTTAACGGGTGCCCAATAGAAACTCTTCTAGAAGGTTAACCTCCACTATAAATATGGGAGGGTGTTGTGCACCTCCTCTAATCTTTTTGCTTATTTGGAAGCCCTAGTTTTATTTTTGAGATTATGGAGTGGAGAGGTTAGGATTCTTGAAGAGGAGATTGATTGTGTGCTCATGTATTAAATTTTGTCCTCCATGTTGGAGTGGCTAGAATCAGCAACAATCACAAATCAATCTATGCAAGTTTTCTTGAGATGAGTCTCTTTCCGTTCTTTCTCTCTATTTTGTAATTTTGGGACCGTCTTTGATTCTCAAGTTTTCCTTCGGTTTACGCCCTAATCTTGCTTGCTGTGACATGTGGGATATCATCTAGGATCATCTTGATCATCTCTAACCCACGAGCAAGGTTTTTGATCTAATTTTCGTTTTGACTCGGTTTTGAACCATCAATCACTCAAACGGCAAAAGATCGGAACTTTGCCAAGGATCTTCACGATCTTTGATTGAAATAGGTTCCTGATATCCTAAAAAGGTGTGTTTCAAGTTTCATCGAGTTTGGAGTTGTTGATCAAAAGTTACATCTATTTGCAACTTCGTTTTTCGGGGCTGATTTCACTGTTCATCAGGCTGGAGGTCAGACCGAGGTGACCGGTCCGACCGCTCAAGGTGACCGGTCCGACCGCCATTGACATAGAGGTCAGACCGCCCAACACTTAGGATTTTAGCCTTTGTTGATTTTGGTTGTTTTGCTCCGGTGTTTGGATTTGATTCAATACATGGCTTCTGCTGTGCTTAGATATTGATCTTCATAGCTCTCATAGCTTTTGGAGAGAAAATTATGTTGAATTCGATCTTTGCAAAAAAGAGATCGTGCTCCTATTCATCCCCCCCTCTAGTCGTCGTTTCGGTCCAACAATTATAAATCATCATTGCTTGAGACCAACTAATGATACATAGAATCATAACATTCTCAACAGTGTCTCGAGGTGGGTCTTTTCCAACACCATATTCTCTAACATGTGTCCATATTATTGGTTTCATATCTCCATATCCATAACTTGTGAAACATAGTCATCAACCAATACATATGCTAGTCTGTTCATCACAGAAATATTGAGTCTCACAATCAAGTCACATACTTGATAATAAATATTATTGATATTATTATAGGAACAAGATAACATATTATCCAATGTTATGAACATAATAAAATATAATCATCTTTACGACTGCCTCTAGGGCATATTTCCAACACGGTACTACCGTTGTGCGGTAGTACTGGGTTTTCATGGTGGTATGTTTATTCCAGAGAGCATATTTTTTGAGTTTCCACCTCCCCTGTAGATCGGTAGTATCGCATCTGGAAAATGATACTATTGAAGAGCGGAAGTATCAGATTCTAGTTGGTAGTACGTTTTTTTTCCACAGAACATGTTTTTGGGATAACCTTTATCCTTTGAAAATCGGTAGTACTGGTTGAGCCGAGCTATGCTACCGTGGTGCGGTAGTACCAGATTCTAGTTGATAGTAGTACCATACCTTTTTCATAACGGCTAGTTTTGGCGCATTAAATGGACAACAGTCGACCATTGAATGATAGTGCGGTAGTACTGGATTTCTACAGCAGAACTACCGCGTATACTGATTTTTGGGGATTTATGCTCCCAATGGCTAGTTTTTGTTTTGGAGGCTATAAATACCCCCATAGCTAGTTGAGAGACAATCCTTTTGCACTCCACTTCATTCTCTTGAGCTAGTATGAGTTTGTGGATATCGTGAGGATATGTGCACGATCTTAGGATGATGAGTCAATTGGCAATGGCTTTGTTGGTTTGCAATATCTCGCGTTTTCGGGGTTTGCTTCTTGCTGTCAGACCACAGGCGGTCTGACCGGCGTTGTGGGGCGGTCAGACCGCCCGTGGGACGGTCGGACCGGCAGTGGTGGCCGGTCGAACCGGCCTGACCTAAAATTGGATTTTGGAGCTAATCCAAAAATAGGTTGTGTAGGCAGGTGAGGGGAGTCTCCTGGATGTGGTTGCATCATTTTTGGAGCTCCCAGTCAAAAGTTCTATTGAGTTAAAAATTCCAGAAGGTTTCGAATTTTCTCGCTTGAATTTGGCTAAGTCTTTTGGACCGGTCTGACCGCCGTTGTGGGAGCGGTCCGACCGGCCTGATATCGGTCGGACCGGCCTTGTGGGGCGGTCAGACCGGCAATGACTTGGAGGTGAGCCAAGTTTGCATTGGTGTGTTTTGATTGTGATTAATGTTTGGTTATCAATGCTTTATTGATGTATATTGCATTCTGGAGTCGACGTGGGTCAAGTTGTGAAGAACTTGTTCCTAAAGCGGTTTGTTTGTCTATTCTTTGTGCGGTGGCTTGCGTGTCAATCGGTGAGTGGATCGGGACTACGCTTGGAGAGCTGAGGTCCAGAACGATCATGGATACCGGGTGAGGTCGTGTGATTCAAGCATGGTGCAGGATGGGCAAGATGGATCGAGCGGGTAGTTCGATGCAATTTGGTTGGATCGAGCGATCGCGGATATCGGTGCAAGTCTCAGGAGGTTCCGATGGGATTCGGACAAGAGAGGCTTGGCGACGCGATGAGAACCGCTGATCAACCTACACGTGGTGAAGCAGGCGATTGCTTCAACAGATGTTGTGTGTGGGTCCCATGTGTGAATGGGTTCCAAAAGTGTAACCCTAGTCCTCTCCTATAAATAGAAGGGGGGAGATGTAAAACCCCTTTTGAAGCTTCCATTTGGTTTTCCCCTTCCTTTTTCTAGGGTTAGGGTTTGGAGAGGAAGAGAGGGAGAGATTGTGATTGCTCTTTGGTGAGCTCTTGTCCTCCTAGAGGGAGTGGCTTTGTAAGCATCTTGTGAGATCAATCAATCTTGTGATGCTTGCTTGAGAGTTCATTTGTCTCTCTTTTGTGTTCTTCTCTCATTTGGATGGATTTGGTGCTTCCTTGATTCAAGTGTTAAACTTGGTCTATTGACCCACTTTGTCTTGCTTTGATGTGTGGGAGTACTCCTAGAATCTTTTAGACCATCAACCCCCACAAGCAAGTCTTGAATCAAAGATTTTCATATTTCTAGGGTTTGTGCACTTCTTTGTTAAATCCTTGAGAGATCGATTCTGGGAAGTGGATCTGAAGGATCGTCGCTAGAAATAGGTCTCTAATATCATTAGGGAGGTGTGCTCGAAATTTGGTCAAGTTTCATTGGTTGAATCAAAAGTTGGATCAAATTTCGTTTTGGTTTTGGGCTTCATTTTTCAAGATCGGTCGAACCGGTCGAGACGGGTGTTGCAACGCGGTCCGACCGCCCGTATTTTCAGATCATTGATCTTCTGGGTCGAATCGAATCATTGTCCACCGGTCCGACCGCCAAGATTAGTTCTTGGCCGATCCATTGGTTGAACGTCGGTCGAGGCCGCCCACAGTAGCGGTCGGACCGCTGTGCCTCAATCGCCCTTTGAGATTAAGTCTCCACTTTTGTGACGTGTGGTTATCGGGGTTATCGAATTCAGCACAAGGCTTCCACTGTGCGCTTACTGATATTCTTAGCTTTCATAGCTAAAGGAGTAAAGTTCGTGTTGAATTTGATTTAGGCGAAAAAGTTTAGAAAGCGCATATTCACCCCCCCTAGTCGCCTTTCCGGTCCTTCAGAGTTTCTCCTCTCAACTGTGCATGTGTTGCACCCTGTGAGCAAGGAGAGATGTCTAGTTGCATGTGTTGCATCTAGAAGTGGATTTCGTATCCACTTGAGCTTACGTATTCGTTGCACGTGGTGGGAGTCAAACAAGGGGCTTGACTTATTACTCTTGGAGGTTTTCGACTCCTAGACGGCGTTGGAGCTCACCTACCCAGTACAAAATAACTACCACTAGTGGAATTGAGGTGTTTGGCTGAATTTGTGGAGTCGGTCCAATTTATTTTGGCTTACCTCAATGTGGATTAGGGGAGACCGGCAAGTCTGCGAACATCACGGTAAAAACATCCTTATATCATTGTGCTTTGTTCTTTTGTGTTTTACTTTGTGCAATTTACATTCCTAGAATTAAATTGCTTATATGTTTCTGTATGTTTGCTATCATTATCAATAGTCTTAGATTATTGGTGCGCTTAGTCAAGACTAGTTGATGTATATTTTAATTGTGCAAAACCTAATTGACTTTTGCTTTCACATTAGAAATCGATTTTTAGCCTTAGAGAATTTTAGAAAAGACTATCCACCCCTCCTCTAGTCGGCCTCCTCGATCTTACACGGGGTGATTTGTTGCAGTGCTTTGCTGCTATAGTTTGTTGCCACCGAATATGGTTTTATTGCACGCTTAGTAATCATTGTTGCACCCTCTATCATTTTTTTCTTACAGCTTTTTGTTGGCAGATCAAATCTTTATTTTTGTGTTTGTTGCATCCCGATCAGAATCTGTTGTAAACCTAGAAACTAATTGTTGCACCTTTTGATTTTTTTTGTTGCACCAAATCGAACGGCTGAGATCGATGTCTTAAGTGAAATCTAATAGATCGGGTGGGGTGTAAGATGGGTCCGGATGCTAGTTGTCCGTGATAAGATATGTCAATTCTATATCACACATCATAGTCAAATATGCGTAACTCCAGCCTCAATCTCACGAGTTTTTGGTTAAAATAGTGTTGTTGCCGCGTAAAATAACAAAACTAGCTCCCCGCACCAAAGGCAAAAATGACACCTTGTCCATGCTCCAGGGGACCGGAGCTGTCGTGCGGGCGACACATGGCCTTGTTCGTGCCCTTGGGGCCGAATTTGCCTCGTCCTAACCCTTGGGGGTCGGATTCCCCTCGTCCTAACCCATGAGGTCGGATTTATCTTGTTCTAACCCGTGGGTCGGTAATTCCCTCGCTGTCCCCCAGGGGTGCGGTATTTCCCTCGGTCAGCCACCAGGGGTGCGGTAGCCCTTTGTTTCTTTTTATTTATAACGACGACTAATTAATTGTTGTTAAAGTATTTAACTGTAATTAATTAGTCGTAGTTGGTTGTAAATATTTAGTCGTGATTGAAATAGTTGTAATTAATTAGTCCAGTTTAATTAGCCACATTTTACTTTGTAAATTAGCTAGTTGTATTTAATGAGGTCGTAATTTATTAGTCGACCATAATTAATTAGTCCAAATTAATTAATCAACCGTAACTTATTAGTCCTAATTAACTAGAGTTAATTAAATTTGTTACTATTAAATCAATCGTAGTTAGTTAGTCATAATTTTTCGATCGCAGTTAGTCGTAATTAATTACTCGCAGTTTATTAGTCATAATTAAAATTTGTAACTAAAATAGTTGTAATTAATTAATATAATATTTAATTATAATTAATTAGGCTTCATTAAATAGAATTAAATAATTAGCCAGCTTAATTAGAAAATTGTTGTTAGTTAGTATTAACTAAAATAGTCTTAATTAATCAAACATAATTAATTAATGCAACTATTTTAGTTAATCCTAACTATGTAGTTGTAATTAATTGGTCGTAATAAATTACTCGCAATTTATTTATCTTATTTTTTTAACTGTAATTAATTATGCTACATTAAATACTATTAATTATTTAGTCATAATTAGCTAGGCTTAATTAAGAAGTTGTAGTTAGTTGTCTTAATTAAAATAGATTTAATTAATAAACCATAACTAATTAGTCATAATTAATTACTATCTAACTACTACTAATTATGTGGTGGTAATTAATTAGTCGTTGCAAATTACTTACAATTTATTTAGCCTAATTAATTAACAGCAATTAATTAGTCGTCGTCAGTTAGACGTAATTAAAACATGCCTAGTTAAATTACTGTAATGAAATAATCCTAATTAATTAGACTTATTAAATACTATCAATTAATTAGCTATGATTAATTAGTTTTGGTTAGGGTGTGTTGCGAAATGTAGACCACGTAGTGCGACATATTTGTTATAATGTGTACAGTAAATTTTGTGAAGGATTGCCCCCCAACAGACCGAGCTCGCCAAGACGCCATTCTAGTGTTGTAATTAATTATATCATTTGCATGTTAGGGGACCCTCATTTTATGTAAACGGGTAATGTTATCATATTTGCGCCTTTATGTATGCCATTTTTTCTTAGCAGGTATGTATTTTGCCATTCTTTTTATTCCAAACTGCCACACCCTTGTTCTATGAGAAACACACACGAGTCGAAGGCTATGGTACGACATTATATGATCTATGTGTACAACACTATATGATATGTATATCAAGTACCCTTTGTTAATTCATGGACAAGCTTATCTAGCATGTGCTATAATACAATATTAAATAATATCATCTACATTAAACAGACAAATTAGCGAAGAATGTCATATTTGGTCGAGATACATGTGATAATACCCCCTCCCCCGATTGTGTCGCGCCGTGATTTCGTGTGTCAAAATTTGCGAACTTTTTTTGGTACATGTCATAATACATTTTTGGAATGAAATTATGTGATTTCATCTGAAAAATATTGTTTGATATGATTTCATCACATGTGGTAATAACACCTCCCTCGATAATGAAAGTTTGATATGATCCGTAGGGGCGGCCAAGGCGACCGACCACGTGAAAAAATATTTGTGGAATAATTTTTTAATATTTACCTCTATTTTACCCCCATGTAAAGAAGATAAAAGCCATATCAGAATGTTGTCGTGAAGTCAGAGTAAGATTTCCTCTACATCCCGGTCGACTTCGGGTACCAATACTAGTTTCGCGCATGCGGGGGGCAATAAGAATTTGAGAACGCCGAAAGCAAGATTTTAGTTTTTTTTAATAAAACACACAAAGGGAGGGCTATCGCACTCGAGGGCGTGATTTAGGAAATACAAGCGCCACTAAGGGCCGACGAGGAAATAACGTGCCTCAGGGCCGGACGAGGAAATACAAATACCGGGGTTAGGATATTTTTTATTTAATATTTTTTAATAATATTTTAAAGTTAACCCCTCACCAACTTTATTTTCAATTTTAACCATTTGGTATCGCCATAACCCGTGGCGTGGTCAAACAATGCTGTCACGCCACAGACCTCAGCGTGACAAAACCTGCCACGTAAGCCCTCGGTGATAACAATGCCAGTATGGAGGACTTGCGTGGCAGTTGTCATGCCCGCACTCATGGCACGATAAGCCTGTCTTGTCACGCCAACTTGCGTGGCATGATAGTGGTGACTTAAGTGACGGCACCCACCCAGTTCATCTTTTTCCCCAATCCCCCTCTTCCTCCCACGAATCCTCTATCCTCCCCACCCCTGACTTCGCCAAATCCAACCGTTTGGAGCTGAATCGAGTCCATAAACCCATGGAGATCATCCCCAAAGGTAATCTCACCCGTTCGTTCTTTTTTTATTAAATCGGTTAGACTTGGGGATTTTAGGTTTTGATCGACTTTGATGTTTGAGGGCAGTTTGTTTGTTGCAGTTTGGGGCACTAGATCAAGCACTGTATTACCATTCTTTGCACCTCCAAATATACGATTCGTTGCAGTGTTGTAGGATCAAGGATGACCGACTAGAGGGGATGAATAGGAAGTTTCTAAAAAAACTTGTGCTTTAATGATCAATTCTAACAAATAACAATTCTAGCACCTTTAAAAGGATATGTTATATGTTTTACTAAGATAACCTCAAAGCTTATGTCAATATCAAAATACACTTCTAGCTTAAATACTTTTATACAAGTAAATTGCTAGAAGTATAAATTGCTAAAGTCGTAGCTTCCTTGAGCTCCCCATAAGAGTCTTTTAGAGATAGATACACTTTCTTCAAGACCTTAAATTTTGACTTCTCCTTACCAAGGTATTTATTTAAATCTTCAAGCATATCAATTACTTCATCATATGAATGTTCATTATCATTAATGGATTTCACATTGTCTTCTTTTGCCATGAGACATGTAGGAGTGGAGAAGAGTGACAACGCTTCCTTGATAGCAATACCAACAAGTCCTCTCTTCTTGGAAGACCCATCATCATTGGAGTTGGAGTCGGAATACTCATCATCGGAGTTCCATTCTCTAACACATGCTTCATTCTTGCCATCTTTATTAAGCTTCTTGGAAAACTTCTTCATGTCGTTGAATTCTTTCTTCTTTGATGACTTGGTCTTATCATCATTCTTGTTTGGGCAATGAGAGACAATGTGTCTCTTCTCATCGCACTCATAGCAACAAATATTACTATAACGTTTGTTGTCATTGAAGAAGTGTCACTCTTACTCTTGTCAAAATTTTACACTCTGATATGAGCGTCTTCTCATAAATTTCTTCATTCTCCATAGAAGGAGAGCAAATTCTTCATCATCCTTTGTTTCATCATTTGATTCTGCTTTTGCAATGTTGTTGAGTATAGAATACATCTCGGTGATTTTTCATGAGGCAACATAGTAAATATCTCATATTTAATCCGAAGCGTATGCAATTTGACTTCTTTAATCGTGGATGTGTCCTCATGATTTTTTGAGAGTGTAGTCCATATCTCTTGAGCGGTTTCAAGATTGCTCACTCGATTGAACTCATCCATGTTCAAAGCTCCAAAAAGAGTGTTCATCGCTTGAGCATTGAGGTGAGAGTTTCGTTCCTCAAGATCCGTGGAGTGTGTAGGATCAAGTGTCGTAACGAAACTCTCACTAACAATTCTCTATATGCTTGGTCTTATGACCTTTAAATAAAAAGACACTTTTATTTTCCAATAAACATAATTTAACCCATCAAATAGAGGTGCCTGCTTTGCCTATAGACATACCCTCACCAGCTATCCTTTCTCTCTTAGACGGTTAAGCCTAAATAATAGAGAAACCAAGCTCTCATACCACTTGTATGATCAAGAATGACTGACTAGAGGGGGTGAATAGGAGGTTTCTAAAAAAACTTGTGCTTTAATTATCAATTTTAACAAATAACAATTCTAACACCTTTAAAAGGATATGTTATGTGCTTTACTAAGATAACCTCAAAGCTTATGTCGATACTAAAATACACTTCTAGTTTAAACAATTCTACACAAGTAAATTGCTAGAAGTATAAATGCGGAAATAGTAAAGACAAGAGAAAATCACAATGGAGACAATTAAAGTTTTTCTTATGGTATCGAAGACTTATCGGACTTCACTAGTCCACATTGAGGTAACTTGAACAAAACAAGTCGGCTCAACACAAGCACATCCCTCGATGACTAGTGTATCAGAGCTCTTCACATATTTTGGAACAGACGTCCGTGGAAAATCAAATGCTAAGAATAAGGTACATGAAAGTGAACTTGTGCATTACATTTTCATTTGTCGTGCCAAATAGTCCACATATCTTATGAAACAAACGTACGAACTCATCGCTAAATGTGCCAAATAAAGGCAGCTACTGTCAAGCCAAATATCATGGCGTGACATGGCAATCATGTCATGCTATAGGTGCGGGCGTGACTACTACCACGTCAACCCACCATGCTTCAGTGTGCGCGGTGAGGGCTTGCGTGACAGGTTTGGCCACGCCGTCATCGGTGGCTTGGCAATACTATTTGACCACGCTACGAATCATGGCGTGATAAAAAATGGTTAGAATTGGAAATAAAATTAACGATGATTAACTTTAAAATATTATTAAAAAAGATAAAAAAACGGGTTGGAACGAAGCAAATATGTCCCCTAGGGGGGTCAGGACGAGGGAAATACGCCCCTAGTGGCGCGCACGAGGCCATGCCCGCACGACAGCTCTGGTCCTCTTGGGCACAAACAAGTTGCTATTTTTGACTTTAATACGCGGTTGCTAGTTTTGTTATTTCACACGACAAAAATGCTATTTTAGAAGAAAAAAAAAAAACTCCGATCACACGAGCGCTCCTTGTATTCATCACCACATCAACAGCCAGGATTGCCCGAGCGCGCATCCCATATAATACATCCATTGATCTGGTGTCCCTGGAAAAACAAAACAAAAGGAGAGAAAAATCCACGCATCGCCAAATGATTTTTTAAATAATATTATTTTTTAAAAAGATTACAAAAATAAATAGTTGGCCCAAAAATAACAAAAGTAGGTTTCTGTCGCCGGTTGAACTGGTGATAGACTCCTGTCGCTAGTTGAACTGGCGACAGTAACAATGTTCCCTCCCTATCACCGGTCCAACTCCCCTGTCGCCAGTTGCGACGGGGACTCTTTCCCCTATAAAAGTTGTATGAAACCCTAAAATTCAGCACATGACTCATTTGTATTCAGAAAAAAAAGAGGGAAGGGAGAGGAGTAGAGGGGGGAGAGAAGCTAGCGAAGCGCTGCCCATCCTGTTGCCCACCCGTGAGGTAATTTTTAAAACCGAATGGATTACATAGTTTTGGATGTACGGTTGCGTAGTGCAGTATGTTGTACATAATTTTTTTCAGTGGGTAGTCTTGTTTTAGATATGTGGTTAATTGTGAAAATATTCTTTATAGTGTAGTGTGTTATTATGTCGGACGTCACCAATTTCAAAATTTACTACAGCCCGGGAACTATTATGGATGGTCTCGAGAGGATTGATCTACGTTTTTTTAATCGGCGACTGTGCCCCTGCCAAGAGCAGAGGGGCGTACATGGAGCGCTGTGATGCGGTGATTGTTTCACATATTCAAGTGAACCTTGATGTGTATAATATGAGTTTGAGTTGCCTTGCCCCCGAGCAACACAATCCACATATTAGGTGTTAGTGCAGCTGAAGGGAACAAAGTCAAGACAACCATATCTACGAGTGGTGAGGGAGTGAGGGTGGGATTTGGTCCTTTTATCCCAGGAATATTTCAAGCCCACTCCTGCATCCACGGCTGAACAAAAGGGGGTGGTGATGCCAAAGAAGAAGTCGGTGACTCCAGCCATAGCGCGGCGCACACAGTGCCAGAAACCCCCGGAGTTGCTGATGCTATCGACGAAGACCTTGGAGAAGTAGCTCCTTCAGTTAGGAAGACCAGTGGATCCTGAGGAGCTGGAAGCTATAGTGCAAATGATGAATCAGGAATTTTGAGACTACAATGCATTGTCAGAACATGAAGGATTCGACGACGATGATGATGTGGACCAGCTGGTGGTTCCATCCGAGTGGAACACATACTAGTTTGATAACCTCGTCGTCAACGAAGGCTCATGTGTGTCTTGGGAGAACGACCAGAGCAAGGTCAGGCAAGGAGCTGTGTACAAATGCAAGGAGGCCGTGCAGGAGGCAGTCAAATTATGGGCCATGTCGGTGCGACGCACTTTCACGGTCGTTAAGTCTAGCCCAAGATGCTACGACGTGATGTACGAAATAGAGGGATGCCCCGCAAGTGCACGTATTTCAGCCTAAGTGGGATATCTACTGGAAGTACTCTATAGTGGTCCCACACACATGCGTCGTCGCTGAGTCAGTATAGTACCACAGGAACCTGTCATCAGGCTTCATCGCCAGCCTCATGTACAATGAGATCGTGGATAATATTAATTTTGAGCCACGATCCATCATTCGTGCAATTGAGGTAAGATTCCAGTACACAATCAGCTATGCCAAGACTTGGAGGGCAAAACAGAAGGTAGTGGAATCAATGTTCGATACGTTCGAGGATTCCTACCACAGAACGTACCGGATGTAGTGCTTGTCGACGCTGTCGCCATGAGACCCTAGGAACATGACCCACCCAAACATCCACAACAAGTAGGCCTCGAAGTGCCTCCTCACCGTTTCGTCGGGTCCGTCATCCACCATACGCTCAGGCCGCAAGAAGACATATACACGTCAGCAAGGTTCACAAATGAATTGATACGATAGGATAATAGTTACGAAGATTTACGTAGAATTGACAGATCCACCTCAGCGTCGGTCGTGCGGACTGTTGAACTCGTGGAAATCGCTGCCCGGTGGCAGCACGCCCTAGAACCTCGCTAGGAACTCCGCGCGCCACGTGGGCAAGATCTCATATGCCGCTATGGGGAAGCTTGTGCAGGGCACCCCGGTCAGGAAGCTCACGTCTTGCAGCGTCGACGTTATCTCCCTACACAGAAGGTGAAACATGTGCGTCTCCGGCCTCCACTGGTTGACCAACGCCGTCAGTAGGGCCCGGTCATAGGGAAAACGCCTGGACGTATGACCAGGATCCTGGTCCTCCTCCTACGTCGCCTCCACCATCCGTGCCAGCGAAGGAGGCCTGCCGCTCTCAACCTGCGTCGGGTCAGGTTACAAATGAACGCTAGTCCACACGTAGTAGTCAGGCCACAAATGAGTACACGAACATTGCAATGACACGTACCTCGGCACCCAGCTTGGGTGCAACCTCCATGCCCTGATGGGCGTGCACAGCCGCAATACGCCAAGCTCAATCGACGTGATACGGGGTCGCCCGATCTTCTCGACGTAGGATAAGATACTCACGTGTAGCCTCTCGAATCGTAGTGATCCCCCGTTGCCACTGCAAGAACGAACACTCTTTAATTCGCGAGAACACACGCGCCGGACTTCACGACCACCAAGCGCAGCCCTATCGCGCTCCCAATTCCCAGCGGAAAGGTTGAACGATCTTGATTTGGATGAACTCTCAATTTTTCTCATGAATTGATCTCCACGGAAAACTCTCAAGCAATCAATCTATTATGAAAAATATTATTCTGTTTTCTGTCCCCGTACACAAAGGCGGCGCTACTACTTATGTTGTTCCTTTTCTCCTCCCTAGCAGGCCTTGGGCCGGTTTTCTTCTTCCAGTCGGTCGTGAGTCCGGGTGCTACTAGGTGAACACACGCACATGCTCCGACTTCAACAGGCTACCGAATTCATGACTTGAAGTCTTTGGAACTTTAGTCCACTAATTAGCTAGGTGCCTAATCACATGACATACTAATCACGTGACCAACAATTGACCTTCTCATGTGTATGCATACGTGATTGACCGAGCCTTTGGAACTTAGCCCACTAATTAGCTAGGTGTACTAATCACATGGCTGACTAATCTCGTGACCACAAATGACCTCCTTCTCGTGTGCATGCATACATGGAACTTCTTGGTGTTTGCTGCATATGTTGATACGTGGAAGCCCTCCTCCAGCCGCATGGCTCTTGGCTGCACCTTGCTCACTTGGACTACTCTTCCAGTGTCGTGGTCTCGATTCCCTCCTCATACCTACGTATGCACAAGAAACTGACATAAGGTAGTATAATGTTCTCATTAAAAGAAGGTAATGTATTAAGAAACAAATTCACCTGTTTATTTAAAAACTTGGCTCGTGCTCTAGTCATGGGACCCGTTTGTGGTGCGTCATGAACTCTTGGAGATATGGTAGTAGGGATGTCCGCATCATCCTCCCCCTCTTGAAAAGGAGTCGTCCTCGACTCCGTATCGTCGTGCCCAAAGAATGGTGACAAATCGGCCACATTAAAAGTTGTGCTGACACCATAATCATATCCTGGAAGCTCTACTTTATATGCATTATCATTGATCTTGGCAAGCACTTTAAAAGGACCATCACCACGGGGCATCAACTTTGATTTACGCTTATCCGGAAAGCGTTCTTTACGAAGATGAACCCACACTAAATCACTGGTTCAAACAACATACTTGGTCTCTTGGCCTACTTTATCTTGCTTTGATGTGTGGGATTACTCCTAGAGTCATCTAGATCATCAAACCCCACAAGCAAGTCTTGAATCAAGATTTTCTCACTTCTAGGTTTGTGCACCTTTTGGTAAAATCTCAAGAGATCGATTCTCAAGTGGATCTGATGGATCGTCGCTAGAAATAGGTCTCTAATATCATTAGGAAGGTGTGCTAGAAATTTGGTCAAGTTTTATTGGTTGAATCAAAAGTTGATCAAATTTCGCTTTGGATTTGGGTGGAGTTTTTCAAGATCGACTCTACCGTCCGACCGCCTTTCAACGGCGGTTCGACCGCCGTGTATTCGCAGACCGTTTGCCGGGTCGAACCATCGCCCACCGGCCCGACCGGCCGTTGTCTGGCCGATCGCCGATGACCGCTTCGGCCCGACCGCTGGTAGCTTGGCCGACCGCCTGCGCTCAAAGTGAAGAACATTGAGTTCTTTTCTCCTTTTGTGTCGTGTGCTTGAGGGGTTTATCAAATCCAACACAAGGCTTCCGCAGTGCACACCGAACTTCTTAGCTTTCATAGCTAAAGGAGTAAAGTTCGTGTTGGTTTTGATTTAGGCGAGAAAGTTTTGAAAGCGCCTATTCACCCCCTAGTCGCCTTCCGGTCCTACAAGTGGTATCGTGAGCCGCTAGCTCTTCTCATAGATCTTAACCGTCTTTGGAGCCATGGCGACCGACAAGTACTCAACCAAGCCACACATTTTCAAGGAGTTGACTTTGCATACCGGAAGGCTCGATGCAAGCATATATCGAGGCTCAAGGGCACGCTATTTGGCTAAAGGTGAAAAATCCTATGTCGTGCCAACCGATGACGATACGATCACCCGCATGTGGAGGCCAACAAAGAAGGCTCTGAATTATTTGATCCAAGGCCTTAGTCGATCCGAGTTTGAGCGTGTTGCTCACTTATGCGGTCCGCTTCACGAGATCCGCGACACTTTGTGACTATCATGAAGGGTCCATCGCGATCAAGGAAGTGAGACGTAACCACCAAGAAAGTATACTCAAAGATCGAACAAAGGCCCGAGAGTCTTTGATGAGCAGGGGAAGATTCTCTAAGATACTTCATGATATCCGCTACCGTTGATCCGTATTTCGAATCCGAGAATGCACGCCACTTTCGGTGCTCTTGATGTGAAGGTCCGGGAATGAAGATCACTTCCATCAATGACAACATCACATGAGTGAGCTTACCATGGATAAGCTTTACTCGAGGTTGAAGACGATGAGATTGACTTTATCTCGCCCTCCCAAGACAGAGTCGATGGCATTAGTGGTCGACAAATCCAAGGGTTGTTCTTCCGATTCTATTGATTGTAGCTCATCCGGTTTTTCATTATCCGCTTTACATTCTTTGAGTGATGAGCAACTTGAAAAATTGCCCGAGGATGACTTAGCCTCCTTTCCACCAAATTCACAAGAGCGCATAACAAGGTGAGAAATAGGAGGAGGAGGGACCTATCACGTGCTTCAATGTGGTGAGCCAAACCACATTCGCCTCCAGTGCCCCAAGCTAAAGGGCAAGGAGGAGAAGGAGACACAAGACATCCCTGAGAGAGGATGCAAACCCAAGAAGACAAACTATCGAAGTTTGTCACCGTCCTGCCGCTCTTGAGAATGTAAATATGAGCGATGTAGACTCTGAACGGAGGACGACGAGAGTGATTCTCGTGCAAGAAGAAGGCGCATGACTTCACCCAAGATGTGTTTCATGGCCAAGAACACCCACGATAGCGACTCCTCCAACAATGAGGATCCTTTCAGTGATCCCGATGAGGTATGCCCGTCTATTGTCGATATGAAAAGGGCTTTGGTGCTTGTCAATGTAAATTGCATAAGCAAGTAAAAATGATTAGGAAGGTGACATTATGATTGATAATTTGAATCTTGAAGTTGTTAGGCTTAAATCTATCAATCCCGCCGATATTTGTGATTCCCGCACTAGCTTGCTTAAAGATTTGACAAGCTTGAAATCGCTCATTTCTCTATCACAAATCAACTAAAAGATGCTCTCGATGAACTAGAATCTTCAAGTCTAGATTCGCTTGTTTAGATGTCATTCCTCTTGATGTGACCGCCATGGAAGCTATCCCTTTAACTTGCTCTAATTGTGCTTTGCTAGAATTAAAATTGATAGTTCCTTAAAAGAATTGCAAAAGTTTGATGCTAGTCACACATGCTCTCATTGTAAGGATAATAGGATTAAGATGCAAGAGATGACAGAAACATTGATTTACTCTAGAGTTGCATCTTGTGAAAATTGTCCCAAGCTTACAATTGAGATTGAAGCCTTAAACAAGACCCTTGAAGAAAAGGCTAAAATTGAAAGATCCATGTCTTTTATCGCTTCTAAAAAGGTTATTGATTCTAACTCTTGTGCTTTAAATGTCAAGTTGAAACCATGATTAATCAGATTCAAGAGGCATTTAGAGTCAAATTTAAGGAGCAGTTGAATAGGATTAGAGAATCCTATTGTGTGTCTTGTGTGGCCTTCAAGGTGGAAGTGGCCCTTCTTAAGAGTAAGAGCGATGAGGTAATCAAGTCTAGCAAGTGCACTAGATGTGAGGGTTTAATGAAAGAGAATGATTACCTCAAGGTGACTCTTGAGAAGTTTTCAAGGGAAAAAGAAACTCAACATGATTCTTGATCAATCCAAAGTTAGCGTGAAAATAGTGGTCTAGGTTTCAATCCCTAGAGCATTCCAAGAAAAACCCACCTAGGATTGCTAGAGTTGTGAAGAATGGTTTGTTTGAGCTAGAACCTCCTAAGCCATCCGGTTGCTTTCAAACCGCTGGTTTTGCTCAAACTCTTCTCGCAAGAAAGGTGCTTTCACTCATTCCTGCATGCACTCTCAAAAGGTCCAAGCACTATTGCACCTTCTCGCAAGAAAGAAGGCCATACTGTTGAGTTCTCTCCTGAGAGCAAAGCTTGAGAGAAAAGAGAGGATGAGCGCCCTAAGATCCATTAGAGGAGTCCATACTCCAAATGTAGTCTCTAGAGCTAGGCACTGCTTATCGCACCACACATAGGCCTAGATTTGTAGAGAACTTTGTAGACTCTTTTGGTGGGTCTAGGCAAAGATGTTGGATTAGGACATCGTGAGGAGAGACCACTGTAGCATCTAGACAGGGGAGTATCGATCTTTGGTAGATCATTTCTGAGAGGTCTAGGTGGTTCTCATGTGCATTCTTATGATTTTATTCCCGATCATGTTTCATTTATTTCTATCGCCGCTTCCTGACATCGTGCTTCAAGATCGGATTCCTCGCTCATTTATCACTAACCCCAAGATCGAGGCACGGATGTTTTCTCGATTGTGCTTTTAGGTCCGTCGTGCGCAGGAAGGAGGACAAGTGGCTTGTTGACTCGTGTGTTCTCGACATATGACCGAGATTCTAGATGGTTCTCCTCCTCACACGTGCATCCAAGAATGAATTGATTACATTTGGGGATGCTTCACCGACCGTGGATCGCAAAGGGCACCGTGCGCGCAACGACAAGTTCATGCTAAAAGACGCCGCTTGGTAAGTAAGCCGAGGTATAATCTTCTATCTGCTTCTCACCGCCGATGAGGGTCTAGAAGTGAGGTTTAAGAGAGGTGAGTGTAGAGTTCTAGATTCCTCGTGAGCTTGTTTTGAGATCTCCAGATTTGAGAAGATCTTCCGTGCAAATTTCAAGATTTCTTCCGCTTCCAATCCTAGATGTCCTGTAGCCTCGATTCTCATGACCTTGTTTTGTGGCATCGAGACTTGGGCATATAGGTTTTGATCATTTGTCTAGAGTCACTTGCAAGGACTTGATTAGAGGTTTGCCTAGGTCAAGGTCGTTAGAGATCTTGTGTGCTCACCTCAGACACATGTAAGATGGTGTCCGCTTCCCACCCACCACTTACTTTAGTAATGACTGATGGACTGGATGCCTTCTTCACTTAGATACAGCTTGGTCCTTCTAGAGTTCACCACCGTGGGAAATGGTATGTGCCGGTGGTTGTGGATGATTACCCGTGTATTCATGGTTTATTTTCTTGCTTCTAAGGACTAAGCATTTGGATTCTTTAGAGATTTGGTACTTAGAATTGCTGTTGATATACCCGAGTTTTGAGAGCCATTAGGAGTGACAATGGGACAGAGTTCAAGAATTCTTCCTTTTCTACCTTCCAGACCGATAGGGAATTGAGCATCGCTTTCTTCTCCTAGAGTTCCTCAAAGAAATGGTGTTGTAGAAAGGAAGAACAGAACCCTTGTAGAGATGGCTCTGACCATGCTAGATGAGCATTCTACTCCTAGGAGATTTTAATGAGACGATCTCTCACTGCTTGTTATATTTCCAATGTGGTTTTCTTGAGATCTGTGGTTGGAAAGCCTCCTAATGAGCTTAAATTTGGTCATCCTCCCAAAGTCTCTCATTTAAGGTTTTTGGTTGCAAGTGTTTCATTCTTAAACATGGCAATCTTGATAAATTTGAGTCTAGATGTTTTGATGGCATATTTCTTGGTTATCCCGCTCATTCTCGTGGCTATCGTGGTTTTTAATGTTGACACTAACAAAATTGTTGAGACTTATGGTCACTTTGATGAGGCTAGTCCTGTACTAGACCCGATGCTTCTGTGTATACAGTTCCCGAAATTCAAGGAAGCATTTTCGCGATGATGATTCGAGGATGAAGAACCAAATCCTCCTCCACCGCTTCGAGAGGGTGGAGAGCCCACACACTACGCCGGCCAAATGAGCAGCCTCCTCCTATCCCCACCGACGATCCGAGTGGCTCTGCTCCTACCTCCACAACTCATGAGGTAGAGGCCACGCCCGCACTCAGAGCACCACTTCAGATACAATGGACAACATCCACCGAGCGCATGATTGGGGATCTTCAAGAGCGAGTCACTCGCCTGTGTTTATGTCTCCCGATTCTCATGCACATTCTCGCTTTTGTCGCTTCTTTCAACCCCGAGATATCACCCATGCTTTATCCGATGCCTCTTGGGTCAATGCCATGCATGAAGAGCTTGAAAATTTCGAAGAAACAAAGTCCGGTTTTTAGTTGAACGACCTTCCGATTCTCATGTTATTGGAACAAAATGGGTTTTTAAAAATAAGCAAAGTGAGGATGGTTTGGTTGTTCGCAATAAGGCTAGACTTGTAGCTCAAGGTTATTCCTGTGCAGAGGGCTTAGACTTTGAGGAGACCTTTGCTCCAAAGAGCTAGATTGGAGGCCATTCGCATTCTTTTAGCATTTGCAACATCCAAAGGTTTCAAGCTTTTTCAAATGGATGTTAAAAGTGCTTTCTTGAATGGCTTCATAGAAGAAGAGGTCTTTGTCAAGCAACCTCCTCGGTTTTGAAAATCAAAATTTCCGAATCATGTTTTTAAACTCTAAAGCCCTCAGATGGATTGAAACAAGCTCCTAGAGCTTGGTATGACAGTTTAAGAGTTTCTTGCTTGAAAATGATTTCAAAATGGGAATGGTTGATAAAACCTTGTTTACTCTCGTGCATGGCGTTGATTTCTTGTCGGTTCAGATTTATGTGGATGATATTATTTTCGTGGTTCCTCTCATGCTTTGGTGTCTAGATTTTCGATTCAATGAGCAAAGTGAGTTTGAGATGAGCATGATGGGAGAGTCGACATTCTTCCTTGGCCTACAAATCAAGCAACTAAAAGAAGGTACCTTCGCTCACCGTAGTAAGTATACAAAGGACCTTCTTCTACGCTTCAATATGGGAAGCAAGAGGCCAATGTCTACTCCCATTGCTACGACCACCGTGGCCGGACCTCGATGAGGATGGAGAGTCCGTGGACCGTATGGAGTACCGCAGATGATTGGCTCTCTCCTCTATCTTACAAATACGAGGCCGGACATACACCGCCAGTATGTCCGCGGCGCCGATTTCGTGCTTCCTCGTGCTTCTCATCGCAAGCTTATACGCCGTGATCTTCGTATCTTCAAGATACGCTTAACAACATTTTCTTTCTAGTCTTGTTAGCCTTAGAAGCATAAGTACGTACCTTGTTTTCAATTACCTGTTTAGTCTTTTCATGGAGCTTTTTCACAAAATCAGCACGCGTCGAAGCCTCCATATTAGCACGTGCTTGTAATGGAAGTGGCATCAAATCAAGTGGCGTGATCGGTTTGAAGCCATACACCACCTCAAATGGACACAATTGAGTAGTAGAATGCACCGCCCTATTATATGCAAATTCAACATGCGGTAGGCAATCCTCCCACTCTTTTAAGTTCTTTTTAATCATTGTCCTCAGCAACATTGATAGTGTACGGTTCACCACCTCCGTTTGGCCATCGGTTTGTGGGTGACAAGTTGTCGAAAAGAGTAGCTCTGTTCCAAGCTTGGCCCACAAAGTTTTCTAAAAGTAGCTCATAAACTTCACATCACGATCTGACACAATGGTGCGAGGCACGCCATGCAATCTCACAATTTCCCTGAAAAACAAGTCAGCTACATACGACGCATTGTCGCTCTTTTGACAAGGAATAAAGTGTGCCATCTTAGAAAACCTATCCACTACTACAAAAACAGAATCCCTCCCCCTCTTAGTCCTAGGCAATCCTAAAACAAAGTCCATGCTAATATCTTCCCAAGGAACACTAGGAACTGGAAGTGGAGTATACAAACCATGTGGATTGAGTTTAGACTTAGCTTTATGGCATGTAACATAGCGCTGAACAAACCTCTCAACATCACGTCTCATCTTTGGCCAATAAAAGTGATCAGCCAACATCATGAAGGTCTTTTCTCTACCAAAATGTCCCATCAATCCACCTGCATGAGACTCCTGTAACAATAACAAACGCACGGACGAATTTGGAACACATAGCTTGTTAGTTCGAAATAGAAAAACATCATGGATATGATATTTGTCCCATCATTTCCCATCTTTGCATTTAGAATATGGTACTGAAAATTCATGATCAGAAGCATATAATTCTTTCAAACTCTCTAATCCTGGTACCTTTACTTCCAACTGAGTTAAAAGCATATTTTTTCGAGACAATGCATCAGCTACTACATTCTCTTTGCCTTTCTTGTATTTAACAATGTATGGAAAAGTCTCAATAAATTCAACCCACTTAGCATGTCTTCGATTCAGTTTAGCTTGACCTTTCAAGTATTTCAAAGCTTCATGATCAGAATGAATAATGAATTCTCTAGGCCAAAGATAATGTTGCCAAGTCTCTAAAGCACGCACAAGAGCATATAATTCTTTGTCATAGACAGGATAATTCAATTATGCACCACTAAGTTTCTCACTAAAGTATGCAACAGGTTTTCTTTCTTGCATCAAAACACCACCAATACCTATTCCACTAGCATCACATTCAATCTCAAAAGTTTTAGTAAAATCAGGTAAAACAAGCAATGGTGCTTCAGTCAAACACTTCTTTAGTTCAGCAAAAGCTTTATCCTATGATGCTCCCCATTCAAAAGCAATGCCCTTTTTAGTTAATTCATTTAATGGGGCAGCAATGGTGCTAAAATCTTTCACAAAACGTCGATAAAAACCAGCAAACCCATGAAAGCTACGAATTTGACCAACATTGACAGGAGTAGGCCAATTTCGAATAGCTTCAACTTTAGAGTCATCTACTTCAATTCCATAAGCTGAAACAACATAGCCTAAGAACACCACTTTATTTGTGCAAAAAGTACACTTCTCAAGATTAGCATACAATTGTTCAGTTCTTAGCACTTCTACTACTTGTTTAATGTGTTCAACATGTTCTTCCAATGAGCGGCTATATATCAAAATGTCATCAAAATAGACTACCACAAATTTGCTAATGAAATATCTCAAAACATGGTTCATTAATCGCATGAATGTACTAGGAGCATTAGATAAACCAAAAGGCATCACTAACCATTCATACAAGCTAAATTTTGTTTTAAAAGCTGTCTTCCACTCATCACCATGTTTCATTCTAATTTGATGGTATCCATTACGCAAATCAATCTTAGAAAAGATAGTAGAGTCACTCAATTCATCAAGCATATCATCTAACCTAGGAATAGGATGACGATAACGAATGGTAATATTGTTGATAGCTCTACAGTCTACACACATTCTCCATGTACCATCTTTCTTTGGAACAAGAATGACAGGAACGGCACAAGGACTAAGACTTTCGCGTACATACCCTTTTTCCATGAGCGCTTGCACTTGCCGCTGAATTTCTTTTGTCTCCTCCGGGTTTGTGCGATGCAGTGCTAGGTTGGGAAGTGGCGCTCCTGGTACCAAGTCAATTTGATGTTCAATGCCTCGAATGGGTGGTAGACTAGCGGGTACGTCCTCCGGAAAGACATCCTCATAAGCCTGCAAAACTTGAGAAACCACACTAGGAAGGGAGGTTAAGTCATTAGTAGAAAGCAAAATATCTTTATACAGCAATACAAAGTGCATCAAAGTGGGATCATCTTGTAGCTCTCTCAAATCAGATTTAGTGGCTATCATGACTAACTTTTTCTCTCCCTCATCCTTTCTTTTTCCACTCAGTTTTAACTTGTGGCTCTCATTTGCCTTTTGTGGAATCGCACCCTTTTGCTCCTTCCCTCTCTCATTCTCTATGTTCACCTCAATCTTTTGCATGTTATCATTCACAATTTGAGAAGGAGTCAAAGGTCACAATGTTATTTCATTGTTATTCCACATGAACTTATAATGATTTGTTCTACCATCATGAATTACAGATCGATCATATTGCCATGGTCTTCCTAAAAGTAAATGACAAACATCCATGGAAACAACATCACACTCTACAGTATCGCGGTAATTCCCAATCTGAAAACTAACATCAACAGTGTATCCAACATTCATAGAACCATCATTATTCAACCATTGAATTTGATATGGATGAGGATGTTTTTTGTATTTCAACCCAAGTTTAGTGCAAAGTTCTTTACTAGCTAAGTTGTGGCAACTACCACCATCAATAATAACTTTGCAACACTTACCATCCTTACTCACCTGAGCCCGTGTTTGGAAAAGATTGCAACGCTGCACATGAGTGGGTTTTGCTTGCACACTCAACACCGTCTTGCACACACAAGGCTAGGACCGACCTCGGGTCACAATAATCATCTTCATGTGCCTCCTCCCCTTGTCTTGTCTCATGTACATCTCCAAAGCTTCTAAAATCAGCAAGGGCCTCACCTTCCCCTTCGCTAGTAGAGTCATACTCTCCATTTTCCATTAACAACATAACCTTGTTATTTGGACAATCCCTTTGTGTGTGACCTCGTCCAAGGCATTTGAAGCATTGGATGGCACTACTTCTTGCTGTAGAACCCACTAAAGACGAGATAGAAGGTGCTGGATTTTTCTTGGCAATGGGTGTTGTTGCATTTTTCCCTTTGGTGCAAAGATCGGTACTAGGAGCAAAACTTCCACTAGAGTGATTAGTTTTAAAAGAATTGAAACGAGATGTGGGTTTACCTCCTGTAGGTGCTGAACGGGGTGTGTATGATGATGTTCTTGTTGCTCTTATATCTTGTTGCACTTGCCTTTCAGCCTTGGTTGCTTGATGGACCAACTCCACCATGTTGTTGTAGGGCTGAAATTCGGTGATGCGCTTGATGGGAGGGTGCAAACCAGCAAGGAAGCGAGCCATTGTTTGTTCTTCTTGCTCAAATATATTAGCTCGAATCATGGCCATCTCCATCTCTTTATAATAGTCCTCCACCGTGAGAGTTCCTTGCTTCATTTGTCAATTTATCAAATAAATCACGTTTGTAATGTTTAGGAACAAACCTCGCCTCATGTGATACTTCATCTCGTCCCACGAGTGATGGGAGGTTCGTTGTACTCTCTCCTTTGATTTTGAACTTGTTCCCACCATATGAGCGCATATTTGTCAAATTCAAGTGCGACCATGTGTATTTTCTTTTCTTCGAATAATTGTGCACACTAACACCTTGTCCACCTTGAGCTCCCAAGTGAGGTAATCTTCGGGATCATGCGTGCACTGAAAATGTTGGCATAGTAAATTTAAACTTACCAAATTTCTCTTCATTAGGTCGCTCATTGCCGTAGCGGTGTCGGCGGTAGTGTCCATCATCGTAGTGGTACAAGTCGTCGTCGTCGGTGAGGCGGTCCCCTCCTCGGCCACCATGTCCACGGCCCTCCCGGTCCTTGGCGCCCCCCGCCTCCTCTCCCGGTGGAGGTGGCCGATGGCTTGTGCCACCACACGGTCTCGCCGTTGTCGAGCATCTGGGCGACTCGTGCAATGACCTCCTCATCTCGTGGAGGTGGTAGATGCACACCATCTTCTTCTTCTTCTTGACGAAGTGCCCGCACAACATCGACCACGATGCCCGTCGCAACACATTCATTTGTTGGTTGAGCTCAATGCGAGATCCCGCATGTCCGCCTTGAGTTGGTCCCCCATTGCAGTAGTGCCAGCTACAAATTCTTGTTGTAATGTACTTCTCAATGCCTGATGTTGGAAGCGAGTCACGGGGCATTAAGATCAACAACATGCTCCTCACCATAGTTATCTTCTTCACCTTGACATGGTTAGGTTGTGCAAAAGAAAACACAAACAAAGAAGAATGTATATGGATTAGTAAAATTCACTCAATCTCTCTTTTCTCTCCCAAGTAAGGTTCTTACCTTTCCGAAGTGAATTAAGGCCAAAAGAAACTTACACTTGGTAGAAGCTACAATAGCAAAGTGATGATCAAGCGAATATAAGAGTGTTCACAGTTGCACAACAACGGTTATTTGGTGGAGCTTGGTATGGATGTGTATATCCTAGCAATCTGAAATTCTTGATGTTGTAAAGCTAAGTAACAATCCAAGCTAGAATATTTTGCCTAAGTGCTGATCCAAAGGATTTAAGTGAAGTATTTGAACGCACACGCAAAGATCAATGTGACTCAATGCAACAAAGGAATGAGCTCAATATAGGCAATCTGAAATTGAGAATTAATAGCTCGTTTTGCACCAAGTACTAGGAAAGACGCTAGCCAATTGCAATAATATGAAATGTAAGGGCACAAGATTGCTCTAATAAATTAAATACACAATCTGAAATTTATGAACTAAGGTTATCCTTTTCCCAAGTTTCGGCCAATATCTTCTTTTCTTTCTCTCTTTTTTTTTTACTTCACAGCCACGGTTTTTTTTTGACTTGTGGTTTTTTTTTTGCCGAAACTAGAGTTTAAGGTTCCCTCACACGAGTTCTAATTTTCAGCGAGTGCAAATAATTCAATGAGCAGCCCCTAAGCAATTATCAAAGACTAGTCTCAAAGATGAAAGAAGAAAAAAAGTCAAGATTGACTTTTTTCGACTTTGTTCAAATCGCAGATCAGAGCAATTCGCGCCTTTATAGCGACCACGAACTATTGGATCGTTCGGTACTGCAGCAATCCCGAACACTGTAGCAATCGCGAACAAATGAATCGGTAGTGCAGATCGCTGCGCAACCGCGAATTGATGACCGGATCGACGCTGCAAAGACACGGATCATCAGAAGCGATCGCGATTCTTGTAGCATACGCAAAAAGCAAATACTGTAGCAGATCGGAAAAGAAAAATTCCCGCACGCACACACTGAGTCGCTGTAGCAGATTGGGGAAAAAACAATCGTGCGCACTGTAGCGTACGGTGTAGCAGATTGTTTTTTTTTTTTTTTACTCGACGATTAAGCAACGCAAAAGAACACTAAGATCAGCACTAAACAAAAATTCTAATGGATTAAAACCTAACTAAACTCACAGGAAATAACAGATGCAAAAACTAGGGTTTGGAATTTTTGTGTAGCAATTTTCGGTTTATGGACTCTAGGTATTGAGAACAGCAAATAAAATCAATCTACTCTAGGGATAAGTAATCCTACCGAGTCAACGGAGCTCTGATACCAGATGATACGGGGTCGCCCGATCTTCTCGACGTAGGATAAGATACTCACGTGTAGCCTCTCGAATCGTAGTGATCCCCCGTTGCCACTGCAAGAACGAACACTCTTTAATTCGCGAGAACACACGCGCCGGACTTCACGACCACCAAGCGAAGCCCTATCGCGCTCCCAATTCCCAGCGGAAAGGTTGAACGATCTTGATTTGGATGAACTCTCAATTTTTCTCATGAATTGATCTCCACGGAAAACTCTCAAGCAATCAATCTATTATGAAAAATATTATTCTGTTTTCTGTCCCCGTACACAAAGGCGGCGCTACTACTTATGTTGTTCTTTTTCTCCTCCCTAGCAGGCCTTGGGCCGGTTTTCTTCTTCCAGTCGGTCGTGAGTCCGAGTGCTACTAGGTGAACACACGCACATGCTCCGACTTCAACAGGCTACCGAATTCATGACTTGAAGTCTTTGGAACTTTAGTCCACTAATTAGCTAGGTGCCTAATCACATGACATACTAATCACGTGACCAACAATTGACCTTCTCATGTGTATGCATACGTGATTGACCGAGCCTTTGGAACTTAGCCCACTAATTAGCTAGGTGTACTAATCACATGGCTGACTAATCACGTGACCACAAATGACCTCCTTCTCGTGTGCATGCATACATGGAACTTCTTGGTGTTTGCTGCATATGTTGATACGTGGAAGCCCTCCTCCAGCCACATGGCTCTCGGCTGCACCTTGCTCACTTGGACTACTCTTCCAGTGCCGTGGTCTCGATTCCCTCCTCATACCTACGTATGCACAAGAAACTGACATAAGGTAGTATAATGTTCTCATTAAAAGAAGGTAATGTATTAAGAAACAAATTCACCTGTTTATTTAAAAACTTAGCTCGTGCTATAGTCATGGGACCCGTTTGTGGTGCGTCATGAACTCTTGGAGATATGGTAGTAGGGATGTCCGCATCACGACGCCTCACTCTTTAGGGGGAGGATGGTACTGAGACGGCTACGGTGATGTAGGTCAATCACCGGGTCAAGCAACTCGTACAGCCACTGGGCAGCGTGGTTTTGGTCCATCGTACATGAAAATTCAGTGCATACATTGTAAAGACTATGAAATATGTAATAAGGTAATAGAAAGCGACATTAGCAAAATAATTACCAACAACAAATAGAAACTAAATTTATGCGACAAGTCATAAAGCTACGATTATGCTCTATCTACCATACGGAGCTAAATAAAGCTAGAATTATTTCGATTAGGCTCTACCTACCCTAATAGCTGCTCAAGTTTTTCTTTACAATTTTAAAACGTGTTATACTATTTCCTTGGTTATAAATTAATTTCTGACATTAACAATATAATTACCGTGCACAAATAGGGAGCTAAATAAAGTTACAATTATTTTGATTAGGCTCTACGTACCCTAATTAGTTGCTACTAATTTTTCTTTTAATTTTAAAACGTGTCATGCTATTTTCCTAGTTAAAATTTAATTTTAAGTATTAACAATATAATTACCGCGCACAAATAGGGTGCTAAATAAAACTGGTATTATTTAGATTACGGTATACATACCTCGTACATAGCTTAAATAATGTACTACATTTACCTAATATACTAAATTCTATGATGTTATTTTTGCTTTGCTAACCGACAATGTTTTAACAGAATATACAAAGGTCTAAAAAAATGTACCTGCTAGATGACCGATCGGATCTGATGCTCTGTCTATCTCTCCTCTGCGATGAACTGGCAGAGTTTCGCTACTTTTCTTCTCTCCCTCTCCTCTTCTCTTTCGTTTTTTTGAATTAAAATGAGTTTTGCAGTGAATTTTTGGAGTTTTTATAGCTGGATTATTTGAACCAGCGACAGTGTCACCTCATTTTTGTTATTCGTTGGGTCGATTATTTATTTTTATATTTATAATAATAATATATATTTTAAAAATTCTCTCCCGACCCACCCAAGCAAACCCTTTGCAAAACTGAGCTCTCCACTCCCCGACACCGGGCTCCAACTCCCGCACGGCCGCGCACGCCACCATGTTCACCACCGTCTCGTGATTCCGAGCCCCTAACCACCCCCCAAATTCGCCATGACGGCGTCGGAGCGGGAGGCCGCGCTCCTCGCCCGCATGGCCGCGAACCACCTCTTCCTCGCGCAGTTCGAGCCCCTGCGCGCGGCGCTCCTCAGCCTCCGCCGCCGCGCCGACCCCGGACTCTCCGCGGACTTGCTCCGCGCGGTCGTCGCCTCGGGCGGCCGCGTCCCCGGCGTGCTCTGGTCCGCGCCTCCCGCCTGCCCCTCCCCCTCCCACCTCGCCTGGCTCGCCGTGCTCGAGCTCGTCGCGCTCCCCTGCACCCCCAACCCTGAGGCGCTCCGCCTCAAGGCCGAGTTCCTCATCCTCCTCCAGCCCATCGCCGACGACCCCTCCACCGGCGCCGTGGCACGGGGGACGCTCGCGAAGCTGCTGGATCTGGGGGTGGCGAGGCTGAAGCGCGAGGTCGAGGGCGGAGGGGAGGCGGGGGTCGGTGTCGAGGAGGTCGCGGTCTCCGAGGAGGATCTGAGGGGGCTGTGGGGGATGTTCCTCGACAACGCCGAGCTGTTTGACGCGCTGTGTTCGGGCGTCTCGAGGCAGATCGGATTGGACGGGGGTTTCGGCGCGGACGTGCTCCTGTTGGTGCGGCGTGGCGTGCAGCTCGCTCACTTGGATGAGGTGAAGGCACTTGTCGCGGCTGGTGATCTCGAGGGTGCTACTGGGCATCTCCGGTTCCTTTGCCTTGATCATGGCGTGGAGGAGGATGAGTACAAGTAAGATCTATTGCAGCATCTTTAGTTAAAATATAAATATGAGTTGAATCGACATTTGCCAAGGAACATCTCAGCATCTGATAGGAACAAATATTAGCTAGAGTTCCGAGCTGAGAATGTAATGGACATCTCAGCACATGTGTGGAAATAGTAGGGTCAGTGGTAGTTTGAGTTATAGTCTGTGTTTACAGTATGAATGCCCTTTTGTTAATATATTAACAGTTGCATGGAACAATAAGCTCAATAGTGGTTTCAGTTAAGGTCCATGTGTGTCAAGGATGCTCTTCAGTTGGTTCCATTCCATATCAGTATCTTGATGAAAACATCAAACTAATTAGTGTATCTTTTTTAGGAATACTTGTCTCTTGGTGCACATCTCAACATTTGCATGCAAATGACAGGAACAAACATAGGTGCAGTGATGGCAGATATGTAAATTTGTTTACCAGCAGGGTAATTAGCATATAAAAAATATATTTGAGCTGTCCCTACCTTATGTTTTCAGATAGTTATTTTGGAGTTATATGCAAGGTTGTCACGGCGCTCCGGCAAGTCGCGGCGAGCTCGGAGCGCCGGGACGCCTAGGCGCCCGCCATGGCGAGAGTTAGACGATGGTAATAAAAATAACAAATAATACCTCATATGGCTGAAAATTAAATAAATATACCTTATATGACAATGAATTAAATAAATATACCTCATATAATACCTCGTATGACAGGGAATTCTCCAAATAACAACTAAGTTAACTAACATTAGTACATAACATTACCAATTTACCATAATAATTAATAAGGTCCATAATAGCAAGTAAGCAATGTTTTCACTTTTCACTTCTCAAAGTGACAACTAACAGTGACAAGATAAGTAGAGTAGTAGACAACAATAACATAAATACATAATAGAAACTAATGTGATAGTAGCATAAGTGTTCTTCCTCAGCACCATCTCCATCACATGACAACAAAATAACTCAAAAGTCATTTACTCTCATCTCCATCTTTCAAATTCACTCATCAATCATCATCCAACTCTAACTCATTCCCATGCCCATCCTCAACTTCAGCACCTTCACCATTCTCATGAGAAGTAGGTGGTGACTGTCCAAAGTCATCTTCAACCTCTTCATCATCACATTCATATGCCATCTCATCTTGTTCCTCATGATCACGAATTGATGCAGATGCACGTCGAACATAAACTTGGACTTGGTTCTCTTGGACATCCCCACGAGCTCTCCTAGGAAAATTGCGACCACGAAGCGAGGATGTTGCATCGAGAGCCTCATCAACATGAGACCAAAGAAGATCATCCTCACCGGCATACACTTGTGCAACCTCCTTGAGCTTCTCCTTGCACATATCCATAGCTATTGTAAGCTCCGCCATTGCGGGTTTCTCATCACCATCAACAAGCCTCAACACAATAAGAATGGGGTGCGATGCTCTTATGCAATCTTCCACAGCATTCCAAAATGCCGTAGATAGCACAACATCGGACACATTCTTTCAAAGTTTGAGTTTTCCCCAATTTGGACCTACACCAATCCTCAGTAACAAAGAGCTTTCTCAAAACATCTCTATGCCTATACATACTTTGCAAAGTGTAGAAAGAGGTCGCAAACCGAGTAGCCGCGGGCCTCTCAAGATCTCTCCCACCCGTCAACTCCCTCATTGCATCGAGAAGCCTCAAATGCCTATAGATGAATGTTGTCACATGCCTTGCTTTGGCAATCCAACCCTTGAACTCCACCATACCACCAATGTCCTCAAGCATAAGGTCCAAACAATGAGCAGCACACAGTGTCCAATATAGACTAGGGAATCTCTCCATTAGAAGCTTTCCAGCTGCCTTGTAGTTAGCTCCATTGTCGGTGATTACTTGAACAACTTTCTCAGCACCGATCTCATTAATATATTTCTCAAGTAAATCAGCCAAATAGTTAGCATCATGTACCTTACTTGATGCATCAACTGACCCCAAGAAGAAAGTCCCATCTGGACTATTGACAAGGAAATTGATCAAGTGCCTTCCCCTCTTATTTGACCATGCATCTGACATCAATGAGCAACCATAATTTGTCCAAGACAACTCATTCTTAGCCCTCAACTGGCTTACTTCCATCCTTTCCTCATTTAGTAATGGAACCCTCAACTCATGATAACTAGCCGGCTTCAGCCCATGCCCATACTGCCCAATAGCTTCAACCATCTCCTCATAGCTCCTTGAGTTTGCAGCATTGAATGGAGTGCTGTTCTCATAGAAGAACTTAGCAATGTACTTGATCGCAGTATGCCTTTCTTCCTTGCTCTTTCCACTCCTATACATGCTGAGTTGGTTAACCCCCGGGGTATGTCTTAGTCTTATTACTTCTTCAGGAGACTTCAATAGCATTGTGGGAATTTTAGCCTGCTTTGGCGGTGCTGGCTTCATGAACAAGGCAGCAGCAGCAGCCTTCCTTTTGGATGCTGTCCCAGAAGATGGAGATGTGAGACTTGCAGCTGGACTTGAAGATGTTGATGGACGAGAGGCCTTGGAGGATGCTGCTTGCTGTTGTTGTACAACTTGTACTTCCTGGAGTTCATTGTCACCACTAGCCTCGTCCCCTCCACTGTCTTCTTCAATGTTGATCGGCACCTCTCGTGCGGTCTTGTTCATCCATGCTTGCATTTCTCTCATGATCACAATAGTGGTGTTGGGGCACTTAAGAATATCCCCAAAACCGCCAATGAGATGTTGCTTTAACCTCTTGATTCCTGAGTGCACTTGTTTCCCACAAAGGGAACATTGCACCAGATCCTTGTCTTCAGTCGGCCAAAATCCATATTTCCATCCCGGGTCCTTCGACTTGGCCTTCCTCTTCGGATCCTTGGATGGATCATAAGTCTCACCACCCTCTGCAGCTTGACCATCTTGCCGAGACATCTGTAAGCACATGAGCTCTATAAATGAAAAATTACAGCATGTAACAAACACAGGCGACAGAGCAGGGGGCAGCAAGAAGCAAAGCATCATGAGCAAAGGCGCAAAGCAAAGAAGCAAAGCAAAGCGAAAAAAAAGGGCAAAGCAGCAAGAAGCAACGCAACGCAACAAAAGGCGGCGAGACATTGCAAAGAAGATGCAAGAGTGGAAGGGGAGGGAGAGGGCGGCCACAAGCGCAAAGCAGAGGGCAGAGGCGGTGCTAGAGACCGGAGAGTGGAAGGGGGAGAGGGAGAGGCGGCTGCAAAGCAGAGGGCAGAGGCGGCGCTGGAGACCGGAGAGTGGAAGGGGGAGAGGCGGCGGCAGCAGCAAAGCAGAGGCGGCGGCGCGCTGAGACCGGAGAGTGGAAGGGGAGAGGCGGCGGCAGAAGAAGAAAGGCAGGCGGCGCAGCGAGAGGCGAGGCGAACGAGAGGCAAGCGCGGCGACGGAGACTGGAAGGAGGAGATCAGGCGGCGGCGGCAAAGCAGAAGAAGACGACCGAGAGGGGCGGCGGCGGAGAGGAAGAAGAAGCAGCGCAAAGCAAAGCTTACCTGAGGGACGGCGCCGGCGATGGAGAGTGGAAGGCAACCGAGAGGGGCGGCGGCGGGGAGCGCAACACGACCGAGAGGGGCGGCGGCGGCGGCGGAGGTATGTTTTCCTCTCCAGAAGACCCGATCCGTTCTCCCCCTCTGTCCTCAAGTACTTCTAGGGTTGGGGCTTCTCCAGGCGCTCGCCATAGCGAACTCGGCGACGCCCAGGCGAACGTGGTGTCGCCTATTTCTCCAGGCGCTCGCCCAACTTGACCTGCGCTGGACGATGGGCCTCGGCGTCGCCCTCTCCCCGACTGGACGACTAGGCGTCGACTAGGTGACGCCTAGTCGACGCCGTGACAACCTTGGTTATATGTTTGAAATCACATTGTAACTTGAGGGGCTTTTCACAAGATTTCAATGGGGTTCCTATACTCCCACTGGACACCAGCCCTTCTACTCTTTTTGCAACCTATGTTTGTATTGCATGTAACAAGTCTTTCAACTGCTTGTTTTGTTGCAATCATAACATTTCAATGGGCATGATGTATAGAAATCTACGCAGTGAGATGACATAATTTTGTAGCATGTCGTAAACTGGTAACCACTAGGTGTTATACAGAGCAAAGTTCTGGAACTAATTCCAGATTTTGATGTAGCATCATCATATTCATGTTTGTGGTTTCAGATTATACATTTTCAATTGGTCAACTAATAATATTTTATGTACGCTGCCCTCAGTTGGGTGATAGATCTGAATACATTCAATATATTTTGATTATGATTTCTTATTACAGGGTTGTCCTAGGAGAGCTTGTCAGAAAGGGTTGGGAAAAAGCATCGAAGTATGATGGAACATGGCTTGGGTCGCATGATAGAATAATTAAAATGTATCTAGCAGCTCTTCAGTCTAGCAGTCCCCAGCTTGTTCAACTGATTCAGGTAATTACAAAGTTCTCTATATCATTTCTACTGACATGCTTCTTTTGTTAACATCCTTTCCTTGGTTGATAACCTACAACCTTCATGTTATATTACCATTCCCTTTTTTTTTTCTTTTCTCTAAGGGAAATTTGACTTACCTTTTTAGTGTACATAAATTTTAGGCCACTGAACATCTATTACTCCAGAATCGGAGTGCTTATTCCTTTGTAACTATTTTTCTTTGAGCTTTAGGCAAAACATTAGATGGAAGTGGCCCATAGATACGTTTGTTCCTTCCTTGAAATCCCAGGTTCCTCATGAACCCGAAAACCAATTCCTTCTCCACTGTATCTAACATATCACCACTATCTATCTTTTTGAAATGCATTTTTGCAGACCTATTTTTGGATGGTGCTAATTGCTTTTCTTTGGTATTGTTTCTAGCTCATTCTGGATGACGTTCTTTCTGAAGAAATTGAAGATCATGGTGTCTCTGATGCTAATTGGATGCCCCTTCCTTTCAAAAAGTTTCTGGAAACATTATCGTTGGAGAGGGATGCTGACTCGGGCGAGAGAACAATGATGAATGCAGCTATAACATCCTGCAAGAAAGATCTGTACCATTATTGTCGACTTTCTGGAAAACATGTCCTTGAGGTTGTCATGGAAACTGCTCTATCTGCAATTAAGAGGGTACAGCTTCAAGAAGCTGTTAATGTATGTCATTTTTCTATGGGATACTGACATTTATTTATTTTTTATGAGGGGTCTGCTATGAGCATTGAAGAACAAATTTTGCTAGTCATTTTCCTCATTAATATCTTCTAGCAAGTGGCTTTCTGCAGGTTGTTTCCTTGTTCCCCCTTCTCCAACCGTTGGTTGCTGTGTTGGGGTGGGATATTCTGAAGGGTAAGACAGCACTGCGGAGAAAGCTAATGCAGTTGTTCTGGACAAGCAAATCCCAAGCTCTGCGACTACAAGAATACTCGCATTACCATAGGCAGACAGATGAGGTACTTCTTTTGCTCCTGAATTTCCTTTCGCTTCTGTGTAGTGTGTAGAAAAAATATGTGAAGGATTGTGACAGCTTCTATTGGCAGGCATCCTGCGAGGAGTACTTGTGTGATCTTTTGTGCTTTCATCTGGATCTTGCATGTTTCGTTTCCAGTGTGAATTCTGGCCGCCCATGGAATTTGAGGAATTCATTGTTGTTTTCCCAACAAGAGCAAGATTCAGATGTTAACAATGCAGACATATTAGATCCGTTTGTTGAAAACTTGATACTTGAGCGGTTAGTTGTTCAGACTCCCATGAGAGTGAGTTATATTTTCTCTTATATCTTATTTTCTGTTTTCGTTACTGCACCATACATGCATGTGCCCACATGTTTATGACACTTGCATATTGTACAATTATCTCATATGTTTCTTCCCCATGTTGGGCGCAAAAGCAACCTTTGGGTTTCCAGTCGATAGCTCAATATTCTTCTGAAATTCTTTTTTAATAACTTTAATACAGGTGCTATTTGACGTGGTCCCAGGAATAAAGTTTCAAGATGCAATTGAGCTTGTTGGTATGCAGCCACTTTCTTCAACAACTGCAGCTTGGAAGAGGTTCGTAACCATCTCTGTTATGGCATTTGTTAACTGCTATGTTGTGTTTTTTCACTTATTTGTTTACATTATCAGTAATCTATTCTTACTTTTATGCTTAATGCTTCTTGCTGCATAAAGATCTTCTGTTGTGGGCTATGGTTGGGTACGAGTCTGAGTACCGAGGGCAGGGCACTTGTCCTCATCTAACTGCCGTTAAGGCTCTTCCTGGCGAGGTAGAGAGGCTTAGTTGAAAAATAGGGGGAGAGACGAAAAACTTTGTTTAGTCATTGCTTAGCCATAATTGATACAATGTTGTCCCTTTTATGGATGACACAACTCTTAAGAAACATATATCTAATATAGGAAATAAATGATCCTAACAATCCAATCTAAAGGATATGAAAATAGGGGGAGAGACGAAAAACTTTGTTTATCCATTGCTTAACCATAATTGATACAATGTTGTCCCTTTTATAGGGATGACGCAACTCTTAAGAAACATATATCTAATATAGGAAATAAATGATCCTAACAATCCAATCTAAAGGATATGAAAATAACTAAAGAACATTCCTAAACTTGACCACCAAAGGTAAGAGTCGCTGCTGCTGTGCTACAGTACCTCGCTCGGATATTGGATCATAACATCTTCCCATCTTTAGTCTCTGAACTGAGTAATTTCTGAGCTGCCTTTTGCTCACCTTGCTAATTCCCTAAGCCATGTTAGGAGTTCTATTAATATTACTATGCCAAAAAAGGAAACAAGCTTGGTTTAATTTGCTGTACTGTTCACTTATGAATTGACATCATTTTTCTCATAAGTAGTTTGTTTCATGTGGCCTTCTTGTACCTATGACAGGATGCATGACATCGAGCTGATGCACATGCGATATGCTCTTCAGTCAGTTGCCCTTGCTCTAGGAGAGATGGAAAAGTGTGCAGATGATGGGAATGATCACCATTATCATATAGCTTTGTCATATTTGAGGGAGATGCAAAATTTTATGGAGGCTATCAAAAGTACTCCACGAAAGGTTGGCTCTTCTTTACTATATCTTACTTACAATGTATAGGATTGCACTTGACAAAACTAAGACTCAATTTTAAGTGATGGCAAAGTAATGGGCAGTCTAGCCCAAGATCATTGATTTTTATTAAACTGTGTATGCCCAGATTGAGGTGCTATTTTGTTTAAAATTAATATTGTTGTCACCTGAATCTAGGGGTGCAATCAGATTCCGATTGATCCAATGCTGGATCCGAGTCTGGCTGGATTTGGATAGGGGTTTTGCTATCTGGCCTGATTCGGATGGGTTTGCTTGGATATGAATTTGTATTCGAGAGATAACCTATTCTTTTGATTCGAATATCCAGAAAAATTAAATTCGGAAATCTTGCTTTGTAGAGCTCATCACCAAGAATGCAATGGTGTAGATGGATTGCTAGGTGCACCAATGGTTTTAAAGTTATAGGCTTATAGCCACAATAAAATTCATGGCCTATCTTATTTGAGTGGACCTTTCTGTCACCAATGTTGTTGATACTTCACCTGTAAAATAAAAATAAAAAAACGTTTCTCATTTTGCCTTTTAGAGGATGAAATATGAATGCAAGTTGATTTATCATTTAACTACAGTTGAATAAACTACAATGTCACTATTTTCATATTCATCTGTTTCAAGCTTGCATTGAGCATTTTTAAACACATCTTACAAATATTCAATGGATTCCTTAAGCAGTTAAGCTTCATTTTGCTACCTTGTTTTACAGATTTTCATGGTCTGCTTTGTATTATCATTGTTACATATGGATGCCAGTATCAAGCTGTCGCAAGCAGCCCCTTCCGAGTGTTCTGTTACTCATGAGTGCTGTGATAATAATATTGAATCTGATGGGAAGAACATGGTGATATCTTTCATTGGGCTTCTGCTTGACATACTTCGTCATAATATCCTATTAAAAGGCCCTGATATGGATCATCAGTCAAGTACTGGTCTGTCACCTGCAGGTAGACAAGCATTAGAATGGAGACTCAAACATGCCAAACATTCCATTGAAGACTTGGATTGGCGTCTATCTGTTCTACAACGCCTTCCACCTCTGTCTGAACGACAATGGAGCTGGAAGGAGGCATTAGTTCTTTTACGTGCTGCTCCTTCGAAATTATTGAACGTGTGAGTTTTTTAGGCTGTGCATTGGTACTTTTGCTGTCTTTTTTTTCTTTCAGTTTATGCACACCAAAGATCAGGTTTTGATGCGACCTTTATGTGCATTACCCAGTATAATTTTTAGGTTGTTCTTTTGGTTTTTTTGCTAGAAGTATCTATACATATTATCTTACACCATTGTTTACTGTATTGAGGTCACATGAAGCTAAATTACTGTTCCAAAATAATATTTACTGATGGTGTGGTCATGCTTCCCACATCACATCCATGCTTGATAATGTATGTCAGTTTAGGTTATTCTCAAGAAGACATATTTATAATAATAGCCATGTCATGGTCATTTCCTATCTGCACAATTGATGGTGGCATAGCAGTAAATATGACAATGTTTTGAACTTGTATAGTCTGATCTGAAATGATTCTACTGCATGTATAACTGCTCTGTACACATGCCCAATGATTCTACTGCTTGAATCTTGGAAGTAGCTTACACTCCAGGGGACAAGGCTACTGAGATGTGCCCGTATCAATACAGCAAGAATAGCAAGGTTACGGAGTAACCTAAAATAAATATTAGTCCATTACAAGAAAATATTGGAAATGTATAAAAATTCCTCACCCGAATTTACAAAGTTTTCTCTTGTTTTTATTTTTGAATTCTTCTAAATATTCACACCTTTTATAGTCTTTTATTCTTGATCCATTATTTATACTTTCTTTTAAAACTTTATTTTTTGAACTTGTACGAGATTTCAACATTTGACATCTTTTATCTCGTTTCTTAGTTCTGTGCATGCTCTCTCTCTCCTGCTTGCTCTGACGTATATCAATGCATTATGGTGCATGGTTGTGTTTCATGATTGAAAATTATTGACAGATGCATGCAAAGGGCAAATTATGATATAGGAGAAGAAGCTGTACAGCGATTTTCTTTGCCTGCTGAGGATAAAGCTTCCCTTGAGCTAGCTGAATGGGTAGCTGGTGCATACAGAAGAGCATTGGTATGCTTACTCTTGTCATTTTTTTGTTTTTTTATTGGTTTAGAGATTTAAGTTGGTTGATTCCCATTTTCTCCATGCACATGTAGCACATCGAATTCTGCGCTTATTTTTCCCTCTGTGTATGTGGAAGGGAGAAGTGGTCCAAACTGACAGAAGTTTAGGATTTTGGAGTGCCATATATCACTTCTAGTCACAAAAAAGTGACATTTGGACATCAACATGGTCTCTAAAACGCAAATTTGACCACTAATATCTATTGTAAATTTGTAATAGATTTGTAAAACTAATAAAATTATAATGTTATGAAAGTATCTATCCAGACAAAGCTACTCAAGTACTCATCATATTCATATGCCAATCTAAGTGGTTTGACTGCACACATTCTAGGACCTCACTTTTTCTTTGACCAGAATCTCCAAAATGCAAATTTGACTTCTAATTTCTATTGTAATATATTTGTAAAACCTAATAAAATTATAATATTATTGAAGTATCATTGGAGACAAACCTACTCAAGTACTCGTGTCATTTTCATATGACCAATCTAAATGTCTTGACTCTTGACTGCACACATTCTAGGACATCACTTTTTCTTTGACTGGAGGGAGTACATAGTAAACCGTTTTGCAATATCAGCTCATAATTTGCTAATGTTGGAGTGGCAGATATGCAATCTTATGATCTGTCATCAATCTCCCTTTGGTGAATACTTAATTGTGGCATGAGCAAAGGGAAAGGGTTCTATGCAGCATCTCCACCTAATTTTTTGCTTTCTGCAAAACAGATAAATGGTGATCAATGTTATAGCAAATATTGCGCCTTTGTATCAAACTTAATTGTTTGTTATTTCCTTGTCTTATGTTGCCTGAAGGCTGAAGATTAGCAAATACTTTTGACTTTTCCAGGTTGAGGATGCTGTAAATCGTGCCACAGACAACACAAATGCCCCACAAGACTTGGATATTTTGTCATTTCGTGCTCAGCTTGGCCCTCTAACTACGGTGAGGATTTTTTATTATGGTCTGCATCAAATGTTGTTGATGATAGGGATTCTTGGTATTTGACCTGAAAAGAATCTGACTGAACTTTCAGATTCTGCTTTGCATTGATGTTGCTGCAACTTCTGCCAGATCAGGAGATATGTGTCGATTTCTTCTTGATGAGGTAAGCATTGAAGATTGGACATTTCTACATCTTCATACTCTTGTGGATAGAACAGTATCTTCTTCTCTGTGTATATGTTCTTTACTCCCTACCGGCATAGTCTTATATTGGAGTGGTGGATTTACTACAAATACTATTTTTGCTTTCGACTTGGTGATTCAAAAGTTTGCCATGCTTCCCCATCTTTTTCTTTGTGTCACTAAGGAAAATTTACTCCGTATTATGTAATCTGAAAGGTCAAGTCGAATCAAAAGTTTGCCATGCTTCCCCATCTTTTTCTTTGTGTCACTAAGGAAAATTTACTTCGTATTATGTAATCTGAAAGGTCTCACTGATGTATGGTGTCCCCTATTATAGGCAGGGATGGAAATCCCGGCCGGTCCGGCGGTAACCGGCCTTACCGGTGGCCGGCGGTATTGTAAATCCCGGCCGGTTTTTCCGGAGTTTGCAAATTCAAATTTCAAATTTCAAATTTCGGTTGATTTTTAAGAAAATTTCAAAGAAATTCGACCGGGTTTTTCCCGGGAAAACCGGTAACCGGCCGGTTACCGGTACCGGCCGTCTGCCGGGATCTTCCCCGGTACCGAGATTTCGATCCATGATTATAGGCATATATGAGATAATTTTCACACATTCTAATATAAGTTCCTTCACATTTTTTATATATAAGGGAGACATAATTCTTACCAGTTTCATCAACTCTTATTATTTTGATATACTTGAGCAACCCTAAAAATTGGCATGTGGAAAATATCCTGATGCTCTTGTAGTCTTGTATCGCCATAACTAATATCCAGTTTATCGAAAGACTTCAGTCCTCTCCATGTTATGAAAGTTCTGTGCCGTTAAATGTGACATGAATCCTCCCCTTTTCAGGCTTCTGCATTTGGTTATTGCATGATATTTATCATCTGAAGTATTATATCTAATGTCTTGCCTCATTGAGTGTTTTTTTTAAAAAAATTTGTTGATGCCTTATGAGTCCATGATATCCGGTTTTTAGGAGCATCAATACAGTTATTTTAGTTGAAACATAAATACTTAGTGTGTTAGGCATTTTTTAACTTTATTGCTTTTGGCATGTTAGAAAGACAAGGTAGGGTTTTGCTATTCACAACTGTGCATCTTATCCATTAATGGGAGAGTATGTATAGAGAAGAGCTCATGGGCCACATGGGCTAAGAGAGGGAGAGAATATACAACATTCAAGGTGGATTAGGAGGATCTAATGTGCTGAGTTTGAGTAGATGAAGCCGATGATGTTCTCGAATCTGAGCTTTAGTGAAGAAATCTGCAACTTGAACCTCTGAGGGAACATGCTTGAAGGCGATGGTCGACTGCTAACAATGAGATCATGTAAAGGATACATCAACACCAATGTGCTTTGTCAGCTCATGCTTGACTGGATCACTGACAATCTGAATGACACTTGTATTATCGCAAAAGAGGTGTATAATTGTCACAATAGACACCTAGATCAATCAGGAGCCATTGAAGTCAAATGATCTTTGAGGTGGTAGCGGCAAGAGCTCGTAGCTTAGCCTCTGCACTAGAGCGTGACACCGCGGTATGCTTCTTGGACTTCCATGCAACGAGCGAAGTGCCAAGAGAGATACAGTAGCTAGTGATAGATCGGTGATCAGCAAGATCAATTGCCCTAATGGAGTCAGAGTAAGCGTGATGTTGGAGCTAACTCGAATTGGAATAGAATAGACGTTTGGACGCAATCCCCCTTAAGTATCTCAACATGGGCTAAGAGAGGGAGAGAATATACAACACTCATATAGTACTCTTAGCACTCTTAACATGGTATACCATATATAAGTTAACATTCTTTTCTCTTGTACAGGCTACAAGTTTGTTGTCTGAGATATTTCCAGGAAGCTCCCCCAAAATGGGTTCAATTTATTGGGATCAGATTCAAGAAGTTGCTATCATATCAGTGATAAAGCGCATCCTTCAGCGTCTGTGTGACATCTTGGATCTGGTAAGATTTTATTTTGTTTGTGATCATCACTGCCATGTGCAGGGGTTACTGTTCATGGGGCAGCAGCAATAATATCTACTCTATCTGATTCCAAATATAAGTTGTTTTGGACATTGACATAGTCTCCAAGGTGACACTCTGGCCATCAATTTCTATAAAAAATGTTGTTTCAAATAAAAATAATTATACATTATAAAAGTATATTTCACGATGAATCTAGTAATACCAATTTTGTGCTGTCAATCTTTGTATTCCTTTACATATTGATGGTCAAAACAAAAAATGTTTAACCGGCACAGATTCTAAAACGACTTACATTTGGAATCGGAGGTAATATTAGTTTATTTCAGTTTTGATTAGGAAGTTATCCTTAAGAGTTAGATTAGATTGGATTGTTAGAGATAGAGTTTGTGTCGTAGGGGCCAAGTCAAGTCATTCCTACAAAAGGATTAGTATGTATCCATTATCAATTAAGCAAGAAGAATTATGAATTTGTCTCTCCCATCTAAAGTTCACCATCCCAGTTTATGGTCTCCTCTTTCTCCTAAGATCCCTCCCCTTCGGCTGTCCCGTCCCGGCTCTCCTTAGTACGGTAGTTACCGTGATGAACTAAGGTTCATCACAATCACATGGATCATTTTGTGGGACTTCTTACCTTGTTTATTTATAAAACAACATAAATCAGTTATGTTTTGTGGTTTTTATTTTGGTGATCGCACCAAAGCAAAGATATGTGTGATATTCCTACCGTTCCATGTTTAACAAAGCAAAACAACCATGTAGTTTTCTTTTTAATACCAAGAATGACATAACTTTTGGTCTCATCTAGGAAGGTCATCCATATCTTCAAGTAGTTTTTACCGAGATGAGTGGCTCTTTGTCAGCTGAATCTAGCAGAGTTGAACAAAAGCAGCGTCCTCTTGGGCTTCTGCCCCAGATGATTGATGATGCTTTCAAAGGAAAGCGGCAGTTCTTGAATGGTAACATTTAGTTTGTTCAGTTGAATGGTTAATCTCTGTTGCTTCATTGTTCTGCCGGCACTTCTGAACATTTCTCTATCAGGTAAGCTTCACAATGTTGCAAGAGCTATTGTTGATGAGGATTCTGATGGTACTTATTCGAAAGAAGGTATCAAGTTAGATAAGAAAGATGTTTTGAGCTCTGAAAAAGGTGTAGTCCTTGGTCATGGACTTAGAATTCTGAAACAAGCATCTAGAACTGACCCATCAGCTTCAACTGTTCTCGAAAACAGTCCAGAACTCAAAGGTTCTACAAACAAATACCTGGGTCCTGTATCTACCAAACCATCAACATATTTATCAAGCTTCATAATATATATTGCAACCATTGGTGACATAGTTGATGGAACTGACACGACTCATGATTTCAACTACTTCTCATTAGTCTACGAATGGCCAAAAGATGTAAGCTCCTTTGCAGATCTTGTTCTCATGTTAGTTCAAATCTGTACAATTTTCCTTTTGATGTTTTTGACTTTTTTCTTACTTGTATTGAAATTTTGAAATGACAGCCCTTAGCAAATTCTCCTTTAGAATGACATTTAGTACTTCTAATTGGATTATATAGAGTGCTGGTTATATCACCAATATTTACAATTGCCTAATAATAAAGCAGTAGTTAAGGAAATTCACTCAACCTAGAGGTCTATTTGATTCAATTACCCTATTACAATACACACTCATATGAGCTGTTCTGGTGGTCCATGTTCAAATGGATGAATAAGTTAATATGTTTTCTGTTATTTTGATATTTATTTTGCCTCAGAGTGAGTGTGGAACCTCAAATTTCACCATATTTATTTTATAAACTAAATATATATTAGTTATTATAATACCCTGGATTTTCTGCTATGAGTTTATGTGGTTAAATGTTTAAATCACATTTTAGTCAAACATGACAATGGCCAGCTCTGCTTAATGCCATTATTTCATGTCTGACCTGGGTTTTTATGCATCAAAGTGCAATACCTATCAGTTATCATGGTGTATAATGGTGTAGTTCAACACCCTTTAAAATTTTACCTCAAAAGAAAAGAGGGAAAAAGATTAGGAACTGATGCATAGCACATAAACGAGGTTATATTGGTGAGGACATGAAGTACATCTGCATTTTCGTGTATGAAGTGAACCCTGTTTAGAAACAAAGGGTAATTGTTGTTCAGTGTACTTGTATTATTGTTTTAGTGTGAATCCGGGAATGGCAAAATCTGTATAAAGCCAATTTATTACCTCTTTTTGTATCATTCTCAACATCACTAAGTAGCTTCCTTATTTCTGTTATCATAATTTGAATATGGCTCAAGACTCAAGTACTGTGGACTTGTATAACGTTTATTTCGGCATGCAGCTTTTAACTCGTCTAGTTTTTGAGCGTGGAAGCACTGATGCAGCTGCAAAGGTGGCTGACACAATGGGTGTTGATTTTGTGCATGAAATCATATCGGCTTGCGTGCCACCTGTTTATCCTCCACGAACAGGGCAAGGATGGGCTTGCATTCCTGTTTTACCTACCCTTTGTAATATTAATTCGGAAAACAGATCAACATCATGCACTGTTCCAAAGTCCCTTCCTCCTACTCTAGGATGGAGTGCACATGATTCATCGTTGTCTTCTCGTCAGGAGCCCCTCTATCCTCTTCAGTTAAATTTAGTGAAGCATTTGGCCCAGTTATCATCAGTGAGAGCAGTTTTGGCATGTGTTTTTGGAAGTAGCATACTATCTGGTGACAATGAATCATCTCTTACTTATTTGAAAGATGCAACACAAACCCCTGAAATCGAGAGGTCATTCTACGAGTTTGCCCTTGAGCAATCAGAGAGGTAATGATTAGTCATTTTAAACCATCATGTGCCAATCATCTTCATTTTTTTAATTATCTAAGTTGTTTGCAGATACCCAACCTTGAACCGGTGGATACAGATGCAGTCCAACCTTCATCGAGTATCTGAGTCTGCCGTGGCAGCTAAAACTGAAAATGAAGTCTCCTTGTATCAATCCAAAGGAAAATTTTCTATGAAACGAGCCCGTGAACCTGACAGTGATGCTGAATCAGAGCTTGAAGATATTGTCATTAGCGGGAAGGCCGCATCAAATTCACTAGAATCCCCTAAACATGATGATGCTAGACTAGAGCCAACGGCTTTTATTTCATTTGACTGGGAGAATGAAGGACCATATGAGAAAGCCGTTGAGAGGTAACAGAATTTTGCGACTTATCTCTGCCGTGTCTTCTGCTCTACATATAATGAGAGTTTCCCGCCGCTTGCACTGCAGCCTATTTGCAGCTGCATAGAAATCATCCCTGCATTGCTCTGATGTTCCACCTATAAGGGTATATGCCCATCTGTCTTCGCGGATGTCACTTTTTTGTTTGCAATGTCGAGATCACCGTGACGAGGATCAAAAACCGAACGGTGGAAATCCCGCCATTGGCGATCAAGCAGCTCGGAATCGAGGTTAGCGGAAATCCCGGAAAAAAACCAGACGAATTTCAAAACCTGAAATTTGAATTGCTGATTTTGAAAACCGGTTACCGGACCAGTAATTGGCCGGTTACCGAAAAATCGGAAAACTGGCTGGAATTTTGAATTGACGAATTTTGAATTAGAAAGTGTTTAATGAAGGGCATATTTAGCTCATACAATACGTAATTTAACATATTTAGCTCATATGAAGTGCAAACTGGCAAAAAACAATAATTCAAACATATTTAGCTCATACAACACGTAATCTAGCACAAAATAGGCCAAAACCAACCTAGGAAGTGCTAAGAGGAGTTAAAAATTCAAAATTGAAACTGAAATTTTCCGGTCGGTTACTGCAAATCCCGTCCGGTTACCGGTGGGGGCCGGGATTTGAAATCCCGGCCGGTTTTTCCAGAGTTTGCAAATTCAAATTTCAAATTTCGATTGATTTTTAAGCAAAATTTAACGAAATTCGACCGGGAAAAACCGGTAACCGGCCGGTTACCGGTACCAGCCGCCGGCCGGGAATTGCGCCGGGACCGGTTTTTGAATCCTTGGTTACTTCTCACCCGGTTGGCACCGGGAAATCCGGTTACCGTCGGTAACCGGCCGGGATTTTTCCCTGCTGCCGACAACAAGCTGCACCTTATATAAAAAAAGGAGTCATGATTATTTTAAGGTTTGTGGGCTGATCTCGGTAGCATGCAGTTTCTTCATAGGTGTTCATATATTGGCATTCGAAGAACAATTACCAACCATTTTTTCTACCATCCAAGACTTTCAGCACAATGTAAAAAGTCCGTCCATGATAATTTGTATGTGATGCTTGGATTTACTTTGTCTCTGCAGGCTAATTAATGAAGGAAAACTAACTGATGCCCTTGCTGTATCCGATCGCTGTTTGCGCAATGGAGCGTCTGATAAACTGCTTCAATTGCTCATTGAACAAAGGGAAGAAAGAAGTTCAGAAACAGGACCATTCCACACATTTGGATCTTGCAATTTTGGTAGTAATTCTTGGCAGTATTGCCTGAGGCTGAGAGATAAAAAACTTGCAGCTCAGCTTGCTCTGAAGTATGACAAGATATTTTAGTTCCAACCTTTTATTACTGCAATAAGCCTTTTGATTTTGCATAGCTTAGACATTCTTTCAGTTTTAGTATTCTTGATACATGTATAATTTGAGTGCATACCATGCTCCCATTACTTTTATTCTTCAGGTGTGCATGTTGAGTTACTGAGCATATGAACATTTCCAGGTACCTACACAGTTGGGACCTTGACGCTGCAACTAATGTTTTAACTATGTGCATCTGCCACTTACCTGAGAATGATCCGATGCGGAGTGAGGTAGCTTGATTTGCATCCATTTACATTCGAAGTTCGTACATTATCTTGAAAGATCATATTGTATTCTGTGTCTGATCAAACCATGATTTCATTTTGTCTAAAAAGCATGATTTTATTTAGGATTAATTCCCCAAGCTAACACTACATATGGCTGACTTGTCTAGCTACTTAATGTTTCATGTAACAATCTATGCTTGAGTGCTTACGTTTGTAGGCCACTGTGTCATGCTATGATGCAACCTGTTTAGTTTCTCAAAACATAGGGCCTGTTTGGATACAGTTTTTCAAAACCACAGTTTTTGAAGCAATAGGGATGAAATGCCACAATTTTTTCAGTTTTGAGAAAAACCATGATGTGTGGCAATTGAAGTTTTTCAATACAGTATTTTACTTAACCAAATAACCAATAGTTATTAGCCCAAGTAGTCAGCAGTTATGAAAATTTAAACAAGTTGTTTACATGCATGGGAGCTACTCATCAAACATGCATTTTGGTTGTATCTACATCTAGAAACTATTATTTTCATAAATCGATGGTCGAATCCAAGCAAGGCTATGTTAGAGATACGAAGAACGCCTTAAAGGAACATACATCTTGCAAGGGTTATGTGGCACAAGCCAAAAGACCTGGGGTTTTCTGAAATTTACTATCAAAATGAAGATAGCAAGTATAAACCCTGTTATATGTACATACGTTAAAGCTACTGCAAAAGGATGATCTGTGTATATTAGTTAACTACATGTACAGATAGACCCATAGTTCCAACTTCCAACTTCCAATGGTTGAGAATTTTGAAGCAGAAATAAAGAGAAGATTTACTTTAATTGGTGCTTGTTTATATATGGGTGGTAGTTGGATTGACCATAATAATGTGATAAAGAGATTGGACGAGAAAATATTGATGCGATGCAACGATGGGGGACAGGGACTCTGGTGGCATGAGCCCTGTTTAAAAAAAAGAGAGGCCTTGACTGGTTTTTTGAAAACTCCAAAAAAACGTGGTATTGGACATACTACGGTTTATAAAACCACATAGTTTGTTGTATCCAAACCAAGGAAAAAACCCGCGGTTATCGGAAAAACCGGTGAGAACTGGAAGGAAAAAAACTAGACAGATTTTTCCAAATTTAAATTTAAATTTATGACTGCATAATGCACTTCCTAGGTTGGTTTAGGTCTTTTTTGTGCTAGATTACCTATTGTATGAGCTAAATATGCTTGAATTATTGTACTATCAAGTTCCAACATTTTTAGACATTTTTCCCGGTTTTGGGCGGTAACCATTCCAGTAACCGGGTTTAAAACATCCCCAATTCAATTTTCACTATTCGAATTTCAACGTGTTTTTTTCCTTCACGCCAATAACCAAATTGAGCCGATTCATGATTCTCAATCGTTTTCCTTTGGTTCCGAGATTTGTATCCTTGATCCAAACACCTCAAATTTTTTGATACTATGGTATTTTGGGGAAACCATGGTATTTTCTAAAAACTCCAAAAAATACTTAGTATACGTTACAAACATGCAAAGCTTTATTGACTTGGTTTGTCACGATCCTAGATCATGACGGGGGATAAACACCGTCAGAGGGAGGTCGGACGACGACAACTTGAGGTAGAACGATGCTAGATGGAGGGCATCTATTGGGGGAGAGAAACGGATCAAAAGTAGCCGGTCTAGGGAGAGAGCAGAGTGATTAGGGACTTGGGAAATACTTTTCATTGTTCATTACTTGCCTGATAATAGATACATGGTGTCCCTTTTATTGGGATGGCTTACTTGGCCCTTGAGTAATAATCTTATCTCTTAAACAATCTTATCTCTAACTCAATCTCTAACAGATTGTGATCGACTCAACTCTAATTAAATATATATGTGCTACGTTGTGACTCCTGCAGTGCCAGCTGGGCCCAGGGCCTGCGCCCATGACATTACTGTTAGAATAGGGTGGTAGAATAGGAACTCTTTTGTATTTTCTTATCTGATTTTTGTATTTCCTTATCTGTATATGGCATACCCCCCTTGTACTCCACATATATATTGCCCATTGGGCCTCTTGAATAGATGCACACAATATTCATAACAATTACACCCCTCGTGGACATGCAGCTCGTCCTCGAGCTAGTAGGTGGTGGCCATGGTTGCAGTCCTAGGAGACCCTCCGACCTTCGTTGATGATAGGACACGACGCCCGACCTGACATGCACACTCAGACGCAAATAAACAAAACACAACGCTGGAGAGAAATACACCCTTTTACATGTCAGTGGCCATGGTTGCAGTCCTAGGAGACCCTTCGACCTTCGTTGATGATAGGACACGATGCCCGACCCGACATGCACACTAGGATGCAAATAAACAAAACACAACGCTGGAGAGAAATAAGCCCTTTTACATGTTAGCTGATTTCTTTATTTTGGACTAAAAATAAACTAGAAACCAACTTGTTTTGATGCGCCATCCTTCCATCTTAGACTGCAGGTGGCCCCCATCCAAGGTCGTGCAAGGAAAGGAGGGTGTGCGGCTTTGGTCTTGGACGCGCTGGCGCTAGTCGAGTAGCATGCACAACAAAAACAAGAAGATTTCGTGCTACTTTTCCTCCTAGAAAATCTCCAAGAGCCTTATCTCTCATGGCCATGCATGAAACAAACTCCGCACTAGATCGGTTTCTATGTGAGAGCTCGGATTCCTTTTGATTTGGTAGCGTCAAAATAGGAGTCCTTTCCTTGATTCGGAATTGGCTAAAATATCATATCCACCCAGGTTGGATTAATCCGATTTCCTTCCATGAAACCCAAAGCATGCAGGACTTCCTTCCCGCGCCCTCTTCTTTCCATCCAAGCACACCCATGCATGCACACCTCCTCCCATGCTCCTCCTGGTTCCCACACAAACATGTATCCACGTATAGCTTGCACACACGTACGCGCCATGCACACTGTGTTCATTTGGCACACCCAATAGACTGTATGCATGCACATCCACACGCGCGGGAAGGATCGTTGCCTCCGCTGCGTGATGTGTCACCGCCGCCGCATCGTTCTCCTGTTGCACCGCCACATCAGCTAGAAATAGCGCCGTCGACAACTCTTGAAGCATCGCTGCGGCTGCTGGAGGTGTCGTCGCCGCCGCCTCCTGATGTGACGTCGCGACTACAGGGATCAGCGCCGCCGCCTCTTGTTGTGTGTCGTCTTCTTTTGATCCGCAATCATCTTCTCTAAAGTGGCATGAATGTCGAGGAATATGGTCGCCATCTTTGTCATTGTTGGTACCAGGGAAAAAATCCGTGGGTTCTGTCATTGTAATTCATGAATCCTTCTTACCGGTGGTTACTGGGTGAATAGTAACCGGCCGGAAAATTTAAATTTTTAACTGCATAATGCACTTCCTAGGTTGGTTTAGGCCTATCTTGTGCTAGATTATGTATTGCATGAGTTAAATATGCTTGAATTATTTTTTTGGCGGTTTGCACTTCATATGAGCTAAACATGCTAGATTACGTATTGTATGAGCTAAACATGCCAGAATACGTATTGTATGAGCTAAATATGCCAGATTACGTATTGTATGAGCTAAATATGCCAGATTACGTATTGTTGAGCTAAATATGCCAGATTACGTATTGTTGAGCTAAATATGCCAGATTACGTATTGTATGAGCTAAATATGTCAGATTATGTATTGTAAGCTAAATATGCACTTCATTAAACACTTTCTCATTCAAAATTCCGTCCGGTTTTTTAAACCGGTTTTTGATTTTGAGCAGAATCGCTTGACACGGTTTTAAAACCCGATTCAAAATTCGATTTTGAAAACGACCAAGTTTTTTCTTGGATTTTCGATGAATCGATCGATTCTTCGGTACTCTTCTTAAGCGGGATTTGTCCCGGTAGTGATTTTTGGATCCATGGTTGGTACCAAGGATCAAAATCCGTCTGGCGCAAGTCCCCGGCCGATGCTCGACGAGAATCGTGCGGTCGCTTCTCGGTTTTTCGGTCAAATTTCATTAAATTTTGCTTAAAAATCAATCAAAATTCGAAATTTGAATTTGAAAAATCCGGAAAAACCGTAGGGATTTCAAATCCGCCACCATCGTAGTAGGTTACCACACACCAGAATCGGGATTTCCATCCATGGTTGGTACTAATGACCATCTTGCTGGTGTTAGCCTTATCATGGCCAACGACTCAACGATAGGGCTTATGGTCTGATCAGAAGCCATAGCCTTGGTAGCAGAAGTCATGGGAAGGGATCAACTGCTCTGATACCAAGTTGTCACGATCCTAGATCATGACGGGGGATAAACACCGTCGAAGGGAGGTCGGACGATGACGATTTGAGGTAGAACGATGCTAGATGAAGGAGGGCACCGATTGGGGAGAGAAACAGATTTAAAGTAGCCGGTCTAGAGAGAGCAAAGCTAGGATTAGGGACTTGGGAAACACTCTTCATTGTTCATTACTAACTTGATAATAGATACACCATGTCCCTTTCTGAGGATGGCTTACTTGGCCCCTAAGTAATAATCTTATCTCTAACTCAAATCTTTAATAGATTGTGATTGACTCAACTCTAATTAAATAGATATGTGCCGCGCTTTGACTCCTGGAGTGCCAGTGTTGGAAATTAATCTAGACTTGCCAAGTAATAGGGCGTTAGTTAGGATCCTGATGCAGTTAGCATCGAATCAAATTAGTTTGATTCCTTTGTTAGGCTTCCCATATTTAGTTTTTGGCTTGGTTAGCAAGTTGATTAGGTAATCTTTAAAAGTACGTGTAATCAGATGTGTTCGATGAGAGAAAAAAGAAAAGCTGTAGGCAGTTGTGCAGTGCAAAAAAACTCATCTTTGTTCATCTTGGTGTGTGCGTTTCAGAGAGGAAACAATGAGCGAGTTCTCTCCGGGAGCTGGGCCAACAACCAGCTAGGCCCAGGGCCTACACCCATGACATGGTTTAACATTTTTTGCCTGTTAATTTTGTTAAGGGTAGTAGTGTAATGTGCGGTAGAAGTTTAATAGTCATGTAAGTGTTAGGGGTAGTTATGGAATTGTATTGTAGTCTAGGGTTTTTCTCTTGTATACTATATATTGCCACTTGGGCTCTTGCAATAGAACTAATTTTTCAGCCCCTATTCCTCTCCTCTCCAAAATTTAACATGGTATCAAAGCCTAGATCCAAACTCTAGCCTCTTCCACTGCAGCTGCCCCTGAGAGGAGCAATCTCCACTCCCGGGGGCGGCACCCAATCTCGTTTTGATCTTTTAGATATCAATAGTTTTCTTCAAGCAACAACACCAAGCTTCATCTCCTTCTCTTGCCCAGTCAAATCCAGCGCACCAGTTTGTCTTTTCCCCATGGCCGTCGCTTCCCCCTCGAGCCGAAGCGTCCTTCCGCCTTGACCGAAGGAACCCCAGGGTCGTGTGTCCGCCTCGACCGAAGGATCCCTAGGGGTGGAGCGGCGGCCATGAAGAAGCCCGTCTCGCGCTCCGTCAAGGTCGGCCTCCAGTTCCCTATCACCGCTACCTCAAGCAGGGCCGGTACACCCAGCTCATCGACACCGGTGAAGATGGGAGGTCACACGGAGGATCCGTCGTCGACGAGGTCGATCCAGGTCGGATCTGCACGCGTATCGTCACTACACCCCGTTGCTCAATGCAAAGAGTAGATGCCGCCGCCGGAGACGGCTGAATCCTCCTCTGCTCCGACTCCGACTGGATCCTCTGCTCCGCGTCGCCTCCGCCTCTGCTCGCCCAGGGCCCCTACTCCCGGCGTCGCATCCGCCTCCTTGCTCTCGGATCTAGCGGCGGCGATTCGTTGCTGCGTCACCTTTGTCGCCAGTTATCTTCTCCACCGAGCTGCTCTGCCACAAATCGCTCACGGGGAGAGACGTCCTCCTCACCGGACCTTGCTGCCGCCTCGGATTCGGCAGGATCCGCTGCCACCATCGACTTCCTCTTTGTCGCCGCCCTCATCCTCGACGCAGCTCGTCGCCATTGGGTCATCTTCGCTTGTCTCCGGCGACTCTAGCTGTCGCTCCGGATCCATCGACGACGACTTCCTCTGCTTTCTTCGACGCAGCTGTGCCGGATCTGCTTGCCCTATGCCGTCGCCCTTGGGGCTGCCGATGACCTTCGTCCTTAGGCTTCTCCGACCAGCTCCCTCCATGGTCGTCACTACTGCACAATCTCTAGCCCTTTTCCAGCCATGACTGCCCGTGTCTGTGCGCATCACCTGCTGCTGCTCCTTCCTTGGAGTGATGTCGCCGCCGCCGCCCTCCTTTCTTGGAGCGCCGCCGAGGCCATCCTTTTCCTTTTTGGAGTGCCGCTGCACCTTTGGCTTGGTGCGTGTCTTCGTTATCTGGGCTATGTGATGAGCCTAGTGGTGTGGCTGCTGGTCTGGTTTGGTTTGCTTGTTGTTGGAGGAGAGTGCGTTTGCTTTGCTGCTGCTAGTATCTTAAGTCTATTTTCCTTTGGTTTCCATCTAGTCCATCCAAGCCCGCTGCATATCTCTCTGAGTTCGTTGAAGCGTTGCTTGTCCATCAAATCCTTTGTCGATCAACCGATTGATTCTTCCTTTTCGGGTTGTCGCGGTCTGTCCATTGGATCGAGTGTGGTCACCCCCATCATCGTTGTTGATGTGACTTTGCCTTCTTGGCCCTCTCTTGTAGCCATCTTGCTGCACATCCTCGCATCATTGCGACTCTTGACCAATGGCCTTCTTTGCCGTCTTCATCAACCGTCTCTTCGTCTTTGTTTTTGTCGGGCGCCAGATTCGACACTGTCATCTCACTTTTTGGGTGGGCAGATCTGGCCCTTCGTCGGGCGCTAGATTCGACAGTCACCCCACTTCTTGTGTGGGCGGATCTAATTTGCGTCTTCGTCTCTATCTCTCTCCGTCAGTTTGACATATATCTCTATTCCTGTCGGTTTCAAGAGGTGCATGCTTCTTCAACATCTTCAAGCTTGGACTTTGATTTATCTTTTATTTTAGTGTTGTCCTTTTCTGTTGTGGTCGTTGGTTGGATACGGGTCCGAGGACCGAGGGTAGGACACTCGCCCTCATCTAACCGCCAGCAGGGCTCTTCCCTGTCGAGGTAGCGAGGCTTTGAGGTCTGATTAGCTAGGGAGGCGAGGGATCGCCCTCTAAGCTCGGCCGGGACTCTTCCCGACGAACAAGGAGGCTCTGATCTTTAGCCAACCGGTTAGGGACTAACTTTGTTTATATCTTTGCTTGATTGATAATGAATATATGCTATCCCTTTTATATGGATGATCCGACTTAACCCCTATGAAATAATCTATAAGGAAACTTATCTCTAACAATCCAATCTAATAATAACTTGCCTAACTAATTGATAATACCATACACCTAATAGATAGATTCCTAAACAACGAAGCCTGCCTAATATCTGTGATGCTACAGTACGTGCTGCTACAGTACGCACTACAATCCTCGGCTGGATATTTGCCCATAACATTACACCCCTCGTCGCGACAAGGCAGCTCGTCCTCGAGTTGCGGTGGTGGCCACAGTTGAAGTCTTTGGTGGCCCCATGTTGATGAGAGGGTACAATGACGACGTTGCGTCATGTAGACGAGTATCAACGAAGCTCCAATGGACAACAATCATGTTGTCGAGTAAGACCTTCTGCTCTTCGCTGTTAGACTTCAACTTCTCCAAGAGAGATGGTGCGACACCGAAAGGCATGGTGAGTGGCTCTGATATCAAATGTTGTGGTCGTTGGTTGGATACGGGTCCGAGGACCGAGGGTAGGGCACTCGTCTTCATCTAACCGCCAACAGGGCTCTTCTCTGTCGAGGTAGCGAGGCTCTGAGGCCTGATTAGCCAGGGAGGCGAGGGATTGCCCTTCAAGCTCGTCCAGGACTCTTCCCGACGAACAATGAGGCTCTGATCTTTGGCCAACCGGTTAAGGACTAACTTTGTTTATTTTTTTGCTTGATTGATAATGGATACATGCTATCCCTTTTATAGGGACGATCTGACTTTAACCCCTAAGAAATAATCTATAAGGAAACTTATCTCTAACAATCCAATCTAATAATAACTTGCCTAACTAATAGATAATACCATGCACCTAATAGATAGAGTCCTAAACAACAAAGCCTGCCTAATATCCGTGATGCTACAGTATGCGTGCTACAGTACGCACTACAATCCTCGGCTGGATATTTGCCCATAACATTACACCCCTCGTCGTGACAAGGCAGCTCGTCCTCGAGATGCGGTGGTGGCCACGGTTGAAGTCTTTGGTGGCCCCATGTTGATGAGAGGGTATGCCGACGATGTTGCGTCATGTGGACGAGGATCAACGAAGCTCCAATGGACAACAATCATGTTGTCGAGTAAGACCTTCTGCTCTTCGCTGTTAGCCTTCAACTTCTCCAAGAGAGATGGCGCGGCACCGAAAGCCATGGTGAGTGGCTCTGATACCAAATGTTGTGGTCGTTGGTTGGATATGGGTCCGAGGACCGAGGGTAGGACACTCGCCCTCATCAAACCGCCAGTAGGGCTCGTCCCTGTCGAGGTAGCGAGGCTCTGAGGCCTGATTAGCCAGGGAGGCGAGGGATGACCCTCCAAGCTCGTCCGGAACTCTTCCCGACGAACAAGGAGGCTCTGATCTTTAGCCAACGGTTATGGACTAATTTTGTTTATTTCTTTGCTTGATTGATAATGGATACATGCTATCCCTTTTATAGGGACGATCCAACTTAACCCGTAAGAAATAATCTATGAAGAAACTTATCTCTAACATTCCAATCTAATAATAACTTGCCTAACTAATAGATAATACCATACACCTAATAGATAGATTCCTAAACAACGAAGCCTTCCTAATATCCGTGATGCTACAGTATGTGTGCTACAGTGTGCACCACTACAGTGTGCGCTACAATCCTCGGCTGGATATTTGCCCATAACATCTTCAAACTCAATTCTATTGCATACACAATGAGTTTGAGTGGTGGTGTTAATGGTAGTAGTGTAGTGTGTGATAGAAGTGTAATAGTTATGTAAGTGTTAGGAGTAGTTATAGAATTGTATTGTAGTCTAGGGTTTCTTTCTATATTCCCCCTTGGGTTCTTACAATAGAACTAATTATTCAGCTCCTATTCCTCTCTTCTCTCCAAAATCTAACAAATTTCTGCTATCTCATTTTGTAACAGGTGCTACACGCGAAGCAATCTCTACAGCGGTATGGTCATATTATGAGCGCAGATGATCATTACACCAGATGGCAAGAGGTAACCCAATGAATGGGGCACAGAGTTGTGATTGGTTAAGGCCAAACCTCCTTCACATTCGTTTTGATTTTGCAACAGCATAGGCTCCAGCTTTGTTCCTTCAGAGTATAAATTGCCACTTCATGTCATAAACTTTTGAAGTTTTAACTGGACTAATGTTAACATTATTAGATTGAAGTCGATTGCGAAGATGACCCAGAGGGCTTAGCACTTCGTCTTGCTGCTAAAGGATCTGTTTCTGCTGCTCTAGAGGTCGCTGAAAGTTCTTCTTTATCAATTGATTTGCGGAGGGAACTGCAAGGCCGCCAGCTTGTCAAACTTCTAACCACTGATCCACTTAATGGCGGAGGCCCAGCAGCAGCTTCACGTTTTCTATCGACCTTACGAGATTCCAATGATGCTCTTCCTGTTGCCATTGGTGCCATGAAGCTATTACCTGACTTGCGCTCAAAACAGCTTCTTGTATGTTTCCAGATCTGACCACATGAGTTAAGTGTGCTATTTTTTTTTCTGATAATGACTAAATTGATACTGATTAATTATATTTCAGGTACACTTTTTTCTCAAGCGTACAGTTGGGAATCTGTCAGATGCTGAGATTGCACGACTTAATTATTGGGCCTTAGGTCTTCGTGTTCTTTCCTTATTGCCGTTGCCATCACAGCAGCGTTGCTCTTCTCTGCATGAACATCCTCAGTTGATCCTGGAAATACTATTGATGATGAAGCAACTCCAGTCTGCTGCTTTGGTATTCCTTCTCAACTAGCTTTTGTACTCGTAACATTTGTTTACCCTCATCTCTTGAAAACCTTGGGAATAGAAATGATCATCTTCTCTCTGTTATGAGCTCCTTACAGCTGCTGTGATACTTGTAAGTTGTAATTTGTCTGTGCTCACATGTTTAACCTACTGTGCTAATGGAAATTTTCTTCTTTTTGACTGCAGATTTTGAAAGAATTTCCATCCCTGAGGGATGACAAAATAATTATTTCTTACGCTAAGAAAGCAATCTCTGTCAATGCTAATTCTACTCGTAGGGAACCTCGACTAACCATCTCTGGGCCAAGAGCAAAACAAAAAAAGGCTGCCACACCAGCTAAAACAAATTTTGCGCAGAGTTTCGATAACTTTCAGAGAGAGGCACGCAAAGCATTCTCATGGGTCCCGCGTGATAGTGGCACCAAACTTCCCCCAAAAGATATTCTTCGGAAAAGAAAGAGTTCAGGGTCAGGAGGTGCTAGATCCTCTTGGGAAGCAATGCCTGGTATACAGGAGGAGCGGACACCTGTAGACCCTTCTGAGGGGCAAGATAGACTTCCTTTCGTCTCTGCTCCTGAGGAGTGGGTGCTTACCGGAGACCCTGTTAGGGATAACACAACTCGTGCATGCCATAGATATGAAACCTCTCCTGATATCACACTGTTCAAGGTGTGTTATTTGTGCCATATCTCAAATGTATCAAGCTTTATCTTTCTGCCAATGCTACTATTTTTTTGTATTTTTAACTTGCATTTGTCTGAGTTGGTTGTAGTTGCTTTTTTCATGTTATGCATTTTGGCCTAGCTTGTTGGCAGCCTGACATTATAAGGGACATATCCTTACTTCTTGATAGGTTGCACTTGTGGCAGTTAAATTGGAATTTTGCTAGATTGAACCTGGTCTTAGATTTTTTTTAATGCTAAACTCATTTCTCTACTTGTTCTTGCTCAATGTTTAGTTGTGCTTGTGCTTTTATGGTTTTGTGTAGCTGTGTTTAGTTATATTCAGTTATGGTCTGTTTGATTTGAACCTTGATGTTTATTTTAAATAATAGTCTTAAGAGTCAGATGGTGTGGAGAAATGTGAATTTGATGGAAGTGATATTGTGGTCGAAAAACAGAAGTAACGATAAGCATTAAAAAATACACCTTGAACTTAACCTATAGCTGTTGTTAAGGCTGTGCTTTAGTTCATATAGTACGTTTGTTTAGGCATGTTCAGTTGTGTTTTACTGATTCCCAAATGTCATTCTTATTAGCTAATTGGAATTTAGTGCTTTAGTTTTGTTTCTTTTTATATGTCCCCCGTTATATTTGCTGTTTGTCAAATGAAGAGGCACATATTGTTCCAGCCTTGTGCTCTCGAAGGGGATTCCGAAGTATCCAGGGGTCGTAATTCATGAATGTGTGACAAAGGAGGATACAGTTGAAATGAATCTTGAGGTTAACTGTCAACAAATAATTGAATAGGATCAATACTTTAAAATGAAACTAGAATTTACACTTGTTTTAGTGAGAAGTGAGGGCAAGACAGTGACTGTGTGTGCTAATATTTCAGAGGTGTTAGTTGGACTAGAGTAATGATTCTCTTGTGCATCTGCATTGTTTTTATATCTGGCTTACAACGTGACTTGAGTTCTTTAGACAAGATATTTTAGCAATCACTCCTATAATTCATTTTTCTAACAGATCGATAAAGCTAGAAAAATGGACATGGTTACAATCTTTTTTACTAGCAAATCTTATAAATGGTTCAATTTTATGAATTGGACATAAGTGATAGTTTCAACTTTCTACTATCCATTTGCGGTAAGTCTTTGTGAATCCATTTGTAGGCATTGCTTTCATTGTGCACCGATGAGTCAGTAGCTGGAAAAGGTGCACTTGAGCTGTGTATTACTCAGATGAAGATTGTACTAAGCTCCCTTCAATTGCCCCTCAATGCATCAATGGACAACATAGCTCGGGCTTATCATGCGACGGAAACTTATGTACAGGTATGAAAAATGACTAGTAGAAGGCACTTTAAATACCACAACTTGGTAAATTGGCAGTAACACCTATCTTCAGGCACTCTCTTATGCAAAAAATCTAATGAAAAAGCTCGCGGGGAGTAGTGATTTGTCAAGCAGCTCTGAAAGAAGTAGAGATGCTGATGATATTTCTGTGGACACTGGTAGTTCAAGCACTGGAAGCCATTATCTAGATGAGTTGTTTGATCTCCTGGCTCAAGCAGATCTGTGGCTAGGGCGTGCGGAGCTTCTTCAAAGCCTGCTGGGATCAGGGATTATTGCCTCGCTTGATGATATCGCTGACAAAGAATCTTCAACTAGTCTACGTGACAGACTGGTAGGCGATGAACGGTACAGCATGGCTGTATATACTTGTAAAAAGTGCAAGGTACTGAATGTTGCAACTGGTTTCTGGTTTATACATCATACTTTTCCATAACAGGCAACTGGTTTCTGGTTTATACATCATACTTTTCCATAACAGGGATATTAAGGTAATTTAATGATGTGATCTATTTCAGATTGATGCTTTTCCAGTGTGGGTCGCATGGGGCCATGCTCTAGTTCTAATGGAACACTATGCTCAAGCCCGTGTGAAGTTCAAGTAAGGGAAAAACTGTTCTTTATTTACTTGTAAGCTCCTGCCAAAAAAAAAAAAAGAAAGGGGTAAAAGCACGAGAATATGTTTATGTTTAGAAAAGAAAGACATAAGAGGAAGGCTGAACTAAAATTTGTTTCTGATCATTTGGATCTTGTTGTGGTTGCTAAAATCAAAATATGGTTTCTTTTTTGCTTCCTTTTTTTTTTATGCTTTTGCTTATCAGATGGAAGTGGTGTTGCCCTCTGGTATGTTCTCTTAGTTTGAGGGTATTGAATGGTTATACACCAGGCACAATGGTAAAATAATGTTTTTTAACATAAAATAACATATTTATTTTCTGCTATTGTTTTTTAATATCGGTAGAAAGATGATGAAATATGTTACTCTTATTCAATTTTTCACTGCAATAAGAGGGTTAAAAGAGTTGCAATACAGATAGAATGTTGGAAATTTTGTATCAATAGCTGTTGCTTGCATCCAGACTGTCGGAGAGGAGGGCGTTGCAAAAGTTGATCTCAAGCACACCGAGTTTCAGCTTTCCTTTAGCTTGAGCATTTCTTTTATTGTCAACCAAGGTGATACTTTTTAGTGCTTTTGTCGATTAACCTTTGTGTTTGTTGTACTTCCTTTCCAGGCAAGCTTTTCAACAATACAAAGGTGATGCAACTCCTGTTGTTCTCAATATCATTAACACAATTGAAGGAGGCCCACCTGTTGATGTATCTTCTGTCCGTTCTATGTAAGGGGACATCAGTGTTTTTATTTCTTTCTAAACTTTTAACCAAGCATTGTCCTTTCACAGAGAGAAGCACAAAAGGCAACTGCATAAGAAATTCTGGTCAAATAATCATATTTATGATGTCCATTTATTAACTCAACACTTAACCTTGTATGCTAAATCATGCTGATTAAGGCGTCGCTTAGGCGTCGCCTAGCGGTAATGCGGTCCTGGGTGTCAAGGCGTCGCCCCCACCTTGCGTCGCCCCTGCCTTGCGTCCTCTGCTCGGAGCCTTCGGTGGAGAGGGAGGTAGAAGGGGAGAAGAGAGGAGCCAGGAGCTCACCTTGATGTTGGAGTTCGTCGTCAAGGTGCCTCCTCGCACGATCTGCACCGTTGTGGATCCTCCTCCGCCAGGAGCCGCGTTGGGTTGCTCCGGATCTGCCGCCTCCTCCCCGCGATTCCTCCTCCCGGCTGCCCATCGCTGTCGCGCAGCTCCTCAGCGCCTCCTCCCGGTCGTGGAGGAGGCGGCGTGGGCGAAGGGGCACGAAGGGAGAGGGAGAGCTAGAGAGAAAGAGGGGGAGGGGAGGCGGCACGACGCAAGCCAGCGCTGCCGCTGAGGGAGGACCGGAGGAGGCGGTGTGGCCTGGCGCTGAGGGAGGCGGAGAGAAAGGGGGAGGGGAGGCGGCGCGGGCGCTGAGGGAGGCGGAGAGAGGGGGAGGGAAGTGGCTGTGGCGTGGTGTGGCGCTCGGCGGGCAGAGGGAAAAGAGGGCAGGCGAGGGCAGCTGGGCGGGTAGGGTTGCCCAGGATCTTTTGTGGCCACTAGGATCAGAGCTACTACTGCTACTACTACCGGGAGCCCGGGATCTTCTGCGGCCGCTCTGCACTGTCGCCTTACACATCCTAAGGCGTCGTTTCGCCTCACGCCTTAACGCTTGAAAGGTGTGAGGGGGGTGGGTCGCCTCGCCTTACCGCCTTAAATAACCATGTGCTAAATTTAATTTTTCTTTCTCGTATCTCATTTTGGCATGTCTATGTTAAATCTTGAGGCGAAGAACCGGTTGATTGTAGTGCCATGAAACGAAAATTAATTTGCCAGCTCCCTAGCTTTGTTTTTTTAAATAAAAAAAATTAAGAGAAATGTATTTATCTTCTTTTCGGTAACTCTGCTATTAAACTTGCATTGCAGGTATGAACATTTAGCAAAAAGTGCGGCAACCATCTTCGATGATTCCCTTTCTGCTGATGCTTATCTTAATGTTCTATATATGCCATCCACATTCCCACGATCTGAGAGGTCCAGGCAATCTAGAGATCCTATAGATGGCCAATATGCATCAGCTAACTCATACCTTGAAGATGGTCCTCACAGCAATCTTGATAGTGTCCGATATGCCGAATGCATTCATTACTTGCAAGAAGTAAGATCATCCTTCTTAAACGTGTTCATATTTTTCTTTAATAGCTCAAACTCTAGTCTACAGGATTGCCCTAGATAGACTTTTCTTTACACTTTCTAGACTCCTCAGTTCTGCCATGGAACAGCTCGAATGTTGTAAGTTGTAACTATCACTGTGGACACCTGAATTGTATTCCTGGCATCCCACCCATCACTGGGGTGATCACTTCCCTACAGAATCTCGGCAATTAAAGCCACAATCACGAACCCTGTTCAAGTTTTGGTCTTCTCAGATTCAATAATTCGTCAGTTTATAATGATTAATGATTTTCTTTTTAATTCTTGCAGTATGCTCGACCACAGATGCTTGCTTTCATGTTCAGGCATGGTCATTATGCTGAAGCATGCTCTCTGTTCTTTCCATCCAGCCAACCAAATGCAGAATGGGAAACATCTTTTTCTTCACTTCCACGAAGTGATCCTTTAACAACTGATTATGGGACAATTGATGACTTGTGTGATCTATGTCTTGGATATGGTGCCATGTCTGTTTTGGAGAATACAATATTGGCAATAACCCAGTCACCCTCATATCATGACACAACTGTGATCCAGTACATGAATGCTGTTCTCACTCGCATTTGCAACTATTGTGAAACACATCGGCATTTTAATTATCTCTACAACTTTCTGGTACTGTCATCATATTTCCTTTGCACCATTCCTTTGGAGTCCACTGGTTTTGTACCAATTAATAGTTACAATGAAACATGGCGTATCAGGTTCTAAAAGGTGACCATGTTGCTTCTGGCCTTTGCTGTATTCAATTATTCGTGAATACAATGTCTCAAGAGGAAGCTCTGAAGCATTTGGGACATGCCAAGGTACACCTGTAGCATATTTTTATAGTTTTCATTGTTATAATGCACTAGTTGGTCTCTGTGCATGATTGCACAGTCAATTATGCACATTGTTACTATTGCTAGAGTTCTGGAGCATGCATGTTGTCTAGACCATTCAGCTGGACATGATCATTGATCCTGTAAATCAGCATATTCATGTAAAAGAACTTTTTTACTTATGACATACGTTGACCAATTTTACATTCTCTCAAATTAGACATTTGATTTAATGCGTAGTTGAAATTCCATGTTATGCCACCTCAAAGAAACATTGCTTGGACTGTAGTTCATGTGGTAGAAAATTGTGATCTAAGCAGGCATATTTACTCATGTTGGGGTCTAGAAAGACCAGCGGTCAGTTCAAGCTTTATGCAGCATTCGAGATTATTTGTTTTTGCAAAAAATATTAAGGGCATAAATAGCAATGGAAACTTCCAATTAATTATGGTATTTCGTTCCGTTGCAGTGGCATCATTTCACAGCACGGCTGCTTTGTCATGCACTGATCTAGTCTAACATTCTGCAGTAGTATTTTTCAGAAAATAATGCTCAGGGGGACTGAATGTGGGTAAGTACATGTCTGGAATTGACTGATGATATTGTGCAGAAGGCATCTAAAAATAATAGAAAAAAATGTAAAATTTTGCTTAGACTTACTGTAAATTCTAAATATAATGCACTGTTTTTTCCTACCCCTCTAGAAAGTTAGATGCTGAAAATTGTTCATGGATTAGTCCATGTCTTGCCTAACTTTGTAGCATCACACTTTCTTTTGCATCAAAATTTCTTACCCCCATGATATACACGTAGTTTGATTGACCTAATCTCTGGTGCTAATAGTATGATACAAATGACCAGCTTGTATATGGCTGTTATTGGTTTATTAGCTGAAGTGTGATCATGAAATGTATGAATCGATTAGGCTTATTTTAGTTGGCCTATGGTGCAAAATAAACAGATAATATTTGGTCGTGTTTTCTTATGTTCAGCTTCTTATGATTTTGCAGACACATTTTGAGGAAGCCTTATCTGTTCGAGATAGAACAATTGAGGCTACAAAGTTGGTATCAAGGACTGCTCGCAATAAGAGTGCATCAGAAAAACTGACTAGAGAAATGATAATGATATTTTCTACTAGGGTTTCCTATCAGGTGAGGAAATTGTTGAAGCAGATAAATTTCTGGGTCAAACATGACTTTTTTTTATATCAAGATATCTGTGCATGATTGAGACAGGTTCTCTGGGACCCAACTAAATATTTCGTATAAAACCAGCACGCCAGTAGAGTTTTTTCAGCTCTGTATTAATTTGATACCTGCAATTTTATATTTAAATAGGCTAATTTAGTTGCTTATGTTGACATTTTTAGATGGATGTAGTGAAGGCCCTCAATAGTGTAGATGGTCCTCAGTGGAAAACCTCCCTTTTTGGGAATCCAACTGACCCTGAAACTCTGAGGTTTGTATCACTTCTTGCTTTTTAAGGTTGACTTTCTTTTAACTTCTCTTGGAGGAGGCTACAGTCCCAACCAGGGATCCAAAAACCGTTCCCAGGGGAAATCCCGGTGGTCGCCGGCTGGGAAAAAACCGGCCGGTAACCGGATTTTCCGGAAAAAATCCGGACGAAATTCGCTTGAATTTGCTTAAAAACCAACCGAAATTCAAAATTTGAAATTTGAAATTGTGAAATCGGGAAAAACCGGCCGGGATTTTGGATCCCGGCCCCCGGCCGGTAGCCGGTAACCGGCGGTTACCGGCCGGGATTTCTATCTCCCAACACATCACTATCTATCTGAAAGATATGCGTCTCGTGGATGATTCATAGTACCACATGGCGAAGTTGAATTCACATTTTTCGCATCATGGTTTAGCTTTAATGTACCTTTATTGAGCTGTTTAAGTGTTGGTGAGAACTATCGACTAATACACAACTGTCTTGTTATTTCTTCGACTAAATGATTCCTTGAGCTTAAGCCTAAAAAAGAATTTAAAATAATAAATTCTTTTGATTTTGTTCTTTCCTTCATTTATTTATTTGTTTAATTTTGAGATCAGAGTTATGTTTACACTTGGAGACTATTACTGCTTTGTTTCATTATCTATATGATTAGAATCAGTTAGATCGACACCATTAGTTGCCTTCTCCTTTGCTTTATTGTCTGATAAACCTTTTTTTTAATATATGCTCATATACTTGCAGGCGAAGGTGCATAGTTGTTGAAACCCTGGCTGAAAAGCATTTTGATTTAGCTTTCAGAATGCTCCACGAGTTTAATCTCCCAGGTACTAATATTGCATTCAATATTTGCTCCTAGTTTTGCAAAATTAATATTCGAAATCGATGCTTATTTTTTGGAACATCGCTGAGAAATATACACCTATATACTCAAAATTACTGACTGCCCTATTCTTTTCAGCTGTTGATATTTATGCCGGTGTAGCAGCATCCCTTGCAGAAAGGAAAAAAGGTGGCCAACTAACGGAGTTCTTGAACAACATAAGAGGAACCATAGATGATGACGAATGGGATCAGGTGATCTATACTATGTTTTTGTTGCAGGCTTAGCTTTGTTTACAGGCTATGAATATGAGAAATAATATATATTTCTTGCAGTAGATATGTTGTTCATGGTAGGATCTTTTGGAACTTTGGATTCTGCTTGATGCTAATCACCGCACCAGATGCTGAGCTAATGTTTAACCCTATATGCATATGCTATGCATTTTGTTCATATGAGATTATTTAACCCTGGAGTTTTACAACTTGTTCAATCATCAAGAGTACTATATATTTGTCACTCTTCCTATCCAATTCTATTTCCCATGTTGCAGCGTGAATTTGTTTTATCAGTCATTCAGGCTATTCATGAAGTTAAAAGTCTTAACATTCCTAAGTACAAAACGTGTAAATGATGCTCTATATTTTCTGTTCCATGAGAGAAACAAATATGCTTTATCATTAGCCCAATATGTCAAATCTGTAACATAAGGTCTTTGTTTGATAGTTCCATTACCGTGTGGGAACCGTCTAGATGATTGCTCTGCTGATCTGTTCGTTCACTTGCTTTTAAAAGGTTCTGGGTGCTGCTATAAATGTTTACGCCAACAAGCACAAAGAGAGACCAGATCGCCTTATTGACATGCTAATCAGCAATCACAGGTATCAGTTGTTCGCCATAGAAGACAAATACTGGATTGTGCCAGTCATCTAATGGTGGAACTTAACTCTTTACTTCAGCCTTTCTTGCTTCCTTGACTGCTCTAAATTTGTCGGGACCTAGAATTTAAATTCTAAATCCACGTGTGTTTACCGTGCTAATACACATTCAATAATATTCATATCATATCCATACACATAATTAAAACAGAGAAGCACAATGTAGATGAACAACCGAAATTAAATCATATATGACCAAGTTTTACATTACACGGGCTGACCTGCCAAATTGTTCACATAGCATAAAGTCTGCAACGGAAATAAACAATAATAGAGACACCAATAACAAGCGAGCATGCGTCAACCCTCCCACAGACTGGATTAAACCCTAGTAATAGGCATCATCATCACCAAACCCTGCGGCATAAAACTAGCCAACCGAGGGATCTTCTTCTTACTCCGATAGTGTTCAACAAGCAATTGTGAGTACAAAATTGTACTCCACAATATTTTAAAGCAACATTTATATAATATGCTAGTTGAGACAAATGTGGTTGCCCTATCTAGTTTAATTCACACAAATCGAGTTTCCATTTGCAATAAAGAGTAATAGATTGCATGTGACAAGCGTAAAAGCATTTGACATTGATAAAAATAATAATAATAAAACATAAATAGCATAAATAAACAAGTGGCTTGCCGCCATAATGTCAAAACAATGACAAAATCCTTTTGCTGAACATGCTATGCATGGAAATGCCTATCCATACATTCCTCGAACCAATTTGGAAAACATAAAACTACTACGGTGGAGGATTCACCAAGTCATCTATAACCGGGGACACGGCTATTCGAATAAATTTACACTCTGCAGAGGTCGTACTGTTAGAACAATTGAGGCTAGAGTTTTGCTATTCACAACTCTCATCTTATTTATTAATGGAAGAGTATATATAGACAAGAGTACATGGGCCTCATGGGCTGCATGGACCACATGGGCAAAAAGAGGGGGAGAATATACAACCAACACTCTTCACACCCCCCTTCAAACTCAAGGTGGATCAGGAGGATCTGATGCACTGAGTTTGAGTAGATGAAGTCGATGATGTTCTCGAGTCTGATCTTTAGTGAAGAAATCTGCATCCTGAAGCTCTAAGGGAACATACTTGAGGGCGATGGTTGATTGCTAACAATGAGATCGTGTGAAGGATGCATCAACACTAATGTGCTTTGTCAGCTCATGCTTGACTGAATCACTAGCAATCTGAATGACACTCGTATTGTCACAAAAGATATGTGTAGGATTGTCACAGTGGACACCTAGATCAATTAAGAGCCATCGAAGCCAAATGATCTCTGAGGTGGTAGCAGCAAGAGCTCGAAGCTCAGCTTCTGCACTAGAGTGTGATACCGCAATCTACTTCTTGGACTTCCAGGCAATGAGTGAAGTACCAAGAGAGATATAGTAGCTAGTGATAGATCGGCGATCAGCAAGATCACTCGCTCAAGTGGAGTCAGAGTAAGCGTGGAGCTGGAGCTGACTCGAACTGGGATAGAACAGATGTCTGGACGCAATCTCCCTCAAGTATCTCAGCACACGATATGGGAGCACTGACAAACTGGTTGAGCACATAAACAACATGAGCAATGTCTGGCCTGGTGGTAGTGAGATAGACAAGACTCCCAACGAGCTGACGATAGCAGGAAGGATCTGTCGGGTACACCGTCTGTAGGTCGAAACCGCAAGTGAAGCTCCATGGGTGTGCAATAGTACGAGTATCAATCAGCCCAGAGCGAGAAAGCAGATCCTGAACATAGCGATGCTGAGAGAGATAATAACCATCACCATCAGAATGAACCTCAATCCCTAGAAAATAGCTCAATGGTCCCAAATCAAACATCATAAATTGTTCACTCAATTTCTTCTTAACAAAAGTCACGTAGTCCATGTCATCTCCCGTGATCAGCATATCATCTACATACAGCAGAAGCAAAGTACGACCCCCGCTGAGAAGTGTGAATAAACAAGGCAGAGTCATGCTCACTCGAAGTGAAACCAGCAGCTCGAATCACAGAACTGAAACGCTCAAACAAAGCACGAGGAGATGGCTTGAGACCATACAGAGCACGCCTAACGCAACAAATATAGTCTGTAGGAGCCTCAACACCAGGGGGTGGCTGCATATAAACCTCCTCATGTAGATTGTTAAGAGTGTTATATATTTTGTGTATTCTCTCCCTCTCTTAGCCCATGTGGCCCATGTAGCCCATGGGGTTCATGTAATTTTCTCTATATATACTCACCCATTAATCAATAAGATGCATAGTTGTGAATACCCAAAACCCTAATTTTTCTATCATGGTATCAGAGCAAGGTTTAACCCTACCTCCATAGCCACCGCCGTCGTTGTGCTTGCATCTTCTTATGTCGTGGGCTGGCGAACCCGAACCACTGCTCGGTTACTCTTCCCTCGTCTTGTCCCTACAGTCTCCATCTCCATCGCCTCGGCCTGGACCCGCCTTCGCCGTGGATCTGCGCCGCCTCGTCCTTCGACGTTTTCACGTGGATCTGCGCCGCCTCGGTCTAGATCCACCTTTGCCATGGACTTGCACCGCCTCGTGTGGCCTTCGACGTGGATCTGCGCCGCCTCGACCTGTATCTACCCCGCCTCGCGTGGACCTCCTCCACTTTCTCTGCTATCGCGATGACTGATGGTATCTCCTCTGCTTGATGGTATCTCCTCTGCTTGAGTTTTGCTCAGCCTTAATGCGATGGTCGATGGACATACTTTTGAGTCTGGTATCACTTATTGCTTGGTGTATTGCTCTGCTGCTAGTGCTACTATTGTGATATTACTCTACTGTTACTGCTGCTATAAACTGTTACTATTGATACTTGGTATTATACTGCTAGAGATACTGGTAGTAAGACCTTTCTGGTGGCTGTCTGCTGTTGATGCTTGGTCCTATACTGCTAGTGGTACTTGTATCTTTTGATTTCTGTCTACTGCTAGTGTGCTGCTCTCTTGCTATTGCCTGTGGTGTTGGTACTGTTGAGATTGTTTCTTGGTGACAGTGTACTTGATCATATCATGGCTCTTGATGGCATTCTTGGTCCTGGACCTATTCAAGGTTATACCACTATTGCTTGTTCTGTTCCTGCTAGTGCTGTTGAGTCTTATGCAACTCAGTTTGGTCAGATTTAGACTCAGATGAGAAATCTTCAGGCCCAGTTGTGTCGACTGGAGGCATCTTCCAGTGCATCCACCAGCTTGACTGCGCCGTCATGTCCTGTGTCGGGTGTTTCAGTCCCATGGATATTGGATTCAGGGGCTTCTTTTCATGTGACATCCGATGCAGCTCAGCTCATATCATGTTGTCCTGCTGCACAAGGTATCGAGATTCAGACAGCTGATGGAACACCATGCATGATCACTCATCGAGGGACTCTTTCCACCTCACATTTCGCAGTTTCAGATGTTTCACTTGTTCCTAGGCTCTCCATGAATCTCATCTCTGTTAGGCAACTCGTAGATATGAACTGTTTTGTTGGGTTTGACGATAGCTCCTCTTTGTGCAAGATCGTCGAACAAGAGTTGTCATTGGTACAGGTCATCGTCAGAGAGGTTCTGCAAGGCTCTACGTTCTTGATCGTCTGAGTCTTCCTTTATTCTCCATTTCTGGTACTACTCCTGCCCCTATTCCTCCACCCTCTGTTTTTGGTTCATCTACCCCTTGTCCTTCTGCTTCTACTTCTATTTCCCAATCTTTTCCTCAATGGCATCATCGCTTGGGGCACTTGTGTGGCTCATGCCTCTCTATCTTGATCCATCAAGGTGTTCTTGGTCATGTTTCTGTTGACACAAATTTTCAGTGTAAGGGTTGTAGACTTGGCAAGCAAGTACAACTCCCATATCTTTCCAGCATTTATTGCTCTGATCGTCCTTTTGATTTGGTCCATTAGGATGTTTGGGGTCCCTCTCCTTTTGCTTCGAAGGGGGGTCACAGTTACTATGTTATTTTCATTGATGACCATACTCGATACACTTGGATCTACTTCATGAAACACCGTTCGTAGTTGATTTCTAATATATTGCTAGGATGGTTCATACTCAATTCTCTTCTGTCATCTGTGTTTTTTGTTTTGACTCTGGGGAAGAGTATCTTTCATCAGCCTTTCGTCAGCTCCTTTCTTCTGAGGGTACTCTTCCTCAGCTCTCGTGTCCTAGTGTTCATGGTCAAAATGGTGTTGCTAAGCAAAAGCACCGTCACATCATTGAGACTGTTTGTACTCTTCTCATTTCCTCCTTTGTTCCCACCCACTTCTGGGGGGAAGCAGTCTCGACAGTAGTCTATCGTATCAACCGTCAGCCCTTTTCCAAGCTTTAGGACAAGTGTCCTGGTGAGGTCCTGTACAGAGCACCTGCTCACTATGCTCATTTTCGTGTTTTTGGTTGTCTACTATGTCCTAGCACCTCGTGAGCGCACAAAGCTGAGCCCTTAGTCAGTTGAGTGTTTTTCTGGGTTATAGTCCTGTGCATAAGGGTTATCGTTGCTATGATCCCTCAGCACGTCGCATTCGCATCTGTCATAATGTGACCTTTGATGAGGGTCGACCTTTCTTTTATCATCCTTCTACACATCCCATTTCTTCTTCCACAGATTCCACTTCCTTTTTGTGTCTACCTCCCATTCCTTCAACAGACTTGCCTTCTCCGGATACACCTTCTCCACCAGTTTTATCTTCTAGTGTGCCTTCTCCAGATACACCTTCACCAGTTTCTCCACCAGCTCTACTAGTTTCTCCACCAGTTTCAGACACTTCCACTTTTCCCTTTTACTATAGTCGACGACACAAGAGTTCCTTCGGATCCTCAGTCTTGTTCTCCACTTGACCCTCCGGCCAATACCACTAACTCTGACAATCGTTCTACTACATCATGATATGCCCTACATGATCGTTCTTCTATTCAGGCACCAGAGAGATGGTTTTTTCATGTAGGTGTAGTAGCTAAGCTGAGTACCTATCAGGAGGCTGGCAGTGTACCTGAGTGGCAGTTGGCTATGACAGAGGAACTCACAGCATTAGAGTGTACAAGCACTTGTGATCTTGTTCCGCTACCATTTGGAGTTGTTCCTATCACTTGCAAGTGGGTGTACAAAGTAAAGAACAAGTTAGATGAGTCAGTGGAGCGATACAAAACTCGTCTTGTTGCAAGAGGTTTTTAGAAGGCTTATGGTCGAGATTATGATGATACTTTTCCTCCAATTGCTTATATGATCAAAGTCCGTACTCTTATTGCAATTGCAACAGTACACACATGGACTATATCTCAGACGGATATCAAGAATACTTTTTTTTCATGGTGATCTACATGAGGTCTATATGCAGCCACCCTCTGGTGTTGAGGCTCCTACAGGCTATGTCGCCTTAGGCGTGCTCTATATGGTCTCAAGCAGACTCCTCGTGCTTGGTTCGAGCGTTTCATTTATGTGATTCGAGCTGCTGGTTTCACTTCGAGTGAGCATGATCCTGCCTTGTTTATTCACACTTCTCAGCGGGGTCGTACTTTGCTTCTGTTGTATGTAGATGATATGCTGATCACAGGAGATGACATGGACTATGTGGTTTTTGTCAAGAAGAAATTGAGTGAACAATTTATGATGTCCGATTTGGGACCATTGAGCTATTTTCTAGGGATTACGGTTCATTCTGATGATGATGGTTACTATCTCTCCTAGCATCGCTATGTTCAAGGTCTGCTTACTCGCTCTGAGATGATTGATACTTGTACTACCACAACACCCATGGAGTTTCACTTGCAGCTTTGACATACGAATGATGTACCCCTGACAGATCCTTCCCGCTATCGTCAGCTCATTGGGAGCCTTGTCTATCTCACTATCACCAGGCCAGACATTGCTCATACTGTTCATGTGCTCAGCCAGTTTGTCAGTGCTCCCACATCAGTCCACTATGGTCATGTTCTTCGTGTGCTGAGATACTTGAGGGGGACTGCGTCTAGACGTTTGTTCTATGCCAGTTCGAGTCAGCTCCAGCTTCATGCTTACTCTAACCCCACTTGGGCGAGTGATCCTGCTGATCGTTGCCTGGAAGTCCAAGAAGCAGACTGCGGTGTCACACTCTAGTGCAGAAGCTGAGCTTCGAGCTCTTGCCGCTACTACCTCAGAGATCATTTGGCTTCGATGGCTCTTGATTGATCTAGGTGTCCACTTTGACAATCCTACACCTATCTTTTCTGACAATATGAGTTCCATTGATGTTGATGCATCCTTCACACGATCTCATTGTCAGCAGTCGAGGCACGAGCTTCAGAGTGTTGTATATTCTGTGTATTCTCTCCCTCTCTTAGCCCATGAGGCCCATGTAATTTTCTTTATATATACTCATCCATTAATCAATAAGACGCATAGTTGTGAATACCCAAAATCTTAGTTTTTCTATCACAGATCACCATGAAGAAAAGCATTCTTGACATCCATCTGAGATATAGTCCATGTGCGTAGCACTGCAAGCCTGCAACTGCAATAAGAGTACTGACTGTGGTCATATGAGCAACTGGAGTAAAAGTTTCATCATAATCTCGACCATAAGCCCGCTGAAAACCTCTTGCAACAAGATGAGTCTTGTATCGCTCTACTGACCCCATCTGACTTGTTCTTTACTTTGTACACCCACTTGCAAGTAATAGGAATAGCTCCAGATGGTAGTGGAACAAGATCCCAAGTGCGTGTACACTCTAATGTTGTGAGCTCCTCTGTCATAGCCAACTGCCACTTAGGTACACTGGCAGCCTCCTGATAAGTACTCGGCTCAGCTACTGCATCTGCACAAGAAAAACCCCATCTCTCTGGTGCCTAAATAGAAGAATGATCACGTAGTGCTTACCGTGATGTAGTAGAACGATAGTCAGAATTGTCGGCGGCTATAAGGTGGTAGGAGCGAAGACAGCGACTCGAACTAGAGGACCTATTGTGGCAAACATGCAATAGTTTGAGGGGTTCGCACAAGTGAATGGTGGAACACATTGACGCGAGAGAGGGAGGGGAAGGCGCGGCGGCCTGGAACCGGTGCGCACGCCAGAGGTGGAGAAGACAATGTTGTTCTAGCTCTCCATGGCTTCAATTGCAACAACTAGCACGAGAAGGGGATGAGTGATGCTCCAAACGGGATCCGTCGCGTGGGTCGAGCAAGGAAGTTCACTAGAGGAGTAGCGCGGTGGTGTGCTTGCCGGCGCTGAGGAAGACGGCGTTGTTCCTAGGAAACCGCAGCACCAGAGACTCTGGTTCTTTGTGGGGAAGCTAGAAATGGCGGTGAGTATGATACAAACAGATTGGCTTAAATAGGTGGGAGAAGAGTGGGAGAATATCTTGATATTTCGCAGGGGTGGCGAGAATTCGAGGGCTCGCTCTCCATTTCCACCTGAACGAGACAAAAGAAGGCGATAAAGCAGCTTGATGGCGCTTGCAGCGACGGACAGGACGAGGCGAAACGATGGGCGACGCGCAAAGGAGTCAACCTCCGAGCAGGAGGTTGACGACGACTCCTGCGAATGGGCCGTGCGCCAGCAAGAGGGCGAGGCACGGGCGAAAGAGGCGTTGGCCCGAGGTAGTGTCAGGGTTCGACAACAAGCAAAATAAACTAGCATACCAGGGAAGTGAAAAGAGAAGAGGAAGGAGGTGGCTTGGCTCAGGAGGTTGGTACATGCGCTGCTGCTGTGCCGGAACAACAGTGGGCTGGGGTGAGGTGGAAAGATTCGGCCTGAGAAGGCATTTTGAATTTTAAATGTTTTTCCGATTAATTTTAACCCAGAAATCAAGTTTCAATATTTAACATTAGCAAACCAACTCCAAAAATTAGATTTTTTTTGGGGAGGCTCTTCAGGTTATTAGGAACTGAAATAAATTATCAGCAGATTCTGGTTAGGTTTTAATTATTTTTAGAAATCATTTTTCAGCTGCTGGAATTTAAGAAATACCTTTTCTTTAACGCAAGATTTTTTTTTTGAAAATGCAAGAAAATGTAGAAATGATGATTTTGAAATCAATTATATAGCTTTGAGCCTTTGAGGAATTTTGGGACGTTACAAAATTGCTCTATGGTACTAGTGGCATGGTATTTTTGAATTACAAACTATTATCAACAGTTGCAGTTAAACTATGAATTCATTGTTTGTCAGTAATTTTGCTTGGTTTGTAGTTTTTTGCTTTCTCAGATACCACAAATGACTTGTAATATGTTATATGGGAAGTACAACACTGTTCCCCTTTTAATTTGGATTTCCAATGGTGCCCGAATTGCTTTGTCCTGTAAATTTTCGATCATGCCCACATGTTTGCATATGTGCACAACTGTGTATTCCTGTACTTTGTGTCTTTCACCTAAGTTGCAGCAATTATGTAGTTATCATCAGAATTGTTGTCAATGCAATACTTTTTTCATAAAAAAATAATTCGAGTGATCGTTTGTATTTCATTCAGATACACTTCTCCACTATAGTCATCGCCAAAAGTCATTGTAGCTAAAAGTTTTTTTTTTTTTGGGGTATCATAGCCAATAATAGCCATCCCCAAAAAACAGGCTGGGCACCCCTTCCATGTTATGACAAAGGATCAAAATCCCGGCGGTTATCAGAAAACCCAGGGACCGGGATGAACAATAACCACCGAAAATTTTCAAATTTAAATTTATGACTACATAATGCACTTCCTAGGTTGGTTTAGGCATTTTTTGTACTAGATTATCTATTGTATGAGCTAAATATGTTTGAATTATTGTACTCCCAAGTCTCAGCATTTTTAGACAATGTTACTTCATTAAACACTTTCTAATTATAACTAGACATCAAGCTTTTTAATTATAACTAGACATCAAGCTCCTTATGTGTCATGATTGTTACTTCATTAAATTTGCATTATTCCAATGGCTAATTACACATAACCGTTTTTCTCTGTTATTCCGGTTTTGGTTCTGAATTTTCCCAGTTTTTTCAACCGGTTTTTCCGGTTTTGGGTGGTAACCAGTTAAAAAAATCATCAATTCGAATTTCACTTTTCGAATTTCGAATGGTTTTTTTTTCCTAGTTTTTCCGGTAACTAGGCGGTTACCGTTACCGCCGGCCAGCTGGGTTTTCCACCGGTTCCGAGATTTCAATCATTGCTTATGACTGCTCATCAGTAACCGTTTGTTCAGGCTTGAAGCACATGATTCTGTATTTCTGGTATTATGGGTTTACGGTGAACTTGGAAGCAGCTCTTTCTCACCATTTCTAAACTGTATGTCTGTATCTAAACTCTGCAGGAAAGTACTTGCTTGTGTTGTTTGCGGCCGTCTAAAAAGTGCATTCCAAATAGCCTCACGAAGTGGAAGTGTTGCTGATGTTCAATATGTTGCCCATCAGGTCAGCCATCTTCACAGATCTACAGATGTTCCCCACTTAATGATCGAATGAATTTCTGTTTTGTTCCTTTGCATGCGTCCATTACAACCAGAGTTCAGTTAAAGCCCCATGCACCAAAATCAGTTGCAGTAAACAATGGGAATGTACCTGACACCTGTATGGTCCTTTAGTGTTAGGGTCAGGTCTGTTTTAGGTCTGAACCTTTTGAGGTTACTAACTTGTCCCATTAACTGTATGATTGCACCATTAGTCACTTCTATTAAAAAGTGCTTAAGTATGTTAAGTTTGAGTCATTGACAAGTGAGGCCTACGTCCCACCTGCCAGTTGGCCCCTTTGTGATTGTTTGGAAGTTTGATTTGGACCAAGACTCAAATAGTATGATTGATAAGGATAGGACTTAGAACAGATCTGACCTCGAAGGTGAGGGACTAAAAAGGAAGACTTAAGCCCAAAATCCCGGCCCATCCACAAGCCATTAGTGTTTCAAGGGGGTATAAGTTAATGAAACTATATACATAGATGAAATCAACGAAAGTGAAATCAGCGTGCTCTTCCTGTCGCCCTCTCTTCCTGTCGCCCTCCCCCTCTGCACTTTATATTGTTCTGAGTTCTAACTTCATGTTCTCCTTTGGTAGGCATTACATGCAAATGCATTGCCGGTTCTTGATATGTGCAAGCAATGGCTGGCTCAGTACATGTAATTCGAATCGCTGTGACCCCGTAGATGCTGAGTTTTTTTAAAAGATCAAGACAAGAACGTTTGACATTTAGGAACGTAGTTCATTGGGTGCAGCCACCTCGCAAATGCTGAGAGAAAATCCAGATCAAGACAAAAAAAGAGAGCAAGATGTACAGTTCTCCTTCCTCATACAAGCATGTGTGTACTACTCATGTGCATATGCGCGGGCGTTTGTGTATATATGTTCTTGTGAGTTCTTTTCTTAACGAATTCGCACAGGAAAGTGCATGCATGCTTGATCTGTGTTTTTTTTTGTAGTTTCGTTGTTTCCTTGCAGAGAGATGGGCAATTGACAGCCCACATAGGGGTTAGTGCCTGCATTTTTCTTGTGCAATTGCAATAAGGTTCTGTAAAAACTTGGTGTCGAACTGTCGATCGTCATACATGGGTCTGACTGGTGAGACTTTTTGTGGGTTTTGTGAGCAAGGTGCTGGATACAGAAATACTGCCGACGGCTGATTCCTCGATATCATCTGCATGCGGCCTTTTTGCCTATTGTATCAGTGGGATGCACACGGCCGTGTTTGTGGTCTGCGAAACATGGCCCTGGGCATCGCCTGTCTCGTTTCTGTTCACTCTGCTGTTCGACGTTATGTACAGGATGTGGAGATTGGTTCCAATCAGTTGATCGCTTTTACGATATAGTAATAGTAGTACTGAAATGAGACCTAACCGATGTGGACAGGCCTACACATGCACCAAACAGCGGTGACGTATTCCTGGGAAAATACTAGTAATACTACGCTACTACTAGCAGAGACTATGGACTGGGTACAGACGCGAACACGCTACCAACCAGCACGGGATCATGCTAGAAGCGAAACCTTAAATAACCCCGGACAAAAAAAGTAAGGGAGGAATTAAACTCGCCGACAGTGGCGGGGACGGGGGTTATCGGCGGCTTATTCGTGAGTGGATTAGTAAAAATGACATTCGTTCTGCAGTCAAATACTACAGCAGGGGGTCTAACGCGTGGAAAGTGTGGGACGTGTGTGGTAAGCTATATGACGATCTCTCATTGGCCGGATCTCTTATGTCGTGTTCTTATCGTGTGGCAGGCTGGCTCTCACGCGTGGGGGTCTTGCAGGGCACACGTTTATGCTATTATTTTTTACTAATTCGTTTGAGGGGAGACTATTTTTGTTATTTTGTAATAGAATAGTACGAATTAAGAAGAAAAGAAACTCAGGACGCGTATGCAGCCGCGGTGCACGGGAGGAGAGAAGAAATGTCGTCGGTTAGGTCCCCAACCAACACGAGAGCGCGCGCACTGACACACACCGGCAACAGCAGGCACATGAGCGGCAAGGACGCGGCCACCAACGCCGGCGCGCAAGTGCGGTGGTGCTAGACTGCCAGTGCGCGCGGCGCCGTTGCTTTGGGATGGGACGCGCTGCCGCACCGCACTAGCGGACGCGCTAACCTGCCGCCAAAGTCCAACCTCCAAATCTTTCTTTCTTTCTTTTTCTCCGTCACAAATCCAACCTCCCCGGCTTTATGCCCGCGCGAGAGTACAACTGGTCACCTTTCCTTGAGCATTTTGAGTGAGTATATATGATTAATTTGTTGCTTTGTCCATACCTACAGGCCCCATAACCCCGCTCCATCGAACCCACTGCACCATAGAATAAATGGATTCCTCACCTTTTTTTCTTTGGCTGGTTGATGCGTTCCTTGTTGTTTTCTTCCGATTTTTTGTTCTACGGTGAACAGCAGCACAACACATGACACTGGCGCTATACATCACTTGCTACGTGTCATGCATCTAGATCCGATACCACGTAGCACCGACGTCATAGAAATTTTCTTAGTTTTCTTCCATCTACGCGATTAATTTTGGAGTGATGATTCTTTGCTCCTCTCCTCGCATAAGAAAAAAAAAAAGGTTGCGAAGATTCTTCGGTTGGGTTCGTATCAAACAGTGGCCGCTCACAAGGCAAGCAAAACCTACTCGATCTTTGTTTATCAAATTTCATCATCGTATTGCTTCCCTGATAAAAGAATTACTCCTAGTTATCATGTTGCTTGAGCTAGTAGCACTAGCACTAGTCATTGATGGTAGCCAAGCTGAAGCGCCATTGGTAAAGCTGATTTCGGGTGCGTATTCGAGGATTGGAGCTCACGTCACCCCCAGATGGGAAAAGGACCCCCCTCCCGATCTGGCCAAAGCGGTCGAATTTTAGCGGGATGGTCGCTGTTGCAGGCCACCATTTTTAGAGGTTTCAACCATACGCTGCTGCATGCACCGACCCTGTGATTTTGGGTGAATTTATAACCGCATGCATCCACAGCAAACAAGCATCGATCGCATGTTTTCTGAATTACCACGCTACTCGTTACTCCTACTCCTGCTCTACTCGTATTAATTAATTTGTTGAAATGCCCAATCCTTTTTTTTTTGTTGGAGAAACCGTTCGCTATCAATTCTCGTGACCTGCAAGTTAATGCCGAGCTGCCTTAATAAAGAGGGGGCGTGAATAGGAATACCCCCAACCCAAGCTACGGGACATGGAAAGCTTGAGCCCCGCCGTGAACGCACACAACTGAACCATAAATGGAGCAAGTAAAATCACTACAGTCTCTTTGACTAAATCATCATAGATTTTTGTGTTTACGTGGCTCCATGTAAGTATCATTGATACACCATCGTAGTGCTAGTACCGCTAGAAGCAGTAATCATGAACATGGGATGCCTTGTTACTTTCACCGATTTGGATCCTCGTGTGACTGTTAAGGCCTAGCATATTAACAATATTTTTAACGAGAGAATGAATAGTACTCTACTATAATATTGTATCAACTGTGGGGGAAAAGTACCTTAGCGATTTTTTAGGAGATCGCTTTTAATACCATGCACTGTAGATTCTCTGCATTGACTCCTCCAGTGTAGAGGATCCCAATCCATATTTGGTCTCTTTTAGCATTTTGATTGGACAATTGCTCTGAGTAGACGTGGAAATGGGGCAGATAATTTCCGTCCGAACCAGGTATTGAAATCCGTTTAGGGAAGTTCTACGACGGCGACTCGTGAATAGGCGGTTACGGAAATTCAAAAACCGGACTGATTTGAATTTCAAATTTTAAACCTTGGTTTTCTCGGATGATTCTGCGTGAATGCTAAAAACCGTGAAAATACTGGAAAAACCGAAAAATGGTAATTAGCAAATTTAAATTTGGAATAATGCAGAATATTAATGAGAAAGTGTTTCAACTTGTACATAAAAAGTCTTCCTTAGTAGCTTCACCCTATAGAGCTGGCTTCCCTTGTGACTGGTTAATGACCACTATACCCTTATCTTATCTCTAAGGCTCTCAAGATATTTTTGGCTATAGGCATTTTGGTCCATTGATTAATAATTCACTATGCAAGAGGGAGGTAATGGCATGCGCTAATGTCCAAATCCACTATGACAGGATGGAGCATCCAAAGAGCATCAAAGGCTCTTTTGTGTATTATAAGTGCTAAATATACTAAAACCCAATGTTTCACTAGATAATCTAGCATAACAATACCTAAATCAACTGGGAAGGACATTATGGAATAAAAAAAATCAAATTTGAAATAAAAAAATTCGTAGTTTTTTTTTGCACAACCATGCAGAATTCTGCGTAGGGTTTTACCTCTAGTCCGAACCAATGTCGTATTTGGAAAAAAATATACCCGGGGTACCATTTTAAGCCCAATCCGCATCTATATCCGTGAAAATATCATGGGATATGGGTTAGGATACGGGAAGAGTAATATTCGACCTGTATTTGTATTTTATAGGATATCCGATAAACATCGATATCCTTTAGTATTCTCTATGGTTTTTTAGTTATTGACTAATATATAATATAAATTTACATTTGATTATGTTGTTAAGTAGGATAAATAATTTTCTAATAGGTAATATAATTTGACATTTTTGTTGGTGAAATTATATCTTTTCTTTATGTGTACACTATCTGTCAAGTTATACCTGGCCAATTTGAATACGATCCGCATCCGCCCTGTTCCATAGAATTTTATTTATTATTAATTAATATTTTTTAAAAATTTATTTTAAAAGTTAACTCTCTGCGAATTTTATTTTCAATTTTGATCGCTTTGGTCACGCCACCACATGTGGCGTGATAAAATAACATTGTCACGTCATAGGACAAGTCCGCTAAAATATTATTTTTTTTGTCACGCCACTGGTGGTGGCATGACCAAACAGCACTATGCTCAAGCTACTGGTGGTGGCGTGACAAGAGTTTGCCCAGATACGGGTTGGCGTAACAGTGTTGTTTTGTCACGCCACGGGTGGTGGCGTGATCAAAGCGGCCAGAATTGGAAATAAAGTTCGTAGAGTGTTAACTTTAAAATAAAATTAAAAGGGTTATTAATAAAAATTTATTCCTATATCTGTATCCGACTCTGAATCTGAGATAAAAGAACAGGTTAGGATATAGAAAGAACAATATTTGTCCGTATTCGACCCGTTTTCACCCCTAGTTACGAGTATCACCTTTATCACCTTCACTAAATTTGCTTTGGGCGATAGGCAACTAGCATTCCATACCATTTCGAAAAGCTTTAAAAGGAATCCTTTTGAGTCACAAAAGAATGTTGTTTTGGGGTACATGCGATCAAACTTTTTAAATTTTGACTACTAGTATCTTTTTCAATATTTAGATTGAGCATGTGAAAATAGTATGTCTAAATTTGTATCAAAAATAACTTTAATAAAATCATATTTTTATTAGGTTCTATAAATCAATTACATTAGAAATTAGTAGTTAAAGTTATGTTTTGGGTTCGTGTCGATGTCCAAAATACCACTTTTTGTGACTGGTCGAAGAAATTACTAGCTAGATGACTGATTTGATGGCACACAAGATACTCACAAATGAACTTTAAAACACTTAAGCATAGCCAAACAAGGATTTAGTCATTTTCTTTTTGAAATTTCACCGCATGCTTTAATTGAAACGTGTTTACATCTGGTGGTAGAAATAAATTGTTGCCCCTAGCTAATAATTTCCTAATATTTAACTTTGCAATCTCTACATGCTAAAATATTAGCATAACTCCTGACAAAATATCTCCGATCTTCACAAAAAGGTTCTGGACGTACCCTTTTCAAACCGGGAGTGGACGAAACTTCTCTTGCAAGCACAAATTTTACAGGGAAAAAAAATCCCAACACAAACCAGGTCAAAAAAGCTGATTTGACAGCGTACTTCTTTGGTAGCTCCACCACCGGCGTATCTGCATTCCTCCAGCTAAAGATTAAAAAGATTAAAAATTCGGCCCACACAAAAGTCACAAACAATATCTTCTTTTCTCTCTCTCTTCTCGTATTTTTCCAATATATCTCTCTCGGATCTTCTATGTCGAAGTAGTTAGTGCATTCAATGCGGATCGATAGTAACATAGTATTACGAGTGATCTCCATCTTTCAATTGAAAATTAAAAATTCAGATGAATCGCTACAATGATTTGATATAGTGTTTCCGTTACCGCATTCACCGTAGAGCACTGGCCATCGATGTGATATATATGCACTGTTTCTACCATTCATTGTAGAGTTATTTACAACTCCTCGTAACCGATGATCCAGATCCTCTCTTGACTAACAACATGCCAAGCAAATCTCCCCATCAAAGACACACTTGACATCGTAATCTTAACATCCTTCCAAACTCTATACATGTACCCTTTTCCCTAAACATAATTAATCAACAAAAAGAAATCACACAGATTGCCACTTGGCGGGCATAAGAAGAAGTTTCCCATTATTCCCTATCGGAATATTTTTTTCTTAAAGAAAATTGCATTCGTCAGAGTTAAGTACAGAGAGAAAGTGAAAGGGAAAGAGAAAGGGAAAGGGAAAGGGACCAAGGTGTAGTAGGGTCCAACAACTACTAGAACCAAAAGTCCTCGCATAAACCTTTCTCTCCCTCCCTCCTCCTTCTCTTTATCTCTCTGGGACTTTGCAGCCTCGAGTCTCCTCCTCCCCATCCACCCGGTGCTGCGTTCTGCGGGCTGAGGAGGGAGACCAAGGAAGGTAGGTCGTTTCTTGATTCTTCGTGGTTTTGCATTTCTTTGTTAGGGATTCTTGGACCTGCAGTTCCGTCCGGGAAGAATAGATTGGGACGCGTTCTTGGGGGCGCGGTTTCAATATGTGTTGATTCTTGGATTTTGTTTATCTTCTTGTGGGTGTTCCGATCGGTTCTCGGGTCCGCGTTCGATTTTTTTTCCTTTTTGCGGGGTGCTGTGGATTTGGGGTTAATCTCCGCTGGTATCTGTGTTCTCGAAAAAAAAAACTCCGATCGTATTTCTTCATCGATTACCGATCGTGTTCTTTGTTCTTCAGGAGATTTTGGCGTTCTTGATGAGGGAGCTGCTGCGAGGAGAAAAGACAACCTCGTGAGGCAAGAACAGTGGCGAAGCAAAGGTGAGAATGAGATGATGATTGATTAATCACGAAAGGGTTGTCTTTCTTTATTTTGTTTGGGTTCTCCGTATGACGATGCTTTTCTTATGCTTTAGTAACTAATCAATATATATGCTTGCAAGCTAAGGAATCTGAAGAAAAAAAACACACACATGTTGTCCTATTCATGAATCCCTTTTAGTTTGGCTCTTGATTGATAATAATTGCTGCTATTTCTTGAGGAATAATTTTACATAAAAAATCTCTCCATCTGATTGTTCTGTTCTCACTCCATGTAGTATTTTGAAATTGATACTAGTATAAACCCACTTCTTGTAAAGTTGTTAATAGTGTTAAAAAAGTGAAGTTACGAAATCAAGTTATTGACACTAAAAAATGCAGTGGGAGCTGGGAAGAAAGCGAGAGGCAATCAAATGGCAGCTGAGTCCGCCCCGGTTCCACAAACTTCCTCTGAATCTATTACGCAAAAGATGGGGTTCTTCAGAGTCCCTGACCTTCTTGTCAAACTGAGCACCAAATGTTTGATTGAATTGGATGCCGTCCGCAGTCCAACATCGCCCCTAGACCTCAAATTCTTCACAGGCCTTGGTACTAAATCACCCAGGTCATCTTTCCTTGATGCCAGCCAGAACCAAAAGATCTTGCTTGGTGATAGGGTTGGGCTTGGACTAGTGGATTCCCTTACTGATGAGAGCTCCACACCCTTGGGCAGTAGGAAGGTTCTTCTTGGCTCTGAGATGAGGATTACTGATAACCTAACTTGCAAGTACAACTCCACTGCTCCTATTCAATCTGAAGTGGTTGAACAAAAGGATGAGACTATGTGTGATGGACTGAAGGGTGGTATCATGTCCCTTGATGACATTGTCAATTCAGAGGATTACACCTGTGTTGTTTCTCGTGGTCCTAACCCTAGAACTACCCACATTTTTGGAGGTCGTGTTTTTGAGTTTCAAGGTGAGCAGCTGATGCCCGATGAGAGTAAGTGTGAGGAGAGTTTGCCCCCTCATCTGAATGGGGGTACGATGAGCTTCTGTTGTTTTTGCAGTGAGAAGCTCAAAGAAGGGAAGGACATCTACATCTACCAGTAAGTGACCCAGTATAGTAGATGCACCACTGTTATGGGTTTTTGTTGGTTTAATAGATCTACAGTTGTTTTGATTGTTTGGTGCTTGGTATCATGTCTTTCAACTGTAGGGGTGACAAATCCTTTTGCAGCATGGAGTGCAGGGAGAATTTCATGGAAGATGAGATGGAAGAAGGTGAACCTGTGACAGATCATTATGTATCACCTAGCGGCTCATCCGTCGACGACGGTCGTATTTTCCAACTGATCCAGTGAGCGAGCACCAGTACACAACTTGAAATGGTCGTATCTGAAGTGCTGTTTGAGATTAATAAGTTGCAGCCATGGATGTGATCATGTTCATCGGGTTGTTGCCTTAAGATTTTGTCTGCTGCAGCACTGATGAATTTACCCCACTTATTGATTTCTTTATTTTCCTTACCTGGATCCTCAAATTTTTGGAGGAGACCGAACGATGACTGCTTCCGGTCATATTATTATTTTGATCGGAAAGGGCGTTTGTGTGTGTGTTTGAACTAGTGTTTGCTTGACCTCATTTTCAATTGGATGTCATGTGTTGACACCTTTGATTACTATCATGTATCTGAACCTATGTTTCTTCATGTATTTTCGCAAAGGAAGTGGTAAATAATAATATTCAAGTATACTATCTTGTTCGCCTTTCTTTCTGTCATGTAATCTTGATTTGACGATGTTGAATTCTTACATGGCAAGCACCATCCGATTCTTGGCAGGAAATACGTATCCAATTGTTAACCTCATGACAACTACATTGTATGAATAAAAACTGATAGCAGTAGTTTTCAGGTGACTGCATGGTTAACTCTAACCTGCAGTGACTTGCTAAAACTCCATTGCAATTAATCCAAGGTTACTGAATTTATCTTCATGTTACTACTACTGTCAAGTGCTGTGAATGAATAGGTCACCGTCTTCAGCCTGGTTCATTGTTTTCAGTAGCTCAGGAGGACCTGTCATTGTAGGTCAGAGAGCTGAGGCCTGAGGTTGCTTTCAGGCTTTGAAGTCAGTTTTGTGTGTTGGAGACTTGAGAGCTGAGACAGGCTAGTTAGTGTGTGTAGTGGAGGTTACCTTGATGCGTGTCAATTCCAGCTCTTCTTCCACAATTCGTGGTTGTAATTGACGCAAAGCTTGAGTCTAGTTTTGGCACGCATCAGGTCCAGAATTCGAGTGTTCAACTACCCCTTAAGCAAATTTTATTGAAAAATCACAGGGTCAGACGACAACATGCACCAGAGTTTCAAATGAATTTAAGATCTCTCGGAAATAATTTATGAGACAGGATTCCAACCCAGACTGCTGCATGTACTACTTGAATCATTTACGAGTTAGGCAAGAAACATATTTCAAGCGATCATAGTGGAGCTAGTAACATATATAATGGATAACGATAGAACACAGTACGACGCAGAGGAAAAATACTGGATGTTTGCTTCAGCTGTCCTGCATCCACACTAATTAATCTAATACACTAAGTCTAAGCAATCAGCAGTCTCCAGTCCTCCGCCTGTCCTGTCCGTGGAGACTACTACCCCCACCACTGGTTCCCGAATCCTCTCCCCACCTACCACTAGTTGAAATCTCCCCCTCCGTCTCTCCGATTACTGAATTATTTGCCCCTAATCTCCCAAGGTGCAACTCCTAAGGTGTTGGCATGTGTTGTATTTAATACTGTAGTCATAGACGAGGTGTGTCTAGAGGCCAACGATCACAATAGAGGAAGCACACCATGGTGTGGTGACGGAGGTGGGGCGCAGGCGCCATGGAGGGAGCCTGAGGCTGAGCTTGCCGTCGAGTCTCAGAGCCAGTTAGTTGGGGGTTTGTTACAACCATATATTCTTTATGTTGCTAGAGGTGATTTGAGAGGTTGGGACTATAGTTTTTAAATGTTGCAAGTGTAAAGTCTTGTGATGTTTTTTTAAAGAATTTCTCGATGTTGCATCTGGTGTTGTTCATTGTTGCACATGTAAAATCAAAATATTTCATAAGTTTAGGCTCAAATGTTGCATCATTCGATCGTCTAATTTTTCTTTTGTTGCAAACTGGTATTTTTTTTGTGCTCATTGAATTTGAATATGTTGTTGCTATTGGGAGTTGGCTTGGTGTGTGTACGACGGGGAGGAAAAACAACATGCATAATTGCTTTTGTGGCGAAGAGTTCTATTTTTCTCGGTATTTGTTCACTGTTATTCGACATTTTGTTGCATACGTTGATTACAATTGTTGCACAGGTTATTTATCGATGTTGCATCGGAGCATACGATATGAAGTTTTCTGTCGTAAATTCACTAGTTGTACCTATTGGCACCGCCGATGTCTACGCATGCGAAAACACCTGGACACACACACGAGCACACCGGAAAACTCTAAGGAGAAGATGAACACACAAAACGTTTTGGTGTTGCCCAAACTTCATGACCTTTTCTGTTTTTTTTCTTCTCACTCTACGTTGCAAGTAATGCAATGAAGTGCTACTAATACTGCTGTTTCTAGTGCCCAAGTAATGCAATGAAGTGCAACTACTGCTGCTGTTTCTAGTCATGATGATGCAATTACATGCAAATAAACAATTAAGTCAAGATTATAGCTAACAATTTCTCCTCTAATCTTGACATGCCGGCTCACCGTTGCAGATCGCTCGCAACCTCTTGCCACGCGCAGCAGCTTTCTCCTTATTGCCACACACACATCGGTTCCTCTTACACGACTCATCGCGCCATTAGCGGTCTTCAACACTTATCTTCAAGAAGTTCTGCCTTTCCACTCGGCACGGGTTAGCAACAGAAGTTCCCTTTATGTGTCGCCAAATCCATGCTCGCAACCGCTTCTCTACCAAGTGGTGTACTCCGCCTTGAGGGGCAGTACAATCGCCCTCGCCATGTGATCACACTTGAGGGACATAACAGTCGTTCCCGCCATCCGCGACCGTGAACATGAGCACCACCGTAGCCCGTACATTTGGCAGTTCTTCTCGTTGGGACATGGAGATGGACAGTACATTCGCCCATCTTACCTTGCCGGTTGACGACGACGTTCCTTAGTAGCAGATATTTAGGAGACATGCATCCACCACTCTTCACTGCTACCTCTTTGCCGCCACAACTTCATCGCCGGTGGTACAACTCACCGAGCGATTCCGACCACCGATTTTTCTTGCGACGATAGCCTTCATGCCATCGCCATTTGTTGGCCTCATGCAGACTCGTTTCCTGGCGGCTTTGCACCGCCTCACCTTGCTGCCGCCGGCCTCCACCTCTGGTGGAGATTGCCGTCGTTGGCCTACTCCATGATGATCACGTCGCCACCACCGGTGCGCACGTCATGTGCGATTCTGGCACACCACGCCGGCCTCGCACCTTGTGCATCTCCGCACCTTGCGCTGCGCCCCGCTGGCCACCGAGCCTTGCGCCACATCTCAGCCGCGCTCGCCGAGCGCCGCTGCACTCATAGCCGCGTCGCGCATGCCCTGGGTCGTACCATCATCGCACCGCCTAGGGCCGAGCCGCTGCGCCGCGGCCATGCCGCGCTCGAAGTCGTCGCCTCCAGGCAGCGTCGGTACGTTCGTCGCGAGCACCTTGGATAGCGCAATGCTGGTCCTCGAATAGGTTCTGCGCCATCGCCAGGTTCGCCCGCTCCGTCGGGTACCATGCTACGCCGTCGGCGTCGTGTCGTGCCCTCCACCATCGCCACCGGGTGGGCACTCTCCTCACATTGACTACATTTTCTGGTAAATTACGCGAAAACAGCGAGTATTTTTTTTCAAACAACTTAACTACATTTTCTGGTAAATTACCAATGTGTTCATCAAGGGGGAGATTGTGGATATCGTGGGGATATGTGCATGATCTTAGAGTGATGAGTCAATTGGCAATGGCGTTGTTGGTTTGACGAATCTCGCGTTTTCGAAAAACTTCAGTGCTGTCAGGTCATTGGTGGTCCGACCGGCCAAGCCGCCGGTCAGACCGGCCGTGTGGCAGTCCGACCGGCAATGCTTGCTGGTCCGACCGGCCACAAGTTATGATGGAGTTTGGGGCTAGGCCAAAAAAAGGTTGTGTAGGCATGAGAGGGGGGTCTCCTGGATGTGGCCACATAATTTTTGGAGCTCCCAGTCAAAAGTTCTATACAGTTGAAAATTCCAGAGAGGTTGCAGATTTTCAAGTTGAATTTTGGCTAAGTCTTTTGGGGCGGTCCGACCGCCGTAATGGAATCGGTCCGACTGGTGGGAAATCGGTCCGACCGGCTTGGTAGGGCGGTCAGACCGGCTTCCACTTGGACTTCGGCCATTTTGGCATTGTTGTGTTTTGATGATATCTATTGTATGAGCTTCAATGCTTTATTGTTGCATATTGCATTGTTGAGCTAATGTGGGTCAAGTTGTGAAGAACTTATTCCCGGAGATGATTTTTTTGTCTATTGTTGTGCAGGTGGCTTGCAGGTCATCGACGTCAACGGTGAGGTGGATCGGGACTACGCTTGAAGAGCTGAGGTCCAGAACGATCATGGATGCTGGGTGGGGTCGTGTGACTCAAGCATAGTGCAAAATGGACAAGATGGATCGAACGGGCAGTTCGTTGCAGCTGGTTGGATCAAGCGGCGCGGGGGTCGGTGCAAGTGCCTTGGAGGTTCCGATGGGATTCGGACGGGAGAGACTTGTCGACATGATGAGAGCCGCTGATCAACCTACACGTGGTGAAGCAGGCGATTGCTTCAACAGATTTGTGTGTGTGTGGGTCCCATTTGTTTTGGGCCTTAATGGGAGCCCATGAGAGCCTCTCCTATAAATAGAAGGGGGGAGATGGAAAAACCTCCCTAAGCACTCATTTGCCAAAACCTGTTGGACCGAAAAGGCGACTAGAGGGTGGGGGGGGGGTGAATAGGAGCACACTCACTTTTTCACAAATTATAAATTCAACACAATTTCACTCCAATAGCTATGAGGAAGCTATGAAGATCAATATACAAGTACAACGGAAGACTAGTATTGAATTCAAATTAATACCCTAAGCAATATGACAAAATCATCAAAGATTAAAGCAACACAGTGCACTGGCGGTCTGACCTCTGGAATTGACCGGTCGGACCAATTACCTGGCGGTCGGACCGTTGTTATACCGGCGATCGGACCGCTGGCAAATCGGTCGGACCGGTGGTGAGGGGCGGTTTGACCGGCAGACTCCAGAACAGATCTAAAACAGTAAAAACAGCCCGATGACGAAGTTGCAATTAGGTCTAACTTTTGATTCTCAACTCCAAACTTCACAAAACTTTGCACACACCTTCTCTATACTATTGAGGACCTATTCCAATCGAATATTATGATAATTCTTAGCTAGATCCTGAACAGTTGTCTATTGAGTAAGAGAAGGTCTAAAACCGGGCAAGAACGAAAATTTGATCCTAATGCTTGTTCGTGAGTGATTGATGATCAAGATGATCCTAGACAGGTTCACACATATCACAGCAAGCTAATTCACGTGAAAGAATCAATCAAAAACTCGTGGATCAAAGAAAGTCCTAAAATCACGATAATGAAAGTAAGAACGAAAAGAGACTTATCTCAAGCAAACCTTGCGTAGATTAAGAACGTGATTGTTGTTGGATTACACCCACACCATCATGGATCAGTGGTCAATCCAAGATCACGAAAATCACCTCAAACCATCAAGAGCCCTAGCCTCCACCTCAACTCCCCCTAAGCCAATTAGGGTTTTGAAACATAAAAGAGGTGAGAGATGTGGTTCAGCCACCACCTCCTCCTATTTATAGTGGAGGCCTAGAACTTCTAGGGTTTGACTCTATTGGGCTCCCGTTAAGGCCCACTAACAAACGGGTCACACACGCACGCTTCGCAAAGCGCCGTCTTTAACCTTTTGACCTAAACAGCTTCACCTAGCGCCATCTTGCGCCTCGGTTTTGCTAATAGGCCACCCTTGTCCATCTTGCGTCACGCTTGAGTCATTGAGCTCACCCGGCATCGTCGATCGTTCTGGACCTTAACTCTCCAAGTCTAGTCACGATCATCCTCGCCGTTGACCGTCGTTGACCACCAAGCAACCTGCACAACCATAGACAAGCAAACACGAATTCGGGAATAAGTTCTTCACAACTTGACCCATGTTAGTCAAAACATGCATCATGCAATACATATGCCATGAAACCAATGAACTTGACCTAACAAAACAACATCACCACGAAGTTGGCTGACGTTCATAAGTGGAAATCGGTCCGACCGCTCACTGTGAGCCGGTCGGACTGCCCTCTGGCCGGTCGGACCGCTCCCTGTGAGCCGGTTGGACCGCCACAAGGGACTTAGCCTAATTTCAAGCCCTGAAATTCCGAAACCTTCTGGAAATTTAAAACGAATAGAACTTTTGCTTGGAGGCTCCAAAAATTATGAGACCAAGTGCATTGTGATCCCTTCACTTGCCTACATTCTCTATTTTTGGCCCAGCACATTCTGACACTCTTTGGTCACGACCGGTCCGACCGCCGCACATGGCCGGTCCGACCGATTTGGGACCGGTCGGACCGTCATGCTATGGCCGGTCGGACCGCCCCTGTCCAGAAAGCCTGAACTTTGTCGAAAACCCTGTGAAACGACAAACCATAAATGCCATTACCAATTGTCACATCATCCTAAGATCTAGAGCATATCCCCATGATATCCATAAAACCCTAGTTAGGGTTAGGGTTTGGAGAGGAGAGAGAGGAGAGGAAATTTGTGTGTGTGCTCTTGGATTGAGCTCTTGTCCTCCTTGAGGGAGTGGCTTTGTAAGCAACATCTTGAATCAATCAATCAATCTATTGATGTTTTCTCAAGGGTGAAGCCTCATTTGTTTTCTTCTCTCTTTTGATGATTTTGGTGCTTCCTTGATCCGGGTGTTTATGCTTGGTCTCTTGACCGATTCTACCTTGCTATGATGTGTGGGAATACTCCTAGAATCATCTAGATCATCAATCCCTCACAAGCAAGTTTTGGATCAAGATTTTCATATTTCTAGGTTTTGAATACTTCTTTGGTAAAACCTAAAGATATCGATTATTTGAAGTGGATCTGGACGATCGTCGCTAGAAATAGGTCTCAGATATCCTTAGAGAGGTGTGCTCTAAATTTTGTCAAGTTTCATTGGTTGAATCAAAAGTTGGACCAATTTTCGTTTTGGATTTGGGTTTTGTGCGCTGCCTTTGGACTAAATCGGTCTGACCGATTTCTCAGCGCCGGTCCGACCGCCCGATAATCAGACCGCCAATTGAGCGCCGGTCCGACCGCCAGGCAGTTAGACCGCCAGCACTACACCGGTCCGACCGGCCCAGTGAGATCCATTCTCTATTATTGAGTCTTGTGGTTAAGGGGGTAATCGAATTCAGCACAAGGCTTCCTCTGTGCATTTACTGATCTTCTTAGCTTTCATAGCTAAAGGAGAAAAGTACGTGTTGAATTTGATTAAGACGAAAAATCGAGAAAGCGCCTATTCATCCCCTTCTAGTCGCCTTTACGGTCCTACAAGGGCGGACGGAGCCGGTCGGAGGAGGAGGGAGCTAATCGCGGGAGGCAGTCGGGGGTAGAGGACGGAGTCGGTGTCGGGAGAGGCGGTTAGAGGAGGAGGGAGCTGGTCGGGGTGGCGCCAGTCGGAGTGCGAGGGAGGCGGTCGAGGCAGAGGAGGAGGGAGCCGTTTGGAGGAGGCGTGGAGAGGGCAAAGGCGACACACGGCGGCGCAGGGCAAGAAGCCCTAGCACCGCCTATAGGGTTTGTGTGCGAGAGGAAGAGGTACGGGTGGCCTGTGGGGAATGGGGTGGGAGGAGTGTGGTTTGAGATTATATACGTGGTAGGAGGGGGTATATTTCTCTAACTCTAAGGGCAAAATTGAAACCCCAACCCATCAAAGCCGTGGCAAGCTGCCCCAGTTCACCTTCCGACTTCTCCACGTTCAATGTGGCTGTCGTCTTTTCCAAAAGCGGCTATTGAAAGCCACCCATTTGAGACGCCTTCCAACTTTTCATAGTGAAAAGCCAAAACCGAAGCCGTCTTAAAAATACACTTGACAGCATAGGTTGGTTTTTTGCTACGTTTTGGTTGCTCCATAGTCACATGCTAGTATAGAGGCTTCAATGGCGCCTGCTTTCCTTGATATGGTGTAAGGCATGGGCCTCCTGCCAATCCACCACATCATATTCTTTGACTAGTTTATGGAGCGCAAAATTGAAACTGTTGGACCGAAAAGGCGACTAGAGGGGGGGGGGGTGAATAGGAGCATGCTCACTTTTTCCCAAATAATGAATTCAACACAATTTCACTCCAATAGCTATTAGGAAGCTATGAAGATCAATATACCAGTACAGCGGAAGACTAGTATTGAATCCAATTAAATCCCCTAAGCAAAACAACAAAATCAACTAAGATTATCAAATCACACTGCACGGGCGGTCTGACCTCTGGACCCAACCGGTTGGACCGATTGCCGGGCGGTCTGACCGATGTTGTCTTTGGCGGTCGGACCGCTCAAAATCGGTCCGACCGGTCTTGATGGGCTGATCGGCCGTGAGCTCCGAACCGATCCAAACAGTAAAATCAGCCCGATGACGAAGTTGCAATTAGGTCAAACTTTTGATTCTCAACTCCAATCTTTACGAAACTTTGCACACACCTTCTCTATGCTATTGAGGACCTATTCCAATCGAATATTATGATAATTCTTGGATAGATCCTGAGCAATTGCCAATTGAATAACAGAGGGTCTAAAACCGGACAAGAACGAAAACTTGATCCTAATGCTTGTTCGTGAGTGATTGATGATCAAGATGATTCTAGATAGATTCACACATATCACAGCAAGCTAATTTACGTGAAAGAATCAATCACAAACTCGCGGATCAAAGAAAGCCCTAAAATCACGAAATTGAAAGCAAGAACGAAAAGAGACTTATCTCAAGCAAACCTTGCATATATTAATAACGTGATCGTCGCTGGATTACACCCACACCATCATGGATTAGTGGTCAATCCAAGATCACGAAATTCACCTCAAACCATGAAAAGCCCTAGCCTCCACCTCAACTCCCCCTAAGCCAATTAGGGTTTGAAAACAACAAAAGAGGTGAAAAATGACGAGGGTGAGGGTGCAGCCCCCACCTCCTCCTATTTATAGTGGAGGCCTAGAACTCTCTAGGGTTTGACTCAATTGGGCTCTCGTTAAGGCCCACTAACAAACGGGTCACATACGCACGCTTCGCAAAGCGCTGTCTTTAACCTTTTGACCTAAACCGCCTCACCATGCATCATGGATTTGCCAATAGGTCATCCTTGTCCATCTTGTGTCACGCTTGAGTCGTTGACCTCACCCGGCATCGTCGATCGTTCTGGACCTCAACTCTCCAAGTCTAGTCCCGATCCTCCTCGCCGTTGACCGTCGTTGACCACCAAGCAACCTGCACAACCAAAGACAAGCAAACACAAATTCGGGAACAAGTTCTTCACAACTTGACCCTTGTTAGTCAAAACATGCATCATGCAAATCATATGCCATGAAACCAATGACTTTGACCTAACAAAACAACATCGCCACGGTTGGCCGACGTTCAAGTAAAACCGGTCCGACCGCTCCATGTGAGCGGTCGGACCGCCTCCGGTCGGACCGCCCCTAGGGACTTAGCCAAATTCATGCCCCAAATTCAAACCTTCGAAACTTAAAATGAATAGAACTTCTTACTGGAGACTCCAAAAATCATGAGACCAAGTGCATTGGGATCCCCCCATTTGCCTACAACACCTATTTTTGGCCCAGCTCGATTTGACCACTTTTAGGTCACAGCCGGTCCGACCGCCGCACATGGCCGGTCAGACCGATTTGGGACCGGTCGGACCGCCATGCTATGGCCGGTCGGACCGCCCCTGTCTAGAATGCCTGAAGCTTTGTCGAAAACTCGTGAAACGACAAACCGTAAACACCATTGCCAATTGTCACATCATCCTAAGATCTGGAACATATCCCCATGATATCCACAATCTCCCCCTTGATGAACACATTGGCAATTATCCAGAAAATGTAAGTAAGAGGTTTGAAAACGAGTTTACTCGCAGTTTTCGCACAAAAGCACAACTTGGTCCATAAGCAAGAAAAAGCAATGTAAATGACCAAGCTGGCATCAGAATAGTATAGGCATGTGAGATAATGCAAAAGAAAGCATAAAAACTTTGATTTCCAGAAAAGGATCAAAATTCTCACATGAGGTCCACATGAAAGAACAATTGTTCAATTGACCTATGATCATTGTGAGGATAAAAGAATGCAATTTAAGTTCAGAATATTCAATAAGACAATAAGAATGCAACTCAAGAACTCCCCCTCACTATGATCCTCAAATTTCAGAAATTTTCAGTTTCTCCCCCTTTGTATAATCTTCTCCCCCAACAATGAAATATCTTCTCATTAACACATCTTCTCCTCCTTTGACAATGGATTCATCAAGGAATCACGCCTTCCTCTCATCCAGAGATAACAAATGTAGAATAAAGAAAGAAGCAGAAACAAAAGAAGCATAAAGAGAAGTATGCATGAAGTGCAACGGAGTGGCTTCATTTTTGTATTTTTTTAATTTTTGATTGCAAGAAGCTTTGGAGATTACCCAAAAGAGCTAGCTAGTATTTCTAATATTGCACAAACAGCATATCAAGCCTGACAGCGCTAGCAAGATCATGGTAAGACATATATATCAAAGCTAAGCACAAAGGCTCAAAAGTAAAGCAGTAGATTTGATCAATTTAAGCAACGCTTCAAATTCAGCAAGTTCATCAACAGGGATCCTAAAGTGAAATTGGCCATGTCAAAATGTCAAAGTGAGATAAAAAAATCTAACAAAAACCACATTAAGAGTCAATCAGGTCCTGTATTGAATCATTTTGCTCAATATTTTGTAAAAGTCCATTTGTCAACATTTTTCTCATATGCATTGAATATTGAAGTTGACTAATGATCTAACTTAGTGACAAGATCCTGGACTAGGAGCCATCCACAAACTCATCCTAAGCTTCACTGAAGTTGATTAAAGGTATATCTTAGTAAAGAAGATCCGGACTAGGAGCCATCCACAAACTCTTTCTAAGCTTCTACTGTATGCGACAAATCTTGAGGTTCATGTCATTTCGACAAGCAAATCCCCATGAGATCGTCTGTTCATCAAACTATCTCCAAGTTCATGTTATTTGACAAGCGCCTCGTAAGAATAGTTTGGCACAATTTAAGCATAAGACAGTCTTGATTTTCATTTTTCACATGAGCGCTTTAGAATCTCAAGAACACACAAGCTCAAGTAATGGTCAATTTTAGATCAAAGAGCTAACAAAGCAATTCTGACAGGGCCAATGTCACAAGAGGAGCACTAATTGTGCAACTCGCTAAAACATCCACAAATTGCAATTTCTTAGTTCGAGTTGTTTTAAAGTTCTAGCTCATATAGCAAAGACTTAGCTACACATGTAAAAGCATGATAATTCTAGCAAGTCAAAGAACTGGACATGACATTGAGCACGAATTGAAGTACTAAAGCTCCAAAGGGTAATAGGCAAAGCTTCATCAATTTTAAAAGATAAGCAGAAAATCTTATATTACAATGCATCTTTTTGGATTTTTCATACCACTTGTTGTATTTTTCATATGAATGCAATATGATACAATGAGATGTAATAAAAAGCCTAAAAACCTAAAAAGTTCAAAAAGATCATTAAGTTCAGAAAAAGAACAATAAAAGATCAAAAGAACAAGGAAAGATCAGAAAAGATCAAACTCCCCGTCAAACCAACCCATAGGGATAAATTACCCCTAACTCACTTCTCAAGGTGGCAAACCTGGTTTGATCTAAAGGCTTGGTAAGAATATCCGCCAATTGAGCATCGGACTCCACGAAGTGCATCACAATAACCCCTTTTTCGACATGATCTTTAAGGAAGTGAAAGCGAATATCTATGTGCTTAGTCCTAGAATGTTGCAATCGGGTTTTTAGCAATATTAATAGCGAAGTGTTATCACGAGAAAGAGGAACACTAGCAAAATTTAACCCATAATCTTTCGAGTGGACGCTATCCACAAAATCAAGCTCTGAAAGAACTAGCAAGACTACATATTCCGCTTCAAGATGGATTGTGCAACAAGACCGCTTCCTAGAAGACCAAGATACAAGAGAAGTGCCTAGGAAGTGACAGTGCACGAGGTACTTTTCCTATCTAACAGACATACCCGCAAAATCGAATCAAAAACCCTAATGGACAAAGTCAAGAGCATGAATACCAAATGCCATATAAGAGGGTAGAGTGTAAATACCTGAATATGCGCTTAACGGCTTGGCGATGGGAAGTTCTCGGAGACGCCTGAAATCTTGCACAAAGACATACCGTGAAGTGAATGTCCGGTCTCGAGGCCGTCGATCTGAGATGGAGCCGATCATGTCATGGTACTCGCGTTGATCCACGACTTCTCCTTCCTCATCCGGATCCAAAAGCATTGAAGTTGCCATGGAGTTGAAATTGGCTTGCAGTCACCCATGTCAAAGCGTTTGAGTAGATCTTTAGTGTACTTTGTCTGATGGATAAAGGTTCCTTCCTTGCATTGCTTAATTTGAAGTCCCAAAAAGTAATTGAGCTCTCCCATAATACTCATCTCAAATTCCCTGGACATAGTCTCAGAAAAACTAAGCTTGTCCACAAGAGCGACATCCTTTAGAATGAATTTGTTGTTAACCCTAATTGATCATGTTCCTTCAATTCGCCCTTGTGTATCATCTCCAAAGGTGATAAAGTCATCACCTGTTGCCCGCGTGAAAGAGGTGAACCATCTTGAGTTTCCGGTCATGTGGCGTGAACACCCGAGTCGACGAACCACGTGTTCTTCCCCTTTCCGCGGTAATCCTAAAAATCAAGGAACATAAGAACGATGTGTCTCAATACTGGGGTTAGATAAACAAGATTTAGGAATCCAGTACTGAGACACACGTCTGCAAGGAGTATACAAACCAGAAGTACTATCCTTGATTTTATCTAAACTTGTGTTATGAGTAATGTTTAAATTTATATGGGAATTAACCTTTCGGGCTGATCGACCGGCGTTGTTACAGCGGTCGACCGGTGACCAAATCGGTCAGATCGGTGACCACCAGCGGTCAGACCGGCAGCCTGAAGAACATGAGAATTAGGATATCTAGAAACATAATGATTAGCATGTGAGAAAAATCCTAATCCAGGTTTATTCCTTTCAGTGTTACCATGTCTTATAAAAGCTCTAGGTTGCCTGAATGAAATTCTATCAATATTTTTCCTATCATTTTTCAACCTACGCCAACAGAAATCAATCAAATGCCCACTTTTCTTGCAATAAGTGCAATGGTATTTGGTACCACTAGAGGAAGCACCATTTGAATTAATACAAGGTTGGGCAAAACCTGCAGATTTAAAAGATATTTTTGCAGGTTGGGTTTTGAATTCAATTAAACCTTTTTCCAAGACTTGAATGACTTGTGGCTTTGAATTGTCTTGAAAAGAATTGAATCCTAAACCTTGCTTCTTATAAGGAGTTTTAGACTTGTCAAGTATCATGTTTAATTGTTTCTTACCTTTAGAAAATTTCTCTAATGTATCATGAAGGTAAGCATTTTCTTTTCTCAAACTAACACAAGCATCACAAGTTTTATCCATAGATTTCTCCTTATATAAAGCAATTTCAAGCTTAAGAGCGGAACAAGAAGTACAAATAGTATTTTCAATATTGTCCTTAAGCTTAGCATATTTGACTATAGCAGCTTCTAAGATATCTTTGATTTCACGTTCTTTTTCTAAGCATGAAATACAAGGACTAGAATCAAACACATCAAAAGCAATCAATTTACTAGATTCTAAACATTTTTCACAAGGAGCACTTTTAATTTCATTTAGTTCAGATCTAGCATTCTCAAGTTGTTGAACAGAAATATTATAAACAGATTGTAACTTGGCAATTTCTGAATGCATAGCATTACAAGATAAACATTCATCAGGTTCAAGAGTCTTAGCATTTCTAAGCTCTACTTTCAGTTTGTTAATCTTTGACTCTAATTTCTTATTTTTTGTCATAACAAATTCTAGCGCTTCATCTTGACTAAGCAATTGCTCAACTATAGAATCATATTTAGCAGAAAGCTCATCATAAGAAAAAGATACCTCATCATCATCAATGTCGTCGATGTCGACCATGAAGCACATGCCGGTGAAGTCCTTGGCCTTCCCTTTCTTTTTGCCTTGAGGATCTCCTCCTCCTTGTCCTCCTCACTCCCTAATCCACATCGCTCAAGGATTGATCCTCAAAGGCGGCAAGGACCCAGTGAGCGGCCTTCACAAGCTTATTAGCCTCATACCTTGATTTGTTGAAAGGGGGCTTCTTCCAAGTTGGCTTTCCTTCATTATGATTGCTCTTACCTTTCAGCTTGGGGTAATTTGCCCGGATATGATTGAGCTCACCACATTCATAGCATGTCACCGGACCACCTCTCTTTTGTTTCTCACATTATTGTAGGCCCGTGAATTTTTTAGCTATGAGAGCTAACTCGTCTCGGAATACTTTCAAGCTCCTCCTCGAAATCGCAGATAAGCAAGTAAATGAAAAATCAGAAAATGATTCAAGAGTACCATCAGAAGACCTTTTGAGAGGATCAGCTATCAATACCATGTTCTCTTTCTTAGGATGATCAACTCTTTTAATTTCATGAGTCTTGAGTTTACTATAAAGCAATTCTAAAGTAAGACTTGAAAGATCAACATTCTCCTCTATAGCAGTAGCCTTCATCTCCCACTCCTTGGTGTTGATTGCAGCCAAGAGATGGGTGGCATTTTCAGATTGAGAATATTCAATATCAACGACTTTCATTTGATTAATTACTTTATTAAAGCGATCGAAAATGTCATCGATGCTCTCTCCAGACGCATCTCGAATTTATTGTATTCACGCTTGTAAACCGCTTGGCGACCTTTTGATTTGGGACGAACCCTCATGATATGTTTCGAGAGTGTTCCAAATTTCGTGAGCAGTGGCAAGATTGCAAATGCGATCATATTCTTGTTTACCAAGTGCACCATATAAAAGATTTTTGGCCTTGTTGTTGTTTGCCACAAGAATCATTGGCCGGTGTTGCAATTTCGGAATAATAAGCGGGCTCGAACAACATCCCAAATAGCTTGTCCTCGCTCTCAAGAAAGACTCGCATACGATTCTTCCAATAGGCATAGTCGTGCCCATCGAAGATATGCGGTTTAGTAGAAAACTTATCCATCGCCTAAAGTTCAGTGACCGGTTAAGATCAAGAGTGAACTAACCGGGCTCTGATACCACTTGTTGGACCGAAAAGGCGACTAGAGGGGATGAATAGAGCACGCTCACTTTTTCCCAAATAATGAATTCAACACAATTTCACTCCAATAGCTATTAGGAAGCTATGAAGATCAATATACCAAGACAAATGGAAGACTAGTATTGAATCCAATTAAATCCCCTAAGAAAAATAACAAAATCAACTAAGATTATCAAATCACACTGCACGTGCGGTCTGACCTCTGGACCCAACCGGTTGGACCGATTGCCGGGCGGTCTGACCGATGTTGTGCTGGCGGTCGGACCGCTCCAAAATCGGCCCGACCGGGTCGGCGATAAGCGATCCGACCGGCAGCTCGAACCGATCTCAAACAAGAAAATCACCGATGACGGTTGCAATTAGGTCAAACTTTTGATTCTCAACTCCAATCTTTACGAAACTTTGCACACACCTTCTCTATGCTATTGAGGACCTATTCCAATCGAATATTATGATAATTCTTGGATAGATTCTGAGCAATTGCCAATTGAATAACAGAGGGTCTAAAACCGGACAAGAACGAAAACTTGATCCTAATGCTTGTTCGTGAGTGATTGATGATCAAGATGATTCTAGATAGATTCACACATATCACAGCAAGCTAATTTACGTAAAAGAATCAATCACAAACTCGCGGATCAAAGAAAGCCCTAAAATCACGAAATTGAAAGCAAGAACGAAAAGAGACTTATCTCAAGCAAACCTTGCATAGATTAATAACGTGATCGTCGCTGGATTACACCCACACCATCATGGATTAGTGGTCAATCCAAGATCACGAAATTCACCTCAAACCATGAAAAGCCCTAGCCTCCACCTCAACTCCCCCTAAGCCAATTAGGGTTTGAAAACAACAAAAGAGGTGAAAAATAGCGAGGGTGAGGGTGCAGCCCCCACCTCCTCCTATTTATAGTGGAGGCCTAGAACTCTCTAGGGTTTGACTCAATTGGGCTCCCGTTAAGGCCCACTAACAAACGGGTCACATACGCACGCTTCGCAAAGCGCCGTCTTTAACCTTTTGACCTAAACCGCTTCACCATGCGTCATGGATTTGCCAATAGGCCATCCTTGTCCATCTTGTGTCACGCTTGAGTTGTTGACCTCACCCGGCATCGTCGATCGTTCTGGACCTCAACTCTCCAAGTCTAGTCCCGATCCTCCTCGCCGTTGACCGTCGTTGACCACCAAGCAACCTGCACAACCATAGAGAAGCAAACACAAATTCGGGAACAAGTTCTTCACAACTTGACCCTTGTTAGTCAAAACATGCATCATGCAAATCATATGCCATGAAACCAATGACTTTGACCTAACAAAACAACATCGCCACGAAGTTGGCTGACGTTCAAGTAGAAACCGGTCCGACCGCTCCATGTGAGCCGGTCGGACCGCCCCTAGGGACTTAGCCGAAATTCATGCCCTGAAATTCTGAAACCTTCTGGAAACTTAAAATGAATAGAACTTCTTACTGGAGATTCCAAAAATTATGAGACCAAGTGCATTGGGATCCCCCCACTTGCCTACAATACCTATTTTTGGCCCAGCTCGATTTGACCACTTTTAGGTCACGGTACGTCCGATCACGCACATGGTCTGGTCGGATCGATTGGGACCGGTCGGACCGCCATGCTATGGCCGGTCAGACCGCCCCTGTCCAGAATGCCTGAAGCTTTGTCGAAAACTCGTGAAATGACAAACCGTAAGCACTATTGCCAATTGTCACATCATCCTAAGATCTGGAACATATCCTCATGATATCCACAGAAACATATCCCGTTATAATTTGGTCATGCGTTTGAAACTAGTTGTCTTGGAGAGCAAGGGCGGGGCACATTTGTACATATGACTCTTAATTGGTTGATTTGCAATCATCAGATTGTTTAATACGGATGTATCTCTTAATTGGTTGATTTGCAATCATAAGATTGTTTAATCAAATATTCACCCAAGAGACCAAGAGCCCTGTTAACAATTGTACACATAGATATGAGAGAAGAAATCAAGATTGGTTGTATCATTTTGTTAGTTCAGTAAATGAGCATTTACTGATTTGATAACTGTGCTTCACCTATGGGGGTCGGGGTGATGCTCTTCACTTTTCTAGTGCAAAATTGTTCACTTTTAGCTATTTGGACATTGTTCATAATTATCTTTGTTTACAAGTATATATCTATTTTTACATTGAATGGTCTCTAAGATAACTATTTGATAATTAATTTTTGACTGTAATATGTTTGCAAAATATTGTAAGATTAGAATTGCAAAGTATTTTTTTTGTCAACAAATATCTTGGTACCGTTTTCATGTGCCTAATATAGATATGTTTGTAGGTATTTTTAGTTGAATTTTAGAAATTTTGAGTGTGCACACATGGCATTGTGACATTGTTGTTGTGAACAGAGCAAGTAGCTTTTTTTTTCGAGAGAAAGAGATATATATATTAATTAATCAAGGGAAGCATTACAATCTTCGAGCACAAAGAGCTCGATCGATACACGAAGGAACTCCAGCTAGCCAAGCAGCAGAACTAACTTCACGCAAAGCATGACGAGCTAGCTCATGTGCTATCCTACTTTGATCTCTCTTTACCTTGACGAGACTAACCTCGCCCAATAACCCCATCAGCTCCTTTGCGTCCCGCATGAAGTTAGACATAGGCGATCTCCCCCGAGACACGAGTCCCGCTATGCGAGCTGCACAACCAGACTCTAAAATGACCGTGCCATGGTGCCATTGCTGCGCGAGAGAAAGACATGCTGCAAACTCTGCTTCTTCCGCCGAAGAACAATGGCCTAGGAAGCACCAAGAAGAGACGAGGACATCTCTCCTCTCATTCCCGATGACAACACCGACACCGGCATGTCCTGTATCTTCCACAAAACCTCCGTCAAACATTTATTTTTATCCCACCCTCGTCAGGAGGTTTCCGGCGGCAAGCATAAGTTTGTGGATAACTTGATGTGTGAACTACTACTTTAGGCCCATTACCATCCGATTCACCACGATGGCTACTGTTTAAGAATTTAATCAACTTGTGTATATGATTGAAAAGTATAGCATGCATTTCCCCATTTTATATGTATAAAGAGAACTTACACTTCATTGGAACAATATCACACCAAATTCTTCTGTTCAGTTAACTTCACAGGTCCCAATGACTGATTACATACTGCCATTGAAAAGGTCCAACTAATGAATGTATTGCTGTAGGCTGAGATAAATTGAATTGCGTGCTATGATGCAGTTAATGTTACAAATCTGAAATAAATTAGTTAGATTATTGATAATTGTTCTGTTTTTTTGGATCCCTGTTTAGGAGTATTACGCAATCAAAAGGTAAAATTAAACTTGAAAAGCTCCGCACAGTATACAGAATTATTCCTAAGCTAAATATAGCCGCTTCTTTTGCAAATTATAATTCATCTCACAAACCTATTCCACATGTAACTTAAATACACAACTTATGAGCAGAAATTAGACAAATAAACGGAAGTTATATCTGTAATAGATATGGGTTTAGTCACCAATCAATCTATAGGCAGCCTTAAGGGTTCAGATACTTGATTGGCTCTCGCTTTAAGATTTTGTTAGTACTGTTGGAACAATTCTGTAATTATACTCCAGCTCCTAATCTTCAAGAATTAGGTTAACACAACATGCACTAAATTACAACATAGGAACAGATGTTGAAGAGAAAGAAATATGTTGAATTGTGTAAGCTAGGAAGCTGTATTGTGAAGTTCCAATTTGCAATTTTAACAGGACTTGTTTCGTTTCCTTGTTTTTGTTTAATTTAAAAAGAACTTGGCTCTTTTTTTTTACATATGAACAGTACAATTCGTGGACAAAAATCGAAATATCAATTTCAATCACAGCTTATAAAATCCTGATCACCTGATATGTGATCACTATAATCCCCATGATCATCTTCTCTTTTATGCAATGATGCACATGAATGCACAATTCAACATAAGTTCATCAATTATTCCATTATCCAACATTTATGTCTTCATCAACCCGATTGATAACATAACAATTCACATGACTTGTAATTAAACAAAATAATGGCATACACAGCAAAATGGTAATGAATAATAAGGAATACAACGATCAAACCATTGATCACTGTTCTACCATGTACTTGTCTCTATATCCACTCGGAGTCTGATAGCGAGACGGCGGTAAGGAACTAGAGGTCACACTCGCTGAACAAACAATTAAAAACATACTCGAACAAACAATTCAAAAACATCACTGCCCTCACATGATTATGCAAAAACTACACAATTAACTTGGTTCTACCAGGCGCACTACTTGTTATCCTAGTAGTAAAAAAAGGCTCTATCTCCCTCATCTAAACCCCAAATCTAGCGAATCATATACTTTCTGGAATCCCCACAATATTATATACAATTTCCTAGTTATGACGAACGTCTAAATCCATCGTTTCCTTCCCCCGAAGACTATCCCAAAATCTGTCATGACAGACTTTACAATTTCGTATCTTTAATTATAAAACTTGAAAAGTAATGAAAGATATCAATTCTAGAATCTACTCAAAATTCCTAGCTTATGCAAAATTCCCTAGCTTATGCAAGTTATCACCAAAATTAAATTATTTCATTTACTAGGCGTAAACATTCCATCTTCACAATAGTTGCCAACGATGTTCGTTTTCTTGACAATAACCTTCCCGAGGCCGTAACTTTTCACTCACAACTCTAAATCTAGTGTTCTAGACCTTCCTGAAAAGCTAACGAAATTCTCCACAAAATTTATAATTGGACGAAACCATAAATCCGACCTTAAGCACCTTTAATTGCTCCCACAAGATTCTATATCGAAACTCGACAAACTAGGGCTTACATAAATCTACCATTCCCTTGGACCAAACGATCTACGAATTGAACAATGACTAATCTATGATAAATCTAGGGATAATTAGATGTTACCCACATGAAGAACATCGTCAATCACAAAATCCCACACATACCCTTCTCTTCCTTCTTCCCTTTCTTCCTTCCTTCTTTGTTGGTTGCAGCCTTCTCCACTGGCCTCCCTCTCCCTTCTATTCCAGTCCTCTGTCATGATAGCAAAAATCTTGCCGCGGCGGATGTTTTCCTTGCCGCGGCAGAGTTTTTCCTTGTCGTGGCAGCGATCGACGGCAAGCAAAACCTTGTTGTGACAGCGAATGGCAGCAACATAACCACAATAGCCTAGCACGGCCGCACAAAACCTTGTCGTGGCAGCAAAAAAATTCTTGCCAAGACAGCAGGGCCTAGGGGTAGCGGCTAGGGTTTAGCCGGCCTCCCCCCTCCTTCTTAAGTGGGTGCACACACATTCTTTTAATTGCAGATCCATTCCTTTGATTCGAGAATGTAGTTACGAGTCATAGTTGTAGAATCACACACACTCTGTAGTTTTCATCACAGCTATTAACTTCATCTATTGGTTATAACATTTGTTTTTATATTTTTTCTTATGGATGATGCAAATTTGGTACGACATATTGCAACAACTATTTTGTGTTTCTTTTTTTGTTATTGTATATCTCTGTAACACCACTTGCTTCAAGTATATATTCAGTATCAGAGGAACATTTCCAATAAAATCATGCATGTCCACATGGAGACACATAGCAGGAATAGAGGATAACTAAATTAGCTGGAAAATGAAGTTACAGCGCGTGTAATGTTAGGTAGAAAAAAAGCTAGCAACAAACAAATAAGTTACAGCGTTTGTAATGTTAGGTAGAAGAAAAGCTAGCAACAAACAAATAAACTTAAGAAAATTTCCATAAATACTACTTCAGAATGTTAGGTAGAAGAAAAGCTAACAACACCACATTTCTGCATCTGGCTTCTCAAAACATTCATTCCTCGGGTAAAATAGTGGTCTCTGGCTACAATTCATCCTAGCATTCATTCTAGGTTGAGAATCAAGGCCTAGATAACTCAAGCATGAATAGCAAAAAAGAAGCTTATTCTGTTGGAAACAGATAATACAATGGAACAAGTTATTTTGACTTCTTCTGTTCAGGCGCTCTTGATCCAATAATGCTACAAATGGGTTGATCTGGTGACTTAAGCAATTTCAAGGCAGGATGGACTTTCAGATCACGCATTAACAATTTCTGCCCGACGTCCAACTCGCTTAGATCCACTTCAATGTATGGTGGTACTATGTCAGCAGGGCAGAGATACTTGACTGTTCGTTTTATGGTGTTGAAGTAAGCTCCTGTAGTTTTAAAGATAATCACATTTGCCTGGATTGTTATTGAAGCACTAACATGATACAACAGGCTCACACATGGTAATAAGGACTTAGATTGGAGCATAATGCCGGGATCCTAGCTAAACGGTATATAACATATTGCAGGCAATGCTTGAACACTGAATTAGTGATCTATATGAAAATGAATAAACACAGCTTATGTAACAAACCACTTAATTGGTTAGTGTTGTTCTAGAGAAATAACACCTTTTTGTTAGCATTGTTCAAAGAGAAATGATTCCAAGTAATCTAAATATTCTTTTAATACTATAATAATGTTCCATGTAACAACAGACGTGGCCAAGAAATTGTGCCTGTGTAACATCTAAGGTACAGGCCCAATTTTGATGTGGAAAAACCTGGAGAACATTTCTTTATGTGGCATTTCAATTTAAGTTTTAAGTAAGATAGATGCATCATTGGAATACATGCCACGTACCTTTCCTGAGACCAGGTGAGGCATCCTCTCCAATGAACATCAAAGGAACATCTATTTTGAGCAGCGCCGAAGAAGGGGCCCTCATGAATGTCACATTCAGAGGTTCATCAGTGCCCGCATGCAAGTGTACCTGAAAATATGGATGTTCAAATAGGTCGCCCAAAAATGCACATATAATGGGGGTTTTCTGAACACCTCATTACATCGAATGCTACAGGTCCACAACAGCAACACTCATTATAGCATACACCTTTACTTAGAGATATAGGGGCAGTTTGCAACTGATATTGTAAGTTAGAGGGAATTGTGTCTGACTGATTTCTTGTATTGAGCTATAACAAGCCATCAAGTGTATTTCATTGTTCAAGGAACCAGCTCCACAATTAGCAAGAGCGCAAGGCAGCATTTGTTGCTGCTAACAAGGCAGCAGCAATACGTAAAAATTGTCTTATTAAGGGGAGTCATTGTAGGCACTAGGCAAGCTGAACAGAAATTGTTTGGGGATATAGCACCCTCTCACAATGTTTGCAAACACCAGCCAGCAGCCATGCTTACTCTTAAGGGGAGAATGTATGTTTCCCTGAAAAATAACTAAAACCTGTTTATTTGAATCTGATAATTCCCACCAGCTAAGTAGAATATGTGAAATATATCACATTATCTAGCCTGATTGGGACACATATGAGGGGGGGACATGCCTATAGAGCATGATTGTGTTAAAATAATAAAGACTAGGGTTTACTATTCACAACTGTTTATGTTATTCATTATTGAAGGAGATATATATAGAAGATACATGGGCCTCATGGACTACAAGGGCCACATGGGCCAAGAGAGAGAAAGAGAGAAATATAGAATATACAATACTCTTAACACCCCCCTTCAAACTCAAGGTGGATCAGGAGGATCTGATGCACTGAGTTTGAGTAGATGAAGTCGATGATGTTCTCTAGTCTGAGCTTTAGTGAAGAAATCGCAACTTGGAGCTCGAGGAATATACTTGAGGGTGATGGTCAATCACGACAATGAAATCGCGTGAAGGATGCATCAACACCAATGTGTTTTGTCACCATGCTTGACCGGATCATTGGCAATTTGAATGGCACTTGTATTGTCACAAAAGAGAGGGTAGGATTGTCACAAAGGACACCAAGATCACCAAGAGCCATCGGGCCAAATGATCTCTCGATGTTGTAGCGGCAAGTGCTCGGAGCTCGCCTCGACTAGAGCGTGACACCGCATGCCGCTTCTTGGACTTCCAAGCAATAAGCGAAGTACCAAGAGAGATACAATAGCGATGATGATCGGCGATCGCAGGATCACTCGCCAAGTAGAGTCGAGTAAGCGTGGAGCCGAGCCGACTCGAATCGCATAGAATGACGTCCGACGCAGCCTCCTCTCAAGTATCTCAAGACACGAAGAACATGACTATAGTGAATCGAAAGTGGAGCACCGACAAACTGGCCGAGCACATGAACAAAGATGAGCAATGTCCGCACGTTATTGTGAGATAGACAAGGCTCCCAACAAGCCGACGATAGCGAGAAGAATCTCGTCAGGTACACCGCCCGTAGGTCGGCCGCAAGTGAAGCTCCATGGGTGTGGCGAAGACAGTATCACCATCCCGGATCGAGCAAGTAGATCCCGAACATAGCGATCTTGACAGAGATAGTAGCCATCACCATCGAATGAACCTCAATTCCTAGAAAATAGCTCAATTTTCCCAAATCGGACATCATAAATTGTTCACTCAATTTCTTCTTGACAAAAACTACGTGATCCATGTCATCTCCCGTGATCAACATATCATCTACATACAGAAGAAGCAAAGTACGACCTCGTGAGAAGTGTGAACAAATAGGCGGGGTCATGCTCACTGGTGAAACCAAGAATCGAATCACGTAATCGAACGCTCAACCAAGCACGAGGAGCCCGCTGAGACCATATAGAGCACGCCTAAGGCGACAAACATAGCTGTAGAGAGCCTCAACTCCGGGGTGGCCGATATAGACCTCCTCATGTAGATCACCGTGAAGAAAAGCATTCTTGACATCCATCTGAGATATAGTCCATGTGCGTATTGTCGCAATCGCAATAAAAGTACTGACCGTGGTCATATGAGCAATCGAGCAAAAGTCTCATCATAATCTCGACCATAAGCTCACAAAACCTCTTGCAACAAGACGAGCCTTATATCGCTCTACTGACCCATCTGATTTGTTCTTTATTTTGTACACCCACTTGCAAGTGATAGGAACAGCTCCAGACGGTAGCGGAACAAGATCCCAAGTGCCTGTGCACTCTAATGCTGTGAGCTCCTCTGTCATAGCCAACTGCCACTCAGGTACACTGACAGCCTCCTGATAGGTACTCGGCCACCATCGCACTCAGACGAGAAAAACCCCATCTCTCTCGGTGCTCGAATAGAAGAACGATCACGTAGGGCATATCGTGATGTAGTAGAACGATCGCCGAGTCGATGGTACCGGGCCGGAGGATCAAAGGGAGGAGAGGAGGACAGAGTATCAGAAGGAACTCTCTGTCGACGACTATAGTGGAAGGGAAGAGTGGAAGTGTTAGAAACTGGTGGAGCTGGTGGAGAAGGTACACGAGAAGGTGAAACTGGTGGAGAAGGTGTATCTGGAGAATGAATGGGAGGTAGACACAAAAAGGAAGTGGAATCTGTGGAAGAAGAAGGGATGTGGAGAATAATGATGAAAGAAAGGACGCCCTCATCAAAAGTCACATCACGAGAGATGCGAATGCGACGTCTTTGAGGATCATAGCAACGATAACCCTTATGCTCAGGATCAGAACCCGTAAAAACACACTCAATCGATCGAGGGCTCGGCTTTGTGCGCCACGAGGTGCTAGAAGGACATAGCGCACACAACCAAAAGCGAAGATGAGAATAGTGAGCGGTGCTCAGACAGACCTCACCAGACACTTGCCTCAAGCTTAGAAGAGGGCGACGGTTAATAAGATAGATCAGAGAGACCGCTTCCCTGCATGAGAGGAACAAAGGAGGAAATGAGAAGAGCGCGAGCAGCCTCGATGATGTGATTGCTTGCGCCAAGAACACCATTCGAGCATGAGCACCGGGCACGAGCCGAGGAAGAGTACCTCGAAGAAAGAAACCGACGAAAGGCCGAGGAAAGATACTCGCCTCAGTCGAACGGAAAACACGAATGGAAGAAGAAAAGCGTGTATGAACCATCTTAGCAAAAGATCGATAAATGGAAATCAACGAGAACGATGTTTCATAAAATAGATCCAAGTATATCGAGAGTGATCATCAACAAATATGACATAATAACTATGACCACCCTTCGAAGCAAAAGGAGATGGACCCATACATCTGAATGCACCAAATCAAAAGATCGAAGACCGAGAGGTACTATCGATATGGAAGTTGTAGTTGTTTTCCCAACTTACAACCAAGATAAATGAAAACTAGACTCAACAAAGGGCATGACCTATGGAACCTCGGTGAACTAAAGTGGTGAGACGAGCTCCACAAAGATGACCAAGTCGATGATGCCACTTGCTGAAGGAAGACCCAACAGGAGACTGAGATGAAGACATAGCAGAAGACACCAAGGCCTTCGACGTACTGGTGGAAGGAAGATGTAAGATGTCCAAGACATAGAGACTGGGAGAGCCTCTACGGCGATGGCCAGAACCAATCACTCTTCTGCTCTGACGATCCTGAATGAAACAAGAAGAATCATCAAATCCAATGAAACAGTTCATATCAGTTAGTTGACCAACAGAAAGAAGATTCATAGATAGCTGAGGAACAAAAGACACATCAGGAACAGAGAAGCAAGATGTAGAGAGAATGCCCTGATGGGTAATAGGGCAAGGTGTACCATCAGCAGTGTGAACATAGGTAGCATCAGTCAAGGGCCTACGAGCAACAAGCTGAGAGCTGTCAGATGTGACATGAAACGAAGCACCTGAATCCAGAATCCAAGGATGAGCAAAGACTAGAAGCGAAGATGCAATCGATGTCATAGCGCATAATCGATCCATAAGTCACAGTAGATGTGGATGTGTCAGCAGTGACTGCTCCAGTGAGTGCTCTGGAAGGCCCAGTAGGTGCTCCACGACGACGGTCAAATGGCTGTCTAGCACGATAGGCAATAAGCTGATCTGGATGTAACTTGAAACATTTGTCAACATGATGACCAGTCCTCTTGCAATGGGAACAAACCAACACTCCTGTGGTGTCGCTCAGTAGATCCGCATCACGTGAGAGACTCGAGCGATGTGGTGAGGATCTGAAGCGAGCATAAGAGAATGAAGACACGCCTCTTCCGCAATCAAACTAGAGAGCCGCAATCAAAGTCGGTGGAGTGGGATAGTTGAGCAATTGAGTACGAACAGCTCAAACTCCGATCAAGCCCCATCACAAATCGGTACATGAGCGTCACGAGCATACTCATCTTTAGCAAAGACAAGACCGACAGCAACAGCGGAAATTTTCTGTCATAGACTCTAGAGGACCGGTGATGTGAGTGAAAGCACTGTAATATTCCTCCACCGACCGATCAAAGCTGCCAAGACTATGAATGTTCTTGAGCAATGTGAAGCGAAGAGCACCACCGGGTGAACATATCTCTTCTCAAAGTATGTCCACATTTGCTTGGTCAAGTATGATACTCAAGACTCATCCGCAGAGAAACATCAACACTCAAAGACAATTCCTGGCCATGACACGATCATCTTCTTTATGCCAAGCCTTTAAACACTCAAAGATCAACGGTCTTCTGATCGGGAGGATCATCACCAAATGAGAGGCCAAACCATAACCCCTAAGAGTAGTCTTGATCGAGAAAGCCCATGCTCGGTAATTCAACCCATCGAGCTTGATATCTCAGAACACTAGAGATGAACCGCCCCAAACATCGAGCCGGACTTAGCCATACCACACAACAATACCAATCACGGTAGCAATAGTGGCGGATCGTGAGGCAAGATTAATCAACAAAGACTAATCAACAAGACTAAGCGATCACAGAGGCGTAGTACTAATCAACAAGATTAAAGATGCACAGCAGGTGCCCGATGCTAATGGAAGGTAGAGAATAGCGGTGCTAAGAAGCGACTACGGATCTTGCAAAGATCTGCGGTGACTACCGATTGGTCCAGCGCGGCGAAGCTCGAGACTACCGATTGGTCCAGCTCGGCTCGCACGCGATGATCTCACGCGATCGCGCGGCGCGGCGAAGGCGTTTCGGCCCGCACGGAAGCCGGTGATTACCGATCTGGGTCCAGATCTCCCGGCGGTGAAGAGTAGCGAAGACGAGGCGCGGGCTGGAGGCGACCTCGTGATCACGGTGAAGACGGCGGCGGCGCTGCCTCCGAGTACAATGGCCATGGGCGACGAGGAGGCGACCTCGTGATCTCCTCTCGACGAGGCGCGACGCTAGCGACGCACGGAGAGGAAGAGGCGGCGCGTCTGTCTCGAGTCTGGCAATGGCGGCGACGAGGAGGCGACCTCGAGATCTCTCCGGCGGTGAAGACGAGCGGCGACGCTTAGCGGCGCGCGAGAGAGAGGAAGAGGCGGCGTCGCTCTCCGGCCGCAGCGCTAATGCTTCCTTCTTGCGTCTGGATGAAGTGCTTCGGAATGGAGACGGGCGGGACGGTTTCGTCTCGGTATGGAGACAAAGTGATTTCGTCTCGGGCCGTGGCGAACAGAAAGATTAGGGTTTCGATAAACTGTGCTCTGATATCATGTTAAAATAATAAAGACTAGGGTTTACTATTCACAACTGTTCATGTTATTCATTATTGAAGGAGATATATATAGAAGATACATGGGCCTCATGGGCTACAAGGGCCACATGGGCCAAGAGAGAGAAAGAGAGAAATATAGAATATACAATACTCTTAACAGATTGATGGTGTGTATAAGTAAGTACAACCACATGTTTCACCTTTTTTTGCATATTTGGTTGGGTCGTATCAATTGAGCCAGACGAAAGGATGCGTAAGTGGAGATTGGCCTACTTCAGAGGAAATGCACAAATTCGAGTTTAAGAGCATGGTCATTTCTACAAGCCATTTGAAGGGAGAATCGGTTCTCCTACCTCCAATTTATCTCTGATCCACATTTCAACAGATCCCACATGGGTCAACATGTTAATTGTGTTGATGTAGTATCAAAGGTAAATAGGTAATGAACAAGCATATTTCATGTTTTCTTTAACATGTGAATTGTTCTATGCCATCCATTCTTGAGCATTCATGCAAAAAAAAGTCTTAAAACTGCACAAACACATGTGATCACCCATCTCGTATTATGCTAATGAAGATAACCAACTCTAGAAGTTTGAAGCTGCATGTGTTACCACCCCTCACCTAGTATCACACTAATGAAGACAAGTAGACAACCAAACAATTGGAAATATCAAATGAATGCTCAGGATCACCCACAAACAATAAAGGAGGAATTGCATTTGCACCATGGAAATGGACCCTCTGCATTACATAAGAAAAATGCACATATGCTACTTCCCTCAAGAGCTGTCCAATCGAAAATGGATGCTTTGGAAAACCCATGAATGAGAAAATGGCAAGTCTTGGTAGAAGATGAAGGCACTGAGCATCAAATTTTTCATGTTGCCACATCTGAGAGTTTACCCATTACCCATTTTCTGATCAGACAGATCCAGAGGGTGGTAACGGTGTAAAACACATGGTGCATTTACTGAAGTAATGGTAGGGATCCTTGTTCATTACAACATAGCAACTAAACCTGCATTTCCATTTCCCTTTAATCCTCTTCCAATATGGTTGTCTCACCCAACTTATTTCACATCTAAATTGACTAAGTCAAAGTCCTAATTCCAACACTAACACGGAATAAACACTAACCAAGAAACATCAATATTTCGTTCTGCAGACTAAGCTAAGAAAATGTAAAGCTTAAATATCCTGACCAGAGTAACAATAAAATTAAGTAGATAATTAGACTACAAAGCTGTCTCAATTTTTCCATCGAATGTGCTCTTATATAATTATCAATCCAATTATTTGTTCACCGACAACTTTCTTCATAGAAAATCTTGAGACTTTCACCTAATGACCTAGAAGGAGCAACACTAACAGTAGAACAACACTAGTTTCAATCCCAAACACCCATCCCTAACGATGTGACCTCAGAAACTTATCTGGTTCATAACGCACAATACAACCAGCACACAAAATAAGCAAACCTCACCAACTTCCACTACTATCAAACAAGAGCTCATTAGCCATAGCCCAGTCCCAATCTAAACGAGTACCCACCTTGCGCGGTAGGACGCGGACGCCCTCGATGAGTTCTCCCTGGCCGGCGTGCTCGGACCAGACCTGGAGGCGGAAGAGGCGGGAGAGGAAGAAGGAGCGCCCGAGGTGGTCGACGAGCTTGCGGATCTGCTTGGACTGCACGGAGACGAGGCGCTTGTTGCCGCCCTCCTGGCCGTTCTCCTGCTCGAAGACGATGGCCGGCACCCGGCCGGCCTTGCGCTCCTTGGACGCCACGTGACGCCCGGAGGAGGCCCGCGGCACGGCGAGGATCACCTCGTCGTGCTTCGGGTCCGGCCGCGGGTCGCCCGGGGGGTATTCGAACGGCGGGGACGAGAGGTCGATGCTGTGCTGGACCGCGGAGGCGGCAGAGAGGTGGCGGCGGAGGAGGGGAAGGGGGAGGGCCTGGGGGTGTCGCCGGAGAAGCATGGTGGCCGCTTGCTCGTCGTGGGTGTAGGGTTTTGGGGGAGGAATGGTGGTGGTGGCTGCCTGGGGAAGAGGACCGGAGGAGGTGGGGTTTAGGGCGTGGTGGGCTTTGACTTGTTGGGCCTCAAACGAATCAGCCCATCATGATAGGGATGGGCTTCATGGGCCGGAAGCGAGAAGAACTGAATTGTGTGGTTCGTTGTTCACTCGTGATCGCCCAACAATCACACGACACGCGTCCCAGAAGGAAAGTTAAAAGGAAAAACAATCGTGAGGTGAGTCTCACTCACACGACGCAACAGATGCTCGAGAACATTGATCATTTGCCTAAGAATACTATCCGTCAATACAAGAACCATCTTTCGACTAATCGTTAGCTTTTATAAATCTTACTACTTTATCTATTCGGTTCGGAAAACAAAACGCCTACGCCAATGTGAACCAAATCAAATTTTAGTAACATCGATGAAAATTGGTTGTCATAGCAGTGATGTTACGAAGGATCAAAGAAAGACAGCGAAAGGCACGAAATTGCACAGGCTAGAGGAGAGCAGTAGTGAAATACCAAAAAATAAGTTATTTTGGATATCGATACAGTCTTCAAAATACAACTTTGACCACTAATTCCTATTGTAAAATATTTGTAAAACTCAATAAAATTATTGTATTATGAAAGTACTTTTTGAGATGAATATATGCATATGATTTTTATGTATCTAATCTAAATATTTGAAAAGATATCAATAGCCAAAGTTTTTCAAATTTTGATTGAACGTATTCCAAAACGACTTGTTTCTGTGAACCGGATGGAGTACCACGACCAATCAAAGTGCCATGGCTAGAGCTGGCCAAACGGGCCGTGCTGGCCAGGCCGGTGATACGACAATGGGTGTCCCGATCTTTTGATGAGAAGGATAATTCGATTCGAGGAGACGACTCTCACGATTTGGCTACCAATCGTATATGATCAATATACCTGACAATCGCTGAACCAACTCCGAGATAGTTATCAACCTTGCTAGAAGCACGATTGATCTGATCACGAAGATCAATCCTACAAGCAATCGAAGAATAAGCAAGAACGAGGGATAAGCAATATGAAATTGTGAATAGGAATAAGTATTATATTGAAAAGTGGGGTTCCGAAGAACAATATCGCTGTTGCACTCGTTGAACAAGAGGACAATGTATAAAATAGCAAAGGCTAAACTTTAATCTAACAAAACCCGAATTGTAGCAATGGGGTGGTGGCTCCTATAAGAGGAGCTGTGGCCAAGGAAGTGGAGAGGGGTTGTCCTAGGGTTTGGTGCGGCCATGGAGGAGGACACACCAACCTGGGTTTGACCCGGTGCGATTACAAGGCCCAAATTGGCCCAAACAGGTGACGCAACGCCTCCTTTTGATGATTGCGATGTGTAGACATCGAATCTGAAAGTGGGACGGGATCCATTGGAAAGGCCTCGTCGTAAACTTTTCATCAAGTACTCGTGCACGTCTAACGGACTCCGTATGTGAAAATTATGCATGTTTTAAGTAGATGCTGTTAGACTGACTCTGGATTGATCTGGAATTGAAACTGGTTTGGCTTGACTTGTAGTAGTAGTGCTGCTCCCCTTGCCTTGGTTCTTGAGTAGAATAGCATCACAAAACTTAGGTAGCAATCAATTCTCAATAGGACAATTATGAACTCCTAGAAACGAAGTTACCTTATAATTTAGTTGACAAACACGTGCTCTGGTAATTGGTTCTTGCATATCAAGTTGAGGAGTAGCAGCAGTAGGTATGGTTGTATCAGTGGAAAGGATATCCTCCTCATCCCCCTCTTGAATTGGAGTCGTCATCGACTCAAGCTCATCTTATTCTCCAAAGTATGGCTTTAAATCTACAATATTAAATGTGGGACTAGCCCCAAAATCTACAAACAGATCAAGTTTATGTGCATTATCATTAATCTTTTCTAACACTTCAAATGGATCGTCAGCTCTACGCGTCAAGTTTGATGTCCTTAAGTCCGGGCACCTATCTTTGCATAAATGCAACCAAACAAGATCTCTAGATTCAAATTTAATGACCTTTTTACCCTGACTTCTAGCGAGCTCATATTTAGCACTTATATGCTCTATATTCTCTTTACTAGTCCCATGCATCTTAAGTATCATTTCAGCACGTTGCTGGGCATCATAATTTACCTTTTCGGAAAATGGTAGAGGTAATAAATCAATAGGAGTATGAGGAATAAATCTATATACTACCTGAAAAGGGCACATTTTTGTGGTTGAATGCAGCGAACGGTTGTAAGCAAACTGAAGGACCGAAATGGCAACAGAGGGGGGGGGGTGAATGGTGCCTTAAAATTAAGAACTCCCCTTTACTGTATTTAAATAAGATCAACAAACCCTCTCAAGAAGAGTAAAACAAAATCAGAGAACTAATCATCCATTTAGACTGTTCTGTCAAATATCGGATGTTCCGATTTTACCCGGCGGTACTTCCGCATTCCGGTAGTTCCGAATCGGTCATGGAAGTTCCGCTGCGTAGTTCGCTATGAACAATCGGAAGTTCCGATTGTCCTGACCGAAGAACAGTGCGCTCGGGTTTCTTTTCAAAAATCCAAAAACTAAATCTTGAATGCTCTTCTCTGGTCAAGTTTCACAGGACATCATCCTAAACACCTTCTTGACCTCATGGAGAAGAATTGCAACCAAAGATTCAATAATCGAACCAAAAACGGATTTCTTGAAGAAGGGGCAAGAAAGACCAAAACCAATGATAAGCGAGATTCTCAGATTATTAGAGCATGAAACTTTGAGGAAGTAATAGCAATACCAAAACGATTCTAGATATGAAGTTTCATGCTATTTCATAAAACGAAACAAAAGATATGCCAAAACCCTAGATATTCAACATGAACAGAGAGAGAGAGAGTTGCAAAATCAAGTAATCGAAACCTCAGATTTCATTGGATTGAAATAAGGATTACAGAGGTAACACAAAGAGGAATGATTACAATAGGTTTCAGTTCATCAACTCCACAAACTCAAAAGCAAAACACATCCTTTTGGTGGAGCTAACCTAATTTCTCTCTCAAAATCTAACCCTAACTCCGTGGTTCTCCCTATTTATAGCCTTTGCTAATGGGCCTCCAACCCATTAAGCCCGCTACACCGAACGGAACCGCCTCCACTTTTGCCGCTTTGAAAAGACCCTTTCGCCCTTGCGCACTTTCCGAAGCCTCCGTACACCTTGTTGTGCACGACTGCAATCGCTTCAAGATTCGCGCCGTTTTCGACACATCCCGACCGTTCGACCTCAACGCCTCCTGCGCTTAGTCCGGTCCACGTGTCTCGCCACGACTCCATCTTGATGCCTGCGATCAACACGCACAAAAACACATCACATAGCATTGCACAATAACATAGCATCAACATTTGTATAAGACTCAAACTCATACAAGATCAAAATCACAAAATAATCTTCTCTTGCACGATTACGACACAATCGGAAGTTCCGCGCTTACTACCCACGGAAGTTCCGATTCGAACATCCGCACTGTCGAATTATTGGAAGTTCGTGCTTACCGCTGCGGAACTTCCGATCTTCTAACATCCGCACGCCCAAAAATTCTATTCGATTTTCGTCTCGGAGGAATCTCAACACGAGATATCGGACACTCAGCTACCCCATGCGGAAGTTCCGATTCTCTTCAAATAAAACCAAAAACCTGTGTTAATCGGAAGATCCTATTTCCAACGCCAGGTAGTTCCGATTATCGGAAGTTCCGCTCCATACACATGCAGTAGTTCCGATTTCCACGACTTCGGCCGAAGCAGTCCAAACCAAAACCTCAACTCTCAATCTAATTAACACACTTGTCAAATACTCATCACTCAGTGGAGGACCTCTCACATGGTCTCTCACAAACTCCACATAAGGTAAGTATTATTCCCACATCTTCAAGTTCGTCTTCAAAACAGCCCTCAACATAGTTGATAATGTCTGATTGACAACTTCAGTTTGTCCATCTGTTTGGGGATGACATATAGTAGAAAAGCAGCAGTTTTATTCCAAATTTAGCCCATTGTGTCCTCCAAAAGTGAGTCAGAAAGTTTGCATCACAATCAGACACAATTGTAATGAGCACTCCATGTAGTCAAATGATTTCTCTAAAAAATAAATCTGCAACATTTGTAGTATCATCGCTCTTATGACAATGTATAAAATGTGTCATTTTAGAAAATCTATCGACGACAACAAAAATATTGTCCCCCTCTTTGTTCTAGGCAGTCCTAAAGTAAAGTCTATAAAATATTTTCCTAAGGTACGCTATGATCAGGAAGAGATGTCTATAAGCCATGTGCATTAAGACGTGACTTAGCTTTGTTACATGTAGTGTAGTGAGACACATAGCGCTCAACGTCGCGCCTCAACTTAGGCCAAAAGAAGTGATTGGTCAAAACATCCCCATCTTATTGACACCAAAATGTCCCATGAGTCCCCCTCTATGCGCCTCCTGTAACAACAAAAGATGAATGGAGCTAGCTGGAATGCATAGCTTGTTAGCATGAAACATAAATCCATTATTCACAACAAATTTATTCCAGTATTTTCCTTCTTTACAATTCTGAAATATATCTTTAAAATCAACATGACGCACATATTGTTCTTTAATTGTCTCTAAACCAAAGATTCTGAAATCAAGTTGAGATGGCATAGTAGAACGACGAGATAAAACATCAGCAATAACATTATTTTTTCCCTTCTTGTGCTTAATGACATATAGAAACGATTCAATGAACTCAACCCATTTAGCATGTCTACGATTCAGATTTGATTGACTACGAATATGCTCTAATGATTCATGATCATAATGTATAACAAATTCTTTGAACCATAAATAATGTTGTCATGACTCTGATGTTTGAACTAAAGTATATAATTCCTTATCATAAGTAGAATAATTCAGATTAGGCTCACTTAATTTCTCACTGAAATACGCAACAGGTTTACCTTCTTGAATAAGCACGGCTCCAAGTCCAATTCCACTAGCATCACACTCAAGCTCAAAAGTCTTACCAAAATCAGAAAGTTGGAGAAGTGGTGCATTTGTAAGCTTCTCTTTCAAATTCTGAAACAATTGTTCTTCTATAGGGCCCCATATAAATAGAACACCTTTCTTCTTAAGCTCATTTATCGGTGCGGCAATGGTGCTGAAATTTTGAACAACGTGTCGATGAAATACAGCAAAACCGAGAAAACTCTGCACTTGTGTGACCGTGTTAGGAGTCTGCCAACTTTGTATAGTTTCAGTCTTGGCTTGATCAACCTCAATTCCCTGTGGAGTAACAACATAACCAAGAAACGAAACTCGATCGGTGCAAAATATGCACTTCTCAAGGTTACCAAACAAACATACATCACGTAGAGTATTAAAAACAACACTCCAGTGTACAAGATGTTCCTCTAATGCTTTGCTATAGATCAACATGTCATCAAAATATACTACCACAAATTTGCCATTGAAAGCACGCAAAACTTAATTCATTAATCTCATGAAAGTACTATGTGCATTAGTTAACCCAAAAAGCATCACTAACCACTCATATAACTCAAATTAGTTTTGAATATTGTTTTCCATTTATGGTTTTATCTCAGTAAAGCAAGCTCTGGACTAGGTGCCATCCACAACTGCCTCCTGAGCTTCAACCATTTTTTTTGGCCATGTGCTAGATCCCAAGCCTTATGCGACCACTCCAAGCAACAGACTTAAGGAGGTGATCTTAGGTCATCCAAGGCTCCCCCTGAGTTCATGCCTAGTACAATGGCAAGCCGTCTCATGAGAAAGATTTGGTGAGATCAGTTTTTTCGCACAAAAGAGATCATTTTTGCTTTTAAAGTTTTTAGACCAGTGATTAGAGATAAGTCATGTTTCTTAACAAACTGACATAGCTTACTCAAAGGTTCAAAAGAGATTCAGGACTCAACTCAGCCTACTTGACATGGCGAATATCATAAAAGGATAGCTTCAACCAGACTAATCTCAAGAGCTATCATGACAAGATTTTAATTCAAGTTTAGCATTTTTAAACACCTTAGCATGGCAAAGACTAAACTACACATAAAAAGTCATGATAGATCTAGCAGTTTAGCATAAATCATGGCAAGATGTAAAAGTGAAAACAGATCATAAGGGATAATGAACAAGGCTCCATTTGATTATCATGCAATGCTTGATGAAAAGTACAAAAATCCAGATTCCCTTCAGAATGAGATGCATCTTTTAATTCAGGTTGAGTTATGACAAAATTAAGAGTATGGAATAACCAAGAATAACTCCCCCTGAACCAAAGGAACAAAAACGAGAATCTGATAAGTAAAACAGAAAAAGCAGTCCTTTAGAGCATAGAAAAGATATAGAGAAAACTATCGCTCAGACAGAGTCTTATCTACCCCATATGATTCTAGGACTATTAGCTGATCTACACAAACACTAAGGAGCAAACACCGCCCTGTCTACCCAAGGGTGGCCCACCCTGCTAGAACCTATAAGAAGTGAGTAAGCTCTACTTAGAGAGGAAGAGATACTAATAAGCAGCATCCTAGAAGCACAAGACAAGAAGTAGCAGTCAAAGCAATGTGGCAAGAGAAACACTCTAACCTATGCTGGAAGGACTTCGACCCGAAATATTAAAAGAAATGTAACCAGAAAGAAGTAAGAGTATAATATAGTATAATATGATATAATATGATACAGTAGTAGCACAAAGCTCCCCCTCACAGTGATCAGTAAGGACAAACCACCCCAAGCTCTCCCGCAGAGTCAAAACCGAGAGCGTCGGAGGCTTAGTGAAGATATCCGCCAACTGGTGCTCACTCTCCACAAACCGAGCACAATGTCACCCTTCTCTACATGGTCTCAAGAAAGTGATATCGATATCAATATGCTTGGTCCGAGAATGTTGCACTGGTTCTTGGCAATACAAATCGCAGACGCGTGTTATCACGTAAGAGTGGAACGCAATGATAGATAACCCGAAATCCTGCAGGTCGAGACCATCCAAAGCACTTGGCTACAAAGAATCGGTCTGCACAACGTGCTCGGCCTCTGCGGTGGGATCGCAACACCGGATTGCTTCCTCGACGACCGGAGATTTAGAGAAGTGCCAATGAATTGGCAAGTGCCGTGCTCTTCCTATCTATCCTCTGACTGCAAAGTCGCATCGGAGAAGGCTCTAAGAGATAGACAAGAAGAGGAAGAGTACCGGATGCCATAGTCAATGGTAGCTCGAAGGTACCGAAGATGCGCTTCACCGCTTTGACGGTGAGATACGCGAGGAGAAGCTCAAACGAGCACAAAGACACATGTAAAAGTGTATGTCCGGTCTCGAGGCCGTGAGGTACAAGAGAGAGCCAATCATGCTCTGAAATCCTTTTGGTCACGGTGTTCGCCGCCTTCATCGGATCCAGAGCGGTGAGATGCCATTGGAGTTGATATCGGCTTTCCATCATTCATGTCGAAACGCTTCAGAGGTCTCGAGTGTATTTGCCTTGATGAAGAAAGGTACCTCCCGAGTCTGCTTGATTTGGAAGCCAAGGAAGAAGCTCAACTCGCCCATCATGCTCATTTCAAACTCCGAGCTCATGACATCGGAAAACCGGAAACGAGAGCATGCGAGGAGCCGCCAAAGATAATGTCATCCACGTAGATCCGACGAGCGTAAGATCGGTGCCAAGACGCGGATGAACAAGGTTTTGTCAATTTTACCCATCTCAAAACCATGGCTCAAAGGTAGGACTTAAGCCTTTCATACCAAGCTCGGGAGCTGCTTGAGTCCATACAAAGCTTTGGAAAGCCTCGTAGACATGGTTAGGGTATTTAGGGTTCTCAAACCAGGAGGTCATCTCACATAGACTTCTTCCTCAATAAGGCCATTGAGGAAGGCACTCTTGACATCCATTCGATAAAGCTTGAAACCCTTAGAAGTGCAAAGGCAAGCGAGATTCTAATGGCTTCAAGTCTAGCTACAGGGCAAAAGTCTCTTCAAATCTAGACCCTCAACTTGAGAGTACCCACGAGCTACCGACCTAGCCTTGTTTCAATGACTAACCCATCTTCACTTTGCTTGTTCTTGAACACCCATTTGGTCCCAATGATATTGTGACCTTGAGGGGGCTCAACAAGGGACCAGACCTTGTTCCTTTCAAAGTTTTCCAATTCCTCGTGCATGGCGTTAGTCCATGACTCATCAGAAAGAGCATGACAAACGTCTTTAGGCTCAAATGAGGCGACGAATGCAGAATGGAGACAAAGAGAGATAAGCCGACTTTGGAACGTGTGACACGCTCAAGATGTCTCCAATGATCTCGCTCAAGGATGGTCCTTTTAATGTGTCTTGGAGGTCGGGGTGAGATGAAGACGTGGCCTCTACCTCATGATCAGATGAGATAGGAACAGAGCCACTAGCTTCAGAAGAAGCAGAAGGTAAGGGCTGATCTCCTCGAGGTGCAGTGGAAGAAGGCACCTCAAGAGGAGGAGAAGGAACTGGATCGGGTAAACAACCCTCATCTCCATCCTCCTCATCGTCCACAAAGATGGACTCAGACTGCTCTAAGGAACCTGAGATGTCAGGCCTAGTCCCCGGACTGCCTCATCGAAGGTCACCTCACTGAGTCTCTAACAATTTACTAGACTCGCAGCCTGCACTCTATAGGCACGAGAAGAAGTCGAGTAACCCGTAAAGATCCCATCACAAGATCGTGACTCGAACTTATCTAGGTTCCCGCACTTGAGAATAAAACACTTGCAACCAAACACACGAAAATGCGAGACCATTGGGTTTTCGCCATATCTCAACTCATAAGAAGTGCGATGCAAGAGTGCCCAAGAAAACTCATTAGAAACATGACAAGCATAGCAATTCCTCATTAAAAACTTCCTAGGTGTAGAGTACTCATCAAGCATCGTCCCGCCATCTCGACCAAGATACGGTTCTTCCTCTCCACAACGCCATTTTGTTGGGGGCGATGGAGACGAGAACTGGTGCTCTACACCTGTCTCACCACAAAAACTCTCAAAGTAGGAATTCTTGAACTCGGTGCCATTATCAGTGCGAATTGCTCGTAATGCACCTGGGAGCTCAACAGAGAGCCTACCAAAAAGACCACGAAAAAGAGTAAACGTCTCATCCTTCGAGGCTAAGAAAAACACCCAAGAATACCTCGAGAAGTCATCGACTACGACAAGTACATACCACTTCCCTCCTACTGACTGCACTCTAGCTGGTCCTACTGTGTCCATATGGAGCAGTTGACCTGGTGCATCTGTCATAGTCATCAGAATCGGAGGATGTGAAGAAGAACCATTTTGCCGTGCGGCAAGGAGCACAAACAAGATCCTTGACCATTTTGAGTTTCGGCAAACCACGAATGAGATCGTGGCCGCTAACTCGGGTCAGATGATCAAATCCTATATGACCAAGTCTCCTATGCCAGAAAGTCAAATCACGAGATTCAGAAGCAATTAAACATCGGAGAGGATCACCAGAAGATCCAGAAAAATCAGCACGAAAGATCCTCCCATATCGAGAAATCCATAAACTAGACTACCCGAAGAATCAAGAATTTTGCAATTGTTTTTCTTAAAGCTCACCTCGAAACCGTCATCGGTAAGCTGAGAGACTGAAAGCAGATTATACTGCAGCTTACTTACTAAGGCAACATCTTTTAAAATAAAAGAATCATTAATGCTCACAGTACCTTTAGCGATGATGCGCCCAAATGAAGCATCTCGAAGGTGATCGCCTCATCACCGGAGCACGGCTAGGAAGAAAACCAACGAGAATCTCCAATCATATGGCGAGAACAACCGAGTCTACAATCCGGACCTTTCCTTCCCAAATTTGCCGGCGACCACGAGTCAAACAGAGTAAAGTCTCAAGATCGGGTGAATCAACAGAGATTTTGGCACCCAATCTTGAGTAACATGGCGAGCAGATGAAGTAGTCAAGCAAGACCGACTCTATCTACCCTACGCTCTCGTCACTCAACAAGTCAAAGATCTCGACTGTTGTTTGATCCGATCGCTATGGAAGAGCGAGTCGAAGTGCGATAAATATCTTGATCTCGCCATGGTAGCTATCTTGAAAGGAAAACGAGATCTACCCTCGGGACGGCGGAGATTACGACCAAAGGGAGCATGAGGACGAAACTCGAAAACTCGGAAAAACCAAGTCATCGATGTCGCCCAAAATCATCGATGGAACAAACCTAGACCTCGTGTTGGTCTTAGGTGCACTCAAGATCCGGGTGACCACGAATGTGCCTAAGAAACTCAACACGGTCTCTAGCGCGATCTTGGCGCTACTGAAGCAATGATCAACTAAATGTCCATCTTTACGATGAAGGTGCAATGATACTTCGCCTTACGAGGGCGAAGCCGCAGTGGAATCACCTTGTCGTCGAAAATCCTTTGAACAAAACCCGCTGACTTAAAATTGACTTTCTCGATCCCCGGCTTAGTTTTGATCACACACGTGCTATGGTTTTGAGCACGGCGGTGGATGCTTCCTCATATCCTCCTGGATATCATATCCTAGACCACGATTAAATCTGCAAATTTTAGATTTGTCTAGAATGAGATTGAGCTTCTTCTTGCCTCCTACAAACCTCTCGAGAGTGTTCATAAGATACGACACTCCAGAAAGAGAGAGGTGCAAGAAGAGCGAGGGGAAGAAGGACAAAGAGAAGGTAAGGGAGCGGAAGAAGAACCAACAACAGAGGAAAGATTGGCTTGTGCACGCACAAACGACTTTGGGGGACAGTCCATCGCTAGCGCATTGGTTCACGTTACTAGGCGTCTCTACCAAACCCTTAGGCTTCTTCCCAAAGCACACACAATACAAGCGGATGATTGTGTCTCTAGAAGGTCCTTAGTTAGCTTCACATTTTTCATCCAAAGCAACCAAATCACATTTTAGTTTATTACAATGATTGCAAGGTGAGCTAACAGGTCCTTAGAAGCATCTTGAGCCAATTTATTCTCGTGATCAATCATTTCTTGAAACCGCTTGATACTCGATTCTAATTCAATTAACTTAGGACAGTTTAAACAAGAAACAATAGGCTCTAGTAGCGCAGACTTGAAATTCAAGAATTTTGTGATCCGCCTGCTTTAGGTTCATCTTGAGATTATTACAATTTTCACAAGTTTCAGTGAGATCAAGCAACATGGTATAAAGACCTCTAAGCGAATTGTCCTTAACCTCACATGAGGTGCAAGCATTAGCCTCAACAGAGTGGATGAAGGAGGTGCTATCCTACTCATCTCTAATTCAACAAGAAGGCTAATGTTCTCTACCTTAATCATGTCAAGTTCAGAGGACACACTATCATGTAAGGTCCTTAGTTTTTCCATATCATCAATCAAAGCACAAAGATGTGTCACATTCATCACGGGAGGGAGCGGATGTAAGTAAAGTGAGCTCCGTGATAGTCTAGCTACTTCCTTCTCCAACCCAAAGACACTTAGCCCTAGACTTAGCATGGAATCTACCTAGCTTAAGAAAAGCATCATTAAAATTTGGTCATAAGTGGGACTAACCTCATCGGAGTCGAGATGCAGACTCATTTGTCGCTCGATTCGCCCCGAGGGCCATGAAGCACATGCCGAGAAGTTGCCCGTCCTTGGGATCATGATCGTCCTTCCCATCATCGTCACTCCACCCTCCACCTCGGCTGGTGTCCGGTTAAATCGAGGCGGTGAGGACCAGCGATGGAACGACTTCTTAGCCTTCCCAAAGTTGCGAACTTCTTCTTGCCTTGATCAGTCTTTGAGGGCTTCGTGTTGCGGTTCTTGTCGATGTAGTCGTTCTTGCTTGGACCGCCATAGTCACCTTTGCCCTTCCCAAGCTTGGGACGGTTTGCTCGGATGTGGTTGGGGCCACCACACTCGAAACAAATCACAGGACCTCCTCTTTTACCATCCCTCCTCCTCTTGTAAGCATGGGAAAACTTCCGAGCTAGGAGGGCTAGTCAGACATCCTCAAAATTTGCTCTAACCGATCATCGGTTATGTCACGAGAGCGACTAGGAGAACCCACGATCGACTCGGAAGAAGATCCGAAGTGGGATCGATGACTAAAGCCATCGATTGTGACTTGACCTTCGAGAGACAATGTCAATCTCGTGAGTCTTGAGGCGCGAGTAAAGCGCATCAAGAGTCGAGTCGAGAGGTCCGTGTTATCTTTGATGGTAGTCACTTTCATCTCCCAAACACGAAGATCAAGTGCGAAAGCATCATCGGCGTTATCCGAGTCGGGGTATGTAAGACCGACCGCTCGGAGGTTGCTCAAAATCTTGTGAAAACGCCGAAAAGCACTCGTCTAAAGATTCACCAAAGAAGCATTTCAAATTTCTCAGTATTCACGCTTGAACTGGTCTTGTCGAACCGTCTTAATCGAGTGGTGCCCTCATGGTATGCATCGAGTCACCCGGATGTCATAGCGTAAATCAAATGAGAAATACGATCAAACTCACTTCTGCTTAAACCCTGAATGATTATGTTCCTTGCCTTAGCATTTGCCTCAACATCGGCCATGTTTCTAGCATTGATGTTCTCATCGGCGAGAATAAACAAATCTAACCTTCACCTTTCTCCGGATGGCATACCCACGAGCACGGATGTAAGTTTCCATTCGGCTCTTCGGAAGGGTAATCGGACCATCAAAAGCGGAGGCTTGGTGGAATACTTGTCCGTTGCCATGGCTCAACCGACCGGTTAAGATCTATCAAGAAGAGCTAACCGGCTCTGATACCAATTGAAGGACCGAAATGGCAACAGAGGGGGGGGGGTGAATGGTGCCTTAAAATTAAGAACTCCCCTTTACTGTATTTAAATAAGATCAACAAACCCTCTCAAGAAGAGTAAAACAAAATCAGAGAACTAATCATCCATTCCAGACTGTTCTGTCAAATATCGGATGTTCCGATTTTACCCGGCGGTACTTTCGCATTCCGGTAGTTCCGAATCGGTCGGAAGTTCCGCTGCTGATAATTCGCTATGAACAATCGGAAGTTCCGATTGTCCTGACCGAAGAACAGTGCGCTCGGGTTTCTTTTCAAAAATCCAAAAACTAAATCTTGAATGCTCTTCTCTGGTCAAGTTTCACAGGACATCATCCTAAACACCTTCTTGACCTCATGGAGAAGAATTGCAACCAAAGATTCAATAATCGAACCAAAAACGGATTTCTTGAAGAAGGGGCAAGAAAGACCAAAACCAATGATAAGCGAGATTCTCAGATTCTTAGAGCATGAAACTTTGAGGAAGTAATAGCAATACCAAAACGATTCTAGATATGAAGTTTCATGCTATTTCATAAAACAAAACAAAAGATATGCCAAAACCCTAGATATTCAACATGAACAGAGAGAGAGAGTTGCAAAATCAAGTAATCGAAACCTCAGATTTCATTGGATTGAAACATGGATTACAGAGGTAACACAAAGAGGAATGATTACAATAGGTTTCAGTTCATCAACTCCACAAACTCAAAAAGCAAAACACATCCTTTTGGTGGAGCTAACCCTAATTTCCTCTCTCAAAATCTAACCCTAACTCCAGGGTTCTCCCCTATTTATAGCCTTTGCTAATGGGCCTCCAACCCATTAAGCCCGCTAAACCCGAACGGAACCGCCTCCACTTTTGCCGCTTTGCGAAAAGACCCTTTCGCCTTTGCGCACCTTTCCGAAGCCTCCGTACACCTTGTTGTGCACGACTCGCAACCGCTTCAAGATTCGCGCGTCTTGACACATCCCGACCGTTCTGACCTCAACGCCTCCTGCGCCTAGTCCGGTCCACGTGTCTCGCCACGACTCCATCTTGATGCCCTGCAGTCAACACAGACAAAAACACATCACATAGCATTGCACAATAACATAGCATCAACATTTGTATAAGACTCAAACTCATACAAGATCAAAATCACAAAATAATCTTCTCTGCACAGTTCTGGACACAATCGGAAGTTCCGCACTTACCACAGCGGAAGTTCCGATTTCCGGAACATCCGCACTTGTCAGAATTATCGGAAGTTCCGTGCTTACCATTGCGGAACTTCCGATCTTCGGAACATCCGCACGCCCAAAAATTCTATTCCAATTTTCGTCTCAGAGGAATCTCAACACCAGTATTATCGGACACTCCGCTACCCCATGTGCGGAAGTTCCGATTCTCTTCAGCCGAAACCAAAAACCCAGGTTAATCGGAAGATCCTATTTCCAACGCCGGTAGTTCCGATTTATCGGAAGTTCCGCTCCATACACAGCGGTAGTTCCGATTTCCCTGACTCAGCCCAGAAACAGTCCAAACCGAAAACCTCAACTCTCAATCTAATTAACACACTTGTCAAATACTCATCACTCAGAGTGGAGGACCTCTCACATGGTCTCTCACAAACTCCACATAAGGTAAGTATTATTCCCACATCTTCAAGTTCGTCTTCAAAACAGCCCTCAACATAGTTGATAATGTCTGATTGACAACTTCAGTTTGTCCATCTGTTTGGGGATGACATATAGTAGAAAACAGCAGTTTTATTCCAAATTTAGCCCATTGTGTCCTCCAAAAGTGAGTCAGAAAGTTTGCATCACAATCAGACACAATTGTAATGAGCACTCCATGTAGTCAAATGATTTCTCTAAAAAATAAATCTGCAACATTTGTAGTATCATCGCTCTTATGACAATGTATAAAATGTGTCATTTTAGAAAATCTATCGACGACAACAAAAATATTGTCCCCCTCTTTGTTCTAGGCAGTCCTAAAGTAAAGTCTATAAAATATTTTCCTAAGGTACGCTATGATCAGGAAGAGATATCTATAAGCCATGTGCATTAAGACGTGACTTAGCTTTGTTACATGTAGTGTAGTGAGACACATAGCGCTCAACGTCGCGCCTCAACTTAGGCCAAAAGAAGTGATTGGTCAAAACATCCCCATCTTATTGACACCAAAATGTCCCATGAGTCCCCCTCTATGCGCCTCCTGTAACAACAAAAGATGAATGGAGCTAGCTGGAATGCATAGCTTGTTAGCATGAAACATAAATCCATTATTCACAACAAATTTATTCCAGTATTTTCCTTCTTTACAATTAAAATATATCTTTAAAATCAACATGACGCACATATTGTTCTTTAATTGTCTCTAAACCAAAGATTACAAATCAAGTTGAGATGGCATAGTAGAACAGCGAGATAAAACATCAAGAATAACATTATTTTTTCCCTTCTTGTGCTTAATGGCATATAAAACGATTCAATGAACTCAACCCATTTAGCATGTCTACGATTCAGATTTGATTGACTACGAATATGCTCTAATGATTCATGATCATAATGTATAACAAATTCTTTGAACCATAAATAATGTTGTCATGACTCTGATGTTTGAACTAAAGTATATAATTCCTTATCATAAGTAGAATAATTCAGATTAGGCTCACTTAATTTCTCACCAAATAAATCATAGCAGGTTTACCTTCTTGAATAAGCACGGCTCCAAGTCCAATTCCACTAGCATCACACTCAAGCTCAAAAGTCTTACCAAAATCAGAAAGTTGGAGAAGTGGTGCATTTGTAAGCTTCTCTTTCAAATTCTGAAACAATTGTTCTTCTATAGGGCCCCATATAAATAGAACACCTTTCTTCTTAAGCTCATTTATCGGTGCGGCAATGGTACTGAAATTTTGAACAACGTGTCGATGAAATACAGCAAAACCGAGAAAACTCTGCACTTGTGTGACCGTGTTAGGAGTCTGCCAACTTTGTATAGTTTCAGTCTTGGCTTGATCAACCTCAATTCCCTGTGGAGTAACAACATAACCAAGAAACGAAACTCGATCGGTGCAAAATATGCACTTCTCAAGGTTACCAAACAAACATACATCACGTAGAGTATTAAAAACAACACTCCAGTGTACAAGATGTTCCTCTAATGCTTTGCTATAGATCAACATGTCATCAAAATATACTACCACAAATTTGCCATTGAAAGCACGCAAAACTTAATTCATTAATCTCATGAAAGTACTATGTGCATTAGTTAACCCAAAAAGCATCACTAACCACTCATATAACTCAAATTAGTTTTGAATATTGTTTTCCATTCATCGCCTAACTTCATGCGAATTTGGTAATATCCACTATGCAAATCAACTTTAGAAAACACAGTAGTGCCACTTAATTCGTCAAGCATATCATCTAGCCTAGGAATAGGATGACCATATCGAATAGTAATATTATTGATAGCTCTACAATCAACACACATACACCATGATTCATCTTTCTTAGGTACCAAAATCACAGGAACAACACAAGAACTAAGGCTTTCGCGTACGTACCTTTTGTCAAGCAAGTCTCACACTTGACGCTGAATTTCTATAGTCCCTTCGGGACTGGTCCTATATGGCGCATGATTGGGAAACGATGCTCCTGGAATTAAATCAATTTGATGCTCAATCCCCCTAATTGGAGACAGCCCTGGGGATATTTCACTTGGAAACACATTAGCAAACTCATGCAAAAGGTTAGCAACAGCAGGAGACAAAGAATGAGACATATCCTCAAAAGAAAACAATACTTCTTTGCACACTAAAGCATAGCAATAAAGTTTGTTATCTTTCATCTCACAAATATCAGATTTAGTAGCAAGTAAAACATAACATTTTAATTCAAATTCACCTTTTCTATCACTGGGTTCTTTCTTCTTCGGTGCATAAGTTTTTTAGCTACAATCTGATTTTCACTTTTACTACTCTCCTTCTCTATTAGATCTCTGTAATTCATCCTTTAAAATAGCTTGAGGAGACATGAGTAACAAAGTGATTTTCTTTTCTTTAAACATGAGAGTATACTTATTAGTTCTACCATGATGCATCATATCTCTATCATATTGCCAAGGTCTACCTAACAACAAAGAACATGCTTGCATAGGTACTACATCGTAATCAACATAATCATAATAGGAATAATATAAAATTGTACTCTCACAATGCGGGTTACCTTCAGCTTACCACAATTATTCAACCATTGAATGTAATATAGACGAGGGGTGTTGTGTGGTCAATGCAAGCTTCTCAACTATGTCCATGCTCGCCAAATTATTACAACTTCTTCCATCAATGATCACACGATATGAACGCTCTTTGATGCCAAGCTTTGTTTGGAAGAGATTGTGGTGTTAATTCTGTTCAGCACGCTCCATTTGTGCACTAAGTACACACTTCGCTATAATGCTTAAATACTTATATAAAATTTCAGCACTATATTGTTCCTCTTCTCGCTCAGATTCCTGGTCGTCTCCTGCTGGGTCAGTTGCAAGCATAGCATATTCTTCCTCAATATCACTAGCTGAAGTATGCTCATCATTATCCTTTAAAAAGAGCTCACTTGCAAGGGTAATCCCGCATCATGTGTCCATAGCTCTTGCAGCGATGACATTGTGTTTCTCGCGCTCTACCTGTTGAAGCAACCGAAGATGAACTTGGTGCGGGGGCTTGTACCATGCTCTTGCTTGTTTCTGGTGCGTGTGACAGTGTAGTGAAAGTAGATGAACATCGGCTGTTGGAGGAGTTTGTAGGTACATGTATTCGGCTGGAGGGAGTAAATGGTGCTCTCGATTGCCCTTGAGTTGAGCGACCTGAAAAATAACCTACAAAATTTCCTTCTTTCCTGGAATGACGTCCATGTACCTCTCTTTCAGCTTTACAAGCAAGATGAAATAAGCGAGTGATATAATTGTGGGGCAAGGAGGGAGGAGGATTGATGCGGCACCGACGTGGAGGAATGAGCTGAGGAGGCGAGCAGGCGGTGCGGGCTGGCACTGAGAGAGGAGTCGAGGAGGTGGTGTGGCGCGGCCGTGTGGAATGGTGCGGAGGGAGGAGCCGAGGAGGCGATGCGGAGGGAGGCGGTGTCGCGGGCTAGCACGGAGGGAGGCGGGCGAAGGGGCTCTCGCTAGCTCGAGCACAACCAGCGATGGGGGTTCTGGCGATCTTTGCCTTCTTAGAAATCTTGCAGCGCACACACGAGCGAGGCGGCGGGGATTGGGGGAGAAGAAAGGTGCGGGCAGGTGGGTGGGCAGCCGAGCAGCGTGTGCAGGAGAGCTCATGGGTTGTGCCTGGCATGGCATGACCCGACGATAATCCAGCCGTTGGGCTTTTTGCCCCTTTTTTACTGTTTGGCCTTTTAAAAGTAGAAAAATAGTTGAAAAAATCCCAAACATTTTTATATAAATAGCCACCATACCTGCTCATTCAACACCCCTCCATTCCTCATTCTCTCTTTGAAATTCTATTATGCAAATTCAAATTCGTGTTGAGCTAATTTGGCAAAATTCAAAAAAATATGCTAAATTTTGGAAAATTCAATTTTCGGCAATAAGTCTGCAAGGATTGGCGATGAGGCAGACACAACTGCAGTACAACCCCAACGGTACAGTACATAGCTGAGACTACGATTTTGAGGTAGCCCGTCAATCTCTTTGTCGTTTAATTGTTTTTGAGGATTTACGTTAGGCTTTGGGGAGTCTGCTTCTTTTCAAAATTACATTAGGACTACGCATAATCCTAGATTTTGTTTCATTTCTAGACAAATAACAACTAGAGATCTAGTAAAATAACACCGTAATAAAATAAAGGAGCTATTCATTACGTGCACATTTTTGGTGCCCTTGACCTCAGACATATGGAGTGGTCGGGTTAGAGAGGATTATCTTAGTGCAGTTAATAATTATGTTAATGATGACTGGGCAATAGAGAAAAGGACTATATGTTTGAAATTAATTGATGTAGCACACACGAGTGAGAATATTACAGACTATATTATCAAAGTTGTGGAAGACTTTGATCTTATAGATAAAATATTCTCAATTACTTTAGACAATGCCGCTTCGAACTCTAGGGTCATGGATATTCTTACTCCAGTGTTGAGTACATATGCCGATTCCTTCTTACTACATCAACGATGTGCTTGTCATATTATCAACCTTATAGTCAAATATGGTTTGAAGAGGTTGGTTTGTATATTAAAGCTTTTCACGATGTGATTTCTTTCTTGAATAATTCTAATATAAGAATAACATAATATAAGAACTTCTGCAGGGTGATGGGTGTACGTCCAAGAAAGTTCGATTTGGACATGCCAGTAAGGTGGAACTCTACTTACCTGATGCTTAAGAGTCTTTTACCATATAAGAGTACCTTTTCTGTTTAAACGCATTATCAAAGCACTGACGGTAGTATACTATTGACTAAGTAATATTGGTTCGTTGCTGAGAAGATACTACGATTTTTAGAATTTTTTTATGAGGCCACTGTTGCTTTGTATGTTGTCTACTATCCAACATCTCCGATCATTGTGCATGGTATTTTACTTACTCAATTGAAAATATATGAAAATAACTTAGTTTTATGTAATGCTATTCTTACCATAAAAAGTAAATACCTTAAATATTGGAGCAAAATTGCTTTCCTTTATGCATTTGTATTTCTTTTAGATCCTAGAGGTAAAATTGATGTATTTGGTAGTGTACTTGATCTTTTTAGTGATGCTACAGGGTTAGACTATACTAACTATTTTGCAGAAGTTCGTTCTCGGTTATACGAGATTTACTAAAGGTATGAAAATAAGTTCCGGGGAGTCCGCTCGCAACGACCTCCAGTAGCCCCTGCCTCAAGTAGCAGGACCAATATATGGGGCAAGATCTTCACTGGCTCTTCCTCCAAGTCCAGGTCTTCTTCTTCTACATCGTCGCCTGCTCAGCCAAGAACCACAAGGAGTGGGGAACTATCCACTTATTTGGACAATGATACAGTGGATTTCAACTCAGAAGGCTTCGAAATTTTGCAGTAGCGGCAAGCATATAAGTTAACATATTCTGTGATATCCATACTTGCATGTGATGTGTTAACTGTTATTGTCTCGACGGTTTTCTCCGAGTCTGCTTTTCGTCTTTCTGGAAGAATATTGGAGGAGAGAAGAACAAGTCTCATAAGTGAGATGGTGGATATACTTCTAACTGTGAAGGACTGAGAACAAGCTGATTCACGAACACAACACTATGTGGAAAATCCAAATTTGTCAGAGGTGTTCGAAAATCTGCACTTGGACAGTAACACGTAGAAAAAGGATGTATGTAGAGCTATAGGTTGCACTCTTTTTTCCTTTGCCATGATTTTCTCATTTTGAGTTTTTACTTGACGAATGTTTTAACGAGGCAGCCAACTGAACATTAACAAAGCTCTTTATTTCATTTTCAATATGTTTGTCTCTTTTTTCAATTTCCATATCTACTTATGAATTAGATATATTTTTCTAATTTTTTTTTGATTTTTTTTATATTTTCGGGCCTAACGGGCTAAGTGGGCCGTCCTTGGCAAGGTGGGCCAAATGGGCTCGTGCCAACACGACACGACCCATCTAATAGCCGGCCCAGGATGGGCCATGCCTAGATGGATCAGGCCGGCTTGTGCCCGTGTTGTGCCGAGTCGGGCCGCCCATTTGGCTAGCTCTAGGCATGGCCATCACACAGAGTTAAGCAATTTCATTATGTCGAACCCAGGAGCGAAGGATCCGGAATTCTCTGTGTTTCATACACTAGTCCAGGAATCGCTAGTGTACACAGTCGAATAAAAGTGGATAACACAATCATAAAACACCATACATAGATAGTAATTAAGGTTTGTTACAAAAGGGGCATAAAGCCAAAAAGCAAAATACAACAGACGCAAAAGTAGTAAGGTCGACTACACGATTCGCCATAGGCAATCGTCTGGGGGCGCAGCCTAGTTGTCCAAGCTCTTGATATCCTCGTAGCACCCCTCTCCTGCTCAACAAGGTATTAAGCAATGTGATCACAAACAATCGTACTCGCAAGTTACACCCAATTAACAAAGTTATAATGCATGCAGGGAGATATCAACGGAAGGCTTATAGAGTTGATTTTGCATAAAGCAATGTTTCTTTTTAAATACTTGTACTAAGTTCCAAAGCAGTCTATTCCACAGCTAAAATTCATTTTCTAAAACTCAAATTTATAGTCAGATAACATTCATCAACGAGTGGTGAAAGATACTTTCCTATCATAAGGCTAACCGCCCAATTTCCCTACTAGATAAGAAATTCAAAATCATTTGATAAAGTCTTTTGAAATCAAAACCAAAATCTAACTTGGTGTGGCTTTGCTAAGCATGTCCATGACCGTGGACACGGCTATTTAGGATAGTTTTTCACTCTACGGAGGTGTACAACTTTACCCATGTAACACCCCAACTTTTTGGCTTTAAAAATCTTTTTAATTAGTTGCTAGTTGAAAATCTCATCATTTGCCTTTTATTTGAATTTAATTTAAAAGCTTAAATTGGACTTTAAGGACAAAATGATTTAACATGACTAATCACAATATCAACAATTGTTAAAACTATTTTATTTGGATTCTATGGGCTTGGATATATTTTCCATATTTTTCTGAAATTTTTCCAAAGTCATTTGCTATTTTCTATTTGCTATGTGCATTTTCTGGATTTATTTAAAAGAAAAACCAAAAGAAAATCCCTTCGGAATAGTGCTGGGTCGAAGCCCAACACTATTCTGCTGCCACAGCCCACTCCCCGGCCTTTCTCTCTACTGCCGCAGCCCAGCTTCTCCCTTAGCCCAGCGTGCCCATGCTCGGTCCGCGCCGCTGGATCGCCATCGCACGCTCGCCCTCACCTGCGCCTTACTCGCCCGCTGCCAGTGGCCCCACCTAGCGCCGCGTCAACATCGTCTTCGTCACGGACTCCTCCCCGCGCCCGACTTCCGCCCTACGCGCGCCGCCGCCGTTTCCTTCGTGGACTCCCCCTCCTCCGACTACAAAAAGGCCCCGACCCCTCCAATCTCCTCACCCCTTCCTCCTCCACCGAAGCCCCAGCGTCTCGCCCTCTCCCTCGTCTACCCAGCGCCTCAATTGCCGAAAGTCGCCGTCGGCCGAAGCTACTTCGCCGCCGGATTCCGCCGCCTCCAGACCCTCGGCGTCCATGCCACCGCTACCCTCGTGATCGCAATAGCTGGAGCTACTCGGTGCCGCCGTCGCCTTCACCCGAGGACGCCTCCATCGCCATTGCCGGATCGTCGACAACGAAGCTCGCGCGCCGCCAGCCCTACCCCCTCTGCTATCGCGGTGGCCGCCGCCGCCGAGCGCCGCCGCCACCCCCAGCTGCTTCGCCGTGCCCCCAGGGTCTCATTTTTGTATCTTGCCACCGCTGCCTCGCCGCCGTCCGTCGTCGCCGCCGTCAACTTCGCTCGCCGGACACCGCTGCTCGGCATTTTGGTCCTGTGCCAGCGTGGCAGCCCAGTTGGAGTCCAGCTCAGCGCCACCTCCTCGATTTTGCTGGCGTGGCGCCCAGGTCAGCAGCCGAGTGGCACGCCCATTATTTTCTCCCGAGCCATATCTCGGTGAACCGAGTTCACGGTGCGCCGTCTCACTGACCGGTGGGCCAGTTCAGCATTTGTGAGTCGCCCTTTAGGCGTTAAGTGCAGCCAGTTCAGAACGTCGTTTCTGGTAAGTCTTTAAGTTAGAATACACAGAGGGTTCCTGAGATGTCTTTTCGGGTCCCGACACCAGCTCACTTTCAGGTTTACAGCAGGCGGGAGCACCGTCAGGGCTACGGAGGCTATCTCCCGAGTAGTCCGTTAGAGTTTGTTTCAGGCTTAGCCAGTCTTAAGTTTGTGAGTCACCCTTTAGGCGTTAGTTTGTGTGCTTAGGTTCGTTCTTAATTTGTGTGCAAGTATGAGCTGCAGAGGCCCTTATGCATTTGTTGCAAGCCATACTATTATCCTAATTAATATAAGAGTTACAGTTGAGCTTTCTTAAAAGTTTATTGTTGGGTTTTACCTACCCCTACCTAGCTCCTAACTTATCTTGTGCTTGCTACCTTATCTAACCTATGGAGATTCACCAGATGGTGCAGAGTCGTCAAGCTGCTGCAAGTGGTTCCGATACTCCAGTGTCAAAAGGCCAAGAACAGACCCCCGTAGAAGCAGTTCCACCGCAAGCACTTTCAGTTGATCTACAGAATTTTGGAGCATTCATGGCAGCTCAGACTCAGCTGATGTATACCATGATGAACCAGATGCAAGCTATGAGCAACCAGAACAACAACAATCAGCATCACAATGGAGCCCCAGTTGCTCATGGTCACAATGGATCATCCAAGTTGGCCGAGTTTATGAGAACCCTTTCACCAACCTTCTTTGGACATGTCTCGCTAGTGGAAGCTGATGATTGGCTTCGTGTCATTGAGAGGAAGCTGCTGATCACCCAATGCAGCGATCACGAGAAAGTTCTGTACGCCTCCCACCAGATGGAAGGCATTGCTGCCGAATGATGGGAAAACTTCTGTGCAGCGCATAGAATGCCGCAAGACATTACTTGGGAAGTGTTCACAACTGCTTTTCGCCAGTATCATGTGCCGGAAGGAATCATGGATCTGAAGAAGGATGAATTCCGTGCTCTCAAGCAAAGAGGAATGATGGTAACTGACTACCTCAACAAGTTCTCTCAACTTGCTCGATATGCTGCAGAAGATGTCGCCACCGACAAGGCTCGCCAGAGTCGTTTTATGAAAGGATTAAACACGGGACTTCAAGTTAACTTGATCGCTCACACCTTTCCTGATTTCCAAGAGATGATCAACAAAGCTTTGATTCTTGAGGATAAGCGCAAAGAACTAGAGGATCACCGTAAGCGCAGAATGGCCCAGAAGGAAGTCACCAACCCCTGCTGAAGGCAAGAATGGTTCCACCGCAGTTTAGCCGTTTTCCACCACGAATTCTGTCAGACCACCTGCACCAACTTCAGCACACTCAGAACTTCCACAACCCTGCACCAGTCAACCCCAATCCAGGAAGCAACCCACAGAGTATACCCAGAGTTTGTTTTACCTGCCGTCAGCCAGGACATTTCGCCAACGATGTCCGCAAAATGGGACTATCACTCTAGTACGCTTCAACCTTGGGAACACACCAGCCAAGACGCCAGTGCAAGGCAACTATCAAGGAATTTCTCAAGCTACCAGTCCATCCGGAGGAGCACCGCAATCAGTGGTTAGAGGCTGTGTCAACCACGTCACTCTGGAAGGAGCCCAAGAAGCACCCGACGTTGTACTGGGTAAGTTTCTGGTAAATTCAGTACCTACATCAGTTCTATTTGATTCTGGAGCTTCGCATTCGTTTGTTTCTGGAGTTTTTGCAACTAAGAATGACATGGAAGTCATGCATCTTAAGCATACTCTGTTAGTCTAGTCGCCTGGAGTAGAGCTAAGTTCTAAAGTGGGATGTTTAGGAGCTAAGTTACTCATAGCTGGAGTTGAGTTTCTATCCAACCTAATAGTTCTAGACACCCAGACCATAGATGTCATCCTTGGATGGATTGGTTATCCAAGCACAAAGCTGTGCTAGATTGTGGCCGAAGAGCCGTAACAATTGAGAATACCACCGGAAGGAAAGTTGAATTTCTAGCCACCTCAGTACGTGATGGACATTTGGTAGTCAACAGTCTGAAGACAGTTTCATTGGAAGATGTACCTGTAGTCAGAGATTATCCAGACGTGTTTCCAGAAGAATTACCCGGAATGCCACCGGACCGTGACATTGAGTTTGTCATCGATCTAGTGCTAGGAACCGTGCCAATTTCTATGAGACCCTATCGAATGCCAGCCGATGAACTTGTGGAAATGAAGAAGCAGATAGAGAACTACTGGAGAAAGGTTTTGTAAGACCTAGTTTGTCGCCATGGGGGCACCAGTTTTGTTATTTAAAAAGAAAGATGGAAGCATGAGGATGTGCATCGATTATCGTTCTCTCAATGAAGTCACCATCAAGAACAAGTACCCATTGCCCCGAATCGATGATTTGTTCGATCAGATGAAAGGAGCCGGAGTGTTCTCAAAGATCGATCTGCGATCAGGATATCATCAGTTGAAGATTTATCCTAAGGATATATCGAAGACTGCTTTCTCAACCCGGTATGGACATTATGAGTTTCTAGTCATGTCTTTTGGACTGACTAATGCCCCTGCCTATTTCATGAACATGATGAACAAGGTATTCATGGAATACTTGGACAAGTTTGTAGTAGTATTCATTGACGATATTTTGGTATACTCCAAGTCTAAAGAAGAGCATGCTGAACATCTAAGGCTAATCCTAGAGAAACTCAGAGAATATCAGTTGTACGCCAAGTTCAGCAAGTGTGACTTTTGGAAGAAGAAAGTTGATTTACTCGGTCATGTGATGACAGCCGAAGGAGTAGCAATTGACCCCGTAAAGGTTAAAGCTGTAATGAACTGGGAGCAGCCCAAGACTGTTACTCAAATTCGTAGTTTCTTGGGAATGGCAGGATACTATCGCCGTTTCATTGAAGGATTCTCAACGATTGCTAAGCCCCTTACGCAATTGTTGAAGAAAGAGAAGAAGTTTACCTGGACCCCAGCCTGTGAAGAGAGTTTCCAAGAATTGAAGAAACATTTGACCACATCCCCAGTGTTGATTTTGCCAGATATTCGCAATGATTTTGATATCTATTGTGACGCTTCACGTCAAGGATTAGGATGTGTACTTATGTAAGAAGGAAGAGCTGTCGCCTATGCGTCAAGGCAATTAAGACCTCATGAAGAGAATTATCCTACCCATGATTTGGAATTAGCTACCGTAGTTCATGCCCTGAAGATTTGGCGCCATTACCTCATTGGTAACCGCTGTGAAGTTTATACGGATCATAAGAGTCTGAAGTACATTTTTACTCAGTCTGACCTGAACATGAGACAGAGAAGATGGCTGGAGTTAATAAAGGATTATAATCTTGGAATCCATTACCATCCGGGTAAAGCGAACGTAGTTGCAGATGCATTGAGTCGTAAAAGCTACTGCAATGCTTTGGAAGCAAAATAGTTGTGTTCGGAACTTCAGAAGGAATTCCGGAAGCTGAAGCTAGAAGTCGTATATGAGGGATTTGTGGCCAATCTAGAAGTCCAGTCTACTCTAGAGAAACAGATTCGTAAAGCCCAACCAAAGGATCCGAAGTTATCAGAAATCAAGAAGAAGATGGCAGAAGGAAAATTTAAAGACTTCACCATTGATGCGCAAGACATACTGTGGGTCAATGGACGTATCTGTGTACCAGATATTGATAGTTTGAGACAGCTAATTCTGAAGGAAGCCCACGACTCCAAGTATTCGATTCATCCTGGAAGTACTAAAATGTACCAAGATGTTAAGAATAAGTTTTGGTGGCCAAACTTAAAGCGAGACGTCGCAGAGTTCGTTGCCACAATGTGGCGTGTGTCGAAAAGTGAAAGCGAGCATCGAGACCAAAGAGTTTGTTACAACCGCTGAAGATACCAGAGTGGAAGTGGGAAGAGATCGATATGGATTTTATTACCAGTTTACCCAAGACTCAATCATGTTATGATTCGATTTGGGTAATAGTGGATCGTTTAACTAAAGTTGTCTATTTCTTGCCAGTCAAAACCACTTACTCAGGGGATCGCCTAGCAGAGTTGTATATGTCAAATATCGTCAGTCTGCACGGTGTGCCTAAGAAGATAGTGTCAGATCAAGGATCCCAGTTCACCTCTCGTTTCTGCAGATTCTGCATGAAGCCCTAGGAACTCACCTGAATTTCAGTACTGCTTATCATCCCCAGACAGATAGACAGACTGAAAGAGTCAAGTAGATATTGGAGGATATGTTGAGAGCCTGTGCCCTAGCAAATGCTACCAGTTGGGATAAGAGTTTGCCATATGAAGAATTCTCGTACAACAACAGGTATCAAGCCAGTTTATAAATGTCACCATTTGAAGCTTTGTATGGCCGTGCCTGCAGAACTCCATTAAATTGGTCAGAAACAGCTGAACGTGTAGTGTTCGGGCCAGATATTATTCAGGAAGCCAAAGAACAAGTTGCTATGATCAGAGAGAGGTTAAAGATAGCCCATTCTAGGCAGAAGAGTTACGCTGATAACCGTCGCCGTGACCTGAGCTTTGAACCAGAAGATTTTGTGTATCTTTGTGTTACTCCATTCAAAGGTGTCAGGATATTCCATGCCAAAGGGAAGCTTGCCCCTAGGTATGTGGGGCCGTTCAAGATTCTGGAGCGCCGTGGAAAGGTTGCTTACCAGTTGGAGCTACCTAGTAGTTAGCAGGAGTGCATGATGTCTTTCTTGTCTCTCAGTTAAAGAAATATCTCCGTGTGCCAGAGGAGCACACATCGTTGGAATCAATCGAGCTAAAAGAAGACCTCACGTATAAAGAGCAGCCTGTCATGATTTTGGATGTCGCAGAGCACCGTACCAAAAGCAGGACCGTCCGTTTTTGCAAAGTCCAGTGGAGCAACCACTCAAAAGGAGAAGCAACGTGGGAAAGAAAGAAGAGTTGAAAGCCGAGTTCCCTAGCCTTTTCTCTAGCTAGCCTGAATCTCGGGGTCGAGATTCATTTAAGGGGGGAGGTTTGTAACACCCCAACTTTTTAGCTTTAAAAATCTTTTTAATTAGTTGCTAGTTGAAAATATCATTATTTGCCTTTTATTTGAATTTAATTTGAGAGCTTAAATTGGACTTTAAGGACAAAATGATTTAATATGATTAATCACAACATCAACAATTGTTAAAAATATTTTATTTGGATTCTATGGGCTTGGATATATTTTCCAGATTTTTCTGGAATTTTTCCAAATTCATTTGCTATTTTCTATTTGCTATGTGCATTTTCTGGATTTATTTAAAAGAAAAACCAAAATAAAATCCCTCCGGAACAGTGCTGGGCCGAAGCCCAACACTATTCCGTCGCCATAGCCCACTCCTCGGCCTTTCTCTCTCCTACCGCACCCTCTTCTCCCTCATTGACCTCGCCGCGCTCGCTCGCCGGCCATTGGATCGCCATCGACGCTTCGCCTCATTGCGCCTCACTCGCCCGCTGCCAGTGGCCACGCCTAGCACTGCGTCAGGATCGTCTTCATCACGAACTCCTCCCCGCGTCCGACTTCCGCCCTACGTGCGCCGCCGCCGTTTCCTTCGTGGACTCCCCCTCCTCCGACTATAAAAAGGCCCCCGACCCCTCCAATCTCCTCACCCCTTCCTCCTCCACCGAAGCCCCAGCGTCTCGCCCTCTCCCTCATCTTCCCGGCGCCTCAATTGCGAAAGTCGCCGTCGGTCGAAGCTACTTCGCCACCGGATTCCGCCGCCTCCAGACCCTCGGCGTCCGTGCCACCGCTGCCCTCGTGATCGCAATAGCCGGAGCTACTCGGTGCCGCCATCGCCTTCGCCCGAGGACGCTTCCATCGCCGTTGTCGGATTGTTGAAAGATCTAGACCCGCCATTATGAGTTAATGGTGTGTTTTGGTGATTAATGACAAATCCAAATATGAGACTAATTCTCTTGCCAAGTATTATCTTTGTGTTGTCTCATTTGGATATAAAGGTAAAACACAACGAGGTATGCAATCGACATCTCAATCTTATATATTGTTGCATTTCTCGGATCCAAAATATAGGATTGAACTCAACCATAAGTTAAACTTGAAAATGTGCATATGATCTTATTACACATTTGTGTATGCACACATTTAGGGGGAGTTTTATCAAATACTTTGTGGTTTCATGAGTATTGATCCATATTCCATTCTCCACATATATTTGGGATCTTTACTTTGAAACAAATCCGTTTGAGTATACAAAACTTGTGTAGTTCTTGTATACTCATGTTACAGTATATATAACTTGTGTAGTTTATATATACTCATTTGTTCTCTCATTTATCAACATTCAATTTATGAGTAATTAAGTGGTTATTATCAATTACCAAAGAGGGAAAGATTGAGGTATATTGTCCCACCATTATGAGTTAATGGTATAGTGTGGTAATTAATGATAATCATATTGTGGAACTAACATTTTTCATGAGTTGGATGTATAGGTTGTGATCTAGGATGATAAAGTCAAAAGCTTGGTGTAAAGGATGCATCATGAGTTGATGCTTATCAAGAAGAGATGATCATGAGTTGATTGTCAAGACAAGAGAAGGCCCATCATGTGTTGATGGAGGTCAAGCAAAGGATCATCATGTGTTGATGATTAGCAAGTTAATGACCCGGACTTGAAGTGTTGATGTGCCTCATCAAGCTTCAAGAAGATGCAAGACAAAGGTATGACTAGCTAGGGCTAAGGATGTGTTCCTAGTCTTTTACCGGTCTTGGTGTTTGGTTGGAAGACCGGATTGCTAGTATAGGTTGCCGTACTATTAAGAGGGGTCTTAACTAGTAGTTTGAGTTAGTCATGTGTTGATAGCTCATTATGTTTGCTCTAGCTTATCTAGACATGATTCTATTTATTTGCGAATGTGTTTTGCAAATAATCGAGGCTCATGCATAACCCTTGTAGCATGTGACTTAAGTTTGCAAATGTGTTTTGCAAATGGTGTAAGTCCATGTACCTTATTCCTTGTGATGAGTATTCTAAGGGTTAGCAAATGTGTTTTGTAACCTACTGAGAATATCATCTTTGAAACCTTGTCGAAAATTGCATTCAAATGAGCGAATGTGTTTTGCCATTTGAAGTGGAGCAACTGGGATTGGCTCTGTAGTCTGCCGGTCGGACCGGCCGTAGTCACCGGTCGGACCGGTGGCAAATCGGTCTGACCGGTGTGCTACGGGCGGTCGAACCGATTTCACTTGATCCGATTTCTTTGTGCGGAAGTTCCGCAGTTGTAAAAATCGGAACTTCCGTTGTGAGGAAGTTCCGGAGATCGAGCGGATCGTTTTTTCCAGAGAGCTCCCTTTGTGGGACTTAGCCAATTTTGCGACGGGCGGTCGGACCGGCCAGCACAGGCGGTCGGACCGATTTGGCGGCGGTCCGACCAGCCATTGCATGGCGGTCAGACCGGCCGAAGGCCCAACGGCTATTTTTCTAGCCGTTGGCGCATGGGGCGGTCCGACCGGCCATTGGTTGGCGGCCGACCGTACTGGCCGATTTTAGGGAATCTTCTCCCAACGGCTAGTTTTTGTGTGTGGGCTATATATAGCCACCTTGGCCAGTTGAGAGAGGTTGCTGGTGCTATTGTTAAGTGATATACTCATTCTTTGAGCTAAGAGCAAGCCTCTCTTCTCTTGTGTGCATGTGTTGCACTTGGTGAGAATTGAGAGCAAACCCTAAGTGCATGTGTTGCCTTAGGTAGTGGATTGTGTATCCACGTGAGCGTTGACACTTGATTAGTTCAAGTGAAAGTTTGGATTTGTTACTCTTGGTATTTGCCGACACCTAGACGGCGTGGAGGCGTCGTGCGCGGTGATCTTCTCAAGAAGCTTGTGAGAAGACCCGGCGGTTTGTGAGTGGTTTGGTGCGCACCATCTCCGGAGTGGAGGAAGAGCAACCATAGTTGAGTGAGGTGTTGGTTCGGTTAGGAACCGGTCCAAGTGTTTGGACTTACCTCGGAGGTATTGGCTTAATTAGTGGAGCCGGTCCAATTTGTTTGGGCTAACCTCAACGTGGATTAGGGGAGACCGGCAAGTCTCTGAACACCACGGTAAAACATAATCGTGTCATCTTGTTTTTACTTGTGCTTTACTTTGAGCAATTTATATTCTTGCTTTAATTGCTTATATATCTTGTATGATTGCTCATATTGTATTGTGTTCATATTGTCGGTGCACTTAGTTGAGCCTAGTTGATTTATGTTTTAATTGAGCAAAACCAATTCGCTATTAGCTTCCGCATTTATATATTGGTTTAGCGCGAAAGATTTTTTAAAATCGCCTATTCACCCCCCCTCTAGTCGGCCACCTTGATCTTACAATTGTCCGACAACGAAAGCTCGTCGCCGCAGCCACCCCCTCCGTTGTCGCCGGTAAGCCGTCGCCGCCCGAGCGCCGCCGCCACCCCCAGCAGCTTCGTCGTGCCCCCAGGGTCTCATTTTTGTATCTTGCCACCGCTGCCTCGCCGCCGTCCGCCGTCGCCGCCGTCAACTTCGCCGCCGGACACCGCTACTCGGCATTTTGGTCCTGTGCTAGCGTGGCAGCCTAGTTGGAGTCCAGCTCAGCGCCACCTCCTCGGTTTTGCTGGCGTGGCGCCGAGGTCAGCAGCGGAGTGGCACGCCCATTATTTTCTTCCGAGCCATATCTCGGTGAACCGAGTTCACGGTGCGTCGTCTCACTGACCGGTGGGCCCCACCTGTTAGTCGGCATTTTGTTTTCTTTTCCTTTTATTTTTCCAGCGGAAATTCATCGTTGACCTCAGCCGACATCATTAATCCCTTTTTATGTTGAAAAATAATTCGGGAAATCAAAGTAAAATCCAAATCAGGGTTTTAACTATTTTTCAATCTTCCAAAGCCCATAACTTTTGCATTCGACCTCCGATGGAGCCCATTCAAATTTGTGAATTTATATAAAAACAAGATCTATTTAATGGTAAATTTTATTTGATTTTTGGAGTTTTTTTGCATCTATTATTTATTTGTTTTTGTTTCTTTTGTCTCATTCGCGAGTAGACGTCGATACTTCAGAAAATTTTGGAGAAGAAGGAGCACCTCAAGATCAAGACTAGTACGTGGACCTATTCCAAGGCAAGTTATACCTTTGATCATCTTGCATCCAGTTTTTAAAATACTTTGTTTCAATGTATTGCATTCTATTTCAAGTATTTATTTAAATGCTTTTGGGATAGTTATTAATCCAATTTGTTATATCCACCTTGTCTATTGTATATCATGATCTTTTGTCGTCCTAGGTTGATTCATTATTAGTTGGTATTATCTTAGCACCAACGTGTGTTGGTTAGATACGAGTAGATTGCTTAGCCATGCCACGAGTCATCATTTCATGTGAAGTGCAATTATAAACCTGACTAAGTGATTATGGAACTGTGTAATAAAACTGTATGTGTTGTGTTCTATTACTCGTTGATGGCATATGTTGCACTTAATCAATAGGGTGGGAAAAGATTTAGATCGAGTCAAGTGGTGGATCTGTGTGAATGGTGGACCTGTGTGCTTTATAAACTTTATGATTTGGGTTAAAACTAGAAGTCTTGCCTTGGTCAATTAAGGACTTAACTTTGTGCGCCATTGAACTGGGCCTTACTGTACGACCACATGCCTAGTATGGGTTGGGCCCAACTTAGTAAGTTATGGAGTCTTGATATTGACAACTCAGGTTGTATTTAAGCTGTGTGATAGGTTGGAGGTGTGATATGTCACATCGCGGGACGGTTCGTTGCATCCCTGCCCAACGATGTGTGTCGTAACCAAACGTTGTGTGTATCGGTTGGCCGGCAGGAAAACACATCGGGAGTGTCAATGCTTGAGATGATATTTCTGAAAGGTTTTGTTATGATCAACTCTGATCCGGTTGATTGCATCTTGTGGGTAAAGTGTACAACCTCTGCAGAGTGTTAATAAATCTATTCGAATAGCCGCGTCCGTGGTCATGGACATGCTCGGGGATTTCACACGAGGGGTAGATTTTCATAAAGACATTTGGAAAGGGTCATCTGTGTGAGATAACTTGTGCAGCTGTGTGAATAACTTGATTAGACTGTGTGTCCTTTGTGAAATAAATTGTTAAATTAATATTATTTATTTGTTTCCAATTGCGTTTCAATATATTATCTGTATTCAATTGAAAATGTTTCATTTCTATAAAATAACCACAGAAGCCATTCCTTTGGAATAAGCCATCATGTATAATTGCATTCTGTGGTATGACTTGCGAGTATGGTGTGTACTCACTCTTGCTAAACAAATCAACAGAAGTGGAGGAGTCGTCACCAGCTTTTGAAGAGGAATTCTACGAGGGTTGATTGTTAGGGTCTTGATCCCAGTCAGTTGCATGTGGTAAATTGATGGGAGCCCGCTGGAGTTTACTTTGTTTCCGCTGCAGTTATTTCATTATCGTTTGCATGGCTTAATAATTGTAAAACTCGACCTTAAGGTCACAACAGTTAGTTGTTATTCAAATTACTCGCTTATTTAATATTTCTTTGTATGGAGTTGATATTTCATCGATGTTGATACTGTGTGCACTAGCGTGATCCTGGACTAGTGCAGAATACACAGAGGGTCCAGAATTGCATATTTGGGTCCCGACAGAGGTGGTATCAGAGCCATACTGACTGTAGGTCTTGACCGTCTTAGTTTGTCCAAAATTATTTTCTAAAGCAAATATTAACTTGCAAGATTAATTGAACTCCTTAACTCATCTCATATCTCTCTTGACTCAACTATTGCTAAAAGTCTTTCTCTCCCCGCTGTTTTAAAAGTTGTTTTCACCTTCTTGTCCATCTTGACAGATGCCTCGTGTTCAGAGCTAAGGAGAGCGCAAGGGAGGACTTGCAGCTGAACTTTGGAAGTTGTTGCAAGTACTTGGAGGATTTCACCGTCCGATGTACCGTGGCAGTGCTTGGATCGTGAACGGCCGAGGCCGTGGAGTGATTTGCCATTTGACCGTCTACGCTAGGAAGAACACCAAGGTAAGCAAACCCCTGAATATCTCAGTCCGAAGGAGTGTTTGGATTGAAGCAATCCAGGAGTCTTCGCGCCTTGCCATCTTGAGTATCTGCAACATCTACGCTCGAGAGCTTCGAGATATCGTCTTCCGTTACCATCCTCGCTCTTTTTCAGTGGATCTCGCTGCACGCTACCCGTCTACAGAGGGAGAAGGCAACGCCTCCGTTGTACATCTTGCCCAGTTCGCCGCTGCCCAGGAGGAATCATTGGAGTTAGCCGCCACCGAGCTGGAGTGTGTCTACGAGACTCTTTAGAGAGCCGAGGATAGGATTGCTATTCTGGAAGAAACTCTCTATGGACAACATGATCACGAGGAAGACACTGAAGAAGAAGACCCAGAAGAAGCCGATGAACCGGCTGAACCATAAGAGCCAGCAGAGGCAGCAGAGCCGGAGGAACCAGCAGTACCTGCACAAGAGACACCTACTCCTGTTGCACCAGTCCTGGGGCATCAGGACCAGTTTGCAAGGATGCCAGCTGTAACATCCCAGAAAAATTTGTCTGTTTTAAAGTTTTAAAAGAAAAATAACCATCCGAATTTTTCTGCTAAAGTTAAAGCTTAATTTGAAGTTTCAGAGATCAAGAACAATTTAACATGATTAATTCCAACATCAACTATTATCAAAATTATTTTATTTGGATTCTATGGCCTTAGATATATTTTATAGAATTTTATAGATTTTTTCTGAGTGCATTTGCTATTTTCTAATTACCATTTGGACTTTCAGTATTTGATAAAAAGAAAAACATATTAATTTTCCTCGAACGATGTGGTAAAGCCTATCATCATTCGAGTTCGCCCACTCCTTGGCCCGCTTTCTCCGCGCGGCCGCCACTTTCTCCTCTCGCCCGGGGGCCCGCTCATGCAGCTTGCCACGCAGGCCCGCCTGGCCTTCTCGCCGTGCTCGCCTTTTCCCCGCTGACCGGTGACCCCGCGTCACAGTCCCTCGCCCGCACGCTAGCGCTCGCTTCCCACTGACTGGTGGCCCCACAGACATGCCACGTCATCGTCGTCTCCAACCCGACTCGAGTCCGAGTTTCGCCCGATGCGACCGCCGCCGCCGTCTCCTTCTCAATCTCCTCCACCCCGGCTATTTAAGGCCCAAGCCCTGCACCAAAAGCTTCGCCCCTCACACCTCCTCCAAAACCCTAAGGCACCGCCACCTGCTTCGTCCTCGTTGCGCCGAAATTTCCGAAGAACCGCCGACGGCCGAAGCTCCTTCGCCGCCGCAACTCTCCGCCGTCAGACCCTCGCTCGCCGTGTTTCGCCACCGTCGAGTGCGCAATAACAAGAGCTACATTGTGGTCCGGTCGCCCTTGCCCGAGAACCTCGGGATTGCCGTTGTCGGTTTGTCCGACAATTGGTCGTCGTCGCCATTGCTGTCGCCGCCGGTGAGTCACCGCCGCCTGAGCCAAGCCACCACCTCCCAGAGCCCCACCGTCTCCCCAGGGTTCCATTTTGCCACTGCCCCACCGCCACCTCACCGCCGTTCGCCGTCGCCGCCGTCGTCCAGCCGCCGGCCGCTGCCTTCCTCTGCGTTTACTCTCTGTGCCAGCGTGGCAAGCCACCTCAGCTGCCACCTCCTCGGCCACGTCGTCATATTTGCTTATGTGGCAGCCTTGTCACCGCCCGAGTGGCACGTCCAGATTTCCATCCGAGCTTCCAGTCCATGGACTCAATCCACGGTGCACCCAGTCACTTCCAAGTGGGACCCACCTTCGGTTGATTTTAATTCCAGCCGAAATATCCTCGCTGACATCAGCTGACGTCATAAGTCGATTTTTCTTTTGGAAAATAAATCAGCAAATTCATAAAATCTGAATTTTATGATTTCATGTGATTCCAAACTTCCAAAGCCCATATCTTTTGCATTCGAACTCCGATTGAGCCCATTCAAATTTGTAAATTCATCTAAATTCGAGCTCTATTTATTTATGATTTTTATTTAATTTTTGCAGTTGGTTTTATCTCTGCTTGATATTTATTTATTCTATTTGATTATTTTGCGAGCAGACGTTGCTACTTCGGGAAGTTTTGAACAAGGAGAAGTACACCAAGATCAAGATCAATCCCAGGATTTATTCAAGGCAAGCCGTAGTCCTTTGATCATATTGATCCTATGATTTCAAAAGTATATTGTTTTATTCAATTGCATGCTATCTTTATATCAATTGTTTTGGGTTTAGTTATTACCTGTTGTCATTATGCCTCCATTGAACATTTGAATGTCATGAATCCTTTGTCACCCTAGCTTGGATAATTTTAGTTGGACATATTTGTATCACCAACATGGGTATCGTATTAGTGCTTAGTCAAGCCTAGTCTCGATGGGTTCATCATCACATGCGTCATAATGATTAATCTTGATTAAATGATAAATGGAATTGTGGTGGTTAGCCACTTTGTAAAATTTGTGTTCCATGACAGGGGATGTCATTGGTTTCTTTTAAACAAAATGGTTTTCACTCAGGCGAGTGGATGGTGGATTGAGGTTGTGGATTTAACACGTTGTGGGTTTGTGGAAAGATCGCCTGAGTAACTTGTCAAGGACTTAATCTTGTGCGCCATTGAACTGAGCCTTAACCGTACAACCACATGTCCTGTATTGGCGGGACCTGGCCGATTAATTAGCAATATCTTATTTCTGGTTCTGTCTTGGAAGAGTGAGTTACGGGGTACGTACTCACTATGGCGCAAGAGGGGGGCCCTGTTTGGTCGGATGGAGACATTCAGTGTTGAAATCTTAGCGGGCAGAACTGGGTTAAGAAGGAGCTTTGTAAAGGCTTTGTCACGTGCTCTAGCCTGCTTACCTAAGGTAGTGAGTAGTGGTATCGACGGATGCCAAACCAACTAGAGAAGTCGTGTCTTGTGGGTCAAGATGTATAATTGCATTTTGTGGTATGACTTGCGAGTACGGTGTGTACTCACTCTTGCTAAACAAATCAACAGAAGTGGAGGAGTCGTCACCAGCTTTTGAAGAGGAATTCTACGAGGGTTGATTGTTAGGGTCTTGATCGTCAGTTGCTGTGGTAAATTGATGGGAGCCCGCTGGAGTTTACTTTGTTTCCGCTGCAGTTATTTCATTATCGTCAGCCTTGCATGGCTTAATAATTGTAAAACTCGACCTTAAGGTCACAATACTTAGTTGTTATTCAAATTACTTGCTTGTTTAATATTTCTTTGTATGGAGTTGATATTTCATCAATGTTGATAATGTGTGCACTAGCGTGATCCTGGACTAGTGCAGAATACACAAAGGGTCCAGATTTGCATATTTGGATCCCGACAACCCACATGACACAACTTCTCTAGTTTATCTGGCATCCATTGATACCACCGCTCACTACCTTAGGTAATCTGTCTAGAGCACATGTCAAGGCCTTCATAAAGCGTCATCCCACTGTAGTCCCGCCTCGTTGAGGTTTCGCTTCCATTGGGCTAACCACCCGCCGGATTTAAGCCCCCTCTTGCGCTAGGTGGGAATACATAAAAGTTGGTCGTAAAGGCACCCACGTAACCGGATGGCACGACCATAATGGAAAGTTACAAATTAGTTAGCCAGGTCCCTCCCATTCGAGACATGTGGTGGTACAGTGTGGCTTAGCAACATGCGGCTCGAAGACCGATCCATAACTGATTTGGGTGACTTCCAAAAGAACCCTGGGCCTCGATCATAGAAATGAATCAATCCCGTGCATGAACATGCACCCATCCAAACATCCAATTCGCTCAAGTTCAAACCAATTTTCACTTTGTTTAACAAGTCAAAACATTTTTCAAAAACTTCCATGGTAAAAGCAATACCATAGCATCATGTTAAAACATAGTTGAACTTTTGACTAAATTCCCCCAAATTAAACACTTTCGGTCTAAGCTTTGTCTAAGCATGCTATTTTTCAACAAGTTCTAGTCGTACTAGTGTATCGACCATATTTCTTATTAAGGTAACAAGGAATGACCAATTTAATAGCAAAGTTTCGTTATACAAAGGAATACGGAATAGCTAAAAAGCATAAAACAAGAATTTAAATAGCATGCAATAATAATTTAAAATATAATTTAAATAATTTAAAATACTGGGATTTGATATGATCGAAGGTGTAACTTGCCTTGCCCAAAAGCTTGAGGATCTACTTCTTCGAGATACTTAGGTTCTCCAGAGTTGTCGAAATCTACACGTGAAAACAGAACAAATTCAAATAAAGTCCAAATAAAATACAAATGAACTCCAAATCAAATAACTTTAGGATAGGAAGCTAGATCCTAATTTTAGATGGATTTAAGAATTTGAAACTCTCGAATCGTAGCTCGAACAAAGGAGAATGGGTTCTTAGAAGTTTTGAAGTCACAAGGTCGGAAGGAGGTTCAACTACAGGTGGTCGGAAGGAGGATTCGACTACAGGTGGTCAGAAGGACTACCTGATCGGAAGGAGGTTTGACTACCTGGTCGAAAGAGATTCGACCAGTAGGAAGGAAGTTTGACTACACAAGTGGTCGAAAGGGGAAGAGGAGTATCCGACTGCTCAACACGGTCGAAAGGGGAAGAGGAGGATTCGACTACTCAACACCGTCGAAAGAAGAAAGCAGGGTTCGACTGCTCAACGCGGTCGAAAGAAAAAAGAAGGGTTCGACTGCTCAACACGGTTGAAATAAGAAAGAAGGGTTCAACTACTCAACGCGGTCAAAAGAACGCGAGAGAGAACTGGGCACGAGAAACTCACCAAGACCGAGAGAGAGAGACTGGAGGAGGAGGGCGGTGTACGGTGAACGGCGGTGGGGAAGCTCACGGTCAAAGGTGAAGAAGAATGGCGATGAAGGGGTCATCCGGAACCGAAGGAGAAGAGGAAATGCCACGGCTCTGGCTGCCACGCGGGCGCTGACGCAGGCGAGCGGGCGAGGAGGTGTGCCCGGGTAGGTCACGACCTTGCGAAGCCAACGACGAAGACCACGTCGGCGGAGAATCTCTGACGACGACGCTAGAGGCGGTGGCGCTAGCTCCGGCCGGCGGTGGCGAAACTTGAAGCACAACGAAACAAGGTCGAGAGAGAGAGAGGGAGGGAGAGAGAGAGTTGAGGGAAAAATAAAAGGAGGGAAAAATGGACTCCCTGGTGCTCCATTTATGGCAACCAAGGAGGAGGAGGGAGGGATTTTGACGGTGTGGGCGCTTGGGCAAGGACAAGGCGAGGCGGTGGGAGGAAAAGAACGAGAGGGGTTGGTGCGTGAAGACGACCATTAAAATCGCTCACTTGAGGAAGACGAGGGAGAGAATCGCGCCGGGGGTGACGACTTTTCAGCGGAGGTGATGACATTTAATGCGCGATGACTTTTGCGACGGCTGTGATGGTGGCCAGGCGAGGAGGAGGCTGACATGCCGGGCAGGTCGAAACAGAGAGGCTGATCGGGATCAAAGGGCTGGTCGAGACCGAAAGGCTGGTCGGGACCGAAGGGTGGTCGACAACGAGATGGATGGTCGACAATAAGAAGGTGGTCGATAACAAGAGGGTGGTCGACAACAGGAAGATGTTTGACACCGAGAGGGTGGTTGACAACAGGAAGAGTGGTCGACGCCGGGAGTATGGTCGATAACAGGAAGGGTGGAGCGGGTCGGCGTGCGGGGAGAGAAAAAGAGATGGATCAAGGGAAAAATCAGAACAACAGAGAACAAAGATTTTCAACACCAGAGAACTCTAATAAAAATCACATTTTGAATTAGTTGAAGTTCGATTAATTCATATTAAATTATTTTTAATTTCTAAAATTTCATGTTAAACTTGAGAAATTCAACAAAATCAAATGGTTATTTTTTTTTAAAAAAAAAACTAAAATTTAGGATGTTACACATTGGTCCAAGTTGACGCAATTACCCCCAAGCTAACAACCATCATTACCAGAGTGATTGAACCAGGCGTGGATCCAATCCAAACACATTGCACTCGCTGATCTTGTTATTAATGGATTACATAAACTTCCAGCTCGGACCACATGGACCTTACCTCCCGAGTGAGGAAACCACCTCAAAATTACCGCTCAAGAAAATACGAAGCAAAGCACAGCGCGAAGCGGATCCTCTGCGGTGGCCACTGTGTCAACAGTGTTTTGTGAGTTTATATGCTATAACAACAGTGTAGTGAAAATACTATATTGATTTATTTCAGACTTTATCGCAACCGCTCAAAATATACATACACCCTATATCATTTGCATTTAATATTCCCAGTCTAGCGGACGCAACCTACCGAACATCTCCTAATCCTCTACCATTGAAAAAAAAAAATCTCCCCTCCCGAGCCACCCAACCCAAAGCAGCCGAGCCCAGACGCGCCTAGAGATCCCGCCGAATCCCCAAACCCAACCACCGCTCCGCGCCCGCCTCTCCGGCGACTCCCAGATCTCGGCGGACGAGGCGAAGATGTTCTATGGGGCGATGGTGTGGGATCCGTGGCTGATCGTGTCGCAGATCGTGTGCCTGCAGTGCCTCTACTACCTCGCGCTCGGCCTCCCCATGGCGCTCCTCGTCGGCACCCGCGTCCCGCGCCTCACCCTCCTCTACCTCTTCGATTTCGCCACCCTCACCCCGCGCACCCCCACTGGGTGGTGCGCCATCGTTTCCTTCCTCCTCGCCGCCGTCGCAGGGTACGCTACTAGTACTAATACTACTCGTTCCTCATTCCTTCCTCCTTACGCCCGCCACCAGTCGCCACTTCTTGCTTGGGATGGGTTCTTCCCATATATGAGTCAAACACGAAATATGCTGGTTGGATGCCTCTGCTTGGTGCTAATTGCTTCTGTTTACAGGAGCAATGACTGTTGATTGATAGTTGAGCAGCGTTTTATGTTCCCAGATCTGCGCGTTTAGGACAGGCACAACAATTTGGAAGTGTTAATGTGCTGATTTTGGTAGTCGTTTCTTGCGCCAGTAGTTAAGCGCAAGAGCTGTGAAGCTTTTGAATTACTGACCGAAATCTGTCATGTAACTATACGAACAAGATGGTACTGGCTTACTAGTTAATGGGTAGTGCGTATAGCAGAAAGGTTTTTGGCACAGTGTTTCGACGGTTCGTATGGAAACGTTGCTTATGTTGTTTTCGATTGTATATCAGCAAGCACATGGAATAGGTGCCCAATTATGACCGACGCCTTCTTAGTTTTCTCACCAATTGGTAGACCCATGCATTTTTCTAGTGGAAAATTGATTATTTGCCACTGCTAAGACCTGCGTTTTAGGTTTTATTATTTGCCACTGCTAAGACCTGCGTGTTAGGTTTTGCCACTGATAAGTTTTTTCTTGATGATTTGTCACTCCTAAAGCTTAAATAGCTGGGTTTTGCCACTCCACCCGTATTATGGTTTTCTAAATAGCTGGGTTTTGCCACTCCACCCGTATTATGGTTTTCTCTCTCTTTTTTTCCTCCTAAAATCACATGTGAAAAGACCATTATGCCCTCATATTTCTCCTCTCTTCTCTTCGCCTCCCCAAGGAACCAAACCAAACCAAACCAAACCAATCCAATCGTCCCCATGGACGTGGCTGAGAGGCGGAGGAGCAGCGCGTCCTTCTCGCCATAGTTCGAGCTCTAGGCTTCTAGCCCGTCAACGCCAACCCCGTGTCATCATCGTCTTGCGTCGACTGGTCAGGGGCGGCTTCGTGCTCCAGAAGATGGCACCCAATATGTGGTGTGTTGATCTCGCCATTGGCAGCAGCAAGGTGCCAAGGTCCACGCCTCCACACAGACTCCAAGGGAAGCCTCGTCTGACACCACTGGCTCGGCGCCCACCCAAGGTCTGTGAGCTGACGCAGCAAGATGAACGCGCCAAGACCGGTTCGTGCACCCTGCCCAAGGCTCCGCTTTGGTAGTGTCAAGGAGGTGAATTAACTGTTGTGCTAGCTAGATCTAGAAGATCGTGTGGAGAGTGGCAATCTAAAAGTGAATTAGCTGCTGGGCAGTCAAATTTGATCATTGGGCTTTCATTGGGATGTTCGTTGCTTGAGAAGAAAGAGGAGAGCAAAGGGAATGGTAGATTGAGTAACTGAGGAAAATTTTGAACGAGGTAACTCTGGCCAGGAGGGAAACACTAGCGTCAGTGACGAGATAATAGACGGGAGTGGTAGATTGAGTTACTGAGAAAAAATTTGGCGGTATTCCAGACAACCACTGACGTTAGGAGTTGCAGCTTGCCAACAGGGGAAGAAGAGGAAGAGGGGAGGAAAGAAGATGGGCATTCCGGCCTTTTCACATGGAATTTTGGGGCAAGAAAAAAGAAAAATAACCAGAATACATGGAGAGTGGTAAATCTCAGCTATTACCATGTTAGAAGTGGTAAATCATGAAGCGGGACAAAAATGGTGGAAAATCCTAAAATGCAAGTCTTAGCAGTGGCGAATCATCAATTTTTCCCATTTTGCAGACTTAACCAAGACAAGCTTTCTTCTCTAGAGCCTATTCTTGGGGGGGGGGCAGACTTGCTTGTAACACAAATGGGAATGATGCCATCCCTTTTCCTCAACATTCATTACAGAAGGCAAAAATATCACCCACATATTGCGCACTATTAAACATTTTGTGATTACTGTGAGTAAGCAGGTTCTCTAGAAAATATATCTCCCTAATTTTTTTCATGCATTTATAACAGGATACCAGCAGTCAACTTATTAAGAAGAAACGGAAAGGGGAAATAAGTCTTTCCTGCCTCAAGCCTTTTCCAAATCTAAAACTCCAATCTTTCCTTTAATATCCTATTACCTTGTAACAGTCTGTTTTCTAGTCCAGCTTTACCAATTAGACTTCTGTTTCCACACTATATTTGCCATGGATAATTTCAGAAACCAAAACATGCTATCAAGGATAAGCCTGCCTTTAAGGTTTTTACAGAAGGATTTTTCTTTTACCTTTGTTCAGCTTATCAGCTATGAAAGGAATAGGCATGAATAAAATTGTTGAGCCTTTTCAGCTGTGTAACTGTTCCTTCTATGTTTTGGGCAAGAAATGGTCGAGTGTTAACTTTGCTTGCATGCTTTGTTTGAGCAGTGCTGGGTTCATGATTTACGTGATCGAGAGAGCCAAGAAGTGCCTGGACTTTGCAGCCACCCTCTATATAATTCATCTGTTTATTTGCATTATTTATGGTGGATGGCCAGCTTCAATTACATGGTGGCTTGTTAATATTGTTGGTTTGGCGATTATGTCTCTCCTTGGTGAATACCTATGCATCAGGCGGGAGTTAAAAGAAATTCCAGTATCGCGTCTTCGCGCAAGTAAGAAATTCAGTCCTACAGAATTTGGCTTGTTCTATTTTCCTTTAGAAAATACTTTTCTTTGTAGTTTGTACACATGTAGTCAATGAGTCATGTACAATTTTTTTGCTTACCTGTTTAGCCCTCTTACCGAAGTGAAGTCTGCAATACACAAGAGTCTCGTATCAGCTAGAATATTAGATTGGCTAAGTTGTTAATACATGCTGCTAGTGAACTCGAAGCAATGGATGTGGTACATTAAATATTTTGGATAAGTTGTTTTTTCTGTTAATCTTAATGTTGCCACTTGCCACCTAACTGTATCCATTTGTTTGAACTATCACTCACCTGTAGTTTTGATGGTCCGTATGAGTCTTGAAGATAACTAGAGTTAGTACCAACTGACATCTTGTGTCATCACAAATGGCCAATTTTGAAAGATTTCTGGTATGTTTATGCTGTCCACGAATGAGGACTGGTAGGTGAGGGAAAGTACAGAAGTTCAACTAGCCAGACAAAAAATAAGTGTGAGCACAGGTAGACCCATACGAGAATGTTCTTTTATTTGGCTAATTCTTTCGACAAGTCACGTATTACTTGTAGACAGACTGGTGTATCACAGCCCTTATGTTCCATGTGGCTAAAAATTGTAAACCGAAAGCCAACTGTATTAATAACTAAAAGAAGATGGAAGACGTGGAAACAAATTATACAACTACATCCCACATTAGTTCCAGTTTCGAAAATTTTATGCCTCCTGATGTGATCTCTGTGGAGGGTAAGCTTAGTTTGGAGCAGAAATATGCTTCAGGGCCTTAATTTGCTTTGCTTAGAAGAATGTTTGGCGTTTGGATCAAGTTCTTGTACAATAACTGGTTGTGTGCTTGCAGCATCCTGCTAGTCCAATTCTGGCATTTAAGATGCGAAATCATATTTAGTAGTGTTAAAATGCTGATCACAGCTTTTTCCCTTACCATTTTATACTGAACTCTACCATCCACAGTAGTCTTATAAAGTGCACTGGTGGTGAAGTTTAATTGACATTGTTGTAGAAATTTACTTTGCTACAGTAGTTGAAATACCTGTGGGCAGCCTTCTGGAAAGTTCTGACTAAGCTGCATTAGTAGTCCGTGTGGCGATATGATCCAAATAAGCTGCTTCAAGGAAAAAGTAGTTTGTAACCTTTTACTGAGTCCTACCTACAAATTGCTAAACTCATGCCAAATAAGGTTCGATAATGTTCAGTTAACGAAAAACCCAATAGAACTCTAGGTCAGACTGAGCCCACTGGGTATAGAGAACATCTGTAAGACTAACTGTTCCCGGTGAGGGGGTGGATTAGATAAATTTCAGGGTTTAGAATTAGTTTTTTGCACTGATTATTATAGTGATTTATCGGCCACTCGAGTTCACCTGGGGATTAGGGTTACAAAGCTTACAGCCCAAAAACCACTGGGAACAACTGCACACATGCTCATTTTTCGGATTTGAAATAGTATGGGAACATGTGACCACATTAAAAACAAACTTTGATATTTGACCGGGCCAAGTGCCTAAGTGTTTTCTTGCCTTTTCAGCATGACTGCAAAGCTATCTCGGTAAAAAAGATGTAGTGTATTGTTTATCGCTTTATTTTACAAATACTATCTGTAATAAGATGTCTACACTGTCTAGATGCTGGAGCAATATAACATTGAAATGCAGGTTAAACAGCAAACTATTTTAAAGAAATTATGTATTTTTAGTTTACATGGCTGGAACAATTTTTCTAGTACTTGGAATTTGGTTCTAGTACGTGGACATTTTACTTTCCCTCTTCTGAGTCACTTTTTATTGGAAATAATCTTCTCCAGTCACTTTTCAAATTATTTGCCTGCTAATTATTTCATCCTTCCTTCAGGTGTTTAATCACAGACTAAAGGAGTATAGATGGTTTCCAAATGTTGTTACCTCCCAAGAGATGCTTGTTAATATGTTTCTTTAGGAATACAGAGACTAGCGATTCATGCTTTGTTCTGTGATTTACAACCAGTACTCGTCAAACCTGCAAATATTTTGCTGTTGTGATGCATGATCTCCCAATCGAGCCGCCAGAGGGAAAGTGACGGTGCAAGCGAGGCTTGTGAGTTCCCAGCGATGGAATGGCTGCTCACTTTTTAAATCATGTAGTCAAGTCCAAGTGACAAAAAAAGGTGGCTGATTGACAATTTGTATTGCTAGATAGCAACAATTGATTCTGTGTTCCTTAGCGAGATTGATAACATGCAGATCTGTACCACACCACCATTTGATTCTTGCTTAGCTATATCTTGCAGGTAATATATCTAGTGTTTTTCCTCAGTTCGTGCCAACGGAATTCTCTGTCTGACCACAGCTCATGGCTACTTAGAACTTCTGAAACATGGTGTCCGTCAGAATGCTGTAAGGTCATATGAAGTAAAGCTGTGTGTATTTGTGTTTTGTGTGAAAGATTTGGACATGACTTGAATAACACCTGCTTGCTACACCTAGTGATTGCAATTGCACGTGACCTCCAGCTATATTTCTTTTAAGGAACGAGTCCATTTTTGCACTTTTTACTGGATGATTACACCGTAGTGTTGAAGACCCTTTTAACTGATGGACTAGAAGGTGGCTATATACTTCAGGGTCAGGGTGCAAGCTTTTTTGGGAAGCACTTACACTTCTGAAGATAAGGGTAGCTATCAACTAGCATGAGTAGCTGCAAGTGTCGAAGTTAGCAGTACGATGGTTCACTCAAGGGACTACTATTACTTACAATGTTATCTAGTGTCGGTTATAGATAAACTGCATCTGATGCGATTTCCCTAGCTATCTTCGGCTTGATGCTGAAAGAAGTAATGGAAAATTAGTGACATTTTCGACAATAGATTGCTTAGATCTTACAGTTTTCAGTAGAATGTTCTTTTGATTTTTTTTTTGTTCCATATATTCATCATTAGCCATCACACCCTGTGGCCTGCAGATTCTGCATCCTGATTGACCATGCATACCTCTGTGAAGTCAACTATCATCAGAATTGTCTGTGGTCTTTTTAATTTCTTTGTAGAAATCCATTTGTGCATTTATGCAAGACAAGTTAGGTTGATGTCTATATTCCATGCGTCATGGTAATGATGACGAAGGCTCTATTTGTGATATCTTTTTCTTTAGCTTCGAGCCTTCGATTGCATGCCATATACATTCTTGATCCCAGCCCTACTATATACAGGCAGTTGAAAAATAATTAGAAATGCTTTTAATGCTTGGATAAATAATTTTGGTCTGATAGAGTTGAAAACTTCCAGTAGAGGTTTTACTTGGGCTAATAATCAAGATCAGCCAATTTATGCTAATATTGATAGAATTTTTGCTGATACTACTTGGGAAGCTCATTTCCCCTTGACAAACTGTTAAAGCCATGCCTAGGATTGGTAGCAATAATGCTCCTTTAGTAACTGATACTGGTCAGAAAATTTCGTGTTAATTTTTTTAGATTTGAGAAACGGTGGCTAGAAGAAAGATTTTGCTGATGTTGTCTATAAAGCTTGGAATATACCTTGCAATCATAAAAAACTATTGGTGTTTGGCAATTTAAAATGAGAAACCTTAGAAGACACATTGGAGGCTGGAGTATTAATGTAGATTCTGAACAAAGAAAAAAAGAAGAAGGCTCTGATTGTTGAATATGATTTACTTGATATTCTATCCGAACATGATTTCAGAACCCTTAAAATCAAGTGTTTCCCTGCCTCTGGTACCAACCCGACCCAAAGAAAAGAGAAATAAAAAACTAGGGTTCAAAATCCACGCCTTTCTTTCTTGTCAATTGGGCGCCTCTACCGGGCCGAGAGGATGCCAACTCCGACTAGGACGACGCTAACGAGACAAGCGTTGTGTGCGTCCCACGAGGAGAGGATGAGGGATTTCGCTCGGTCGATCGCCAACGTGGGCTGCTGATGGGAGGCCAAGTCCATTGGCGGTGCAATTTGAAACGGGCGGTAAAAATAGCTGGTGGATCCGATGCATTCTGAAACTGAAGAAATATTACGTGGTTCAAAGTGAAATTTACTCGGAGAGGAAACGAAAGTAAATCCAATTCGTGTCACACCACCAGCATATTCCGCGGTTAGCCACTTAGACTGAGGCGCAAGCAAACTATTGACCTATTCCGTTCCTTCCAACAACGCTCGATCGGTCTCCCAACTCCCGTAGATTGGTAGGTACCACTCGACCGTTTCATAGTTCTTTGAGCTACAGTTGGATCCATCCATTGGACAAAAACTATAGCAATTAGTTACGGCAATTTTCGGTTCGGTTGTCTCTCGCGTGCTCCCCCTCTCTTGTTCTATGATGTGTATCGTGAAGTGGGCCCCAAGCAACCTTAAACCAACTCATAATCCTTATTATTATTGTTAAGAAACCGGTCCAGGTCAGACAGGTTTGGTCTATGATGGACTCCTCGTTCTTCTAGTAGACTACAAAAAAAGGGACCCTCAACCATTGTACTACGATTTTGATAGAAGAGTAATAAAGAGAAGCAAGAAGTTTTCACATATCTCTGTGTTCAATCTACTATTCTGTACTTATATTTTTATATTATCCTTATGATTTTAGCTTATCTACGAGCTAATCGTTCGGACTAGACTCATCAACGACGATTCCTCAACAATTATTCCGAAACCATCTGTTGGCACTACCGGCAACGTGTACCCATCAGATCACTGGTCTTAGGTCCTGTCGACCCCTAGAGGAGTCAACTGTATATTATGAAGTTCTTCGTTGCAAATGGAGCCGATTGAAATGCACTTTGCAGGCGGCCCTAGTGCGATGGTCACTTGGAATTGAAACACAATGCGGTGACAAAGTAATTTGGTGTGTGTTTACATTGCTTATCGAACAACTTACATGGACTAATGCAACAGCATCAATGATCCCATGCGTGATACCCATACGGCCAATCATATGACCCGTTAAACATTGACGAGACAATGGCATATACTAGTATAGTAGTACTATTAGGGTCAGCAGCTGGTTAACGATTCTTAAAAAATAATACAGTTTTAAAAAACAATTATAGAAATAAATAATTGAAATTTTTTTTTACAAAATTAGACATATGTTGCCAGTTGAATTGGCGACAGGAAGCTATAGCTATTTGAATTGGCGACGGTGACTGAATCCTGAATTTACTGTTGTGTGGAGGTGACACATGCCACTGGAGATCTGTACTCCTACATGTTCATGGTCTCTGTCGGTAACAGAGGCGTGAATTTCTTTTTATTAGCGACATGGCTACTGTCGTCAATTGAAATTGTGATAGCTTCCTGTGACAAATTCAATTATCGACAAATGTTTAGATTTGTAATTTTTTGACTATTTATTTATATTTTTTTTTTCAAAAATGTACTATTAAAAAAAATCCAGCCAGCCACATGACAGATTGTACAGGCGTCTCCCGTGTCTCAAGGCGGGACAGGCTAATGGACTCAACGCGTCCAAGGACGACTACTATACTTACTCCGTTAGTTAATGTCGTAATGATCAAACTAATGAACGATACTCCAGCTCAAAAGCAGGCGAGCCAAGTAAAAGCTGCTACTTTCCACTACTAATGATCATGATTAGCCGGTCGGCGAAAACGAAAAGAAGATTACGATTAATTTGTGTGGAAATAATGGGATTACGGGGAGGAGCTAGGATAAAAGAAAATTTAAAACCAAATGAGCTAGCTAGGCGAGCGATGGCTAGATAGACCAGACTTACGATTAATTTGTGTGGAAATAATGAGATTACGGGGAGGAGGTAGGAGAAGAGAAAATTTAAAACAAAATGAGCTAGACAGGTGAGTGATAGCTGGATAGGTGAGTGATGGCCAGATGGGCTGTGCTGAATTACGATTAATTTGTGTAGAAATAAGGAGATTATAGGGAGAAGCTAGGAAAAGAGAAAATTTTAAAACAAAATGAGCTAGCTAGGTGACCGATGGCCAGATGGGCTGTGCCGGTTGGGCTTGCCTGAGGCACGACACGGCACGACCCACTGCTCATGGGATGTGTTGGCCCGACATGAAGTCCTGTGCTATGTTTGGGCCGCAACCCTGGTACGGTGGGCCGATCCGGCATGACAAGAACAGTGTCGGGCCGTGCCAAGTACGACACGATGTTGGCACGACCCATCTGGCCCGCGTGTGGAGCATCCGAGGCTGCGAGCCAGCGAGGCAGGGAGGACTAGAGCAGGAGGAGGAAGCTAGCCAGCAGGGGAGGGAGGGGAGGAGGAGGGTGAGGCGGGGCGGTGCTGGCGGCCGACGCGGAGGGAGGAGACAACAGCGCAACTCGGGATGGGAGGGAGGAGAAGGCGAGGTGGTGCGGCAGGCTCGGGCGCACGGGCGCGGTGACGAGGGGGAGAGGAAGAGGATGTGAGGACGAGGAGGACGAGGAGGGCGGGGTGGCGCCGGTGACCGGCTAGGACGGAGGAGATGGCGGAGCCGCTCGGGACAGGAGGGACTAGGGAGGAGAAGGCGAGGCGGCTCGGGACACACATGCGGAGGTAGTGGGGGAGGCGAAGGGTGTCAGACCCTAGGCTTTGAATACCCGAAACCCTCGTGCGTATCGTACTAGTATCATGATTAGTGGCTAGTACACACATCCACAACTTTGACATACATATCCATACATAATATACACACAATATGAAATAAATATGGTGCTTATCTTGAACGATTACATCACAAAGTATGATACAAGGCCGACCGACCAAATAAAACAACAAGTATGAGAAGTAGCGAATTAAACAACGGAAGTATAACATGTATATAAACCAAAAGTCTAGTGGTATACCCATCCAAATCCTCAAGCAACCGATAAGAAACAAGTCTTAGAAAGACCCATCACCGAACCCTCTGATACCGGGTGCAAAGAACATGTCGTCCAGTATAGGTTCATTCTCTAACTCTGAACAACAATCTAAGTAAGATTGAGTACATTGTGAGGAGGATTAAATTCCTAAATATTAATTAAAATCCACATAGCTTATGTGGTCGTAAACCTCATAGCTAATGACCCCTATGGTTGTTAGAATTCTAGGGGTCATCCGATAGGTAACCTGGTCGAAGGGGGTTCTGTACTCATTGCTCGACCAATTGGCTGCTCGTAGAAGCTTTGAACTGGCACTTGGACCCAGTTCCAAGTATATTCCTTTCGTGTGATGAATGGAACTTATGTCTTAATTTCTCCAATCTACACGACGTTTTCGGCCCTAAGTCACTGACAATAACCACCTTATGGTTTTGTGTCCCACTGACATCAATCACTGATTAGTTGGCATTTTGATAACTGTCATTGCCCCTCAAACCATACGCGTCACTTTCAAAGGATGTCTTTTACAGGCACCTCTTCTCCAGTTATTTAAGGATGGATGATGAACAGTGAAAGGAGGATCCAAAGACAACCGGAGAGAACAACTACACCACATCTGATCCATCAGAAGGCAATTAGATTCAACTAATACACTCAGTGTAACTAGGGCTAGTGTGTCGCCTTGTTCGAGGCACCCCCTGTAAAGATCCAGTTCATTACAATAAAGAGCAACCCATTCTTATCCAAGAATTCTAAGCCAATTTCCACATTTTTATTTTATAAGATCGGCGACTTGATCGTCGACACATTACGTACTCAGCAAGACTTGTAGTGTATCATAAATTATATGTATATGCATGGCTAACAAGGGATGAGGCTCTATGCTACAAGTTATTTTTAGCATTAAGCAAGGTTTATTTGTAATATCAATACTTATTACTTTGCAACGGGAATTTAAAGAGCAGTTAAATAGATAAAGAACAACAAGTACTTGAATAAATAACAAATCACAACCCTCCTCGGCTGCGATCAACATTTTATTTCTAGCCAAGACATGACACTTAACTCAAATATAAACCAACAATCATTCCCATATTTTTCCAACAAGTGTTGCTTTTATAAAAAACCAAGTCTATACCCAGCAATACTGCACTTAGCACACTTATCACTACGAGAACAACTATTTAAATAGATTTACACTCTGTAGAGGTGTATAACTTTACCCACAACATACGAATCCTCTAGTTTGTTTGGCATTTATCGGTACCACTACTTACACTACCGGGCTCAGCAGCTTTGCCGAGTGCCGGTGGCACTCGGCAAAGCACGAGAAACACTCGGCAAAAGATTTGCCGAGTGCCACCCACGGCATATCTCACACGGCATAGTTTCTGACGGCAAAAAGCTCTTTGCCGAGTGCTTTTCATCGAGCACTCGGCAAAGGATTTGCCGAGTGCCGAAGCGACACTCGGCAAAAAAGGTGGTGGACGGTGAGAACACGGTGACGGCGTGGTTTGCCGAGTGCCAGGACGGAATGGCACTCGGCAAAGTACAAGCTTTGCCGAGTGTCATTATCACGACACTCGGCAAACTATTACTCTTTGCCGAGTGTCATGATAATAACACTCGGCAAAGAGATGTACTTTGCTGAGTGTCATTATCACGACACTCGGCAAACTCTAACTCTTTGCCGAGTGTCATGATAATGACACTCGGCAAACTCTTACTCTTTGCCGAGTGTCATGATAACACTTGGCAAACTTTACTTTGCCAGAATGCTCAGAAACGTTGCTTTGCCGAGTGTTTTTACCATGACACTCGGCAAAGACTCCTTTTGCCGAGTGTAACACACGGCAAAGTGGCCAAAAACTGACTATTTTAATTGTTTATTGCACCCCACTCAAACAAGTCATAATATCACAGATATATCAACAAGTAATCACCACAAGTAATCACATATAGTCCACAATATATCACATATATCACCACAAGTCACAATATATCACATATATCACCACAAGTCACAATATATCACATATATCACCACAAGTCACAATATATCACATATATCACCACACGTCACAATATATCACATATCACAAGTCACAATATATCACATATAGTCCATCATTCACCAAGTTGGCCACCCCGACTGATGTGATGAGTCACGAGGCACATCATTCGAAGCCGCCGATTGATTCTGCACAAAGGAGAAGAGATTGCATGTGTGAGACAAGATTTAAGGTAAAGCAAAGCACAAGCGAAAGCAATAAACATGGTAAGTAAAGAGCTCAAGGTAGAGAAGGCAAACTCACGGGAGTAGTTGCGGGAGGAGGTGGAGGAATAGCTCGGTGGCGAGGTTGACCCATCCTCTCGCCAAGACTTTGCATCCATCAAACATCTGCTCATCCTCTGCTCCATCATTCTCTCTGCTCGGCCTCATTCCTCTGCCGCTCGGCCTCATTCCTCTGCTGATCGGCCTCCATCCTCGCCGCCATCTCCTCTCGTAGCCTCTTCTCTTCTTCCATTGGGCCTACAATATTCCACCCCAATGTTACAATGCAAAGCAAAGGTATGTAAAATTAATGAACGATTTAATAAAATGAAATAACTGGAGTGCCTCCATCCGGATCGTAGTGTCCGTGGTAGGCGTATGGCGGGATTGAGCTCGTGCTCCTTGATCGAATCTGGGAAAGAGTGGGAGTAGTGGCCGTGTCGAGTGTGTTGTCGCCAATCCAGATCGCCCATGCTTCTTGCCTCCTCCCACCCTCATGACGACTTCTCCATCAAGATCCCGGTGCTCGGATCGTACTCGCCCATGGACCGCCCTTGCCATCGATGTGTACTCACCGAGGCGGTGTGGACGGTCGCATTCTTTGAGACCGAGGGCGGGTCCTCCGGTTGTAGTCGGCGTCGGACGTCGCCTTGCCCTTGTGGGCCAAAGCCCATGCCTTGAATCGGGAGCAAGGTGGCCACCATGTGACGACGATCGCGAAAAAACAAAGAAGATGATTAAAAATTATGCGAATTGAGCGTTATAATAAAGAAATGAATTAGCGTACCCATGTAGCCGCGAATTCATCGAGGCTCTGATTGCCTTGATGGTGTGGTGCACTGGCATCATCAAACGCCGCTCCGACAAGCGTTGTCGCCTCCTCCCACTCGGCGGCGCACCACTTGTCCACCATCTGTGCTCAAAGATCGGAGATCTTGGGCGCACCACCACGGAGGCACCTACGGCATCAAGTATATGACATATAAGAAGATCAAATTAAGCGTACTTAATCTCGTAAAAATCAGTATTAATGTTCTATATTTACCGTATGTATTCTTCCGAATCAACATCATGTTTCTTGCTTGAGTTTTGTTTATCTTGAACCAAGGTAGGTAGCGTTGTATGTTACGATGGCACGGACGCGCCTCGTAATGCATGTCCTTCACGAGTTTATAACGTGCTTTGTGAGCCACACTAGCCGCCTTGGCCTCATATCCTCCCGGCATCTGAAGAAATCCTGCATATAGACGCGATGTATCCAGTCATTATTTCAAGAATGTCCAATGAATGCGATGTATTGAGCAATGTAGTGCGAGGAAGATTTACCTGACTCGGCCGTCACCGCGCCGCCTTGTTGGCGAATACCACCGCCATCCGTCGATCCGTAAATCGGGAAGGCGACGTAGTGGTCCCACGTGTAGGCCGGCTCCGGCCCTCCGCCAAACTCAACCAGGCCAGGGAAGTGTAGCCTGCACAAAAGACCCAGGATGCCATTGACATGGCGTTTGTGATCACCTGCAGCCACAAGCGTCCAACCCCTGTCCAAGTGATTAAGATAAATTATTAGTTTCTATTGTGATTTTCAACATATCAAATGAAAAAGTAGTGATAACATCTAAAGTTACTTACCTAGCCCAGTGGGTTGAATCGTGGCGTCTCTCACGAGGTATCGGTCGCCTCGGGAGGTCGAGGACCTCGCAACCAGACACCCGACGAACCAGAGGAAGCGGAACCCCCTGCCTCCTCCTCCTCCTCCTCCTCCTCCTCCTCCTCCTCCTGCTCCCGCTCCTCCTCCTGCTCCCGCTCCCGCTCCCGCTCCCGCTCCTCCTCCCGCTCCCCCTCAAGAGTGCTCCTGCTCCTGCTCCTCCTGCTGCTCCTCCTGCTCCTCCTACTCCTGCTCCCGATCGCTCACCAGATCGGGCCGTCTTTAATAAAGCGACCTTCGTTCCTCATACCGCCCACCATCTTTGTTCAATCACCGCAATTAAAAAGAGTAAACCAATAAGCACAGCTAAACAAGACGTACTTAGAAAGAGATGCAAAATAAACAAAACATAATTAGAAAATAACAAAGTATTACATGTATTAGAAATAATCAGAATGATCGGGATTAGCTGGATCATAAGTCTCATCATCACTATCAGCCATGTCCATATAATCAACACTATTCGAAGGAGCAATGTTGTCATCACTGTCATTGCGTAAATGTAATCGCTGAAGTAATTCTAAGTCCTTCACATTTTGAACCTCATCTCCAGCGTCCTCGTCAACAACCCTTTCATTGTCTACTTCCATTCCGATCGCTTCGGTTAAGTCTATCTCAAAACTCCCTTCTAGCCCCTCTTCTTGAAAGAACTCTCCGTCATATGTGTTTGGGTCAAAGTTGTAATCTTCATTGTTTGGGACATGTAGTTTACCGTGTGGCGATACCTTGTACACAACATCCCAAGCCTTAAGACGGTCGTCTTTTTGGCACGGGTATGAGAGATAATAAACTTGCGTGGCCTGTTGAGCCACAATATACACATCGTCTCCTGGTAAGACGGATGATCATCAATTTCGACTAGCCCAAGATTAGGGTCCGTCTCGTTACTTCGAGATCAAACCAATGGCATTTGAATATGACAGATTAAGAGGTTTGCAACCATGAAGCGTGAGTTCGTATATTTCTTCAATTCTTCCATAATACTCGACCCCATCAAGGCCAAAGCGTAAAAACTCCGGTATTTGTGGTTCTTCGATTGGGCCGACTCGCTCATGTCTTGTTGTGTGAAAGCGATATCCATTCACGTCATAATGTAAATGAGCTTACCCTATAAACACGACCATCGGCAACTTTGTCTCAACTCGGCACTCATAGGCGCATCGGTTTGGCCTCGCAAGCTCAAGCGGATAGTTCGTTATATTATTTGCCGTCTGAGCAACTTGTAATGTCAAACTAAGTCGAGCTAAATTGGACAAGACCTTCTTTGAACCAAGAAATGAAATCGGACATTCCATTTCCGCACCTGCCTAAGAAGGGTCTCACTTCTGCGGGTAGGTTCCCTTGATTCACGCCTTAATTGATGATGAAATTCCTCGCACCAACGAGAAACAAGGGGGTTGGATGCAGAATAGTGACTACTCGAGAACAAGTTTGTTGACAACTTACCGCATGTACGGCTCCACTTCGGAAAGGTTGTTCAACACATATAGCATGATAGTGCGTCACTCTTCATGTTTCAAGGTCTTGGGGTCGATCACTTGCACTTCGAAGTTGCCCTCGGAAAATCTTTGAGGTTCGATTCATTTTCGCCACATTGTAACGAGGGGTGGATTGTGCACGCTAGGAAGGTTGTCACCATAGTACGTTGTTGTGAAGTTTGACACCTCCTCCAAAATGTATGCCTCTGCAACGGAAGCCTCAATTTTGCATTTATTTTTACATTTAGTTCGATGAACCTTTAGACATCTCTCAATTGGATAGCACCAACGGCCAAGACGGCCCCCATTCGTGCCTCATACGGAGGTGCAAAATCAAATCTTGCATCGGATTGAAGAAGCGGGTGGAAAGATCTTCTCCAACTTACGAGCAACACAGTGCCATTCTTTCCAAGTCTGCAATCACGGTCCGAGATAACTCCTTGGCACAAAGTCGCGGAAGAAATTGCTCAACTCGCCAAAGACTAGCCAAACATGCTCAGGGACATAGCCTCGAACCATCACCGGGAGAAGCCGCTCAATCCATATGTGGTAGTCATGACTCTTGAGCCCATTGATTCGCATAGTAGATAAGTTCACTCCCTCCTCAGTTATTTGCATACCCATCGAGGAACATTAACGCTTGGAACCATTCTAGTACTTCCTCCTTTGGGGCTGGTCAAGACGAATTCGGCCTTAGGCTTTCTCCATGTCCTGCCGCCTCTAGGAGGCTTCATTTCTTGCTTTGGTCTATCGCATAACGTTGCCAGATCCACTCTAGCCTTAATGTTGTCCTTTGTCTTATCAGGAATGTCCATGATTGTTGCCCAAAGTGCCTCGGCGACATTCTTTTGATGTGCATTACATCAATGTTATGTGGAAGAAGAAGGTCATCAAAATAGGGGAGCCTCAACAAGCCCGACTTATGAGTCCATGCATGTTGCTCACCATATCCCACAAAACCACCTTCTTGATTGACCTCGAGAGCATCTATCTAAGAACGAACCGCGGCACCGGTCATCATCTGCGGTGTAGGGTCTATAACTACGACACCTTTCGTAAAGTTCTTGATGTCTCGTCTGAATGCATGGTCAAGAGGGAGGAATTGTCGATGTTTGTCGAACGAAGAATACTTGCCACCCTTGACAAAGAACCAAATGAACTTCAGAGTCGCCTTGCATCTGGGCATGGGAACTTCCCGTGAACACACCAAATGAGAATATCCCATACGCCGGGAAGTCATGTAGGGAGTAGTGGTACCAAACATGCATTTTGAAGTTTCTCTTTGTAGCTCGGTCGTATGTCCATACCCCTTCCTCCCAAGCACGGACCAATTCATCAATCACAGGCTCCATGAACACACCCATATTATTCCCCGGGTGTTCAGAATTATTAACGACAAGAATATGTTACTGCGTTGGAAGAGGACGCCGGGGGAGATTGAGGGGGATAACGAACACGGGCCAACAAGTGTATGGGGCGGCCATCATTCCATAAGGATTGAACCCATCTGCTGCCCGCAACACGTACATTCTGAGCCTCTGAGTTTTCTCACGATGAATCACATCAAAGTGGGTCCATGCTTCACCATCGGATGGATGTACCAGCTTCTCAGGATTGTATCGACGTCCATTTTTGTGCCATGTCATCTGTTTCGCGGTTTCCTCGGTCATGTATAGCCGTTGGATCCTCGGTATGAACGGAAGGTACCGTAGGATTTTCACGGGGATCGCAAGCTGCCTCTTCTGACCATCACCAGAGTCTACCTCCAGGAACCTAGAGGATCCACACTTTGCACGATGCTTTGCTTCGCGTGTTCTTTCCTAAATAGGATGCACCCTTCTGGACAAGCATGTATATGCTCATATGGCATCTTAAGTGCACGAAGGAGTTTCTTTGACTCGTACATGCTCTTTGGCGTATCGTGACCCTCCTAAGCATGCCGCCAAAAGCCAACATAGCATCGGCGTCTCGACTCAAGCTAAACCGGGACTTCAAGGCCATTACGCGTCCAATGCCATCCGCTTGAGAAACCTTCGTCGCCGCCGTGAAGGGGTTTCGTGTCGTAGACAACATGTCGTAATGCGCCTTTGTGGTTGCCTCGGCTCCTCCTCCCTCGCCCTTCAAATAAGTGTGCTTCATGATAGTCATTTAACATGTCTCCTACCCGCCATCGACATCATAATCCTCGACGCGTGGTCTCACGACCTCCTCTCTCATACGATTGGATTCACCGTGGTAGATCCACCGGGTATAGTCTGCCAGTAATCCAAACTTGCAAAGATGTTTACCCATGACCTCCTTTGTTTGTCGACGCGTGTTTGCACATCCGCCGCAGGACACCAAGTGGCACGCGCTCCTTTAACCTTGGCAAATGCTAGTTCCAAGAAAGCATCGGTCTTCTCAATCCATTCATCGGACAACGAACCCTGACTTGAGCGGCCCGTGTACATCCACTCACGGTCATCCATCCTCTAACATATCATGGAGTAATATAAAAATCAAATGCATCTACACGATCTTTCTCCTATCTAATAGGTGAAGATAGGTCCTAATCCACAGAGGATGCGTAGATGAGGTTAGTTTCCATGCTCTACTCCTATCCGAGACAGAATTTCGGCAGCACCTCCCCTCTGTTCTCCAAATACACGTCCTGGCAGGGAGATTGTGTATCCGGAGAACAACAGGAGATCTTGCCAAACTCACACAGATCGGAGTAGACCACGAAACTAACCCCATCTACGCATCCTCTGCCGTCAAAAACGTGGACAATTCGAAACAGATACGGTTATAGATATGCAAAGATCTGCATATTTCCAACCATATCTCTTTCGAACGGGAGACGCCTAACTGGGTTACGTGATCTACGACCATGATACGGAAAGAGGGGTTATACCTAGGGTGGCGGTGGAGTCAGGCTAGCGGGGCCGTGGCGGGTCGGTGCAGTGGCGAGGCGACGCGGTGCGAGCGAACCAGCGGCGAGGAAGGCGATCGGGTCGCCGAGGTACTCGGCGCCGCTCCGACCGCTCTTCTCTCGCAAAAAGAAACATAAAGCTGTCAATACAAAATTTTGGCAGACACCTCCTCGCACGTGAGGTTTCCAAAACTCGCAAGAAAACCAACGCACGATGGCCGACATGCACATGTGGAACTCTATCAAATAATAAGCACTCATCCCCTTAATATATAACAAGGTTCTAACAATGAAGTAATCAAATAATATGATGCATGGTACCATAAAATTTCATACATGTAGCTTGCCTAGTATGCAAGGAGTTGAGTATGAGTCTTGTAAAGACACCGTTTTGTGATGTTCAAGTATCGATCTTGTAAGGAGTGAGGTATTGGTACAAACAAGAGTAGAGCATGAGTATGCACATAAAATGGGACATATGTTCTAGATTGTAGACTCTCTGGACTTGACAAAACTATGTTGCAAGAACATGGCATATCTGAGAAAGCAAAAGGTTCTACATGTAAAGACACAAACATAATGCACAATATTATTCATTATTAATACTCATTTGCATTCTTAAGTAGCATCTCCAACCAAGAGTGTATCATATTTATCTAAGAGACTAACTTGAGGGTGAGTTGTTATGCCATACACATAAGCAAATAACACCAAGAAACAAAGAGATGCAAAAGATCCAAATCCTATACTACCCGAGTCTATCGTGCTCGACCACGCTCGAGATCCCGCTCGAGACCGCCCAAATCCACGAGGTTTGGGGCGCCGAGCTTGCCTCGAGTGCGAACCTACATCTATCCCGGATCCACGCTCCCGTGCACGCTCGAGATCTGGCTCGAGTCCACCCAAATCACATATTTGGGATCGCCAGGTTCATTCACGAGTGCGCCCGATTTCGCTCTGGTGCGCCAGAGCTACACGCCGAGTGCCACGGACAACTCGTCCGGAAAGGCGATATGCGTGAAATGAGATAAGTCACGTGGCGCGCGATATGCGAAAAGTCGATATGTCACCACGACTATCGATGGGAGGTCGGGGAGGCAAGCAGACAACAGAGTTACTCCAATTCAATGAAAGAAACTTGGTATCCTTTCATATTCATTGGAAATGTGAAGAAAAGTAGAAAAATAAGAGGGCAGCTTATTCATGAAGTGATGAGTCCTACTGAATAACACAATAACATATTAAGTGAGTTGCAAGGCAGAATGACCAAATATACGGATATGCAATAGCATTTTGTTCTAGTTCTTCTAGTAGTCAAGAAAAAAATACTAAACTTCAAATTAATGATTGCAAGAATTCCAATTTCAATACCTTGGTAGTCAGACTCTTCAAAGCTTTTACTAGAGCATCAAATACTTGATCCCGGTAGGATGTATCTCGAAAACCTTGTGCTGTGATTGCCAAAACATAAAACACATTATGACATTTCACGAAAAGATGCTTTGAATATGAACATAAGACAAAACATGGCTATCATTTTGTTTCGAATCTATCCTGCATATATTAAGAAAAGACGGTTCCCCAACCCATGTGTAATATATTAATGGTCACTTATATATCAATGCTAATAGAGGATGATTATACACATGATAATACAATAATTTGAACCAAACTCATGATGATAAGAACCATTACTTGTTGCACTAGCCAAATCTTGAATGACGTAATCAATCCAACTTTGCCACCACTGCTTGAGTCAACCAACAAACATGTATGTATAAGATCCAAATGAGGAGTAAACAAATGAAGCAATCGGCGAGTTAACAATCACCAAAAATGGGATGTGCATGTCAAAATGAGATCGCATTTGAACATCGCTTGAAACATACATGTTAAAGACTTTTATCTCCATTATATAGCCACGTATAAAATATGCAAATAAAGGGTACATCTAAAGCATTTAATACGAAATGAAAGATGTCATGTCTTGACTATCCCAAATTACACTCTAAAATATCCTAATAACATGGCAGAGAGATCAAAAGTATAGCTCAAGCAATTCATCAAACCGCTCAGATTAACAAGGTCATAAAATGAGTTTACTCCAACTCTCCGAAATTACAAGGCCATAAAATGTTCAAACTGCTCGTAAAACACAAGCAAGAGCTCTACACAAGAAGGCCTAAACTTGGAAAGAAATGTCAAATTCGAAAACATGCACACTGCAATACTAGAACCAGATACAACCAGTTGAAAATCCAAGAAGCTCCACCAAACTCACCAAATTTCCACACAACTCAACCGTTCTAGCCGCATCTATGCCTCGTAACATCCCCAATGCAAAATGCAGAGCCGCATCCTAGGATTTGTTTGTACTCACAACCACACCCAGGCTCGAAGCGACCTCGACCGCATCACTCCCGCCCATATCTCCATGGAAAGCAAATCCACGCCACAAAACACACCCTGTGGATGAATGATGTTACAACTAATGAACTTCGAAAATAGTAGTGAAGTCGCAAAGGTACAAGTGAATTGAAATTTGTGCTCCTTGACCATCCTAGTCGTGTTATCTACTAATGCATATGTAGTTATATCTAAGTCTGCTTTGTTGCTTGTTATGTATCACAAAGACCTTTGTGGTATCGACTCGTATACCACAAACAAAGGAGGAAAAATTGAATCGCTCCATATATCTAGCACAACAATTGAACTTAGCAATCGGCACTAAATGAGGAAAAATATCGACACGAGATCAAATAATACAAATCAGCGAGGCGGGGACCAAACAAGAAAATAATCCAGCTCGAACAAAGGAGCAAGACAAGAATCCTGAGAGCACCCGGCCAAGGAGCCACCGCTTCGCATTTCGGACCACGTATGGGCAAACGAAAACAACGAGAAGCAATTTCCTTAATTACGCGTCAAATTTCAGCTCCTACACAAGCGAACAACTCCACGGCACCTAGCCATCCAAAGAAGTCCCCGCGCATTACAAACAAACAAGCCATCTTTCCACCGGATTCGGATCCAAGAACACCAAACGCACTAATGGCAAAATTACCACTAATCAAGATCCTCCTCGCAAATGTAACAAGCGCAGAGCGTAATGGAGAGACCTCACCGAGGTAGTACACGAGCACCGTGGCAACGCGGGAGTCTTACCGAGCCGTCGGCTCGGGGGAAGAGGCGAGTACGTCGGCGACGGAGCCGAAGGTGGCGCAGAGGAAGCTCGGCGACGGCGGTCCACGGCGGGAGTCCGGAGCCGGCTGGCCGGGGAGGCTCGGGAGGCTCGGGCGCCATCAAGGCGCTTCTGATGCCGGCGATTGGCCCGAGGCGGGCGCGAGGCCGAACGACGGCGGAAGGGAGCTTCGGCCGAAGGGAGAGGCCGAGAGAGGCAGGAGGGGGAGCGAGGAGCGGCGGCGGCGGCGGGTGTGCGTGTGTGCGGTGTGTGTGGGCCGGCTGGGCCGGGCGGGGTTAAATCCCCCCTTTGCCGAGTGCCCCCGATCTGGCACTCGGCAAAGAGGGATTTTTTTTTTAAAAAAATTAAAATTCTTTGCCGAGTGTCCGAAAAGGACACTCGGCAAAGAGGCTCCTTTGCCGAGTGTCATTTTTTGACACTCGGCAAACTATATATTTTTTTCCCCACTTTTGACCTGCAAACTTTTTCTGCAGTCCTTATACAATACCTGATACTCCATGTTCCATTGTAGCACATTTCTCGGACTTGTTACATTTTTCTTTAATTTATTTCAATTAATTGAATTTTCTTGGATAATTCAAATTATAACTGCTAGTCATTCGAATAATGAAATAAAATGAATGGAAAAATGATATTCATGTTATTTAGTATAATGTGAGGCCGTAACCAGGAACAGACCACCAATTTCAAACATCTTGTTCACGAAACATGATCACGAACTTGCGGTCGAGTTGTTTTTAAATTGTATGAAAAGCAAACGAAGTCCGAAAATCATGAAACTTGGGAAGATGTCATGATATCATATGTGGAGGCTGTGATAAAAATTTGAGAAGGTTTCGCGCAAGTTGTCACGTAGGATGCTTGCAAACCGAAGAATCTCCGAAGAAGTTGTCACGTATTCTTCTGTTTTTCTAAGGTTTGCAAGCATCGTACGTGACAACTTGCGCGAAACCTTCTCAAATTTCTATCACAACCTCCACATATGATATCATGACATCTTTCCAAGTTTCATGATATTCGGACTTCGTTTGCTTTTTATACAATTTAAAAACAACTCGATCGCAAGTTCGTGGTCATGTTTCGTGAACAAGATGTTCGAAATTGGTGGTCCGCTCTCGTTACGGCCTCACATTATACTAAATAACATGAATATCATTTTTTCATTCATTTTTTTTTCATTATTCGAATGACTAGCAGTTATAATTTGAATTATCCAAGAAAATTCAATTAATTGAAATAAATTAAAGAAATATAGAACAAGTCTGAGAAATGTGCCACATTGGAACATGGAGTACCAGGTATTGTACGAGGACTGCAGAAAAAGTTTGGAGGTCAAAAGTGGAAAAGAAATATATGGTTTGCCGAGTGTCACAAAATGACACTCGGCAAAGGATCCTCTTTGCCGAGTGTCAGGATAAGACACTCGGCAAAGGGATAACGTCGGCTGCCGGCCGTTAACGGCGGTGCCCTTTGCCGAGTGTTCTCGTTTGCCGAGTGCCCGGCACTTGGCAAACCTGAGCTTTGCCGAGTGTCATTGTTTGCCGAGTGCTAGGCACTCGGCAAACATCTCTTTGCCGAGTGCCTAGAGTTTGCCGAGTGCTTTCTATCTGGCACTCGGCAAATGGCCTCTTTGCCGAGTGTCCGATAGAAAGCACTCGGCAAAGTCTGGGACACTCGGCAAAGAAGCCGTCTCCGGTAGTGTTACTATCCTTTGGTAAGCAGTCTAGAGCACGTACCAAAGTCTTTACATCACCTAGTCCTAACCTTCCACTAGCTCGGTGAATGAACACCCTCACTTCACCCGGGTACACCCCCGTCTTAGTGAGGCATTCACTGTTGTGTCGGCAAGCTTTGTTCCTGAACACTGTAGTGAAGGGAACTCATTCGAACATGCCTACACCGGTCATGCTCGCACTACCACGACCTACCAACGCGCAAGGCAAGTTTTCAATGACTTAATTAGCTAAGACGGTCCCATACCGACACATATGGTTTTATGCATACGCTTAGGTTGGATATACCAGTGTTTGGTCCTTAATTAACCCGGGTGAGGATCTTCCCCTATCTACTTGTGAGATACACCTCTCACAATCCTCAGATTATAATAAACTCGCACACGTCACAAACTAAGTTTTTTATTTTTGTTTTTATACAAAATAATAGAGGTAACCTCCTCTGTACCATCATATCAAAATCTCCCAAAATTCATGTTCAACACTTCATCCATTTTCAAATTTTTGTAATTCCAGAGCTCTACTAAGCAATTGTGTGATATTCACACTTGAAATACGCAAATCGATATCATCTATTGCCTAAACCACAACCTATTGGCTACAACAGTTGGGATACCAATATTTCAAGGAGAATCACGCATTGAATAAGAATATAACTACCATTATCTCCAAATATAGCAATTTTAAGCAAACATATAGACATGCATAATAGATTTTGCAAGAAGAAGTACGATAATTAAAATAGTAGGATGAACATGGTCAAAGAGGGTGCTTTCCTTGCTCTGACTGCTCTGAATAAGAGGATGAAGGATCGTCATAAATTTTGTTCGATGTATTGATGTTTAATCAAAAGAGCCGATAGCAAATTAAATATAGAAAAATACTTTCAACAACAATAAAATCTAAATATTTTGCATATTCATACAGAGCATGATTTTAGAAAAAAAAATCATTTGATTCAGATTTCGTATGCAAAAGTTATAGCCATTTCAATTTGCTTCGGTTATGAAATTCCAAAAATTAATAAAAGGGTGACTTCGAAAGCGTATTCTCTAAGGTCTACGCTTTCCAACAGAGAAAAAATATTTTTCTCTGAGTTCTACTGAAGTTTACACTTTCCAACAGACAAAGCGTATTTTCCTATGAAATGAAAGTGATTTTTCTCATTTTATTTATTAAATGTGGGGCTTACTTGTCAGTCTCTCATAGTTTTGTTTTTTGGTTTTTTTATTTATAAAACAGAGGTGGTCCCACATATCATAGACTCATTATTTATTAACTAAATGATTAAACCTATTTTTATTTTAATTAGGTGGTCCCACATATCATAGACTCATTATTTATTAACTAAATGATTAAACCTATTTTTATTTTAATTATCCGACAACTGGGGTCCACATGCAGCCTATTGGCTTCAAAACGTATTTTAAAACTGAGAATAGTGCATGGTCCCACATTTTTGAGACACGTTTACTAAAAAATTTTAAACCTAGATTTTTGTTAATATTTTCGGCTAGTCCCACCTGTCATACATTTATTAATCTTAACCACTGTTACTTAGCACTAATCAACTCTTAATCGCATGGACCCACAGGGATAGAGAGAAAGAAGAGAAGCAACAGAGTTGCACGCGGCTGAGCACCATGGTGAGCTCGCCGGCGGTGAACGGCGTTGCTACTTTAGCCTATTTAGCCTATAACGTTTGGATTTTTTCAAAATTTTGACTGTTTTTTTGACCGTTTGGGGCTTTAAAAATAGCAAACAAATCCCAAATTTTTTTTCTATAAATAGGCACTATACCCCCTCATTCAGAACTCATCTATTCCACAATCTCTCTTTCAAATTATATTATACAAATTTAAATTCATTGTGAGATAATTTGGCAAAATTCAAAAAAATGTGTGCCAAATTTTGGGATTTTCAAATTCCACCAGCAAGTCATCAAAAGAGGTACAATACTATTTTTTTTTTGCATATTTTTATTATTTCTATTTGTTATCCTAAGATGAATAATAATAATAGCGTTAGTTTCGATTTTGTAGTTATTGTTATGGAAAATTACGATATCTTCACTCTCACTGGGTATGAAATTTCACTGGAGGATATTGTTGCATCCATGGAGGAGGCTACGGCCACCTCAAATCAACCAGAGGTTTTACAGGAAGGGCAAGGCGAGTTCCGTCATCAGGCTCTACGACGACATCTTTGTCGGCGACCACCGGAGTAAAGAGGTCGAAGTTATCTACATCCAGAGTCTGGGAGCATTTCGACAAGCGAACCAAACCAAACACACATGGAAATGACATACCATAGGTTGTTTGCAAATTTTGTTGTCAGGAATTGTCTGCAAAGTTTACAGGAGGGACTGGCACTTGCAAAGACATACTACAAGCTGTAAGGCCAAGCAAGGATCGTTGATAAAGCAGACGCAGCCGTAGTACAACCCTGATGAAGGATCGCGGGGAGGCTACGATAGCACAAAATAAAATTTTAACACGCAACCAAGGAACCTCCGCTAGTAATAGATCACGAGATTACCACTAGATGCGCTGACTCGTAGCGGAAGTAGAGTCGATGTAGCGAGTTGATGCAATCGTAGTCGTACTCGCTGCGCGTCTTCTTCTCCGAGTCTTGTGATCGTCACGAGTTGCGGATCGTCCTAGTGCTAATGCATTGCAACTTCTTCTTCGAATCTTGTGATCGTCACGAGTTACAGATCGTCCTTGTGCTGATGCTTTGCAACAACACCTCCAAGGTATCCACATGTACGGGGCAGGGATACCACACGCTGGAGTGCTAGCAACGGCATCGTGGTATGAGGAAGGTGTGGCTGTTATGGTTTCGGGAGTTCTTCAAAAGATCATCATCACCCCATACCACCACCCCTCTATATATAGGCATCCATGATGGGTCTCGTACTTGAGGCCCATTAGGAACTCGTGGCTTACAAGAATTCGGATCACCATCCAAATCAAATCCTAGCCCTTTAAGGGTGCGACCCTATAGGTTCATGTGTAATCGGTTGTGACTCGGAAACTCTTTTCTGACCACTAGTTGTTAGCGGTACCTAGCAGCACATAACGATACCCAAACACACATAGAATATATCGGATGAACCTTAATACAATATGATCTACGACCAGGTCCATATCACTAACAACCAGCTCATATCTCTATACGACAAGTCCATATTTGGTCTCGACCAATTTGTAACTCATTACGACCAGGTTTCGACCACTTAGTGACCATGTTCAACCAGTCTACGACCAGCTCGTATCTCCATATGACTAGTCCGTATTTGATCGAACTAAAAGACCTTCTCGTGTACTCTCCCTTTGCCTCACAATGTCTGGTTGAACTCCAGGTGAGATGTTATATCATCCATACACTGTTCAATACTTTCTCGATCAAGTGTCGCATAACTTCATGTGGTCGACACTACGACCACTAGTGGCATGGTCATGCACTTTCTTTATCCGACCACAACAATGGGTTTAGAGACATCTCTCCTGTTATATTAGGAGGGGCAAATCCCATATCCGACCAGTCACATTCCTCCGCATATTTCATAGCATACCCAAAAGCTACATTTATAACTACCAAGTTATGAGTAGCGTTTGACAACACCTAAAAGTGCTACTACATATGTAGAAAACCATGCTGATCTCAGGTCTAAGGATTATACATCACCATTGCTTGAGACCAACTAATGATACATAGAATCATAAGATCTCAATAGTGTCTCAAGGTGGGTCTTTTCCAACACCAAGTTCTCTAACATGTGTCCATATTATTGGTTTGATATTTGTCGACGATCAAATCGCCGATCTTATGATTATATAAAGAAAAAAGAGGAAAAATATGCGTATCTCCTGGGAGTGGAACGGGCTTGCTCTTTATTGCTATGAACTCACTGTTACAAACACTAAGAGTTTCTAATCACTACAAGAACACAATGCTCAGCTATTCCTTGCTTGGTGTTGTTTCTGCAGTGACGCTTCTTTGCGTGTCTTCGTGTTCTTGTTCTCGTCGTTCTCCTTCCGGCCTTCCATGGTCCTCCTTAAGTACTTGATGAAGCGGTGGCAGTTATCCCATGAAGAGACATCCGTTGGGGAGCGACGCGTCTGGTCGGGAAGAGGCGGTAGTTTGACGGTTCCACCAACTGCAGAGGCAGTTGGTGAAGATGTCAACTGTTTTGCGGTTAATGGTTTTAAGAAACGTTACACCATCAATCAGGATAGTATTGTATTATGCAGAATATGAAACACGTGGTTCATTCATCACATAGTGAGTGGCGTGGTCGGGACTCACCTGCACGCTGCTCATAGCTTTACGAGCACTTACCTGGTCGTGACTAGGTTTGGAATTTTGTCCAACCAGGGTATTTATTATATAACTTCTGTAGTACCTACGACCGGTTAGGTCGGTGGTCTTAGAAGCTACGACCACGAAGACGTATGGTCTTTATCATATATTAAGATAATATATGAATATTTTAATCCTCAACAGCTAGCCCCCGAACTTTTAAATGAATGTTGGTCGTGCGGACACGTTCTCCGATGTAATCATATCGGACAGACCTCTCATTAAATGCCTTGAGGCTCGAGGCGGTCTGTATTCATTTTAAAGTTGAGAAACCTCTTTGGAAAAAGCAAAAAGCCTTTCTGCCCGCCAAGCGAAAGGGGATTTGCCCGTTGGACTTCTCTCGGGTCTATTCTGATAAAGTGACTATAAAACGACCTCGGCTGGGTGTTTTGAACCTTTACGCCTTTATCTCCAAGAAAATCTTTCTTGAGTTCTTCACCCAAAAAGATAAGCACCATGTCGGATCTTATCACAAACTGGTCGATCTCCAATCTGAGCGGGAGAAAGTTAGAGAGTTTAGAGAAGATCGGATTGCTACCCGACAGGGAGTTGATCTCCTGGAGATCGGCTTTTGGGGAGCACTGCCCAAGCGGCGAGGAGGGAGAAATCCCGGTGTTCCTCGCGTATGTTGAGTGCGGGCTTAAACTTCCAGCACATTCCTTTCTCTCCCAAGTGCTGGAGTTCTATGAGGTTGAGTTGATCAACCTGGCTCCTAACGCCATTGCAAACCTGTGCATCTTCGTCTACCTCTGCGAAGCATACTTGGGGATTCCACCGACGATGGAACTCTTCAAGTATTACTACCGGATGGCGAATACGAAGAAAATGACCAGCACTCCTGGGAAATGTACCCTAAGGCTTCATGACGGCAAGGCCGACGAGTACATTCGTATGTACTTGAAGTCCTCTTGGTCGTCATGAAAGAAGAGCTGGTTCTACATGAAGGTTACGCGAGAAGACGGCCTGTATTACAGCGGTAAGAAGGCGGTCGAGAACTTGCGTTGGCGTTCCTCCTCGAAGAAGGAGGAAAAAGTTGGGAGATGGGTGGAGGCCATCCATCTCCTGAGTGTCAGGGGTTTAACCTCCTGGCATGTCGTAAGGGACTTTTCCATTCGGAGGATTAGTCCCTTGAAGACCAGTGCACGCTCGATGATCTGGTTCATCGGCGGTGATGACGCCACCAAGGATTCTAATCCAGGTAGTTTTTCAAAGAATCCCGACCAGATTATCTTACGAGTTGATTATTTTCACAAAACTAAGATCTCTCGTTTGCATTTGTAGTCTTGTCTTCTGAAGACGTCAGAAACAGGATCAAGATGATCTGTGCTGGTGAACCCGATGACAAGGCTGGCTTTCCCCTAATCCTAGCACTTGCTAGTGCTGAGGAGAGGGCTGAAAGATTTAGGGTAAGTGTATTAACTTCTTTTCATCTTTCTGGTTATTTTCGATCAGTCCTAATCCTCGTTATGTGTAGTTGGTCGGACTCAAGATCAATAAGGCTACAGAGACGTGTGAGCCCATTGATGATCCGACCAGTCTTGCGATCAAGGCGCGTGATCACGCGAGGTAAGTAACTGAAAGAAATAACTTCTGCAAGATGAAGTATATTCTTCACCTGATTAACTTTGTTTGTTAATCCAGGCGGCAATCACTGAGTCTCGTATAGTTGTCTATGAGACAGCTGTTCCAGAGACTAGTGAGACTACACTTTCTGATCCAGGGATCAGGGACCTTGCTCTCGACCAGATAGTCGAGAACATTGCTTCCGAATTCTTGTTGGGAAGTGTAGAGGTTGCTACCGTACCTACCAGTTCTGAACTGGTGAAACCGGTTGAAACGAAAAGAAAAGCGAGCGCAACGAACTTCAAGCCGGCGCGCTACAAGGTTAAAACAAAAAAGACAACCAGGTATGTTTAAATAAATAATCATATGAAAACATACCTCGTAATCCCTGATGAATTTGAACCCCTTTTTGCTTTCTCTTGTCCAGATCTCATCGGAGTTCCGTTGCTTCAGGCCCAACGAACCCAAAGCAGACAAAGTGGTCGAGGGTAGTTCCGACCAAGGCTTTCCTCAGGGAAATAACCCAGAGGAGGAAATGGTCGGGAAAGCCCCCGAGCCAACTTCGGTACCGGAACCTGAGCTAGATCTTTTGATGGTAGATATGCCATCAGCAGAGGTAGAAACTTCTGCAGAACTTCCACAGGTTCCTGAAGGTACCTCCTCCCAGTATAACAAGTTCCCTTTCTTTCCTTGATTTACCGTGAGCAAGGAGCTTGAGAATTACTTGGAGAGAATATCGGATCGCCTAACGCAGGCGGAGCTCGACAAAATATTTACGGATTACAATGATGCCGTAATTCGGGTAAGTGTCTTCAATCTTCTCCATAATTTTTCTTGAAGTTTACAAGAAATTTTATAGGAGAAATGCTACTTGTGTAGCATACGATCGAAAACCTCGCTACGGTCGGAGGACTAACCGAGCGAATTAGGATATTAGAGGAAAAGCACTCTGAAATAGAGAGTAAGAGTTCCTCTTCTTTTTTTTCCTTTTTTTTAAAGACTTTCCTTTTATTTATTCTCCCTTATCAAACTTTTGATAGATTTAGAGAAAATAAAAGAAGAGGCTTTAATTTGAAAAAGCCGTATGGATAAAGCTTGAAGGAGAACTTCAGCTAAGAACCTACGATCAAGACTTGACGACCAAAGAATAAGAAGCTTTTGGATGATTCCAAAAAGAGAGAGGAAGGTAACTGGTCGTAGTCTTGACTCAATATGCCTTCCAATCATTTTTACTTAATACTTGCTTTGTCTATGCAGAACAAAAACAAGCATTGACCAGAGCGAAAAAAGCCCTGGAATTTGAGCAAGACAAGGGGGAAGCTCTCGTGCTCAGTCTGAACGAGAAGATCACCACGCTAAACAAAATGCTTTTTGATATGGGCGCGGGATCAAGCTTGCCCTCCTTGAGCGACCCAATGGAGAAGGTCAACTACCTAGGCTCTTTGTTGGAAGAGCTCAAGGTTTTGCTCAAGATTACTAGGGAGAATTATGCCCATTCCGTTAAGGAGTCTATTGCTTGTGGAGTCAGTCTTGCTTTGGCAAAACTGAAAGCTTCCGACCCATCAACTAACCTTCAAGCCATCGAAGAGGATTTCAATTGCTTACCCGCAGAGGCAAATTAGATCCTCGCAGAGATGAAACCTCTAGGCGAAAAGGTCGCAGAAGAGATGGAAATCGGATCTCCATCTAGCAGTAGTTAACTTAGGCATTCTCTAGTAGTTTAAAAATGTAGGCAGGAGAAAATAATGTAAAGACTTACCTTTCTCTTATCAAAATGGAAAAAATTCTTTTATTTATCCGGTCGACTTGTGAATTTATGTCTTACCTAGCCCCCGACTGTTATATAGTAGAAGATCTTTACTATATAATAGTACTGCTTGAGACCAAGAATATAAATTCAAATCTCAACCATTACTTGTAAGTATGTACTGATCGATAAAAACTGATCGTGGTAATACTAGGAAACCTTTATGGTCGGAACCGTGTAGGTTTCGACTAGTTGTAAATCTATTTTTAATGATCGAAGTACTTTACTAAGACAACATATGGTCGGAAAAAATAAAGAATTCTCCTTGATAAGAGGAAAAAACATAAAAAACATATGTTATAAGCAGGAAAGTGGTTTTATTTCTATGTGATGCTCAATACTGGTCGGAATGAACCTAGCTAGGAAATAAAGGTATAAAATATATTTCGCAAGACGTGCTCATGCTCTTAGTCCGACTGGTAGCGAGGATTGTAGAAAAAAGACCGTCGCTAGAAAACTCCTTCCAGTGGGCGGAACCACGTGCGAAAAAGGAGAGACTTCGATTAGGAGGTTTTCCGTGTCCCGACCAGTAGCCAAACAAGAGTAGAACAGAATTTTGAAACATAAATTATACACTTTATAATCCTAAGCATATGAACCGTAGTCGACCAGGATTGGGCAACGTCATATAAATAACATCACTCGGTACTCTAAATTTAATTATCAAATTTAAAGGAATTAAACGAAATGAAATGAAATGAAAAGAAGAAATTAAACAAAGAACTTACGCAATTGGTCAATGTTCCATGAATTTGACAAAATCCTGCCGTCTGACATGGCTAATCGTACTGAGCCTGGTCGGGTAATTTCGACCACAGTGTAAGGATCTTCCCATTTAGGGGAAAGTTTATTGCACCCTACTTGGCTCTGAATTTTTCTGAGAACCAGATCACCTACAGCTAGGTTGCGAGGTTGCACCTTACGATTGTAGTACCTTGCATGGCTTGTTAGTAGATTGCCGAACGTATCAAAGCTTGGTTTCGTCGTTCTTCAAGGAAATTGATGTCGCCGAAGTCGATGTTCTTCCCGATTGCTTAAGTTAAAACAATCGGTCTGGCAGAGCCAATTTTAATTCGAGGAAGCATAGCTTCGCTCCATAAACTAAAAGAAAGGTGTTTCACCGGCCGCACGATCGGTCGTGGTCCTGACGACCCATAAAATGTAGGAAGTTCTTGAACCCAAGCCCCTGACCGTTTTATTAACTGGTCGAATACTCGGCGTTTTATCCCCTGTATTAGGATACCGTTGGCACGCTCGACCGCTCCATTGCTATGTGGATGAGCCACTGAAGCGAAATGGATCTTGGTTCCTAGTTCTTCGCAATTCACGAAATTGCCGCTGAGAATCGGTACCATTGTCCGTGATGATACGATGGGTACACCAAATCGTGTAATCACGTTTTTTGTTATGAACCTTTTAGCGGCTTCAGCTGTAACTTTTACAACTGGCTCGGCTTCAATCCATTTTGTAAACGTGTCAATCATGACGAACAGGAATTCGAAGCCCCCGGGTGCTCTTGGGAATGGTCCCAGAATGTCTAGTCCCTGTGTTGCAAAAGGCCAAGAAAGAGGGATTGTTTGCAATGCTTGTGCCTACCGATGTACTTGTCGGCTATGAAATCGACATTGTACGCGCTTCGTCACGAGCTCTTTTGCATCATGAAGGCGGTTGGCGAAGAGTATCCTTGCTCAAGGCTTTACCACCAAGGTTCAGAGGAATGATGTGCTCCACAGACTCCTTCATGAATTTCGTTAGCAACCTAATGCCACCGATTGAGATATGCATCTCATCAACACTCCATGAGATCCTCGCTTATACAAGGTACGCTCGATTAGAGTGTATGATTTGGCCTTCGTGCTATAATGATCGGCCTCTACATCATCTTCAAGAATTAGGTCATGCTGAAGATAATTGTAGATCGATGTCATCCAGTCTCTACCTTGATCGTCACCGATCTGTGGAGCATCTAAGTTATCAGAGTCAATAGGATTGACCTGATGTAAACTATCGATGTTCTCGGAATGCTCAACTACCGAGGGTGAATCGAGTTGCTCGAGAAAAACTCCTGGCGGGACGGTTGACCTAGTAGAGGCCATCCGTGCCAACTGATCTGCTAGAAAGTTCTCCTTTTTAGCAATATGTTGGATCTGGAAACCGAAGAAGTGCTTTTCGAATTTTCGTACTTCCACCAGATAGGAAGACATCTTGGTACTCGAGCATTGGTACTCTTTCCCTACTTGATTCGCTACTAGTTGAGAATCGCCTTTCACTAGCAATTTGCGAATCCCGAGCGAACGAGCTGCTCGGAGTCCTGCCAGCAAACTTTCGTACTCCGCCACATTGTTTGTAACATTGTTTGTAGCGGGAAAGTTAAACTAGACGGCATACTTGATGTGTTCGCCGGTAGGGGATATCAAGACGACTCCAGCCCCCGATCCTTTAAGTATTAAGGAACCGTCAAAGTACATTGTCCACTCGTCGTGGTGCTCGTACTCGGGTTCTTGCTTAGATTCCGGGTTTGTCCACTCGGCAATGAATTCTGCGATCGCCTGAGATTTTATGGTTGTTCGTGAGATGAAATGGAGGTCGAACGTCCCTAGCTCCACCGCCCATTTTGCTATTCGTCCTGACGATTCCCTATTTCCAAGGACTTGACCTAAGGGATATCCGGTAGGCACGACCACTTTGTGGGCCTGAAAGTAATGCCTTAGTTTCCTTGAAGCCATAAGGAGACTATAAAGCAACTTTTGTACCTGTGGGTATCTTTCCTTTGGCCCATGTAAGACTTCGCTTACGTAATACACTGGTCGTTGGACGTTCTCACGTTCTACGACCAGTACACTGCTGACAGCTTGTGGTGTTGCAGCCACGTAAATCAACAGTGTTTCCCCTGGTCTTGGAGAAACTAAGACCGGGGTGCTCGTAAGGTACTCTTTGAGCTTTTCAAAGGCATCATTCGCTTCTGTCGTCCACTCGAAACTTCCATGTTTCCGAAGGAGTTTGAAAAAAGGTAGTCCTTTTTCCCCTAACCTGGCTATGAAACGACTTAGCACTGCCATACAGCCGGTTAGCTTCTGGACTTCCTTCTTCGTGGTCGGGGGGCGCATCTGATGGATGGCCGATATCTTCACCGGGTTTGCTTCGATACCTCTAGCCGAAACTAGGAAACCAAGCAATTTTCCAGCGGAAACCCCGAACACACATTTCTCCGGATTCAACTTGAGGTTATGTCTTATCAAGTTATTGAAAGTCTCTTTAAGGTCAAGCATATGGTCGCCGGAGTTGACACTTTTCACTACCAAGTCATCAACGTAGGCTTCCAAATTTTGACCTATTTGTGGGTGAAGGTTTTACGATTAATCTTTGAAAAGTTGCACCAAATGCTTTTGAGACCAAAGGGCATCTTTACATAACAAGAAGTGCCAAATGGAGTGATGAAGGAAGTTTTCTCTTCATCTTCTTTACTCATACTAATCCGGTGGTACCCTGAGTAGGCATCTAAAAAACTTAATAACTCGCACCCGGAGGTAGAGTCTACAAGTTGATCAATGCGAGGAAGGGGAAAATCATCCTTCGGACAAGCTTTATTAAGATCTGTGAAGTCTATACATATCCTCCATTTCCCATTACTCTTCCTAACCATTACAGGATTAGCGAGCCATTGAGGGTGATGTACTTCACGAATGAATCCAGCCTTTAAGAGCTTGTCAATTTCAGACTGGATGGCGTCCTTCCGGTCGGGTGCGAAACGTCTGAGCTTCTACTTGACCGGATTTGCTCGGAGCGCTAGCCTGTGCTCGATCACCTCCCTGGGGACTCCGGGCATGTCGGACGCTTGCCATGCGAATACATCCTGGTTTGCTCGGAGGAAGGAGACGAGCGACTCTTCCTATTTAGGATCGAGTCCTGCTCCGATCAGTACCTTTGGAAAGGATCCACCATCATTGCCTGACATGGCGTTTCTTGAAGGAGCGCCTTCGTCGAGTGGAACCTCTTTGGTCTGGTCGGACGGTTTGGGTGTTATCTTGGGTTTGGAGTGCTTGACCGCATGGATGATGAGTCGAATTTACGGTGGCACTCATCGACCAGTTCTAAAGACCTTCGATCACATGCGTATGCCATTTTGCGATCTCCACGAACCATGATCACACCTTTTGGTCCTCGCATTTTCAAACTTTGATACCCGTAGTGCGTGGCTATCAAGAATTTTGCTAATGCCGGACGACCAAGAATTCCATTGTACGCGTTTTCAAAATCAACCACATCAAATGAAATCCTTTCTGTTCGGAAATTATCAGGACTTCCGAACGTAACCGGTAAAGACACTTGTCCTATCGGTTTGGCGGTAGAGCCAGGAACTATGCCATGAAAGGCATATTTTACTAGTTTCACCTTTGTTTTAGGAACCTGCATGTCTTCTAAAGCTCCTGAAAATAAAATATTTAAAGAACTACCACCGTCTATTAATACCCGATTGACTTTGCAGTTATTAATAGTAGGCTCTATGATGATAGGGAACCTACCCGGTTGAGTTGACGGACGGGCGCCTTTCTTTGCGAAGGAGATTACGGTATCCGACCACCTTGATGACTGGGCGATGATCGAAGGTTCTGCTAAGTTGACTTCTCGTTCCATGGCCTTCAGATGACGGCGCGAATCGTATGATGAAGAACTTCCAAAGATCATGTTGACCGTGCGTTGAGGTTCCTAGTACTCCATTTCTTCATCGCCATCTTTGTCTTTCTTGGAACTTGTTTCCCCCAATTCTTGAATTGCGGGAAGCGGGCCTTTACCTGCTTAGTAATCCTCCATCTTCTTTTGCCAAACACGGCAGTCGCAAATCATGCCACTCGCTCGTCGGTGAAGTGGACACCACTTACTCTTCTCGGGACTATCGGTGAACTTTGGCTTTGCCCGACCAGTATAGTCCTTGTTGCCCTTGAACGGTTTATCTTGAACCGCAAGGACCTTTTTGGTGCCCATCTTACGGTGCTTCTTTTTCTTGGAAATCTTCTTGGGATTCTTTTCCGGCTTCTCTAAGCCAGGCTGAGGGATTTTGTCTTTTCGATCTATGGCTTCGTTCCATTCAACCGCTTCGCTAGCGGCTGCATATTTATCAGCCATGTCAAAAAGTTCGGCGGTTGTTCGTGGGGGATTCATAGCGATATCCTCCGTAAACCGCCGATTCCTTAGACCTGCCTTGAATGCTCGAATCACGTAAGACTCGCGATCTCGAATGGAATTTCAACTTGGCTAAACCTTTTGATGTATCACGAGAGTTTCTTTTGGTTCCTGCCGAGTTCGATGGAGATCATATGTACCCTGGAAATTCACAATTAACAGATCGCAGAGTTGTTCCCAAGTGTAGATAGATCCAACCGGTTGGTTAAGCAACCAAGACCGGGCAGATCCTTCCAGAACCGTGGGCAAATAGTTAGCCATCACGTTCTCATCACCACCAGCAGCTCTGATGGCAGTGGTATATATCTGGAGAAACTCTAATGGATTTTGAGATCCATCGAATTTATCCATGTTGGCAGGTCGAAACCCATTAGGCCAACGTACAGCTTGGAGCCCTGCAGAAAAGGCTCGACAACCTATGACAGATTCGTAGCGCCTTCTTGGGAGAGGCACCGGATTATGATCAATAGGAGATCGATTTCCTTAGTTAGAATACCGAGGCTCCGGTGTCCTGATCCGGTCGTAGACGTTATTATGACGTCTTTGACCGTTAGCACGACTCAGATGATGACGGAGATCATCTGGGCCGAGCAGGTGCTCTCCTGGGCGAGGGGAAGAGGTCGTTGTTCGGAATAGCCTTCTTCCTTCATGACTTGCTAGTCGAAACCGCCGAGGAGGTCTAGGTACCGGTGGATAACCATGCTGCCCCCAACTGAGGGAGGAGCGCTGAGACGAAGTCACCGTTAGACTTTGTGATGTCCTTTGCTCCCTGCACGCTTATGCGCGCTGCACAGTTTGTTAAAGGATTTCCGATACCTGCCCTACCAATTGGGTAAAGTCCGAGCTTCACGTAGCAGGTCGATATTGAGAATATCTTGAATACGACATAAGTTCTGAATTGTTACCGAAGGTCTTAGGTGATTCATCGTTGATGTTGGTGTTCGGAGACCCGAAGTTCCTCTAGACCTTGGGCCCAACTCTGTCTGGCCCGTCATCTTTGGTGGGGCGCACCACGCTAATTAACCGATGGACGCTCATCGGCTCTGTTGCCTCTGGCGTGGTGCTTGATTGCCCGCGCCATCTCCATCGGAGGTGGTGGCGGCGGGGTGTGCGGGGCCATCGCATGGCATTACGATCGATATTTCGATCGCGTTGACCTCATGCTTCCAAAGAATGATCCTCGAGGAGCTTCCATCAGAACTAGTGGAGAACTTCTCAGTGCTTCTACCAGAGACTCCCATGACGGAGACTAATCGGAGATGAGAACCTCCTGAGGTCTTCGTGGTGGGCTCAGCCTGATTCGGCGGATTACCGATCGGATACTGAGTTTTATCGTCCCCACTCGGCCCATTACCGATGAGGGTTTCATCGACACCATTACCAAGTGTCGGTTGGTTCTGGAATTTCCAGAAGCCGTTGGTGAATACTTGTCAGCCATGGTTACGTCAAGGGTATATTGACCCTCGGGTTGTGGGGCTGAAGCATTGTCACCTTTTTCACCGGTCGGGGAAACCAGTCTTGGAGAAACATTCGGATGTTCCGAACTGGTCGGAACGACCTGTCCCTCAGAGAGCGCTTCTTGGCGCAACAGAGTGTCTTCATCCATCCGCTCAAATTCACCGTCGTCAGCGACTTGCGAACCAGCGGAAGAGGATGAAGACCCCGAATGTTGCATGGCCTGGATGCAGGCTTCCATGTCAAGGTTGGAGTAGTCATCCAGGTCGAACCAATTCTCTTCATCCCATGTTCCTTCCATACTTACAATTATAAATATGAAGAAAACAGACGAGTTGAGCGAGGAGCCTCTTCAGGAGTTTTGCACTATCTTCCCTACGGACGGCGCCAGCTGTCGACGATCAAATCGCCGATATTATGATTATATAAAGAAAAAAGAGGAAAAATATGCGTATCTCCTGGGAGTGGAACGGGCTTGCTCTTTATTGCTATGAACTCACTGTTACAAACACTAAGAGTTTCTAATCACTACAAGAACACAATGCTCAGCTATTCCTTGCTTGGTGTTGTTTCTGCAGTGATGCTTCTTTGCGTGTCTTCGTGTCCTTGTTCTCGTCGTTCTCCTTCCGGCCTGCCATGGTCCTCCTTAAGTACTTGATGAAGCGGTGACAGTTATCCCATGAAGAGACATCCGTTGGGGAGCGACGCGTCTGGTCGGGAAGAGGTGGTAGTTTGACGGTTCCACCAACTGCAGAGGCAGTTGGTGAAGATGTCAACTGTTCTGTGGTTAATGGTTTTAAGAAACGTTACACCATCAATCGGGATAGTATTGTATTATGCGGAATATGAAACACGTGGTTCATTCATCACATAGTGAGTGGCGTGGTCGGGGACTCGACCCAAACGCCTGTTCATAGCTTTACGAGCACTTACCTGGTCGTGGACTAGGTTTGGAACTTTGTCCGACTAGGGTATTTATTATATAACTTCTGTAGTACCTACGACCGGTTAGGTCGGTGGTCTTAGAAGCTACGACCACGAAGACGTATGGTCTTTATCATATATTAAGATAATATATAAATATTTTAATCCTCAACAATATATCTATATCCATGACCAGTGAAATATAGTCATCAACCAATACATATGCTAGTCTATTCATATGTGTTCTCATATGTTTCCGACCAGGGAACATTTAAGAATAATCATCGCAGAAATATAGAGTTTCACAATCAAGTCGCATACTTGATAATAAATATTATTGATATTATTCTAGGAACAAGATAACATATTATCAAATGTTATGAACATAATGAAATATAATAATCTTTATGATTGCATCTAGGGCATATTTCCAACAATCTTCCACTTGCACTAGAGTCAATCATTTAAGTATCTAATACCGATAGCTCTTGTGGGCGCCTCATGCTTTGGATGTGCGAGAGGCTTTATTAATGGATCAGTAACATTTAAATCCGTATGAACTTTGCATATCGTAACATCTCCTCTACCCACCAATTCGCGAATAAGATGATAATGCCTGAGTATATGCTTGGACTTCTGATGGGATATAGGCTCCTTAGCCTGTGCAATGGCTCCATTATTGTAACAATAGAGATCCATTAGGCTCGAGGTACTCGGAACCACACCCAAGTCAGCAAAGAAATTTCTTATCCAAACACATTCTTTCGCAGCTTCAGAAGCTGCAATATACTTGGACTCTATTGTAGAATCAACACCGTCTCTTGCTTGGAACTTTTCCAGCTCACTGCCGCTCTATTCAAAATGAATACAAAACCAAATTGCGAACGATAATCATCTTTGTTGGTTTGGAAGCTTACATCGGTATAACCATTTACAATGAGCTCTTTATCACCGCCATAAACTAGGAACACATCCTTAGTCCTTCTCAAGTACTTAATAATATTTTTCACAGCTATCCAGCGACCTTCACTGGGATCAGCTTGGTATCTGCTTGTAACACTTAGAGCATATGATACATCTGGTAGAGTACATATCATGGCATACATGATAGATCCAATAGCTGAAGCATATGGAATACCATTCATACGGTCTCGCTCATCAGTTGTCGAAGGACACTGACTCTTACTAAGACTTATGCCATGTGATATAGGCAAGAACCCTTTCTTGACATCCTACATGTTGAACCGAATCAACACATTGTCAATATAAGTACTTTGGCTTAATCTAATTAGCCTTCTTGATCTATTTCTATAGATCTTTATCCCTAAGATATATGCTGCCTCTCCTGGGTCATTCATAGAAAAACTATTTTTCTATGATGCCTTAACGGATTCCAGTATAGGAATGTTATTCCAAATCAATAATATGTCATCCACATATAAAATTAGAATTACAAGTGCGCTCCCACTAACCTTCATGTAAGCACAAGGTTCTTATTTTTTTTGATGAAACAAAACCTTTTGATTTCCTCATCAAAACGTAAATTCCAACTCCGAGATGCTTGCTTCAACCCATAAATGTATTTCTAAAGTTTGCACACTTTACTAACATTCTTTGGATCAACAAAACCTTCAGGTTGTATCATGTACACATCCTCACTTAGGTTTCCATTAAGGAAAACCGTTTTGCATCCATCTATCATATCTCATAGTCGAAATATGCAGCAATAGCTAGAATGATCTGTATAGATTTAAGCATCACTACGGGCGAGAAAGTCTCATCGTAGTCCACTCCTTGAACTTGTCGAAACCCTTTTGCGACTAGTCGAGATTTATGAATGTGAACATTTCCATCCATGTCGATCTTTTTCTTATAGATCCATTTGCACTCAATAGTTTTAAAACCATCAAGTGGATCGGCTAGGTTCCAAACCTAATTGTCTCTCATGGAGTTTATCTCAGATTTCATGGCTCCAAGCCTTTTCACAGAGTCTGGGTCCATCATCGCTTCCTCATAAGTCTTAGGCTCACCATTATTCAATAATAATACGTCATGCCCATACCTTATAGGCAATTGATGTGGCCTTTTAGATCTACGTGGGGCTGATGCCTCATCAACAGGTTTAACAATATTTTGTTTATCCCGTGGAGGTTCAGTAGGAGTTGAAACACTTTAAGACGTTTCCCAAATTTCTTCGAGCTGCACCTTTCTCCCACTGACTCCTTTTGAAAGAAAATATTTCTCCAAAGAGACACCATTTCGGGCAACAAAAACATTGCCTTCTTCCCGGTTGTAGAAATAATATCTTTTGGTTTCCCTCAGAAATCCTATAAAGAAGCATTTATCTGACTTGGGTGTGGGTTTATCAGACGTCAAACGTTTAACATAGACATCATATCCCAAATCTTTAGAAAAGACAAGTTAGGACTCTTCCCAATCTAAATCTCATATGGTGTCTTATCTACTGATTTAAATGGTACTCTATTTAAAGTGAAAGCTACAGTTCCAGAGCATAACCCCAAAAATATAACAGAAGATCTGATTAGTTCATCATCGATCGAACCATGTCCAACAAGGTTTGATTACGCCGCTCGTACACCCCATTCTATTATGGAGTGCCCCATTCATATTGCTTCAAATGATCACCAAATTCATGGCTAAAAAATTCACCTCCGCGATCAGATCGTAAGGATTTGATTGTCTTACCAAGTTGATTATGTACTTCATTTTGAACTCCTTGAACTTTTCAAAGGATTCCAACTTGTGCCTCATTAAATAGATATATCCATATCTACTGTAGTCATCGGTGAAAGTAATGAAGTACTGAAAACCACCTCTAGCTATCGTACTCATTAGTTCACATACATCAGTATGTATGAGTGCCAGCAAGTTGGACGCCCTCTCATTCCGACCAGTGAAAGGTGTTTTGGTCATCTTTCCAAGTAGGCAAGATTCGCACGTTTCAAATGATTCCAAATCAAATGAGTTTAGAATTCCATCATCATAGAGCTTCATACGTTTCTCACTTATGTGACCCAAACGACAATGCCAAATAAAAGTAGAATTCATATCATTGGGTCGAAGCCTCTTCGCATTAATATTATAGACGGGTGCATCATCAAGATTTAAAATAAACAACCCATTCAAAACAGGAGCATAGCCATAAAATATTTCATTCAAAAATATGGAACAACCATTGTTCTCAATGATGAATTTATAACCCTCTGCCATCAAACATGCGGCAGAGATGATGTTTCTACTTATGGCTGGAACGTAATAACAATTATTTAATTCCATAATAAATCCTAGGGGCAAAAGTAATGGCAAAGTCCTGACGGCTAATGCAGCAACCCTTTGCTTTATTCCCGACGCGAAGAACCATCTTGCCCCTTGCAATTCTCCTACTCCTTGTTAGACTCTGCATCGAATTGTAAATATGAGCAACCGATCCGGTATCAAATACCCAAGATCTAACATAAGAATCAGCAAGAAAAACATCTATAACATTAATACATAAAGTGAAGGTTTAGTCCCACCATTCTTTTTCAGATCAGTTAGTTATTTCTTGCAGTTCCTCTTCCAATGGCCTGTCTCTTTACAGTAAAAACATTCATTTTCTTGAGTCGGGCCGGACTTAGTCTTGGGCTTAGGCTAGTTAGTTTAGATCCCATCCGAAACATTAGTCTTGCCCTTACCTTTGACCCAAGTCTTAGCCTTCTTCTTGAAGTTTGTACTTTTTTGCACCATCATCACATGATTGTTGCATTTCTTTATGCTGTCCTCTGCAGTCTTGAGCATCATATGCAGTTCGTTGACATTCTTGTCTAAGTCATTCATATGGAAGTTCATAATGAACTGCCCATAGCTTGCAGGAAGCGAAGCAAGAATCAAATCTGTAGCCAACTCTTGGCTAAGTGGAAAACCAAGTTTTTCCAAGCTCCGTCTAACCAACCATCTTAATCACATGTGGGCTCACCGGACTACCCTCAGCTAGTTTACTCCCAAACAATTTCTTTGAGATCTCGTATCTCTCAGTTCTTGCTTGTGTCTCAAACATGCCTTTGAGCGCCACGATTATATCGTAGGCCTCAATATTCTCAAACTGCTTCTGAAGGTCTGAGTTCATGGCAGCAAGCATGAGACAGCTAACATCAAGGGACTCATCACATGCCTTTTTACAGGATGTTTTAAGAGTAGTAGTAACATTCTCAGCAAACACATCAGGAATTGGTTCCTCTAGAACATGTTCCTTTTTATCTTGCCTAAGAACAATTCTTAGGATGCGAGACCAATCCGTAAAATTTGTTCCATTCAGTTTTTCCTTATCAAGTATTAAACGTAAAACAAAACTGGATGTAGGTACAACAGTTGGTGCCATGATTTACAACATAAAATATGCAAAACTAAGACATACATTCAAGAAAAGTAACTTCTATTAAACAGTTTAATAAAGATACTCCCACTGAATACTATATCCCTCTTATGACATTTAGTGATTCAAGACCCGCAATTAGTTAATCTACTAGTGAGATTGGGCATCAATGCTAGAAGATTAGTGAATTTGGTAAGCATCCATTTGCTAATCATATCTTTATATGACTCTTATTGTTGGGCAGCATCTCTATGCTCCGGCACCCAACCCTATGCCCCAACGTCCATAACCGTTATAATGACCTTGTCAAGTTAAACCAATGCTGTGCGTGTAAGTGTCCGACACAAACTCATCTAGTAAAGGAATATTAATGACATTCTGCTTTAGCAAGACCTACCATTAAAATACATGACTTTGGATGGTGCAGCTAATTGGGAGGGCATCAACTTAACTTAAATATAATGTGAGGGAATTTTACTTCTACCATGTTAAAAGCATTTAAAGCAATTAATTAACATGCATAGAAATAAATGAACAAGAATATAAAGGCATTCACACACAATCAAATTGCATTGTGATATAGTATGACCCTTCCACATGGTGATCTCCATCGCCGAGCTTCTTATTCGCCATGTCTCCAAATGGCCAAATCGTCTAAGTACTCCCACTAAGCCATTAAATCTAATAGCACTAGTAATAAATTACAAGGAGTGAAGAAGCACCACAAGTCGACATGCAGGCTGTTATACAAATATGATTTTCGGGATATGAATCTTATTCACGTAACCGAGCCTTGGAAATCATCGGACTAATCATATTAATCCTATTCCGAACCAATCTGATCATTGCCTTGATGCGACCACACACCGCGGCATACTCCGATGGCGGAATTCTTACCGGTAGGAGTGTTATGTAGTGTGATCATAAACAAGCGCAATAAACCATCTGGTCCTTTTTGATCGCAACTCTGATTCAATCAACCAGATTAATCTTCGCGTGCTCTAATGGTTTTACGATCACTGTCTGCCCCGATGGCGGAAACTGACTAGTAGAGGCAAGTCGTGATACGACCATGAAAGCACGATCACGGAATAACGAACATGAACCCATCTCACGACCACTACGCATGGACGATCATATCGACCATCGCCAAAAACGATCTACGACCAGCAGAAATAGAGATAGATCACATCTATGACTTCCACATATCACATTATGCATCTAATCTGAATATAAAACTAGAGGGGGTGGCTCTTATACTACTGAAGGATCGCGAGAAGGCTACGATAGCACAAAACAAAAATTTACCGCGCAACCAAGGAACCTCCGCTAGTAATAGATCACAAGATTACCACTAGACGCGCCGACTCGTAGCGGAAGTAGAGTCGATGTAGCGAGTTGATCCAGTCGTAGTCGTACTCGCCGCGCGTCTTCTTCTTCGAGTCTTGTGATCGTCACGAGTTGCGTATCGTCCTAGTGCTAATGCTTCACAACTTCTTCTATGAGTCTTTTGATGGCCACGAGTTGCGGATCGTCCTACTACTGATGCTTCGCAACAAAACCTCTAAGGTATCCACATATACGGGGCAGGGATACCACGCGCTGGAGTGCTAGCACTGATAGTGTGGTATGAGAAAGGCATGGCTATTAGAGTTTCAGGAGTTCTTCAAAAGATCATCATCACCCCATACCACCACCCCTCTATATAGAAGCATCCATGATGTGTCTCGTACTTGAAGCCCATTAGAAACTCGTGGCCTACAAGAATTCGGATCACCATGCAAATCAAATCCTAGCCTTTTAAGTGTGCGACCCTATAGGTTCATGTGTAATCGGTTATGACTCGAAAACTCTTTTCCGACCACTAGTCGTTAGCGGTACCTAGCAGCACATAACGATTCCCAAACACACATAGAATATATCGGATGAACCTTAATACAATATGATCTTTGATCAGGTCCATATCACTAACGACCAGCTTGTATCTCTATACAACAAGTCCATGTTTGGTCTCGACCAATTCGTAACTCCTAACGACCAGGTTTCGGCCACTTAGTGACCATGTTTGAGTACTCTACGACCAGCTCGTATCTCCATACAACTAGTCCGTATCTGATGGAACTGAAAGACCTTCTCGTGTATTCTCCCTTCGCCTCACGATGTCTGGTTGAACTCCAGGTGAGATGTTGTATCATCCATGGACTGTTCAATACTTTCTCAATCAAGTGTCGCATAATTTCATATGGTCGACACTTCGACCACTAGTGGCATGGCCATGCACTTTTTTATCCGACTACAATAAGGGGCCCAGAGACATCTCTCCTGTTATGTTGGGAGGGGCAAATCTTATATCCGACCAGTCACATCCCTCCGCATATTTTATAGCATACCCAAAAGGTACCTTCATAACTACCCAGTTATGAGTAGCGTTTGGCAACCCCTAAGGGTGCTACTACACATGTTAGAAATCATGCTGATCTCAGAAATATGATTATACATCATCATTGCTTAAGACCAACTAATGATACATAGAATCATAACAATCTCAACAATGTCTCAAGGTGGATTTTTTTTCCAACACCATGTTCTCTAACATGTGTCCATATTATTGGTTTGATATTTCTATATCCATGACCTGTGAAATTTTCAAAATTTACCATTAAGGTACCCGAATAAATCGTACAACAGAATATCAGACTAAACCCATCTCTGAAATTCCTTGTGCTAGCTGCACTCTTTCCTCTACTAATCCAAACCGGATGCATGCCTACAAAATACATTGCATCACTAGTTAACCACCAGCTAGCAACGTGTGCAAAACTAATTAGCTACTAATTGCCAACGCATGCATACATGAAAAAGAAGCAGTACTATCTAGCCAAGTGACAGCATCAAAAGAGTATGCAACCGACCTCCCATAGTCTACACCTGACGGTCAAGCATCCAACCGAAGATCCCGCACGCTCGGGTGATGTCGTTGGCTGAAGGCTGAAGCGGGTGGGTGGGCGGCTTCACGCGATGGCAGGAGACTTCACGCGGCCAGGCAAGGTGTGGGCGTGCGTCTGCACGGGCGGGCGCAACGTGCTGGCGGCGTGCACAACCACGGCGTCCACGCGGCAAACGGCAGCGGGCGAGCGGCAACACGGGTTGGCCTCCACGCACCGGCAAACGGAAAAACGAGGAGGGTGGCGGCTGGGTGGAAAAAGAAAAGACTGCTAGGGTTTCTAGAATCTACTTTTCCCACGTTCCTTTTATACCTCACACAGTCTAGCCCCTCCGCAAAACTCTAAATTATTTTATTTTCACGTATCAAATTTCTTTAATTACGCACATGCCCTTAAGAGATTATTATTTATCTATTTATTTATTTTTTCAGAATATTACAGTTAATGATGACTGGGTAGTGGAGAAAAGAATTATTGGTTTCAAATTAATTGATGTAGCACATATGGCTGTGAATTTTGTGGATTGTATTATCAAAGTCGTGGAAGACTTTGGTCTTACAAATAAAATATTTTTAATTACTCTAGACAATGCCAATGCGAACTCTAAGGCCACATATATTCTTACTCCAGTCTCCAATCCATACGCGGATTCCTTCTTGCTATATCAGTGATGCGTTTGTCATATTATGAACCTTATAGTCAAATTTGGTTTGAAGAGGTTGGATGTTTTTCTTAAATCTTTTCGCGATGTGATATCTTTCTTGAATAATTCTAATGTAAGTATAAGAACTTCTTCAAGGCAATGTGTGTATGTCCAAGAAAATTCGGTTTGGACACGCCGGTAAGATGGAACTCTACCTACCTGATGTATAAGAGCACATTTTCTATTTTTATTCAAATGCACTATCAGAGCACTGATGGTAGTATACTATTGATAAAGAAACATTGGTTCGTTGCTGAGAAGATACTACAGTTTTTAGATTTTTTTACGAGGCCACTTTTGTTTTGTCCGTTGTCTACTATTCAACATCTCATATTATTATGCATAGTATTTTATAGATTGCTACTTAATTGAAAATGTAAGAAAATAACTCAGTTTTATGCGAAGCTATTGTTGCTGTGAAAACTAAATACCTTAAATATTGGATAGAAATCTCTTTCCTAGAGGTAAAATTAAAGAATTTACTAATGTTCTTAATATTCTTAATGATGCTACAGGGCTAGACTATTCTAACTATTTTGCAGAAATTTGTTCTCGATTACAAGAGGTTTACTAAATATATGAAAATAAGTTCTAGGTAGTCCACTTGCGACGACCTCCAGTAGTCTCACCTCAAGTAGCAAGATAAATATGTGGGGCAAAATCTTCGGTGTCTGTTTCTCCAGGTTCAGATCTTCTTCTTCTACATCGCTGCCTGCTCAACCAAGAACAACCCCAAGAAGTGGAGAACTATCCACCTATTTAGACAACGATACAGTGGATTTCAACTCAGAATGCTTTAAAATTTTACAATAGTGGTATACCCATAAGTTAACATATCTTGTGCTATCTATACTTGCACACGATGTATTAACTGTTCCTCTTTCGACGGTTTCCTCCGAGTCTGCTTTTAGGCTTTCTGAATAATATTAGAGGAGATAAGAACACGTCTCACGAGTGAGATGGTGGAGATACTTCTAACCATGAAGGACTGGGAAAAGCTGATTCGCGAACACGACACTCTGTGAAAAATACAGAGTTGTCGAATGTGTTCGAAAATCTGTACCTCGACAAGGACACTTAGAACAAAGATGTATCTAGAGCTATAGGTTGTACTCTTATTCCTTTATTAAGGTTTTCTCATATTGAGTTTTTACTTAGCATGTGAGAAATTTGACATGTCACACCATGGTTAAAAATTTCGGCCGATTTTCAATCGGTAAAAATCATTTGTATCGTTTTGATAAAATTCCAAATCGGTTTTGAATATATTTTTTTGCATGAATTTTTTCAAATATAGAATATTTTTTTGCCAAAATTTATTTTAAAAAATTTCGGCAAAAATCAACCGAAATTTCAGCCAAAATCAACCCAAATTTCCCGACCGATTATCTGAACCTGCACAGGACACACACATTGCGTGGAAATGCGCACCGGCCGGGTATCTCTCTAGCTGGATGGAATTTTTCCACGGCCAGCTCAAGATGAGGTATATATATGCTGTCTATCAAATTGGGCATGCCATCAAATTGCTGGAGTGCATAAAAGTACATAGTAAATACAGAGATACCATATACTCTTTAATTACAGCCTTGTTCATCTATTAATTAGCGAATCATATGCTACTCTTCCTGATTAAGGGATATGTCACCGGATTCAAACTTTGTTTAGTACAACAACTTAATTAATCGTTGCTCTTGACTTAGCCCACGTCTCGCGCAGACTGCATAAACTAAACAAACCGCCTACGTGATAACACCAACACCGACACCGACGTGCATAGAACCTTCATAGCAGCTAGTTAGTTAGCTTGCTAATCCATAGAACAATATGCATTGCACGTATAATAATAGCCATGTGGCCTCGGCGAGCGTATGCAGTGCTTCCCACCCTAACTTGATATACTTCATGTGCCTTTCATACTAGAATACATTACCCTCTAAAAAAACAAAAATCCTGCGAGACAGTCAACTTTAGACCGTGCAGCATTCTATAGCCGTGCCACCCCTCCCCCGCTTCTCCATATCAACCCAGCTCCACACACCGCGGCGATGCGCAGACGCCAATGACGACGCCCAAGAGCCTCCTCCTCCTCGCGCTTCTCCTCGTCCCGCACATTGTCGCCGCCTCGGTGTTCTCCGGCCGAGGGACGAGCCAGCGCCGGCAGCTCCTCGACTACAACCAGAGCAGTGGCCACGGCGGCAGCGATGTGCACGTGGACCCGTCGTACGCGTTCCCCAACCCGCGCCTCCGCGACGCATACGTCGCGCTGCGTGCGTGGAAGCGCGCCATTCTGTCCGACCCGCGCAACGTGACGGGGTCGTGGCAGGGGCCTGACGTGTGCGGCTACTACGGCGTCTTCTGCGCGCCGTCGCCGCATGACCCCTACCTGACCGTCGTCGCGGGGGTCGACCTCAACCACGCCGACCTCGCCGGCCACCTCCCCGAGGCGCTCGGCCTCCTCGCCGACCTCGCCGTCCTCCACGTCAACTCAAACCGCTTCTGCGGCCTCGTCCCGCGCTCCCTCGAGAAGATGCGCCTCCTCCACGAGATCGACCTCAGCAACAACCGCCTCGTCGGAGCCTTCCCCGACGTCGTGCTCCGGCTGCGCAGCCTCAGGTACCTCGACCTCCGCTTCAACGACTTCGAGGGCCCCGTTCCCAGCGAGCTCTTCGACCGTCCGCTCGACGCCATCTTCATCAACTCCAACCGCTTCCGCTTCCAGATCCCCGACAACGTCGGCAACTCGCCGGCGTCCGTGCTCGTGCTCGCAAACAACGGCTTCGGCGGCTGCCTCCCGGCGTCGGTCGCCAACATGTCTGGCACGCTCAACGAGATCATACTCATGAACACGGGACTCAAGTCCTGCGTCCCGCCGGAGCTCGGGATGCTCACCGGCCTCACCGTGCTCGACCTCAGCTACAACAAGCTCATGGGTGCCATCCCCGGCGAGCTCGCCAGGCTAGAGAGCATCGAGCAGCTCGACCTCGGGCACAACCGCCTCGTCGGCGACGTGCCGGAGGGGATCTGCCACCTGCCGCACCTGCAGAACTTCACCTACTCGTACAACTTCATCACCGGCGAGCCGCCGGTGTGCATGCACGTCAAGGCGTTCGACGACCGCCAGAACTGCATCTCCGACCGCCCCGACCAGAGGTCGCCCGAGCAGTGCCACTCCTTCAACACCAACCACGTCAACTGCGACGCATTCAGGTGCAAGAAGTTCGTGCTGTCGTCGGCACCGCTGACTTCACCACCACCGCCGTCACCTCCTCCACCATCGCCATCTCCCCCGCCACCTTCACAGCCGCTACCATCTCCTCCTCCACCTCCGCCGTCTCCTCCACCACCTTCACCTCCTCCGCCATCTCCTCCACCACCATCTCCATCACCACCTCCACCTTCTCCCCCGCCACCGTCTCCCCCTCCATCTCCATCTCCATCACCGCCACCTCCTTCTCCTCCACCACCGTCTCCAGTATACAACAACTCGCCGCCGCCACCCTACTACGAGGTGTCCCCGGAGGACCGGTACCTCTCGCCGCCACCTCCAGCCTACCACGAGGCGCCACCGCCACCGTACTACGAGGTGTCACCGGAGGACCGGTACCTATCGCCACCACCTCTAGCCTACCACGAGGTGCCACCGCCACCCTACTACGAGGTGTCACCGGAGGACCGGTACCTCTCGCCGCCACCCCCACCAGCTGGTCTCCCCAAGTACGATTACTCGTCGCCTCCACCGCCTTATTCTCCACCGTACTCGGAGGTGTCTCCTGAGGAGCGGTACCCCTCTCCGCCACCGCCACCGGCGCTGCCAAAGCTGCCGGTGTACGACTACTCATCGCCTCCACCGCCGGCCGCGTGGAACCCATAAGGTTGATTCATTTTGGGAATTTTTCATACACTATGATCAAACACGTTTGATGTGGTAAAAAAGATGCTGTTAAATCTTTGTGTGTATTAATTGCCCTCTTTCTTCTCTTTTTTGTTTATTTTTTCCATTTCTCTCTCTCTCTCTCTCTCTGTCTTTTCTCTTCCCATTAATTTGTTTGCGTTACAATGCTCCATTGTGAACGAAAAATAGAGGAAGATCGAAGAGGACGCAAAGCGGAGTGAGAAGTTTTATACTCTTATCAGCATTGTATAATCTGTGCACAGTGAGATTCAACTATAGGCTTGGCAACAAAATGTAATTCTTTCGGTTTAACGTAATCATTACCCGTGGTGTGCGTGAGTGATGGTTGCGTGAGTCTTCTTTGTAATTGCATAATAATAACATTAATATTTCTTCTTAACTTAAATACATGTTCTTAGTGGCGGACGTTTGTTGGTTTATGGAACCGTACTGTATGAAATGCGATTCTGGAAATGAGTTGGCATTATGATCTTAGTCTTGAAAGATGAATCATTAGGAGAGTACCAACAACTAAACAGGCATTGGATGCTCCATTGGAACTGCTGAGAGTCTGCAGGCTCCAAAGTTAGTTTGGACACACACATTGCGTGGAAATGCGCACCGGCCGGGCATCTCTCTAGCTGGATGGAATTTTTCCACGGCCAGCTCAAGATGAGGTATATATGCTGTCTATCAAATTGGGCATGCCATCAAATTGTATACTCTTTAATTACAGCCTTGTTCATCTATTAATTAGCGAATCATATGCTACTCTTCCTGATTAAGGGATATGTCACCGGATTCAAACTTTGTTTAGTACAACAACTTAATTAATCGTTGCTCTTGACTTAGCCCACGTCTCGCGCAGACTGCATAAACTAAACAAACCGCCTACGTGATAACACCAACACCGACGTGCATAGAACCTTCACAGCAGCTAGTTAGTTAGCTTGCTAATCCATAGAACAATATGCATTGCACGTATAGCTGACAGAAACCCATGAGTGGTGGGTGTGTCTTGCATTGCCTTGAGCCTTGACCAATCAAATCAAAGCATTCCAAAATACTTGTCAAATTTATTGGGATTCATCGTTTCAAAATATCTCGTGCATACCAAAAAAAACAAGTGTAGTTATTTCAATTTTTTTCATTGTCTGTACCTAATATTAACGACACGAAAGATCGGATTTTCTTCCTCTTCTGAGAAGCGAAAGACCGATATTGAGCGGTTGAAATACATCTTTTGACAAGGGTAAGTATGGCCAGATTCCATTAAGTATTGCTTACATTTTGTGACTGACTGATACGTGCGTATAGAGCAGTTGAAAGCTATCTTGAAACAGAGGACAATACGTTGCGTGTACAATGCAAGTACTTAGAGAGGTGTTTAGCAAATAAAATCTGATTTTTCTTGTCGCGTGGGATAGATAAGGTGTTTATTTTGTAGTACCAATGCTTAATTAGACACTGATGCTTAATATCTGCTTATGTATATAGCTATATCTAATAAATAGATAAAATTATCTAAGAACCTATAAAAGGTATATTTGTATCGAAGGAAATAATTTTTATATGGATACTCGATAACGTGGCTATTTCTCTCCCGAAACCGTATACGCCCTGGAAGACCAGCAGACCGAGTAGTTAGGAGCACTAACCAACAGGATGCGGCGCGCATGTGCAGGGTTTGGTTCGCCCGGTTTTTATAGTGTAGTTTTGGTCTGACTTTAAGGACACGCGGCGCGATTATTGGGCTCGTTTGCTGCATTTGTTATGGTTTGGTCAGCTTTTCGATCGGGTACAAGTAGAGCAGAGAAGAGTTGGTGTTTTACATGTGCGTTAAGATTAGAACTACCGGTTAATCCACAGTGCGTCTTCTTGACCGGTTAGGGAGAACCAATTAATAATAGCCATGTGGCCTCGGCGAGCGTATGCAGTGCTTCCCACCCTAACTTGATATACTTCATGTGCTTTTCATACTAGAATACATTACGCACATACTTACTGTCGTCAATGCAGGACTTTTATCATTTTATCATGGTTATTTTGTGAAACAATGCCCAATGTGTAAAACATTATTTATAATTTACACCCCTTACTTTTTCTCTCAATCATTTCTCAATACGTTATCAGCACCCTGCTCTCACACAAGTAGCAAACAGAAAAAGCAACAAGAGGTAATGACACTTTGTGATAATCACAAAAACGCTTTTCTACAAATCCTCGCTCTAGTTGATTCCCTACACAAGAACTTGCATATTCTTCTTGCTCCTCTCCATGAGGAGCCTCCACCACCACGCCAGGCATCCACCACCATCATCGCCACCGGTCATGGCTCACGGCCGCTCATCGTCGTCCATGGGCGACGCACGGCGTTTGCTCACCGGCAAAGGCCCCACGCTATGGACCTTACCGGCGACCGGCGCATGCCTCCGCAGCGGCTAACCGTCGTCCCGGTCTTCGGATCTGCACCCCCATACAAGCATCCTCCGCAGAGGATGCATTTTCATCCACATAAATCGAAGGAGGGAAGCTCGGCTCGCATGATCGGCATGGCCAAGACATGACATGGCCGGGCAAATATGGCAAGATGGCATGGCGCATGGCGCCAGGGAAGAAAAATGCAATTTTTATTTTAAATAAATTCTGTTATATAATTTGCAAGATAGTCCTCTCGCTTATTTATAATTGTACTCATCAAATTGTACTATTATAAATTTGCATTTCAGTCCCTATAGGATCTGAAAATTATGTAAATATTTAAATAAATGTGCATTCACATTTATATAATTTTTACATATGTAGGATTATTATTTTTATTACAATTTATTTACAATACGCATTAAGACTATATTTAAATTTGCTATCTTTAGCAAAATTAAAATTCAAAATTCCCATTTAATGAGTACCATTGTACTTAATAATTTGGAATTTTTTGTAAAATATTATACCTAACATAAATACCATAATATCACAATTTATGGCCCTTTTTGCTACATTTATTTGTACGCTATGCCATACAATAAATTGGTGTTCACCACCAATATTGTGATTATACAGTATTATAAATATAACCACACGTTATATTTAATTTGGGTATATATATTCATTTGGAATACAATACTCATATTGTTTTCCACATATTTTGTATTTTATTACAACAATACCATACACATTAATTTACCTCATGTAAATTAATTATTTATGGTGTACTTTTCATATAGGTTTTAAAATGGCTACCAAAGATTTTGAGCCACTCGCTATCGATGGTACCAATTACCCTACATGGGCTATGGACTTAAAGATCAACCTCACCACACGTGGGTTGGAAAGGGTGATATTTAATCCTCCCGCAGATCAAATTCCTCCGGATATTGTGAAATATTCCGCTTTAAACATAATACTAATCACATACATCCAGTTTAAAGGCGAATATCCGTATGAGGAGAATCCACTTACTTTATGGATAGCCCTCAAAATAGATATGAACAATGAGAAGTCATTATCTTACGAGGCTAATCATGAATGGGCACATCTTAGACTCCAAGATTTCAAAACAGCTTGGAGACTATAACCATGCCCTTCATACTATTTGCTCCAAATCTGCGTTTTGTGAGAAGGAACCAACAGATGCGGATAAAATAGAGAAGACTCTCTACAATGCTCCCATCCGATAGGGTCCTACAAAGAAAGAATGGCGTCTTGCAAATTATCAAACTTATTTTGATCTTATGCATACTTTACTTCAGGCAGAAAAACATGCCGAACTTCTTTTAAAGAATAATCAGCAACGTCCCATCGGGGGTGCTCCACTTCCTGAAGTTCATGCTAATCAAAATAACAAAAAGTTCAATGGTTCAAAAGACCATTCAAAGAACTTTAAAGGTAAACACAAACGCAACATGAAGCAAAAACCAAGTGGATTCAAGAAAGGTAAAGGCAATTTTGGTAAGAAAATTGATAAAAAGGAGATTTGTCAAAAGTGTGGTTGCTACAACCATCCTACCAAGAAATGCCGCACCCAGGCATTGGAATGATGAGGAAAATTATTAGCAATTCTATTGGTCATACATATCTCAAAACAAAATTTCCGGAATCCTCGATTTTGTATGCACTTCCTGTGCAACCGGAAAATTGATTTTAAGACCCTCTTATCTTAAAATCAGAGCTGAACCACTTAAATTCCTTGAACGCATTCAAGGAGATATATGTGGTCCTATACAACCATTGTGTGGATCATTCAGGTACTTCATGGTTCTCATTGACGCATCTACTAGATGGTCACATGTGTGTCTTTTATCCACACGAAACCATGCATTTGCTAAGTTAATTGGTCAAATCATCCAATTACGAGCACATCATCCTGAATATCGAATTCAATCAATTCGAATGGACAATGCTGCTGAATTTTCATCCTATGCCTTCAATGATTATTGTATGGCTCTTGGGATACAAGTTCAACACTCTGTTCCATATGTTCATACACAAAATGGTTTAGCAGAATCTCTTATCAAGATAATCAAGCTTATTGCACGACCATTACTACAGAATTACAACTTACCAACATCATGTTGGGGTCATGCAGTCTTACACGCTGCTGACTTAATACAATTGCGTCCAACTGCATATCATAGCACTTCCCCGCTACAATTAGTACGTGGAAATCCACCAGATATTTCCCATCTGCGAAAGTTCGGTTGCGCTACATACGTACCGATCTCACCACCGCAGCGTACCTCAATGGGACCGCACAGGAAACTTGGGATCTATGTTGGGTATAAATCACTATCAATAATAAAATACCTCGAACCCCTAACAGGGGACCTGTTTACGGCCCGGTACGCTGATTGCATATTCAATGAGGAGCATTTCCCGGCATTAGGGGGAGACAATAAGTACCAAACTGAATGCCAGGAAATTAATTGGAATGTTCAAGGCATTCCTGCCTCAGACCCACGTACTACAGAGACTGAACTTCAAGTTCAGAAAATTATTCATTTGCAAAACATTGCAAATAATTTGCCAGATGCATTTACTGATTATAAAGGTGTCACAAAATCCTATAACCTCGCTGAAATGTGCACGAAAGAGTGGAGGTACCAAAAATACCACTCAACTCCCAGCTCAAAATAAGAGGGGAGAAGTACGGCACAAATGGCGGATCTGACTTCTAACAAGCGACAAAGGAAACAAAAGAATGTAAATGCAGATCAACCTCAAGTTGATAGACACCAAAGGATCCTTGAACCCGCATCAACAAAGCACTCAATTATCGATCCGGGACATCTAATACCCCGACTCAAATGTTTTGGGAAATAACATTGAGTCATCAGGGGTCCAAGAAATTTCCACTAACTATAATGATTCTGGAGAATCATATGATCGTAAGACTACAATTGTCGACATTTATTTCTCCACAACAATTGCAAACAACCTTCAAAATGATCCAGATCCTAAGACCATGGCAGAGTGCAAACAACGCTCGGACTGGAACCAATGGAAGGATGCAATTCAAGCGGAGTTAGCCTCGCTCAATAAAATAAATGTATTCACCAATGTGATACATACACCTCCCAAAGTATGCCGTGTCGGTTTCAAATGGGTTTTCGTCCGCAAACGGAATGAAAACAATGAGGTGGTGAGATACAAAGCAAGGCTTGTAGCACAAGGGTTCACGCAGAGACCCGGCATTGATTTCAATGAAACATATTCTCCAGTAATGAGTGGAATAATATTCCGATATTTAATCTCATTGGCAGTTAAAAATCATCTAGCTTTTCAGTTGATGGATGTAGTGATCATATCTTTATGGGTCACTCGATTCGACATATACATGAAAGTTCCCGATGGAATTTCAATTCCGAATCCAAACGCAAATCACAATATGTATTGTGTAAAGTTGAACAAGTCTTTATACGGCTTGAAACAGTCGGGTAGAATGTGGTACAACCGACTAAGTGAGTTCCTAACCAAAAAGGGATACTCCAACAATGATGATTGCCCATGTGTATTCATAAAAAGATCCTCAACAGGATTTTCCATTATATCTGTGTATGTTGATGATCTTAATATCGTTGGTAACACACAAGATATAGATGAAGCACGCAATCATCGACGGAATTTGAAATGAAGGATTTGGGTAAAACCAAATTTTGCTTAGGTATACAACTTGAGCACCTTCATACAGGCATTCTAGTGCATCAATCAGCCTATGTCCAGAAAATATTGGAAAAATTCAATATGGACAAAGCATATCCATCGAAAACACCCATGGTTGTTCGATCTCTAGACAGGGAGAAAGATCCATTTAGACCCCGAGATGTCAATGAAGAGCTATTGGGACCCGAGGTTCCATATCTCAGTGCTATCGGAGCGCTTACGTACCTTGCAAATTGCACCCGGCTGTGTAACACCCTGACTATAGGGAAGTCAAGATGTCACCTACAAACACTACTCTTCAAAGAAATAACATCAAATCGCATGATATTATGAAGCAAGTATTAAGAATGTATGGAAACAAGCATTCATCCTCAATTCTTAATCAACGAAATGGAAGTAAATGATCAAAGAAGATAAGTAAACAAGGCCATGTTGGCTTATTACAATGCAACACAAATCATAATTAATGATAATAAAAGTCCTCAAATTGTTTGATAAATGAATGTGAGTGCATCGTGATGAACTACCCTCCACAAGATCATTCTTCTTTGTCATTTACCTAAATAAGACAATAAAGCAAGAATGAGCCAATAGACTCAAAGAAATAATCAGATGTAACAATCAAACATACAATGAGCCATATATCTCAAACACAATTTGAACATATACTCGAAACGAATGTATGAATGGATGAAGTGGAATGGTGCAAAGAAGGAAATGGACATATTGTAGCATATATCAGATAGCGAGTGAAGCACCGTCGGTGTTCACTTAAAGTATTCGTATGAAGAACGTTTCATACGATCATTCAACGTGGCCCACATTGGAATGGTGGACTCACGTAACGTGGCCCACATTGGAATGGTGGACTCACGCACCCATCTTGGAATTGATGGGATTTCAAGTGCCCATACCGGAATTGACGGTCTTACCAAAATAATGAATGCATGTCATGATGATCACATGTCAATATGGAATAGTACTCATAAATGAAAAGAACACATGGCATTCATCTACACATACGAACAAATGTAAACATTCATTCACACATCATACATGACATCAAACATTGAATACAAATTATTTGCTGCTGCACGCAGAACGGGTTGGGAGGTAATTGTGATACCCCTCCACTCACCGCTTCACCGCCTACAATAAAATATAATCGAAATGAGGGCAACGAATATGGCAATGCTACACGTGTCCTCCCTCAATCTTCTAGCCAAACTAACCAAATAAAAGTTCAATTTGATCAATTTACCCAACCATATCAATTATCCCTAATCTGGCAGTTTTACTAGAAAATTCACCAATAAAAAACCGTAAGTCCAAAAGACCTGAAACCAGTGCACAAATTTTCTTAACTTAACTGGCTACAAAACTCTAGTTGATGGTAAACTCTAATTCGGCCATTACAGAAGTCTAACCATCCATTGAAAAACTACAACTGCAGTCTGCCCAGAAATCTGAACAGCCCTAAAGAAAATGCTCTAACTTTTAAACCACTGATCCAAATAAAGTGATTTTCATCAGCCTGGAAACATGGTGAAATTATCTTCCAAAACCTATTTGGGTGGCCGACCTGATTCTGACTCTAACTAGATCAAAACCTAGGTGCAACCGACTATACCCATCAGTTTTGACAGACAGACCAACGCGTAGTAAAACAGCCATAACTTTTAATCTACTGGGTGAAAATTTGTGATCCAGGTGCCAAAAGAAAGCTCATGAAATAAGGAACAAAACTCTAGAAGGCGTAATCATCCAATTCTGCCTCTAAGGCACCCAAAACCGAGTTGCAACCTACTGTACAGAACCGATCTACTAACAGAAATTACACGATACTACCAAAAACATGGAATCGATAACTCTAACGCAATCAAACAGCGATGGGGTCTCTCGTTACCCTTGTAGACCAAGAACGACGAGGAACAACTTCCCAAAGCCTTCCCTCTCCTCCTTTGGCCAGCTCCAACTCCACGAACCCGATTGGAAGGAAATCGCCTGCGGAGGAAGAACCAAGAAGAACACTTGGAAGGCCGGGGTGCAGCTCGGGATCTCCAATGGCAGCCACCAATGGAGAGGAGGCGCCTAGGAGGAGGGGAGGAAGAGAGGGGCGGCACAAGGGGAGGAGAGGCGGCTTGGGGAAAAAGGGGAGGAATAGGGTTTGGGGGAAGGGGTGTTCCCCCTGGCCGCCCCTAGATGGGTCGGCCGCCCACTATGGGCCTCCTGGTCGCGAATCGCGCCCAAAGTTGCTGATATTAACGAATACCCCGACGAAAGGAATTTTCCGCTGAAAACACTTTCTTTCGCTCTCTCCGACCTCTTTCTTTCTACCGATCCATTTCCTGAGTATTACGCCTACCCCTTAATGAGATTCGACCTCGAATCTAACCAACGATCCAACGGAAAGAAATAAATACTCGAAATTACAACTTAAATAATTTACCTTGAACGAATGTCGGGGTATTGCTCTCTCAAGCGGGACTCCAACTCCCAAGTGGCCTCTCTCTCGACCGATGCGACCAAAGAACTTTGACATACTTCGTGGTCTTATTCCTCGTAACCCGCTCGATTCTTCCAATATCTTCACCGGCCGGACTCAAGGTAAGGTCTTGCTCGACAATCAAAGGCTCCAAAGGAATGACATGATCTGGGTCTCTCGTAAACTTTCTAAGCATCGAAACATGGAACACGCTAGAACCCCACTCATAGAATCGAAGGTCCAACGATAGCTAGCTTCCCAATTCGTACACGATTGGGAAGGGTCCAACATACCTTGACTAAGCTTTCCTTTGGTGCCAAACGCACTACGCCTTTAGATGACGATACTCTCAACAGAACTTCGCTCCCACCTCGAATTCCAAATCTCGCTTCCGACATCAACAGAGCTCTTCTCGGCCGCTCTGGGCGACCAACAAATTCCGCTAACCTCGCCACTCTAGCCATCTGTCACGAACCCACGGACCCAAGATCGCCCGCTCTCCAACCTCATCCCAAAGACAACGGGACTGCACTTACGCCCATAGAGAACCTCGTGATGGTGCGGCTCGAATCTTGGAATGATAATCGTTGTTATAAGCAAACTCGCCAAGGCTAAATGCTCTTCCCAATTACCTTTCCGTGATAAAACACAACACCGAGCATGTCTTCTAAAGTCCAATGGTGCGCTCGATCGCCCATCCGTCGGGATGAAAGGTCGTGCTAAGACGGAGTTGTGTGCCCAAGGCACTCGCAAACTTTCCTGAATTTGAAACAAACTTGGCGTCTCGGCCGAAACAATGGTCTTTGGCACTCCGCAAACGCACAATTTCGTACATAAAGAGGAGCCAAATCGCTGTCGAATTGGTTGTACGAATAGGAATGAAATGTGCGACTTCATCAACCGGTCCACAATTACCCAAATAGCATCCTTTCCTCGCTGAGTGCGAGGTAAACCAACCACAAAATCCATAGATATATCGTCCCATGGCCAAACTGGTACCTCCAAGGGTTGCAACAGTCCTGCTGGTCGCTTGTGCTCAAGCCTTGACTAGCTGGCACACCCCACATGAAGCCACATACTGAGCGATATCAATTTTCATCCGTTTCCACCAGAAACTTTTCTTTAAATCTTTGTACATCTTGGTCTCCCCAGGATGTACGGTATAAGGAGTACGATGGGCCTCTTTCAAAATTTCCAATTTTACTTGAGACTCCTGTGGCACACAAAGGCGCCTTTAAATCGCAAAGAATCAAATTTGTCTACACCGGTGACCTCGCTGCCCTCGCCGAACGCTTCCTCACTCGTTGGAACATCCGATCTTGTCAGTTGTGCTACTCGCACCGATCCTAAGGGTCGACTCTAAAATCAATCGAAGTCTCGGCTCATGCGGTACCCGCAGCGTAAAGAAATATCCATACGCCAAAGTCGCAATAAGACAATCGAGGATAGGAGGTGTCGCCTTGCGACTCAAGGCATCGGCTACCACATTAGCCTTGCCGGATGGTACCAATAGTAAGATCATAGTCTTTGATCAACTCTAGCCATCTCCTCTGCCTCAAGTTCAAGTCCTTCGGTAAAGATGTATTTCGTGCTCTTGTGGTCGTGAACACGCACAAGATTCGCCATACAAATAATGACGCCAGATCTTCAAAGCATGAATCACCGCAGCAAGCTCTAGATCATGGGTGGGATAATTGCTCATGCTTCTTCACTGCCTCGATGCATAGGCAATCACTTTACCATCCCGCATGAGTACACAACCAAGTCCAACTATGGACGATCTCGAATAGATAGTGAATCTCTTCCTGTGCTCGGAAGAGTAAGAATTGGAGCAATACTAATCTATCTTTCAAAGAGCAAAATCTGCGCCACAAGCGCCGGACCACCGAACCTAACACCTTCTCGTGTCAATCGGGACATTGGTTTAGCAATGGTTGAAAACCCTCCACAAAACGCCTAATAGCCACTAAACCTAAAACTCCTTACTTCTTTAACATTGGTTGGTCTCTTCCACTCAACCACCGTCGAAATCTTACTAGGATCAATCAAATACCCTTCCGATTAATAACATGACCCAAAAATCCAACTTCGTAAATCCGTAACTCACATTTCTTCACTTGGCATAGAATTGATTCTCTCTTAAAGTTTCAAGTACCAACCGCAAATGGTGGGTGTGATCCTCCTCTGCCTTGGAATAAATCAAGATATCATCTATGAATACCACAACGAAATCATCAAGGTATTGATGCAAAGATAACGCTCATGGCTTCCATGAAAATCGCAGGAGCATTCGTTAGTCCAAAAGACATAACTTTATACTCATAATGACCATACCGTAGAGAAAGCCGCTTTCTCAATATCCCGCCACGAACTCGAATCGATTATAACCCGACCGAGATCAATCTTAGAAAATATCTTAGCTCCTTTCAACCGATCGAAAAGGTCATCAATGCGAGGCAAAGGATATTTGTTCTTCACCGTCGCCGATTAAGCGCTCGATAATCTATGCACATACGCCACCGCCATCTTTCTTCTTAATAAAGAGAACAGCGCCCCCCAAGGCAAACGCTCATTGAATCATACCTTTGGACAAAGAGTCGCCCAATTGTTTCTTCAATTCTTCCCAAATGGCCGAGCCAAACGGTAAGGAGACTTGGACAACGGCCGAGTTCCCTGAACAAGATCAATCCGAACTCCACTTTCCTCACCGAGGCATTCCGGAAGTTCTATAGGAAAGACATCGGAAAACTCCTTCACAACCGAATCTCCTCAATACGCCGCAAAGAATCGGTCTTTTCATTGAGGAGCAAAGTAATCCGATGGTCGATGCCCGACGGCTAGGGAATAGATTAGCCAAGACAAATATCGAATCGACGGTGCGCGCTCGAATACCGCCCTCACCTAAGGAGCTAGCAAGGTCACCGCCTTCCGAAACAACAAATCTTGGCACGGTATTGGAATAACCACCCATACCGTGATAACATCGAATGGTGCCAATTGAATAACCATAAGATTCGCAGTGAAAACCTCATCATCTATCGTAATAGAACAACCGGATGATTTGTAGAGCTAGAAATAAGTCCTCCCGGGAGCCGACTACCACCGACTCGGATATAAGTGAAAACTCAAACCCACTTTTCTAACAAACTCCAAAGACACGAACGAGTAAGTAGCCCCGAATCAAACAAAGACAAAGGCATCATGCGAATCAACAAGTAAAGTACTGTCACCACATCGACGCCCCAAGGTCTCGGGGTGGGCATGGCGAAACCCCTTATGCACCGGCGGCGTAAGACGCACCAACACTCTGCGTCGGAAGGCGGAAACAATACCGGAGGAACAAACGACGGAGGGGCATGGTGCGGGATTCCAATAGAACCTGCAGAGGCGCCGGAGTGAAAGCTGCGCAGTGGACCCCATGCCGGAGGGTACCGTGGTGCGAGGAACTGCCGTCAGTCCGAATCAACCTCTGTGGAAGCCGGAGGAAGAAGCCGCTGGACGGCTTCCCATTTGATGATACTAGCCGGATTTTGCTTGCACATCGAGGACTTGTGGCCCTCTCGACCACACTAGCGGCATGTTCCTTGAAGGAACATTCGAAGCTCGATGCCCGCCACCACACCGAAACACTTCATGCCCCGACTCGAACAGACGCAATCGTGGGGCGAAGATGAAGAACGTGGCGCCAAGAAGAAGATCGCCATCGCTGAACAGACGGAGGGTTGGTTCTTGTGAAACCTCTTAGCAGGGTCGTCAAAAGACCCACCACCTCCACCGAACTCCGCTTCGCCACCGCGGATCCACCAAGAGCAACAGTAACCACTAGCAACATGCCCTTGCGACGAAGGAGCTCTTTCCAACTCCATCCTCTAGCTTTGCTCAACCACCGAGCTAAAGTCACGAGACTCGTGGCTCCCGAGTCGGGCGATACTCCCGATTGAGGCCCCGCGAACCTCTTAGCCTTCTCTTTGTCATCACTTGCCACTACTGGGACAAAGCGCACTGATTGTTAAATCCGCCTCATACTCGATACCGACATTTTTCCTTGCACAAAGGTCGAGGATTGCTCCATCTTCTCAATGAAGGAGTCGATAAAACCGTGTCCTAACCTCTCCACAAAACCTCCCAAGTAACAAGACTGTACAAGGCGTCCCGAAGACAGACCCTTCCCACCAGATGTCGGCCGGCCCTTCACCGAAGGCCACAAATCGCGCTCTTCTCGCGGATGCCACTCTAAGGCTCCAAATCGACGCCCATGTACCTCAACCACCACTGAACTGTGTACTCGCTCCGTCAAAAGTGTCCAGACGGCGACATCCACTCACTGAGGCTCATCCTAGCCTCGTGGAACAAAGAAGAAGAATGTGTTCCGCCACCGGCAAAGCACGCAGAATGGCCGCCGCAATTGTTGGCGGAGTTGTTGATTCTCCTTATTAAGGTCCGAATGAGATCACGGTTGCGGCCGGTGGCTCAAGAACCGAGGCGCGGTGAGGCAATCTCCTCAAGACAAAGACCACCCAACCCTTCAGACGAAGACGATGTAGTCACGGACGCGCCACGACCACCATTACGGGTCGGTGGATCGACCACCACCACTACCTCTACCTCTAGCCATCTATGAACAACACAATGTAAAGAAAATCAAATACATAGCTCAACGAATCGATAAACAAATTAATTGGGACAAAACCAAGCAATTGCGGAAAAACAATGGTTTACCCAACCCTTCCTATTGTGCACAAGGTGTCATTTTAATATTGTTACCACGCACAAGCCCGCTCGATACCAATCAACACCACGACTATAGGGAAGTCAAGATGTCACCTACAAACACTACTCTTCAAAGGAATAACATCAAATCGCATGATATTATGAAGCAAGTATTAAGAATGTATGGAAACAAGCATTCATCCTCAATTCTTAATCAACGAAATGGAAGTAAATAGTTCAAAGAAGATAAGTAAACAAGGCCATGTTGGCTTATTACAATGCAACACAAATCATAATTAATGATAATAAAAGTCCTCAAATTGTTTGATAAATGAATGTGAGTGCATCGTGATGAACTACCCTCCACAAGATCATTCTTCCTTGTCATTTACCTAAATAAGACAATAAAGCAAGAATGAGCCAATAGACTCAAAGAAGTAATCAGATGTAACAATCAAACATACAATGAGCCATATATCTCAAACACAATTTGAACATATATCGAAACGAATGTATGAATGGATGAAGTGGAATGGTGTAGTGAAGGAAATGGACATATTGTAGCATATACAGCAGATAGCGAGTGAAGCACCCGTCGGTGTTCACTTAAAGTATTCGTATGAACAACGCTTCATACGATCGCATAACGTGGCCCACATTGGAATGGTGGACTCACGAACGTGGCCCACATTGGAATGGTGGACTCATGTACCCATCTTGGAATTGATGGGATTTCAAGTGCCCATACCGAATTGACGGTCTTACTAAAATAATGAATGCATGTCATGATGATCACATGTCAATATGGAATAGTACTCATAAATGAAAAGAACACATGGCATTCATCTACACATACGAACAAATGTAAACATTCATTCACACATCATACATGACATCAAACATTGAATACAAATTACTTACTCGCCACAACAGCAACGGGTTGGGAGGTAATTGTGATACCCCTCCACTCACCGCTTCACCGCCTACAATAAAATATAATCGAAATGAGGGCAACGAATATGGCAATGCTACACGTGTCCTCCCTCAATCTTCTAGCCAAACTAACCAAATAAAAGTTCAATTTGATCAATTTACCCAACCATTTCAATTATCCCTAATCTGGCAGTTTTACTAGAAAATTCACCAATAAAAAACCGTAAGTCCAAAAGACCTGAAACCTGTGCACAAATTTTCTTAACTTAACTGGCTACAAAACTCTAGTTGATGGTAAACTCTAATTCGGCCATTACAGAGGTCTAACCATCCATTGAAAAACTACAACTGCAGTCTGCCCAGAAATCTGAACAGCCCTAAAGAAAATGCTGTAACTTTTAAACCACTGATCCAAATAAAGTGATTTTTATCAGCCTGGAAACATGGTGAAATTATCTTCAAAAACCTATTGGGTGGCCGACCTGATTCTGACTCTAACTAGATCAAAACCTAGGTGCAACCGACTATACCCATCAGTTTTGACAGACAGACCAACGCGTAGTAAAACAGCCATAACTTTTAATCTACTGGGTGAAAATTTGTGATCCAGGTGCCAAAAGAAAGATAATGAAATAAGGAACAAAACACTAGAAGGCGAAATCATCCAATTCTGCCTCTAAGGCACCCAAAACCGAGTTGCAACCTACTGTACAGAACCGATCTACTAACAGAAATTACACGATACTACCAAAAACATGGAATCGATAACTCTAACGCAATCAAACAGCGATGGGGTCTCGTTACCCTTGTAGACCAAGAACGACGAGGAACAACTTCCCAAAGCCTTCCCTCTCCTCCTTTGGCCAGCTCCAACTCCACGAACCCGATTGGAAGGAAATCGCCTGCGGAGGAAGAACCAAGAAGAACACTTGGAAGGCCGGGTGTAGCTCCGGATCTCAATGGCAGCCACCAATGGAGAGGGAGGCGCCTAGGAGGAGGGGAGGAAGAGAGGGGCGCACAAGGGGAGGAGAGGCGGCTTGGGGAAAAAGGGAGGGAATAGGGTTTGGGGGAAGGGGTGTTCCCTTGGCCGCCCCTAGATGGGCCGGGCCCCACTATCGGGCCTCTGGGTCGCGAATCACTGCAAAGTTGCTTATTAACGAATACCCCGACGAAAGGAATTTTCACACTTTCTTTCGCTCTCTCCGGATATTTCTTTCTACCGATCCATTTCCTGAGTATTACAGTTATTGCATTTGCATACATCTACTTGCTAGATACTCTCCAACCAAAAGACATTGGGTAGGAGTGAAGAATATCCTTAGATATCTTCAAGGCACTAAAGATCTCGATCTATTCTTTCAAAAGAATAAAAATATGGATTTAATAGGATATACAGATGCTGGCTATTTATCAGATCCCCATAATGCCAGATCTCAAACATGCTTTGTGTTTTTACACAGTGGAACAGCCATCTCTTGGAAGTCTTCGAAACAGACCCTAGTGGACATCCACTAATCATTCTGAAATAATTGCATTATATGAAGCATCACGTGAATGTGTATGGCTTCGCAGAATGATTAATCACATACAACAGTCATGTGATATAGGTGCTATTTCATCACCTACCATTATCTACAAAGATAATGCTGCTTGCGTTGTTCAAATGCAAACGGGTTACATAAAGAGTAATATCACAAAACATATTGCACCTAAACTATTTTACCCACATGAATTGCGAGTGGGGAAATCACTATTCTGCAAACTAAGTCTTGTGATAACCTCGCAGACTTATTTACCAAGTCATTACCAACTTCCGCATTCCAAAAATGTGTTCATGGAATTGGTATGCGAAGACTACGTGATTTGCACATGTCAGGGCGAGAAATCTCCTAAGACTCAACCCGTTCAGATAAAATATTGTACTCTTTTCCTTTATGAGTTTCTCATCAAGGTTTTTAATGAGGCAATATGACAACATAATCATTAATATATCTCTTTTCCTCACAGGGGTTTTAGGAAGATATGAACAGATATATACCATATCAACTTTTCTCCTTAAATTTTCCCACTGGGTTTTAAAGGAGCTTTTCATGGCATATCTATTCTATCGGTTCTCCTCATATTTTTCCCTACAGGGTTTTTTGGAGGAGTTTTTCCAAGATGATGAATTAGAAGATCATATGAAGACACATTGGCCAAGGGGGAGTGTTGTGAAACAATGCCCAATGTGCAAAATATTATTTGTAACTTACACTCCTTACTTTTTCTCTCAATCATTTCTCAATAGTTATTAAGCAAATAGTCCGGTAAAGAACAGAGACTAGCTCAATTCGTGGGAGGCGTGAATGTACATCCTCACCTCCCGATTTCAAGTCATCTTCATGTTTGAATTTGGGTGCATTTCTTCTTCTTAACGAAAATATACCTAGTTAGCAGTTAAACTTAAAGAACAAATTTAACTGTAAGTTGTATATTTAGAATTGGTTAGTGTTTTGATGAGGATTAAATCTTCAAATAGTACTTTAATATTTAATAAATGACCGCACATCGTTCGTAGTCATAACCCCTAAGGTTAACGACCCTTGATCGTAAGGATTCCAGAGGTTACGTTATGGGCACCATGGTCGGACGAGGTCCTGCACCTTATCTTCGACCAGGTGACTACTCGTAGAAGCAATGAACTGACATTTGAACTTGATTCTAAGTATATTTTTACTGTGTGATGAATGGAACACATGTTATATTTGTTCCAAACCACACAATGTTTGATGGCCCTGAATCACTGATAATAACCACCATATGATTTTATCTCGCACTGACACCAACCGGTGATCAGTTACTGTCTCATCGGTTAGAACTGCCTTCTCCGACCAGACGCATCACTTCCAAGAGGTATCTTCTTCAGGAGTAACTGTCACCTCTTCGGCGGTTATTTAAGGATAGATGATGGGAAGCAACAGGGCAAAGGGGGACAAGACAACCCAATCCGATTCAACATCAAGCTTGGGCAATCAAAGACCCAATACTCTGAAAACAAGTAGAGCAATAGTGATACTCTCAGTGTAATTAGGGCTAATCCACCGCCTAGTCGAAGGCACCCCCTTGTAATAGCTAGTTCATTGCAATAAAGAGCAGTCACATTCTCTCCCATGAACTATTTACCATTTTTCTCTTTTTATTTCGTAAGATCGGCGACTCGATCGTCGACATGTTTAATTACTCAAATAGTTCAATATTAGCGTGTCACACTGTAACTAAAAATTGCATTAAGTTAAAGAAGAGCTGGTAATATATTATTAACCTTTAAATTAAAATAGATAACTTAACTAGATATCACGTTAGGAAATTATAGATTAATTATAAAAGGATCATTAGTTGATCATTAATAGTTAGGTCGGAAAAGGAGAAAAAAGAAAATGATAAAAAATACCATCGAGGTAATCTCACAAATGTAGGTAGGAGGTTAACGAACCAACCTCGTCCTCTCAATGAAACACAATCTCGTACCATTCGTGTGTCATCCTATACAACCAACCAAACATATTCATGTACCACACTTTGGAAAGAAAGACCCCATAAAGTAAAGTAATATGTTGGTACCTGTATTTATGAATCAGGTAATAACATGCAACTCTTGTAATGATAACTAATATGCAAATGACATCCTTGAGTTGTTTACTAACGTAACGTTGCATATTGCATGTTTCAGGTGGTTAATCAAGATAAAGGGTGGTTAATTGAAGGCATGGATAATGATCAAGATGTTGAGCCCGCTACAAGGCTTACATGGAAGGAAATTGAAGAAACATTTGGGGATAATGAGGTCTTAGAACTTTGTAGGAGCGCAAGAGTGAGACAACGTCATGAAGAGGATTTGAAGTATGATATCGAACAAGAAGAGGTCAATGAGGAGGAGAATATTGAGTATGAGTCCGACCAAGAAGAAATGCTCCCAACTACAGGTGGCCAAATGGGCAACACGACCCAGCACGTCACGAGCTCGTGCTAACACGGGCCTGTTTAGGCATGACTGCGGCCCGACTAACTAAATGGGTCGTGTCATGCCGATCCGAGCACGATAAGCCCAACAGGCTAGGGTTGGTCCATGAGCCCGCTGCTGCCACATCATCCTCTACCCTCCGCCATGCGCCATCATCGCCGCGTGTTGCCACATCCTCCTCCTTCGTGCGCCACATGCCGCCGCCACATCCTCCTCTGCCATCCTTCGCTGTGTGCCACGTACCGCTGCCACCACCACCTCCTCCTCTACTACGCGCCGCCGCCACCACCACCTCCGTCACCAGCTGTGCCAGCCGGACTGTGTCGTGCCTGGGCCGGGTCGTACACGACACGGTACAGTGTGGGCTGGGGTCGCGACCCAAGTACGACACGATGCGCTAGGCCATGCCATGCCTAGGCGAGGGCAACAATACTGTACCTCGGGGTAGCCCAGCAGGCACGACCCATTTGGCCACCTCTACTCCCAACAAAAAATTGTGAGGAAGAAGATGTGATACAGCCACGACTACTAACTATGTTTCTGAAATTAATTCTTATGTACAATTGTTTTGCATGAATTAATTTAAGAATTTATTAACAAGAAATAAGAGAAGGTTGCGACACATGGGAGCCGGGAGGTTGGTGCGACACACACGGATGTTATGCTACACAAGGAACATAAGGTGTGTGCGTGGGAGTTGCACACAACGCACAAGAAGGGAAGGAAGCCAACTAAAAGGCAGGAGTTCCAGAGAAGCGTGCATGGCTACTGCATGCATGGAAATCTGTTGGCGCACGATGTTTCTTGCACATCTACATGCAAATCGACCTAAATCTTTCTATCTGATGGTTTGGTGCAAAGGAATTGATCCATATGCATCAAACACAGGGGACCCACCATGGTGCATACCTTGAGAGGACATCAAGTTAGTTTAGTCGGTGAAAATATTGAGATTGAATTAGCGTGTTTTAGTTAGGCAAGACCGACATATAAAAGGCCAAGTTTGTTTTGGTATATTTTATTAGCTAGAGTTTTCATGGGTTATTGTTATGAGTTGTTTTCTAGTAGGAATCCATATTTAAGAAAAATGTGTATGCGTGTGTGCCTATATAAGGCAGGAGGGAAATGTGTGATCTATGAGGGGAGTGGAATTATGATTTGAAAACACGTGTGTGTTTCGGCCATGTGTCATTAGGGTTAATCCTTGGTTACCAGTCGAGAGTTTCCCCTCTAGGGTTTGTGAGAGTTGGCACATATCAAAGATGTGTTGTTCTTGAGTTTGTCTACAGGAATCTATACGATTCAATCTTATAATTCATGATCAATCCCTTGTTCACGTTTTGGGAGGCTACGACTGATCGCTTCTAATTCAGTTCTTGCTAATCTAGTGTGATTCAAGCACATTATCAAACTTGTTACTACGCTACGAAAGTCGTGTTACTGCACACTAGACAGAGTGTTATTACATAACCAGTGGAGTGTTACTGCATGAAAGATATCATGTTACTGCACCACCGTCAGCGTATTACTGCACCAAACACATCGTGTTACTACACGACCACATGAGTTGTAACATCCAAAAATTCAAACTTGAGATAATTGTACTGAGAATAAATATGAGGATATTTTGAGCATGTTTTAAATTTTTTCCTCATATCAAATATTGCATTTGCATACAAATAGTAGATTTAAAATATTTTTTGAGAAACATACAAAACAACTAAAATTCTAGAAAACTTACACAAGTACACTTTGTCAGCCGCAACAACAAAAAAATTCATAATTTTTTTAGCACATTTGTTATATTTAGAAATTCCTCAAACTCCTAGGCAATTATCAAAATTTCAAACCTAATTCTATTTTCCCTCTTGCCCATTGGGCCAAAAGTCCAGTGGCCCAACACTTTTGTGCATGTCGACCCACCTCGTACCCTGTGTCAGATGGCTTCTTCTACCTCACCGCGCTCCTACGCTCCAACGCGTCGCGCTTGCGCCTACTTTGTCTGCCCCTGGTATGTGATGCCGCCCACTGTTTTGGCGCTCACCTGCTCCTGTCACCTTCGCACTGTGTCGTGCGTCACCATGCCCAAGGCAACCACCCTCTTGTCGTTGCCTTTTTCCCAAACGGGCTAAGAGCCTGATAGCTTCCTCGAGTTCTCGTCGCGCCTGCCAGTTTCTCATCATCAATCTCGCACTTATCTCAGCCATACTTAAGTCCCTGCCCGCGTCACCATATCCTTAGCTCGCCATTCTAACCTCCCACCAAGAACCAGAGCATCTCGCTCCTTGGTTCCACAGGAACGAGAGCGTCATCCTCGACGCCAGTGAGCAAGCTCTACATCGTCGCCGCCTCTAGTGAGCTTATTTTCTCTCACCACCTGCATCACCGTGCACCTCGTACCTCACTCACTCCATTCCTTTACTTGATGTAGCCCTTGGAGCTATGTAGCGCGATCACACCATAGTCTTCTTTACCTCCGGCGTGCACCCTGATCTAGGCCTTCACATTCCCGCCATTTTGATGAGCTCGAACCCTTCCCGACTATGTCACAATGTGTTCTATACCCTACTGATGATATTCCCTCGTCTGATGATGTCCATCTCACAAAGCATCCAAGTGCTCACGCTTCTTCCCCAATTTCGGCCGCCACATACACTTTTGTTGTTTGCTGCCACACAAGTAAGTCTCTGGTCAATTCCTTCCTCCTTCACCAACCTTAGCGCACCCATGAGCTAATGTGTTGCTCCTTGTAGCTTCTCCATCAGCGTAGAGCATCTTCGCTGTGAAGCTATAGCCGCAGCCCGTCGCTGCTCCATGCTCTCCGGGCATCCTCCAACGCCGTTAACACCCTTGGTGAGCTTCTAGTAGCCCTCTAGAGCTATTTTGCTTGTTAGATTGTATGATTAGCTGGTGTAGCATGGAGTTCTTCATAGCTGATCATGGCGTCATCGCGAAAAACCTTTGTCGCCACCGCTCTGGTGACCATTGGTCTTCGTGCCACCACCAGTACCATCGCAAAAGCCTCCTAGAGCTAGTGCGCACCACCTTTCATTGTCCTTTTGCTCCACTCGCGAAAGCCGTCACAAGCCCGAGAGCCTCCGCCTCTTCTAGCCGTCATAGCACCGCCTCCGTCCACCTCTCCGGCCACCGCCACCACCCGGTAGAATCGACGTCGAGCTAGGAATCTATCTTTGCCATCCCCGAGCCAAGCCATTGTGCCGTTCGCCGCTGTTGAGCTCAGCGAGTCTGCGCGGTGCTTTGTTCTCTCCTTTCTCTCGCTAACAGCGAGTCCCACTCATGGTTAAGTTTTGTTTAGCGTTAATCACTGTGGTTAAGTGCAAGTAGTCTATGACATGTGGGACTAGGGATGGCAATTGCTTTGTTCTCTCTTTGCTTTCTTTCTTACCCATCGTAACGGTATGGGCATGGGTAAGCTCCAGTCCCACTGATCTATGGTTAAGTTTTGTTTTGAGTTGTCTTGTCGAACATGAATCATTAGTTGTTGAATGCGTGATGCACCATTGATGTGTTAAGTGCAAGTAGTCTATGACATGTGGGACCGACTGAAGAATTAATCAAAAATCTAATTTAAACATGTTTTGGTAAATGAGTCACTAACATGCGAGTCACACGCACTGTTTTTAGTATTAAAACATCTTTAAAAACTGAGAGGCTAACAAGTGGACTCTACTTGTTAGAGAATTAACTCAGGAATAAAATCAAAATAGGTTTAATTATTTAATAACTAATGAGTGTGTGAATGCAAGACCAACATTGTTTTCTTAAATAAAATCAGAAATTTAAGACCCGAGAGACTGACATATAGGGCCCACATGTGATAAAATGATTTTCAAGAAAATGGAAAAGCCACTTTCAGTTCAAAGAAAATACACTTTCTCCATTGGAAACAGTAAATTTCAGAAAATACGATTTCGCCGTCACCCTTTTCTTATTTTCAGGATTTTTCAAACTAAACCAAATTCAAATGCTAATAACTTTTGCATATGAACTCCAAATGGATTATTATTTTTTATAAATTCATATAAAATCATGTTCTATATTAATATGCAAAAATATTTGGAATTTGTTTCGATTGAATATATTTTACTATTGTGATTTGTTTTCAGCTCTTTTCGGATAAACATCGGAAACGCGAACGAATCTCTCGACGATCCATCACCCTCATACTCAGAACTACCAGAGTAAGGCAAGCACCTCCTTTGACCGTATTTATCATATTATTTCAATTATTTTACTTTATTTTGCAAAAATCTATTATGCATGTGTGTATGTTTGGCTAAAATTGGGGTAACGGTAGTTAAATTTTTATTGAATGCATGATTCCTCCTTGTCAAGTTGATTTCCTTACTATTGTAACCTTTAGGATATGGTTTAGACAATTTCTAATGGTGATTTGGGTATTTCGATTAGGCATGTGGACTAGATGCTTAGCCGGGCTCTAGTTTCACTAAATTCGAACAGTTGATGAAAATTGAGTATGGATTTGGGAGAATTTGAAATTTTAGTGCAGAGGGGTTACCTCTCTTAGTTTGAAATAAAAATTAAAAGGAAAAAAGTTTAGTTTTTGACGCAGATGTGTTATATTATGAACTGAGGAATGTGATAGGTGTATCTTGCAAGTAGATAGGGGGAGATCCTCACCTTGGTCGATTAAGGACCAAACGCTGGTGCCACCAATCTAAGCCTAAGGATACAACTACATGTGCTAGTTATGGGATAGCTTAACTAATTAAGTCATTTAGGACTAGCCTTGCATGTTGGTAGGCCGCAGTAGTACGAGCATGTTCGGTAGGTTGGCTTAAAGGGGCTCCCTCCATCGAGGTGTTTGGACCAAAACCTTTCGATACAATGGTGAATGTCTCACTGAGACCGGTATGTACCCAGGTGAAGTCAGGGTTTGTCATTTGCCAGGCTAATACAAGGTTAGGACTAGTTGATGTAAATGCTTCGTTATGAACTCTAGACTACATATTATAATATTGTGTGTGGTGGTATCGATGAATACCAAACAAACTAGAAACCTTGTATCATGTGGGTAAAGTTGTACACTTCTGCTGAGTATAAATCTATTTAAATAGATGTACTCACAGTCATGATCGTGCTTAGTGTAGTCACATCGGGTATAGTCTTAATTTTTGCAAAATAGTTTGTTGAAAAATGTTGGGATGGTTGGTTGATGTTAGTGCCATTTTTATGGCTGAGAATGAAATGATGATCGCAGCGGAGGATGGTTGTGATATTACTCTTGTTAAGTTACATGCTTGATATTTATTTATCTTTCAATTGCACTTTAAAATTTTCGTTGCAAATTATTACACATCGATATTGCAAATTAAACTTGCTTAATGCTGAAAATAACTTGTAGTGTAGAGCCTCATCATTTGATAGCCTTGCATTTATATTGTGTTGTGATACACTACAAGTCTTGTTGAGTACAAATGTACTCAATCTTACTTAAATTGTTGATCAAAATGAGGATGAACCGATTCCGGACGACGCGTTCTTCGCACCTGGTACCGAAGGGTATGGTGATGGGTCTTGGTAGTGTTTTGTCCTTGTCGATTGCCTGAGGGTATGGATGGGCACACCACTGGACATTTGGGTTTTAATTGCTATGCTTGAGCTGTTATATTTGATACTTGAGCTTTAATTTGGTCGGTCGGCCGTGTAATGTAAATTTGCAATGTAAACGTTTAAGTTTAATGCCCTATTTGTTTCATGTTGTATGTATATTATTTATAGATGTGAATATCAATGTTGTGGATATGTGTACTAGCCACTGATCATGGAACTAGTACGGTATACACACGAGAGCGTCGGATATTCAAAGCCAAGGGTCCGACAAGAGTGTTACTGCACTTTTGCCACTACTCCACCACGAAAGATCGAACAACCTACATGATTTGATCTCATCTCGAGGTTTGATCTACATCAAGATGACTAGTTATTCACTCATTTTATCATCAATTCATCATATCATCACGCTTGCTTAAGTTTCACTATGAACTTTTTATATTTGGCTTGCTTGTTCGTGAGAACTGAGAACTATGAGTCTTAAGACTGTTTGAGGTTGCTTGTTTGTATTTTACTATTTTACTACATCAACTCAACAAGTATATTTATTTTATATCAATACCATTTTACATCTAGCCTCTCCGAGTAACAATCAATTCTCTTCATCTTGAGGTATTATAATTCATGCCCATGTTTTCCATTTTACATGCCCACGTGTTGCTGCTCCATGGAGCCTACTGTCGGACCCAGATTTCGTAAATCCAAATCCTTTGTGAAAATACTGTTCTATTTCCTGAATCAGTAGATAGCACTCACATATACATCACTGAATCATTTCATACACGATGTAAATCTAACCAAATATTATATTACAAATATCAGAGTCACATAGACCGCATCGGTCGAGTTTTACATTAGGGCCGAACAGGCCAAATGCTTACATTACATTAAAGTGGAAACGACAGTGGAAGCAAAAGAGATAGAGCACATCCCTCCACAGATAAAAGACTGGGGAAACCCGTGTGCATCCGATATTACCCTAAGATTTTGATAATATTGGATGCACGCAAGCACCGATGGAGTCAGCTAGACTGAGGTGAGACCTAGACTAAATGAAATAGACTACTCTTCAAAATCTTCTGGGCCTCCAACTCCTGGGTCCTCGTAGTATGCATAATCTCCATGATTTCCTGCTTCTGACGGTTTTGGGGGGAAGAGCAACGATGAGCACAACTTATGTGCTCGCGAGCCAACACACAGAATGCAGTAGTATACATGCAGGGTTTTAACAAGGATGGCTTGGGTTCTTTTATTCACTAAAAGCAATATTTCAATTACAGTATTTAGAAATTCCTATGACTTAGCATTTTGACCAAATTTTATTTTATTAAAGAGATCTTGTACAATATTTATAACAGCGAAATGTTACCTCCATCTATGCTTAAATTTTGTGTGGAGTCACCTCCACATAATAACATCACTGGGTACAACGGCCCAGAAATATCCAACCTATGGGTTAGGTGAGCCCGATACCACAATCATCCCACCCACAAGGTTTTATAAATAGAACTAAATCAAGGTAAATTCCCATGTCCGCCTTTGACCGTAGGCACGGCTGTTTAAACAGTTTAGACTCTGCGGAGGTTATACATTGCACCCACAAGAGACAATCGTACTCATTGCCCCACTTGATTCCTTAGTCATATAGTTGAGCATTCATCACAGTAACTTTTCAAATTACCTCACCCCTTCCACCATCTCACCCATATGGTTCGCTCCCATTTGCGGTGGGACCCATAAGTTATGCGGGATGTTTACCAAGTGCTAACGCCAATGGACTACGACGTTCCACAACGATGAGCATAGCTGGCAATTTCATCCTCCCTTGGTGTCCCATTCAAACTCAACCGTACCCAATGCTTGCACCACTTCGCTCCTCCACCAGTGAGATAACTTTCATGGTCCAATAAGTTTACTAAGCTAAGTTGTACTTTACAGACTTGTAGTTGTACTGATTTTACACGGGAGGTCATGACAAGATTAAGTTCTTAATCCATCCGGGCGGTTCATACCACATACCAACCACTCTCGTGCTCCGACGGCATCCACCACCATACCATCCGCCCAAATATGGAAACAACAATTTAATAGGGTTTTTAGGGAACAAAATACACCACCACACCATTCCAGTCATTTACCCATAATGTCTGTCCAATACCACTTTCATGATTAAAGGATGATGATTGAAGCATTTAATGCACCGGTACTTAAGCAAGACTAGTATATCGCTTAAGTATAGTCTATAACTAGTATTTACTATATAGTTACTAGGGTAATATGGAATAATGGATTCAATTATGAAAGGATGATATAATAATTAATTAATCATCAAATAGGTATTTAACTACCTTAAGATTTAACATATTTTTTCTTCAAGCATTAAGGCATGCAATTTTGGTCGTTTAAATAAATATAATTTATCATAAAACGTAGGCTCAAAATGATCAAAGTATTAACTCGCCTAGAGTGAAGGGAAGAGAGTCTTGAAAGTCTTGTGCTTGATCGAAATGGAGATCTCCCGCTTCTTCGAACTCTATTCGGATGTACGTACTAGAAAAAGAATCCACAAGTAACGAGAACAAACAAATACACAAGAAATAGCAAAGAAACTCCAATTTAAATAAGACCAGTGCCATTAGCAAAGTCTTGAATTTAGGCAAATTTAGAAATAAAATCATTAGAACAGAGCTGCCGATGTTTTGGTTCGAGAACTGTTGGTTTCGAGTACTGTTTGTTTCGAGTACTGTTGACTTCGAGTACTGTTCGTTTCGAGTACTGGTTGAAAAGGGGTTTTGACTACGTGGTCGAAAGGGTTTTGACTACGTGGTCAAAAGGGTTTCGACTACACGACTACCTAGTCGTAGACCTGATCGGAAGGAGTTTCAACTACAAGTTGTCGTAAGAGTTTCGACAACACGTGGTCGGAAGGGGTTTCGACTACAAGTGGTCGGATGGGGTTTTGACTACACGTAGTCGGAAGGCGTTTCGACTACAAGTGGTCGGGAGGGGTTTCGACTACAAGTGGTCGGTAGGGGTTTCGACTACAAGTGGTCGAAAGGAGGTTCGACAACGCGGCGTGGCCGGAAGGTCATGAGGGAGAACAGGGCATGGGTAAGGGGGCTTACCAAGATTGAGAGAAAGGCCGAAGGAGGTCGGTGGACGACGATCGGCGGTGGGGAAGCTCACGGTCAGAGGTGACGGAGGACGGCGATGAAGGGGTTAGCCGGGACTAAAGGAAAATAGGAAATACGGCGACTCATGTGACACAAAACTTAAATTGAGGGGATTGCTTCAAGGAGCTCTGGGGCACAAATCGACGCGGGTAGAAGAGGAGGCTGCATTGGTGCGGTGAGAACCGAAAGGAGGCGAGCGGCGTCTTGAACTCGGAGTTCGGCTTCGGGTAAACCACAACGGCAAGCGCAGCGCGTGGATGCTGACGCGGGCACGGGTTGGCGATGAGACGGGGCGGGGAGCAGGTGCGGCGGTCATGGCGCACTGGCATCACGACGCGGCAGAGCGAGCGTGGCTGGAGCAGGTGGGCGGTTCGATCGACGAGACAGGACGAGGCAGGGGTGGGCGCCAGAGTCAAGGCAGGTGAGAGTGGCGTTAGTGATGAGATGGGACGAAGGAGGGCGCCGAAGTCAAAAGGGGGCACGTGCGGCGGCAGGGCGCTGGGCACTGCATGGGGCGTGCTCGGGGGCTGAGCCGGGAGGAAAGAAGGGGGGCAAGGGGAGGAGTTGGGCCGGGTTGGGCCGAAAAGGGGAGAGAGGTGGGCCAGGGGAGAAGGCCAAGAGGGGGTGGGCCACGCCCAGGAGTAAGGGCGAGCCGGCCCAAGGGGGAGAGAGAGTGGGCTGAGCCCAAGTAGAGGGGTTTGAATTTGAAGTAGAAACTTGAAATTTTGAAAATACATACAAGTTGAAATAAGTTTTGAAACCAACTGACAAATGCGATTACTATTCACAAATCGAAAAACAGGATGTTACACCTGTATGTTGTCTCGGTCGGCCGCCTAGGTGTCCTAGGCACTAGGTGGTCACTACGCGACCGCCTTCTGCCTAGCACCTACGTGAACACTGATTATAAGTAACATAAATCTAGTACAGTCCAAGACATGACCCTCATGCACTGGTCACAGGTCACGATGCCAAGAAGGTTAACCAAAAACAGGTTCTTGGAAGAAGAAAAAAAAGGGTGGACGTGGATAGTGTATCGGTTCACACACACTTTAGACAGGAGAACAACAGGATGGTTTTCTAACCTGAATTCACATATTTGATTTCATACAGTTCTCGAGTGGTTATCATTGGCTAGCGACGAACGATGCCCGGTTGTTTAATTGCCGGCGTGAACTAGAAATCTAGCTTGATTCAAAATGGAAATAGAACTGTATTCTCTGCACCATTCGTAACAAAGATAGTCACCGTGCATGCATCTGACAGGCACAAACATGAGCTGATCAATGTATGAATAGCACGTGTATTATACACGGTGTATAGAAGATTATTTAGTATATATTCCCCAATCTCAGTACATATATAATGCATGCATAGATCTGTCGGATCAGGCATACACCTGATCGATCCATGCCCATTTTACAGATAGTTAGTTCACTTGTTCATCTGCAGTATATCATCGTATATCACGCGTGTCTAGCAATTGATGATTAGAACTCGCTGTACGTATACATACGTACTTAGTCTTATGCTATATCTTGGGAGCTCTACAACTTAATCGTATGTATAATGTATGTCGTCACGTGTCCATGCATCAGTTGCTGCTGCTGACGTTGGACGACGTCACGGGGGCCTTCGGGGGACACGGCGGCCTAGGCACCGGCTTGGGCGGTGCGGGCTTCGGACTGGGCTTTGGCGGGCTCGGTTTTGGACCGGGCTTTGGTGGCACCGGCTTCGGTCCGGGCTTGGGCGGGCCTGGCTTGGGCTTGGGCCCGGGCTTCGGGCTGTCGTGGTGGAAGCACTTCGTGCCGCATGTCTTGAAGCAGGCCACCCTCGCAGCGCTATCTGTAGATGCACACGTACACAAAAGCAACACATTTATGTAGCCATGGGCAGCTAGCGTTAAGAAGCTAATCAAGATTAATTGCTGGTTACTTATCTGGTCGGTCTTAATTACGTACACGGTGGCAGGGAGAGGCAGGAGTCGGCGACGCACATGTGGTAGCACACGGCCGGCACGTCCTCGAAGCAGTCCTCGACGCACTCCTCCTTGCACTTGTGGTAGTCGCCATGGCGGTCGTCGTCCCTGACGGAGTCGACGGCGGCGTCGTCGTCGTGGTAGCACTTGTGCATGCAGGACGAGTAGCACCTCCAGTGGCGGTCGTCGCGCTCTTGGTGGTCCGCCCTCGCCGCGGCGAAGAGCGCAGCCACGGCCAGGACGGCCAGGAGGACGGCGGGCTTCGCCGCCGCCTTGGAGTCCATTGCTCAACCGATGATGCTTCGCTTCTGCGGTGAGGCGGAGATCGATGTTCGATGGAGTGACTAGCTTTGCAGAAGAAGGCGGTATATATAAGGAATATGGTACCTGCGGTTCGATCGCACACATGCAGTGCCATGCGTGTCGAGCGCATGATCGAGGATGCAGCGCTTGGCCGTTCACGCATGGCAACCTGGGAGCCGGCAGGTAAGTCTCCGTGCACGGCAGCAATTAATACGAACTGAATCAGTTCGGACGTGTGATGCAGCGCGCGCGCGCGCGCGGGGCCGGCGGCTAAGCTTTTATGCTCAATTTGTTCACGGCAGCAATGCACGCATTGCGCGTGCATTTGATTTGCTGGTGGATCAGCTTAATTTGTTGGGCGTGAATGGCTGCTAATGGAGTGCACCCATCCAAATCTGTGCTTATAATTGTAAGTCGATCGTAGATTACATGACCATGCACCGCGTCGATCCATAAGTTGCTGAGCTACTAGCTAGTATACTTCTTCCTCTTCTTGGAGCACTAGCTAGTCTTTTTTTGGTAAACATCGATCAGGGGTTAATTACTATCTCCGTTTCGCTTTTTTTATAGCCCCGGGAATATTTATTTCAATATATTTGTCCATTAAGAGACATAGAGCGTAGTTATTTCAAAAAAAAATTCTCTCCACCGCTACTTAAATACTTTGAAAGAGATTAATTAGTTGTGATATGTCATTTAATAGAAGTATATATAGTAGTCGTTTCTCATTATTATTATTTTCTCAGATTTAGTGTTTTCTTAATATGTGTGTATGATGACGTATGGACAAATATAGCAAACGGAGGAAGTACATGCTAACATGCCTAGCTAGTGAGGGTTGTAAGTTCATTAAATTTGATGTTAAATAAGTATCATGTCAGTCGTCGGTTAGCATTTCCATGTCAGTAAAATCCTACATAAAATAGAGAGAAGTATGAGAGGGAAGGGAAACCGTCTTTTCCTCAAACAACCATCTCTACACACGAATCAAGACAAAACAACCAGTGCATGTGAAAGAGAGGTGAAGGATAACATTCTCAACGAGTGAAAGATACCTTCCTATCACGAGGCTACCCGCCCATTTCCCGTTTGGATAGAAATCCAAAACCATTTAACAAGTCTTTTGAAACAAAAACTAAAATCTAACTTGGAGTGGCTTTGCTAGCATGTGCATGACTGTGGATACGACTATTTGAATAGTTCATAACAAGCACTCTACAGATGTGTACAGCTTTACCCACATGATACGACTTTTTTAAATTTGTTTGGCATCCGTCGATACCACCGCTCACTACCTTAGGTAAGCAGTCTAAAGCACGTGACAAGGCCTTTACAATACTCCATCCCACCGTAGTCCCGTCTCGCTAAGATTTTGTCCCCTTTGGATAGAAACTCACTGGGTTCAAGCCCCCTCTTGTGCCAGGTGGGAATACATAAAAAGTAGGTCATAAAAACACCCACACAACCAGATAGCACGACCACGATGGAACGTTATAAATTAGTTAGCCAGATCCCTCCCATTCGAGACTTGTGGTAGTACGATAGGGCTTAGCAAAATGCGCTCGAAGACCGGTCCTTAATTGACTTGGGTGACTTTCCAAAAGAACCCTGAGTCTCGATCATAGAAATGAATCGATCTCGTGCATGAACAAACACCGATCCAAACATCTATTTCACACAAGTCCAAACTAATTTTCGTTTTATTACCACATAAAATCATTTTATAAATTTCTCTGGTATAGACCATACCATAGTATTATTTGTAAATCATAGTTGAACTTTGGGCTAACTTCATCAAATTAAATATTTTTGAGCTAAGCTTCGACTAAGCATAAAGTTTTGCAACATGTTCTAGTTCATACCAATGTACCAACTAGATTTTAACTATGGCATCAAGGGGTGGTTAAATCAATATTCAAGTTTGGATGTACAAAGGAATTAGGAATAACTATAAAGTTAAAATAGGGATTTAAATTACTTGAATTTAAATACGCATGCAATAATAGTTTAAAATAGAATTTAATTAATTTGAAATATTAGGATTCAATATGATCAAATATGTAACTTGCCTTGCTCAAATTCTTGAGGATCTACTTCTTCAAAGTATTCGGGTTCCCCGGAGTCGTCGAAATCTACACGCGAAGGCGAAGCAAATTCAAATAAAATTCAAACGATTAAATAATTTTAGTGTATGTAGCTAGATCTCAAATTTAGATGAATTTAGAAATTTGAATCGCTCGAATAGGAGTTCGAACGAGGAGAATGGGCTCCTCGAAGTTTGAAAATACATAAAATGATGAAATTGAAATTTTTGGATTTATTTTTAAAGGAAAATTGATTTATTACGTCAGCATAACATCAGCGAATGGATTTATTTTTTTACTCTGGTGGATGATAACTAACGACATTTAACAACAACTAACGGTATTTAACAACAAATTGACCGCAATTAATGTAATTAACAACAATCAACAATAAATGATTCTTACGACCAACAATTATTACAGAAATAATCACAATAAACAATAACCTTATGCTAGCAATGCATTCGGGCATTCCTAGAAGACAATTTCTACGTAGTACAAGTCATACAACTGCAAAAGGCTAAAACAGACATATCCCAACTAGTATCAACACAAATTAGTTGCTTATGCAGGATTGGAGATAAATCAACAAGCAGGAATTTCCAACAGCAAAGGAAGTATTAAGTATGCATGATGCTCAAAACTAAAAATATCAATCAGGTTAAGTTTTTTTTAACCTACCAGATAGATTTGCATGTTCATAAATTGAATGCACATCTTCCATAGTCAACTAAAAATAGCTTGTGAAATATGCTAGGTAATTGTACACAAGTTGATGGGATGGTTATGACAATAAGTATTATGTATCGTGTACATTTTACATTGGGACACCCTGGTATGAGTGAATGGAATTTCAGAGCAAACTTGGATTACCAACTTCGACATGTTTGATATAATGCAATGAGGAGATGTCAACTCAGATATACACGGGCTGTTTATGGCATTGTCTACAAAATTACAAGCCTAGATACACAAAATCAGTTTATGCAATCAACTGGTATAATACAGGAATATACAAAACAATGTGCTAAATGGCAGGTTTATTCCACAATTCCATAACCAATACACTTTTTGTCTTACTCAGAATTCAGTCTTCGTCTCTTCGAGTGTTAAATATGCAGTAATATTGTAGAGGATTACAGATATACAGTACAAAGCTTGACGTGAAATACAACAAAGAATGTTGATCGAAGATAGCTCAATTGCTCAAGTACCCTTGATTACAACAACAGGGCAGCCCACATTGTTGATGCAGTAATTGCTCATACTGCCCAAGAACATCCTGTATGAAAGAATCAATTTAGAATGCGTATTTGATATAAAAATTGAAACAAGAAGAAAAAAATAATGTCACCACAACAACCAAGCAAGAAATTCTTAAAAGGCTTCATGATCTAGATATATCAACACTAGATCAAATGATCTAGAAGGCTATTACAATATCACTACATGGTTGCACTCCACAAAAATGCAAAGAGGCAGTTGTAACCCGGTTTTTTTTAAAAGGATTTGAATGTATGTCTTAAATTGTAGGCCCAAACTAGTATCCAAATTAAAATGATGCAATCCAAGCTCAATGCTTGCATTCACTGCTAATTGCACTTCACTGACCTACCTGATGAGCCTAGTGAAAGACACATGTATTAGCACACAAAATGGTGATCAAAAGAAGTTCTGCGGATTGCTAAAGGACCACTAAGTATGCATCCATATATGCTAATTTGCAAGCCACTGAAGCTCAGCTACTAGTGAATAAAGTATGCACTGCAATTTCATAACATCCTCCAAGACATTGGTTATTATATGCACTGTTAGTTCTTAACAAATACAATATAATTGCAACAATATGAAAAGCTACACACTGATAAGGAAATTCAATTAGTGTTTATTTGCAAACATGCAGGTGCCACATAATAAATGATGTTTATTTGGATAATCACTCTTCAAATCCCATGTTCTTCATTGTACAGCTTAATTGTATGCTAATCAGCTACAAGTATGGGATGGGATTGATGAACTGACAAATAGGGATATACATTAGACAGCAGAAACCTTAACATACCATGTTCTCCAATTACCCAATATGCTTTGGATCACAATAAGAGGAATTAAGCTAGGGCCAGTTCATGATACAACCAATTGCTAAACCAACCAGCAATCCAAGCTCAATGGTTGCATTCACTGATAATTGCAAGACAGTGAACACTTTTCTTGTCAATATTCATTTTCATGAAAAAATTGATATGCCATTGCACAACAGGTTTCATCAATTCTTCAGAACAAACACTAATTAGTGAAGCATACGTACTCATCTGTCAACCATGAGGGAACCGGCCCGGCAAGAAGGGGTGGGGCACCGCACGGGTCCGGAGCTCGCCAGGGTTGACCGCCGCGGCGACCACAAGCTCGGCAGTGGGGGCAGCGCCGCGTCGACCGCAGCATCGCCAGGGACCGCGATCTCACCAGGGAAGGGCAACACCACGCGGGCCGGGAGCTCGACAGGGCCAACCGCCGCGGGGACCATGAGCTTAGCAATGGGGGACGGCGCCACTAGGGTGGCTCGCCGCGGGGACGAACTCGGCAGGGTGGTCCACCATGGGGACCGGGACTTCGCCAGCGAAGGGTGGCGTCGCGAGGACAACGGCCGCTTCTTGGGCCGTTGCGGGGGGCGCATAGGGGGTCTTCATCTCTCCTTCCTCTCGATTTGGGGATCTAGGGATTGGGGGTTCTTGCTCCATGAGGAGGAGGAGGAGCGGGCGGGGCGGCGGCCACGCCGGAAGGGGAGGAGGAGGGCGCCGGGGAGGAGGGAGGGAGGTGGCGCCGGGCCGGGAGAAGGAGGTGCGCAGCGGAGCCAGCGAGGGAGGGGGACGGGCGTGGGAGGGAGGAGCATGCGTTCGGAGGAGGGGTTTTATTCGATAGCATTCGGCGGGTTACCTTCGAATCTAGGGGATAAAGGGGAATGGGCTGCCGCGGAAGCTCATCACTGACGGTTTCCCGAGAAAAACGGCTACGAAAAGTTCACCATTTAATTCAACTTTCCTCTTTTTTTTTCGCTGGAAGCTGAAGTCGGAACAAATACTACTATAGTCTACTCTTATAAAACAGTAGTAGACTCTACTTTACCTGCAATACTTTTAAATCGCAATAGAAATAAAACAACACAGTGGAACAGAGGAGGTCATGTAACGCGCTTGAAGAGCGCTGTAGGTTCCTACCGTACTTCTAGTCTGCAGAAGAAACCTGCACCAGTGCATGCATAAAAAACTTAAATCTCTAAAGGACAAAAAACTTAATCTCTAAAGGACATAAAACTTAATCACTAATGGGGAAAAAACAATACCATGCACTATGCTTCCACGGATTAGATGCACGATAGACGTCTGTAACGCTTCAATAGTGTGAAAGGAACCTGCAGTGGTCCGAGAGCCTGGCATGTTTACTGCAGCGGCGCCACGTCATTCACCCGCGCTCGGTTGATCTTGCCGTGGTGTCTCTGTTCTACCGCGATTTAGAAGCGCTGCAGGTAACATACGACGTCAGCTTAACCCACCACGGTGTTATTTTTATAATTTTATATGAACATAGAATACTTTTGTTATTACGAATTAAAAAACGTTCTAGTTCAGCCAAACACTTACGTGAAGTGGGCAAATCGTCCGGAGTTTTTTTAGTTGAAAGTTTCGTTTCCACTAGTTAGGTAACCGGTGAAACTTCACAGGAGTAAGTTACATGGCAGAACGCATATCGAGTAGCACGTACTACCGCATTTTTGTCGCATTTCCCCCGAGATCGAAATTAACGTAGTGAGTGAGGGACATCGAATCATTGACACACCAATCTTTGAGTAACTAAGTCCAGTGGGACTCCTGGCGCCAGGTGTCCGTAAGACATCGCGCCGTTCTCCATCCGACGAATACTGCAAAACTAATGTCTGAACTTTGGATATTTCTAGTCAGAACGCCATGGGAATTTCAGTTTTGACGTGGTAATTAATTCTCCATTAATTAATTGGATGATGAAATCGTTAAACCAGCTGCTAAATTATCTTTGAAAGAAGACAATGGAATTAATTAAAGGAGACTCAGGCTGAAAAGATAAAGAGTACTTCTGCTAGCAAAGCATAACTAGAAGGAAAAATAAATCAGAGTTGTCTGAGAAGTTCAGGGAGGCCGGGCTGCATGCCATAATACGACCAACTAGCATACGCATACGCATACGCATGAATACGTAAAGTGAAGTATAGTAGTAGCCTGTGTATGGTGGGCCAGCTCTGATTAAGGCACAAGTTAACCCAACGCCATCACTAGCGTGATCTACGCAACGCCATGGCAGCTCACACGAGCACGCCGTCCCCACTCCCCATGCAACCCTCCACAAGCTGCACCTCCATGGTGTCGAGGTCCACGGAGAATTCCGTGTGCCGTCGACGCGGTGTCAACTTGTTTTTTAGTAATATTAATTTAAAAATAATTAAAAAAAATAGTCACTTTTTTTATATAAAAATAGATGCCTATTTATTGCTAGTCGTCGTTTCAACTAACGGTTTGCATTGAAGAGTGTGCAAATTGCCAGTTGAAATGACGACGAAACCCAAAAATTCAATGAAAAAGTTATTTTAATTTCGGAAAAAAAGAAAAGAGAGAGGAGGAGAGGGGAAAAGAGACATAACAAAACCCTGTCGGTTCCTAGCGGAGGAGAGAGAGACGGTGTAGTAGATCTGATCGCTCATTTTGCACGTAAATGCTCTTGCAACTTTGTACGTAAATTCAAAACCTTTTAGGTTAGCAAATAAAAATAGCGACATAGAATTCAATGGATTAGATCATTTTAGCTATATTGTTGTTTGATGTAGTACATTATTTTAGTTGTGTATAGTTCAGTTTACCATATAGATATTATTTATTTTACAGTACTCCAACGATTCAGAATAAATACACAAAAATACTAATAAAACTTTGTAGATTTTTATTTTTACATGGTAAATATTTTTTAATGCTGAAAATACTTTTTAAACCAGGAAAATAGGATGACACCTGTAAAAATAACAAGATACTTATTAAAAATTTGTAAAATTTGTACAGTATCTGAATAAGGTATGTAGAGCTTAATCAAGATAATCCAACTTAATTTTGGTTTCTATTTGTACACGGTAAATATTCTGATAATGCCAAAAATACTTTTTAAACTAGAAAAATAGCAAGACACCTTCAAAAAATTCTCTAAGAAATACATAGTGGGTACATAGGGTATGTAGACCAGAATTAAAATATTGCGAACTTAATTTTTATTTCTATTTGTACACAGTAAATATTTCATAAATGTTGGAGTCTTGGAGACACTTTTTAAACAAGAAAACTAGCAAGATACCTATGAAAAATATGTAAAAAATTGTAGAGTAGCTAAATAGGGTATGTATCCCAACTTATTTTTGTTTCCATTCATGTATGCTTAATAGTTTGCAAACAAGAAAAATAGTAAGGTACCTATAAAAATTCTCGAGTAGCTAAATAGGCAATATAGACGTTAATTAAAACATTGTGAACTTAATTTTACTTTCCATCTGTACACGACAAGATACCTCTAAAATTTTATATGTCAACACAGTTGTGCGCAGATCAGTTTCCTATGTGTCGCTAATCGTGCAATAATTGAATTAATTAGATATGTCGTTTCTTATTACTTTTTGCACATGTTTCATAGTTTTTACAATGTATGCACTGAATTTTCAGATATGACGGACCCAAGAGACATTGCGCAGTGGTCGTACAAGTTGCTTGACCTGGCCATTGACGCTCATCACCGTAGCCGCCTCGGTACCACCCTCCCCCCCAAGAGGGTGAGGCGGCTGTTGAGCTTGGCGTGTTGTAGCTGTGCATGCCCATGAGGGCATGGAGGGTGGATCCTTGTTGGGTTCCGAGGTATATGTAGTTGTGGCCTTCGTGTATTCAATTATAGTCTTACTACTTTGGGTAGACTCAAGTTTGTTCTTAATCTTTTCGACGCAAGTTGAGAGTGGCATGCCTCCTTCCACTAGCGAGGATGGCGGAGATGACGTGGACCACACTAGCGGTGGTCGTACGTCGAGGCGCTTTCCGTACGACTGGTGCCTCCTAACATCACTGGTTGATCGGTGGAGGCCGGAGACGCACATGTTCCACCTCTCTTGCAGGGAGATGGCATCGATGCTTCAGGACATGATCTTGCTAACCATGTTGTGCTGCGCGGGCTTCCCCTTGGCGGCACACGACGTCCCGGCCACGTGACGCACGGAGCTCCTCTTGAGGTTCTAAGGGGTGCAGCCGCCCAACATCAGCTATAGGGAGTTCAGCAGCACCCACGGGCTGTCGCTGAAGTGGATCTACCAGTTCTATGTAAGTTTTTGTAACTCTTGTCCTTGCGCTTCAATTGCTTTGTGCAACTTACTGATGTGCATACGTCTTCTTGCAGCTGGAGCGTATGGCAGAGGACGCATCCGAGTACACAGTGAGGAGGCACTTTGAGGTCTACTTGACGTGGCTGTTTGGGTGGGTGATGTTCCTACAGTCCCATGGCGACAGCATCAACAAGCACATGATCCAGCACGCACGCGAGCTGGCAGACTGAGAGGTGGAGGAGATCCTGCCCTATGCCCAGGTCCCAATGGTGTTGTGCACGACGTACCACACTCTGTGTGGTGCATCCCACCAGGATCAAGACAGCTCCATTCTCCCGGATGCCCATTGCCGCTCACCGTGGTCCTTCGAGCGCTTCGGATCGGACGACCACACCGGACTCGAGCCCTACGGTGTCGCCATGTACGCCGCCGCCGACGACATGGACTGGCCGACCATGGGTACGGTGTGGTGTCTCCGATGGGTAAGTTTTGTGAATATTTATTCTTTTTTGTAATGTAATTCAATTTCTTGTGCTAAGTTTCTGTTGTTGTTTTTCCACAGGCCACCTTCACTTCGATCACTACGCACACGTCCTACCAGGACTACGTTATGATGTTCAATGAGCTGACAGATGACTGCGTCATCTCGACACCGTACACTCCCAACTGGGTGTATGCGCGCGCACTCTAAGGCATGTCGAGCCTATGAATGCGAGACCACGTGTACTGGTACACCTGAAGGAGCTTAGTGTGTGATGTCTTTGTGGAGGAGTACCACGTGCACCGGGTGATGCACCAGTTTGGTCTGCGATAGGAGGTCCCAGTCCCCTGGGGGCAGGTGGTGGCGTTGAACGACCATGGGTAAGTTCACGCTTACTCCGCCTTACCATTTGCCTTATGTACCTACAAAATAATCATTTTGTCTTCCACAGGTACACTAGGAAAGGAGTACCTGCAAGGACTTTCTGGATAAACAGGATGTTCCATTGGGTTTGGGGCTGCTCCGCGCCTCGGAGGATGTCGTCCAGGAGGATGCTCCCTACAACCCCGGGATGTACGAGGAGTGCATCAAGTGGTACTCCAATTAGACTAGGGTTCGCTGTGTCAGGGTCGTGGACGACCCTCCATGACACAAGGTTGTGACGTCCGACATGTACCCCACCCAGCTGGACTCAGCATTCCATCGCGTGGTACGTATTGAACAGTTTCTTATTTGCTTCACAAGTTTTCGGTTTCTAACTTGTTAATTTTGTGTACAGGTAGATCTACATTGGGAGATGCATGAGTTGGCATCCTCCGTCGTCATATGACACTCTGGAAGCGCTTCAGCATGATGGTACTGGAGAATAGAGAGGTCATGGACCAGTTCGTCTAGAATACGAGCTGAGGCATCCAGCTGGCGTCTTGCCGTAGGCCGAGGGAGGTGGTAGACCCACCTGTGTGTGGATGGGGGGTGAACCACTGTGCGTCACGCCCCACGGCTCCTTACTTGGACGTGGCGGGTGGGTCCTCGTGGCACCGTGCTGGGAGTATCCCGATACAATTCATAGGTGAGGATGAAACACTCATGTATGATTGTTTATTTCGAACTCCACTAGTTACGAACAACGTTTTCTCTGACAGATCCTGAGTTCCACCCGTACACGGGGCAGAGTACGCGGAGCGGTCCGCTACCTTTGTGCGACGAGACATGTCTATCTTGTTTGTATGCACAACGTACTATTTCATCATTTTCGTCATGTTTACACGCATAACGTACTGTTTCACAGCTCATACACCCCTTTGGGACAAGGACCTGGTGTTGCACGAGGAGTCATGCTCCAGGGACTTCGATTTCGACAGAGTGGCGGTGGGCCTTTGCATGGAGAGAGTAGACAGGTCTTTGAGCAGGCTTCATAGTTGCACGATGCACCCGGAGCGAGCTAGTCGACACAACACCCTCTCGCGACAACCCCTCAAGCTACTCGCACCAGTAGGGTGCTTCGGCCGCCTGATCCTTTGACCGTGGGATACGCCCCGAACGAGGCCAGTAGCTACACGTGGGGTACACCACAAGAGGGTCCGCGAATAGATATTTGTTTTTTGTAAATATCAGGCATGTCATGTAAATATAAATTTATGTAGAACTTATTCTATGCTAGTGTAGTGTTTTGGTATTGTTTGTTCTTGTGTGTACAGGTAACCATCTGAGTGAGTCAGCATCGCACACCCTACCTTTTCAGACCTTAAAGACCGCAGTGGGTCATGCCACACACCGCCACTTTTGCAGACCGAGATGACAACATATTTCGATTCTACCTTTCCGCACCGAAAAGAACACACTCTGCCACACCCCCTTTTCAGACCGAAAAGACCACACCCGGTCACGCCACACACTGCCACTTTTGCAGAGTGAGATGACATCACACTTCGAAGCTACCTTTCCACACTGAAAAGACCACACTCCATCACGCCCCCTTTCCAAACCGAAAAGACCGCACCCTGTCACGCCACACAATACCACTTTTGCAGACCAAGTCGACCACACACTACGACGCTACTTTTTCAGATCGAAAAGGCTACACTTTGCCACGCCACCTTTAAAACAAAAAGAACGCACCACGATACGCCACAAACTGTCATTTTTGCAGGGATCACAACACACTACAATGCTACCTTTGCAGGCCGAAAATACCACACTCCACAACACCACCTTTTTAGACTGAAAAACCCCATTATAAAAGGAGGGAGAAGAGAACTAGAGAAGAGAGCTGGAAGAGAACACTACACCACCACACGCAATACTTCACTAAAGCTTGGTTCACACAACTGAGAGGAAGGAGATGCTAGACTCGTCGACGAACTTCTACGTGAAGATATTGTGGAAGCACAAGTGGCTTGCCGAGAGGGCTAAACCCTAACCAGATTATTCTATGAAGGATGAGGCGGTGACACCGAAGTTCCCACCTCGCAATGTATGTGCGAAGAACCGCTAAAATCATCTAGTACACACACCGGCGACGGTCGCCCGGGCGTACTACACGTGCGGGAATGTCATCGTAAGGGAATCTTGCACACACATTGATTTTCACATCTTACGTTCCATTCCACAAATCTGTAACTACATCTGTTGGATCGGCGGACCGGAGATGTACGATAGGGCATTCATCAAGCAAAAGTATATATTGAACTATGTGATGCGAGCTAAGACCTTCAAACGCTGGAAACGTTACGTACTCGACCCTACTGAAAAGGCACTAGAGGAGCCTAAGAGAGCAAGGTGGTGGTGGAGGGCTCCCAAACAGGAAGCTGAGTACGACTAGGCCAAGCACGCGACACACAAGGGGAAGGCTCCTCCTAGTGAGACCGACGGCCATCCTAGCGCTCCTCATCGCCCGGACGTAGTCCGGATTGAAGAGGTAAATTATGTTCAGTTTATATGCTGATTATTAATTTGGCACTACGTTGTGCTATCCTAACATCATTCAATCCTCCATCTCATCTCGCATAACATGGCTGACTTCGAGACTAGCCACCGCCGTGGGCAGTCCAGAGACAAGAGGAAGGAACCGATGGGCCGCCAGGATTGATCGATTTTTTTCTAATCAACCTTTTTTTAATTCCAAAAAGGCGCACTTTTATCGTTGGTGTATTTTGGTTTGTTGATTCATACATGTTGGTGTTCATAATGTACGTAACCAAACCCAATGTGCTATGTATTTCACAATTAAATTACGAAGACTTTCAAAATTAAATATCTTTCCCTAAATATTTCGACTATTAAATATTACGTAATATCTTTGCAAAGGAATCAGTTTCACGAATAATACAACCGGGACAACAATGCGCATGACAACCCTAAACCCAAATATTTTTTTTTCATTTCACTCCGAAGGGAGCTATTTGTGTTATTCCGTCGCCGAACTCGTGTTCCAAATTGCATCACCAATCTCGCATTCTCGAGTACTTAACATTTCGTTATCTTCTCCGATTTTGGATTCTGAACTACGCTAACACTTCAAGGTATTACAAAAAAAAAACTTCGTGAAATACACAAAATCGTTAGGTTGAATTCTCTACACATAAATTAAAAAAAATATAGGCCTTTCTCGCCATTCCAATTGGCGACAGTGTCCCTATCGCCAATGGAACTGGCGATAGGGTCCTGTCACCAATTGAACTACCAAAATTGTCCTATCGCCAGTTCAATTGTCAACAGGAGCATCTCTACACTGTTCCAAAATTGGATCAGTGACAGGAAAATTTCTCCATTCGAAATGGCGACTGTGGCCTATTTTTGTTTTTTTTAAAATCCATCTATTTTTTGTAATTATATTTTAAATTAATATTTTTTAAAAAAAATCAACAGTTGTGTGGTCATCGAGTCCGAATTTGTATATAGACCCTTTGTGTGTACCAAACCTATCTCATGATCAGTAGCTAGCTTATACAGTACAATAATGATGAATATCACATCCACACATGTGCTAAAGTAAAAGAGTACTTTTTTTAGATGAAAGTAAAAAAGTACTTGATATTACATAAATAGTCGCAAATAAGCCTTAAGGCCAAATTCTAACATAACAGGTCGATAGGCCGTCGAGTTCAAAGAATGAATATATAAATAAACCAAATGGGCGTCCATGATTTTTCACATGCAGTTGACTGGGACTACGACCTAGTTATCATTGTCATCTTTAGCTCCAAAGCCGGACGTGTAGAAGTATCATATACAAGGTCGTCGATCTCGTAGATTGAATACACATATAATTATTTTAGAACAAAGCATGTTTTGCTCAAATAATATAATTATTTTTCAAACCTACGATATAGCCATTTGACTTAAAACAAAAATTTCATTTGTATAAGCAAGTTTTATTAAGAAATAAGGTTCCATCCACCTATTACAACTCACGAGGTTCTATCCACCTATTTCTAGTTATCAGGTTTTATCTACCCGCCTCTAGACATCAGGTTCCATCCTCGATGACTTTAGATCACAAGATTCCAACCACGGACTCTAGACATCGTGTTTCGTCTATCTCATTCTAGACATCCAGCCCACCAACCCGACTCTAGATATCATGTTTAATCCACCTGACTCTAGACATCAAGTTCCATCCACCAGACTCTAGACATCCGTTTCTTGATGAGGACATCCCTCCTTCGGATACACGTACTACACAAGACCTTCCAGATTTGGGTGTTGGACTACAAGGTCCTATGACAAGAGCTAGAGCACGTGACTTAATCTATCAGGTAAAATCGTTTCTAGGGCTGAGTGTATTATTTGTGAACTCTATGATGCTGCCTAATGGAGATGATTTACTTGTACTCAGAAATCTAGGATTACGACCACTTCAAGAAGGCCTACGACCAGTTCAAGAAGGTCTACGACCAGTTCAAGAAGGTCCACGACCAGTTCCGCAAGGCCTACGACCACTTCAAGAAGGCCTACGACCAGATGACTCGTTGGGAGCACTCTACGACTGCAGAGGCGAGCACAAGACTGCTGGACACAATCTATGACCAAAGATAGCATGGACTCCTCAAGACCACCCTAGGACCACCCCACGACTAGATCTTCGACCGAAAATACGCGACACAAGGTGCCAGCGTCACCGCTTTGGAAACTAATAAGACTTTGTAAACGTGACGAGATCGGAGTCCAGGTTGTGTACGCCTCATCCCACGGCCGCACAACCCTAGGTCGACCTCCTCACGTCCCCCTATATATATAGTAGCCGTCGTAGTTTAGAGGCGGGTTTTTCTTAGATTATTCATCAATTGCGCTTTACGATTATCGGTTTGAGGAACCCCACTTGTAAACTTCATCCATATCCGCAATACAATTGATTGCATCTACCTTGTTCTTGTGAGTTGCTTCGATTGCTTGCGGGAACCATAACCTTCGTGGTAAGGTCGATCGCGTGCAAGCGTGGTCGATAACGACACAGCGTCGGGTGTAGCGAATTGCGAGGTGACGATCCGCTGGTCGAAAGCCTTAAAGCGCCAACGCCCTCACGATTTAACCAAATCGAACCTATCGGAAGATCGGACCGCCGTGACTCATCAAGTGGTATCGAGCTAAGGTTGCCCGTTAGGTAATTTCGCTTATCCCTTTTGTGAGTTTTGTTCCATCACCTAGAGTCCGTAAAATTTCCCTACAAAAAATTTAGATTGTAATTATTCCATTGTCCAAACCACTTTGTGCCTTCGCAATTGTGTTTTCGGTTTAGCGTTGTTGAATTCGAGTCCATCGTCGGTGTCTTTGTTCTTTGGTCTAGTCGTCTAGTCGTCAATCTCAGTTTCTAGCGTCGAGTCTTTCTTGTGTCGATCATCTAGACACCCCCAATACGACCACAACACCACCCCATACGACCACAACACCACCCCTATACGACCACCTACCGGATTCGGCTTCTCCACCGGTCGGAAGCGAACGCGCTGGTCGGATTCGACCAACCACTCGTGTCCGACAACCCTATTTATTATCTTGTTGCTCTCGACACCCCACCACCGGTCGAAAACAATCGATGGTGAATTTTTCCCATAGCTAAAGTTCATAGAGAGAGAGAGTATCTTTTAATTACCTTTGTACCCTGCTCTCCTGAAAAAGTCTGTGACCCATATATATCCATAGACCTAAAAGGGTTTTGAAGAGTTTTGAGTCAAGGTCACATTCACAAAAAAAAGGAAAACCCTAGGTTGGTTTCTTGCACCAAAAAAAAAGAAAGAAAGCAAAGAGTGCAAAAAAAGAAGAAGAAGAAGAAAAGAAGGAGTTGCTTTGTGATTTTGGATCCGATTGTGTTTGTATCTACCCTATCCTTCCGCTTGCTTGAGCTAGTTCTAGGAACGCGTTTGGGCCAAAGAATCGTGATTTTGTGGACTTTTATTCACTTTGCTAATCTGATTTCATTATTGCTATTCCTTGCTACTAAACATTGCCTATCCGAGCTCCACATACTTTCGCCCTCGATTGATCCTCGCATTCGCCTCAGCCGTGATCGTACATCCCACCTTCGCCGATCGGACCACCGCCGCAATTTGGTAAGAAACTCATAAGAGCTTGGTAAGACGCTTGAGAGTGTGTGATTCCACCCTCCACCACCTAATAGTGATAAGGATAATACCTTTGTGTTGTCTTTTGTCTCCTACTAACCATGTCGTGAAGGATTGATGCGCAAGAGTGTATTTTGAGGAAGAGCTCATGACGCTATTGGATGAACAACGCACTACCGTTAATGAGGACATCGACGGAAGCTTCAAGCTACCACGATCACATTACAACGCTCAATCAACGATAGTATTGCGGCGCTCACTACACGCCGAAAGAATGGTGAATCGACCACCAAACGTTGGTCGTGTGGAACCTCATGGTGCGACCCATGACCATGAGTTTGATAATGATAATGAGATGCACGACCACGACGCCTTTGATGCACGACAACGAACCTACGAACTTCAACCGTCAAGGTATGAGAGGTAACAATTTTCAAGAACATAATGCCCATGATGATCCATATGCTAAAGTCAAGTTCACTATACCATCTTTGCGGTGCTTATGATGCATAAATATATCTAGATTGGGAGATGACGGTAGAACAAAATTGAATGCTCACTTAGTTCCCGGAGTGCATAGAGTTAGGCAAGCCACAAGTGAATTTAAAAACTTTGCCATCATTTGGTGGAATAGGGTTTGCAGAAGGATTAGCGCCTACTACGTGGGATGGTTTAAAGGTTGCTATGCGTAATGATTTGTCCCACCTTCTTTTAAACGTGATTTGCGTAATAAATTGCAGCGCTTAAATCAAGGTAATAGATCCGTAGAAGAATATTATCAGGATCTAAAAATTAGCATGTTGCGTTGTGATATTATTGAGGATGAAGAAGCTGCAATAGCACGCTTTTATGGAGGATTAAGACGTGAAATTCGTGACATAGTGGATTACAAAGAATACGATAGTGTCCCTAGATTGTTCCAACTTGCATGTTTGGCGTAAAAGAATTGCAGGACGACAACAGAGGCCAAGAAACAATTTTGGGAGCATGTCTACACCACAACCAAAGGTCGGGCAAGCCAAAATACCCCACTTTCGCTACACTGTCCGCTGCCCCTCCTCGAGTAGGGTGCGCCAAAGAAGACCTCCGACCACATCACAGGCACCCAAGGTAAGCAAACCTACTAGTGTACGTGCTCCACCAAGAGTTCTTCCTCGGTTGCTTCCACCGGTCGTACCACCGGATTATTTGCCACCGTTGCAAGGGAATGGGACACGCCATGAAGGATCGCCCAAGTCGTGAGCATACCTTGCCACTACAGACGGTGGATATGTAAGTACTAGTGATATTGAGGATGAATATGTACTTGCGGCTAACATTGCAGTGGAGGAGACGAGATGCAGACGGTGATGCCGATGGTGTAGAGGAGCAAGTAGTCATTGCTGACACCGAGTATCATATGAGCCTTGTTGCGCAACGAGTCCGAGGCGCACAAGTGGAGAGAGCGGAGCAAAATCAACGGCATAACTTGTTTCAAACCATTTTTTGTGAAGGACGTGGCTGCAGAGTCATCGTTGATGGAGGGAGTCAGCAACAACCTTGCAAGCTCCGAGATGGTCGAGAAGCTTGGCTTGACCACACAACCCCACCCACGTCCCTACTACATCCAATGGTTCAATTCGTGTGGTAAGTTAAAGGTAAACAAAGTTGTGAACGCAATTTTCAATTTGGTAAATACAAAGATAGTTCGACTTTGATATAGTACCGATGCAAGCCGCTCTTTATTGCTCGGAGGCCTTGGATATATGACAATGATATTTTGCACCATGGTAGAGCTAATACCTACTGCTCTTACACAAGGGCAAGAAGATTAAGTTATTGCCTTTGACACCAGCTGAGATTTTGAAAGATGAAGAAGAGCGCGCTAAAAATGAAAGAAAAACCGATAAGCATGATTCTGAAAATCAGCAAGTAGCAAAACGTGTTTTCCCACCTAAAAGGGAGAAAGTGGCGTCTAGTCCTAAGTCTGAGGGGATTAAATTGAAGGGATGTGTTATGATTGCCACTAAATCTGAACTTGCTGAAATTTGTGATAATGAGTTGCCATGCTATGCTTTGATATGCAAAAATGCCTTATACTCGCTTGAGGATATAGCTAGCTCTTTGCCTCCTGCTGTTGCTAACCTTTGCAGGAGTATGTGGATGTATTCCCAGCTGAGGTACCCCCGGGATTACCACCTATTCGAGGGATAGAGCATCAAATTGATTTGATCCCAGGAGCGACTTTGCCAAACCGTGCTGCATATAGGACCAATCCAGAGGAGACTAAGGAAATTCAATGACAAGTCCAAGATCTTCCGGACCGTGAGTACGTAAGAGAAAGCCTTAGTCCTTGTGTCGCTCGAGCTTCTTTTGGTTCCTAAGAAAGACGGTAGTTGGCGTATGTGTGTTGATTGCAGACATTAATAACATTACTATAAGGTATCGCCATCCTATCCCAAGGCTAGACGACATGCTAGATGAATTGAGTGGTTCTATTATTTTCACAAAGATTGACTTGCGGAGTGGTTACCACCAGATTAGAATGAAATTAGGAGATGAATGGAAAACTGCTTTTAAAACTAAGTTCGATTATATGAGTGGTTAGTGATGCCTTCGGTCTAACTAATGCACCTAGTACTTTTATGCGCTTGATGAACGAGGTTTTACGCCCTTTCATTGGAAAATTTGTGGTGATTTACTTTGATGATATCTTGATTTATAGCAAGTCACATGAGCTGCATTTGAATCATATACGTGCTGTTTTTAATGCTTTGAGAGACGACGCTTGTTTGGTAACCTCGAAAAGTGCACCTTTGCACCGATCGAGTTGCGTTTCTTGGATATGTTGTGACACCACGGGAATTGAGGTGAATGAGACAAAGATTGTAGCCATCCAAAGTCGGCCGACATCGACCATCGTCACACAAAGCGGAGCTTCCACGGCCTTGCTTTGGATTCTATCGGCGCTTTGTGCGGGATTTCAAAGACTATTGCCGCACCATTGAATGAATTGACAAAGAAAGGAGCGCCTTTCCAATGGGGACCTGCGCAAGAGAAGGCATTCAACTTGTTGAAAGAGAAGCTCACCCAAGCACCCCTACTCCAACTCCCTGATTTTGGTAAGACTTTTGAGATTGAATGTGACGCTAAGCGGGATTGGAATAAGTGGTGTATTGATTCAAGAAGGTAAACCGGTCGCATATTTTAGCGAGAAACTAAATGGGCCTAGTTTGAATTATTCCACCTATGACAAAGAATTGTATGCTTTAGTTCGTGTGCTTCAAACTTGGCAACATTATTTATGGCCCAAAGAATTTGTTATACATTCGATCATGAATCGCTAAAACATATTAGAAGTCAAGCTAAACCGAATAAACGACATGCTAATTGGGTAGAATTTATTGAGTCGTTTCCATATGTCATAAAGCATCGAAAGGTAAGGACAATGTGATTGCCGATGCGCTCTCTAGACGTTATACCATGTTATCTCAACTTGACCATAAGATTTTTGGTTTGGAGGCCATTAAGAGTTTATATGTCACTGATTTGGACTTTAAGGAAGTGCTTGAACATTGTAAAGAAGGGAAGATATGGAATAACTATGTGTCAATGATGGTTTGATCTATCGTGCTAACAAGCTATGCATTCCAAATTAGCTCGTTTCGCCTTTTTGTTGTTACAGAGGCACATGGAGGAGGTTTGATAGCGTATTTTGGAGCAAAAAAGACAGAAGATGTGCTGACCACCCACTTCTTTTGGCCAAAGATGAGGCGTGATGTCGAGCGCTACGTGGCTCGCTGCACTACATGCAACAAAGCTAAGTCCCGTCTCAATCCACATGGACTTTATATGCCTCTTCCTATTCCTAGTGCCCTTGGGAGGATATTTCTATGGATTTTGTTTTAGGATTGCCTAGGACAAAGAGGGGAGAGATAGTATATTTGTCGTAGTGGATCGATTTTCTAAATGGCACATTTTATATCTTGTCACAAGATCGATGATGCTACAAACATAGCTGATTTGTTTTTCAGTGAAATCGCTCGCTTACATGGAGTGCCCAATACTATTGTCTCGGATCGCGATGCTAAGTTTTTGAGCCACTTTTGGAGATCGCTGGAATAAATTGGGGACAAAGTCGCTGTTTTCTACTACGTGTCATCCCCAAACCGATGGACAAACGGAGGTTGTCAACCGCACATTATCCACCATGTTGCGGGCTGTTTTAAAGAAGAACTTGAAGATGTGGGAAGAGTGTTTACCGTGATATTGAGTTTGCTTACAATAGGTCAAGACACTCCACCACCAAGGTAAGTCCGCTTCGTAGTGTATGGTTTTAACCCCGTGTTCCTATTGATTTACTACCTTTACCAACCTCTGAAAAATAAATCTAGATGCTAAGAAGCGTCTTGCATTTATTCTCAAGTTGCATGAGACCACTAAAGAGAATATAGAGCGATGACCAAAAGTATAGGGTTGCTTTGGAAATAAAGGTAGGAAAGTTGTCAAAATAGAACCAGTGATTTAGTTTGGGTTCATTTGAGAAAGGATAGATTTCTAATTAAGAAAATCAAAGTTGATGCCTAGAGTCACAGGACCGCTTAAGATAATTAAGAAGATAAATGATAATGCATATCAGTTATAATTACCTGCATATTTTGGGGTTAGCCCCACATTTAACATTTCAGATTTGAAACCATACGTGGGAGAAGAAGATGAGCTTGAGTCGAGGACGACTCCAATTCAAGAAGGGGAGTATGATGAGGACATCCCTCCTTCGGATACACGTACTACACAAGACCTTCCAGATTTGGGTGTTGGACTACAAGGTCCTATGACAAGAGCTAGAGCACGTGACTTAATCTATCAGGTAAAATCGTTTCTAGGGCTGAGTGTATTATTTGAGAACTCTATGATGCTGCCTAATGGAGATGATTTACTTGTACTCAGAAATCTAGGATTATGACCACTTCAAGAAGGCCTACGACCAGTTCAAGAAGGTCTACGACCACTTCAAGAAGGCCTACGACCAGTTCAAGAAGGTCCACGACCAGACCAGTTCCGCAAGGCCTACGACCACTTCAAGAAGGCCTACGACGGATGACTCGCTGGGAGCACTCTACGACCGAGATAGGCGAGCACAAGACTCGTTGGACACAATCTATGACCAAAGATAGCATGGACTCCTCAAGACCACCCTAGGACCACCCCACGACTAGATCTTCGACCGTAAATACGCGACACAAGGTGCTACGCCACCGCTTTGGAAACTAATAAGACTTTGTAAACGTGACGAGATCGAGTCCAGTTGTGTACGCCTCATCCCACTACCGCACAACCCTAGGTCGACCTCCTCACGCCCCCTATATATATACAAGAGTCGTCGTAGTTTAGAGGCGGTTTTTCTTAGATTATTCGCCAATTGCGCTTTACGATTATCGGTTTGAGGAACCCCACTTGTAAACTTCATCCATATCCGCAATACAATTCAGATTGCATCTACCTTGTTCTTGTGAGTTACTTGATTGCTTGCGGAACCATAACCTTCGTGGTAAGGTCGATCGCGTGCAAGCGTGGTCGATAACGACAAAGCGTCGGGTGTAGCGAATTGCGAGGTGACGATCCGCTGGTCGGAAGCCTCAAAGCGCCAACGCCCTCACGATTTAACCAAATCGAACCTATCGGAAGATCGGACCGCCGTGACTATAGTCGCAAATAAGCCTTAAGGCCAAATTCTAACATAACAGGTCGATAGGCCATCGAGTTCAAAGAATGAATATATAAATAAACCAAATGGGTGTCCATGATTTTTCACATGCAATTGATAGACTAGGACCTAGTTATCATTGTCATCTTTAGCTCCAAAGCCAGACGTGTAGAAGTATCATATACAAGGTCGTCGATCTCGTAGATTGAATACACATATAATTATTTTAGAACAAAGCATGTTTTGCTCAAATAATATAATTGTTTTTCAAACCTACGATATAGCCATTTGACTTAAAACAAAAATGTCATTTGTATAAGCAAGTTTTATTAAGTAATAAGGTTCCATCCACCTATTACAACTCACGAGGTTCTATCCACCTATTTCTAGTTATCGTGTTTTATCTACCCGCTCTAGACATCGTGTTCCATCCTCGATGACTTTAGATCACAAGATTCCAACCACCGCACTCTAGACATCGTGTTTCGTCTATCTCATTCTAGACATCCAGTTCCACCAACCTGACTCTAGATATCATGTTTAATCCACCAGACTCTAGACATCCGTTTCCATCCACCAGACTCTAGACATCCGGTTTCCACCCACCAGACTCTGGACATCGTGTTTCCACCCACCGACTCTAGACATCGTTTCCACCATTTCTTAGTTAACGATTCCCACCCCATTTTTATTATCAAAACTAACCAAGTGTGGCTTTCTTAACTATGCCCGTAACTGTGAGCACATCTATTAAAATTGATTATACACTCTATACAGGTTGTACAACTTTACCCACAAGATATGATCAACTCATAATATCGGCCATAACATGCTTCCTGAGGCATGTGATGGAGACGGTCACAACAAGGCTTTTTTTATACCTAATCCCAACACTTCTTCCGTCTGGTGGGCAACCCCTCAACAATGGGATAATGACTGCTATGGGGCACCCCCAGAATGTTCCCATCAGCAGACTACATTTTCAATGAGGGACCCGTTTTTGTGAGGGTAGTCAGCATCCCTTCTCCACGATAGCCATTATATAGAGATCCAATTTACTACTACACGGGAGTTATGTCGAAACTAAAAAAATACTAGGTCGAGTGTATCTCATACTAGACTTATGGTTGTACGATTATCAGTTTAGAAGTATGACAAATGATTTGGTCACTAATAGACCCAGGCAAGACAATCCACAAACCCGACATTGTGCAATCCCTGCACCGGTCTCATACTATCCACTCACCCAAATCTCTACCATTTTATAAAATATTTTCCTGTTTCTAGTGGTAACCCATGTTACCGCTCTACGATTCATATTATATCGCAATGTTTTGTAATGACAATGTTTGTGTCATAAGCATGGCCATTATCCAAGTTTATTTAACCAAGGGTAATGTTATTATAATAATTAGCATAGGGTGACAAGGTAGCCATTATATCAACAATCAACAAGGAGAATACTAGTAACAATATTTGAGTAACTATGTATCAATATTTAACATAGCATTTCATAAATAATAATAAGCATGCAAGTAATACTTTAAAGCAAAGTAATATGTATTTGAAAAGTAGGTTCAACATGATCAACTGTAAGGACTTGTCTTGCTCAACATTGGATATTACATGGTCTTGATCTTATCCTGAAGAAGTGGCGAAGTCTTTGGCGGTGCTGGAATCTATTCAAGCGTAAACGAAGACTTTGAATATATACACATGAACTCAATTAAATTCAAACAAAATTCAAATGATCTACAAAAATTATGATTTTGGTACCGTTGGAAAGGTTTTAAATTTAAAAATAAAAATCAAATCATTTGGATTTAAAACAAGGGAGAACGAGCTCTCTAAAGTTTGACCCAAGAGGAAATTATAAAAAATATGAAATCCCACACAGGTGGGTCTAGTTGGATTTAATTTTCCTTTTTCAATTTAATTTATTAAGAAAATCCTCCATGACTAACAGATGGAGTCACCCGGTTTTTTAACTTATTTTATAATTATTGTTATTCGGGAAAACCCGAGGAGACTAATAGGTTGGACCACGGTCTACATGGACTCGGCTCACTCGACGGTTCACAGGGCCAGGGGCCCACACGTTAGCAGCTTCGGCCTATGGACTGGGTCTACACAATGAGTTTTAAGTGGTGGGGCCGCATGTCATACATACATATGCTAAATTATGGTTTAATTTGATTTCTTAATTACCGGGGCCCACATGTCATACATACATTAACTACAAACTACTGTTAACTAATTATGATTAACTTAACTACCTCAGCCCTCACGTCAGCAACTCTACGACGTCATCTTGCTCTCGAAATAGGGGAGAGGACAGAGCTCCATGGCCAGGCTCTGGGCGAGCTTGACTCCAACGACCACCCGCGACCCCTAAAATGGGTTGCGGGATCCAAGGCGACCCTAATGGTGGCGACGGCGTGGAGGGAGATGGACCAAGGCCACGACGCAATAGCAAGGATGGCAAATTGTGCATCAAGTAGCGAGGTAACTACCCAAAGATAGCTTAAACTAGGAAATTGAAGCCTAAACTACCATGTACATGCTAAAGCAAAGTTAATGGTGCTCTCGGTGCTCAAGCAGAATTGACACAGAGAGCTCTCCACGATGGCCTATGGCAGAGCTGTGAGGGGCTATGGCGCGGTGGTGCTACAGTCAACTAGGTGCGAGAATGAGTAGCCTACCAAGTTTGCAATGAGCTAGAATAATACTGGAATGGAAGGCCTTACCTGGAAACCGAGTGGGTAAGGAGATCGAGTGTGGACTAGAGGTTCGCGCGCTCCTTGTCAGTGAAGGGGAAAAAGGTGTTTCGACGGCTCTCGTGCACAACAAGGAAGAAGAATACGCGCATTAGAGCAAGGAGGTCGAGGCTACCAAGATGCGCGAGACAACGAAGGTGACTCACCTCAACAGCGGAAATCAATGGGCAAAGCCAGTGGTCAGAATTGGGGAAGATGACCGTCGCGACTTGCTTTCTTCTTCACCCGAGGCAGAGATGAGGGGGAGAAATGGGGGAATACATAGAGAAAGACGTAGCAAAGATGATGAAGCGCTCAGTTGCGGTCTTTTTGCAGGGATACGAGTAGGCTACACTAGCTAGCAATTCAAAAATTCTACCACGTAAACCAGGAAGCCATGCAAGCGAGAGATCATAGATCGTTACAACTAGTAGCGTAGTGCAGCAGAAAAAGAGTATGAGCATCCTGATCAAATGTTGAGCGCGTCGATGTAGTGGTCGTAGTCGATTGTTCAACGTCTTTAGCACCGATCGTCTCCTCCAGCAACCTATCACATTCCTTGCGTAGGTCGTGGATTATCCTCGATTAGCGCAAAGAACAATCGCAGCAAGGCTCTAATGTATCCATACGTTTAGGGGTAGAACGTCGTATACTGGTGTGGTAGCACCAACACGCACGGTAGGGCCTTCAGGGATATGGTGGCTAGGTTTTTGGTGGAGCAACTCTTACGTGCCAACAGCCCCATGCATCCCCTTATAAAGAGCTCATAACGGATCCTATTCGAACTCATTTGTTCTAACCCGTTAAGTGTCTGACCCTGTAGGTTCATGCGTAATCGACATGGAAACTCCTTTCCGATAACAAGTCGTTAGCGGTTTCTAGCATGACATAATAACTTATGACCAGGTCCTTATCTCTTATGATGATCTTGTATTTCTATATGACCAGTTCATATTTAGTCACGACCAACTAGTAACAACTTACGACTAGTTCGCCAGTCAGTTAGTGATCAAGTACAACTATCTCACGACCAATTTGTATCTCCACATGACCAATTCGTCTCATCAAGTACGACTATCTCACGACCAATTTGTATCTCCACACGACCAATTCGTCTCATCAAGTACGACTATCTCACGACCAATTTGTATCTCCACACGACCAATTCGTCTCATCAAGTACGACTATCTCACGTCCAATTTGTATCTCCACACGACCAATTCGTCTCTGGTCAGACTAAACGACCTACTTGCGTATTCTCCTTGTGCCTCACGATATCTAGTTGAACTCCATGTGAGATATATATCATCTATGGACTGTTCGATACTTTCTCGATTTAATGGCGGATAACTTCACGTGGTTGACTCTTTTGTCGACGTTTGGGACTCTCGTTACAGAACAGACAAACAAGAATATAAAAGGAAAATGGAGATTACAATCTCTTCGCCAAAGGTCTCAAAATGGTGAATGTGTAGTGCAAAGAGTATGCTCTGATTACAAGAAAAGTTGACATGAATACATATGGATTATGGCTTGGATGTGAATCTATGTTACAAAGGCACATAGGTCGGACTATTTATAGTTTTACAAGCGTCGGCAGTTGGTTGCAGTGGTGCCTCTTTCGTGTCTCTTCAAGCCAACAGTCACGTCTCTTAGTGATGACCGTTATCGTCGATATCTCCACGTGTAGCTGTTATTAACCACACGTGGGTAACCGCTTTCTAGGATCACCTCTGTGGGGGAGAGGTCCTAGAGGAACCTATAGAGGAGGTCCAACTGAGCCTCTAGCAGGGGTTTCGGGAACGGTCAAAGAAAAGACTTTTAGGCCCACCTTCTGATTGCTTAATTGATCTTGGGCCCAGAAAACTAACTTAGGCCCAGTAAAATCCTGGCTTTTCTATAAATAAGCAAATAAAGATATACCCAGATAATTGACCAGTCAACAATCCCCATTAGCTAGCACCTTAACTTAAAGTGAAAATAACTTACTTGAAGAGGTTTTTGACCAGAACTAAACTTGGTCAAGAAGATAGTTTTACTTGAGTTGTAAATAATTATTTCCCTTAAGAAGTAGGAGCACCAGTCATATATATTTATGAAAGCAATTCCCGAAGGGACAAATATGTTTTAGTCTTTAGCGATTTATTAGGAATAAACTCTAATAAAATCTCATCTGTTAAACTTCCATCTAGTTTATTCAATTCTACCGTATGGTACTGGTCTTATAAATAACCACCAGAAGGGCAAGAAGAAGAAACATTCCTTTAGAGACTTTCATCAAATTTCTGTCCTCAAAGCTTCTCATGAGTAAAAACTCATATTGCTTTGGCAATTCTCTTCCTATGGTTGGAGCATACAATAGACAATCATCCATTGACCAAATTGACTTTTCGACCAACTTTGTTTAAGGTGATCGGACAATCAGTTTGCTTTATAGATCAAAGTCTTTAAGGGATTGATTGAAGGAAATCCCGATGATCAGATAATATTCTTTCGAGATGTATATTTAGGTAACTTCTATGTTAAACAGTCTGGTATCTTTCCACTCACGATGGATACGGGATGAAGATAAATTTGAAAAAAAGGAAAAACTTTGCAACTACTTTTTCTTACACATCTTTGACGCACGAAACAACCACCTTGACCGAATGTGAGTTGTCGTGCAACCACTAATCGAGGCGCGGTTGTTACATCCTTGAGGTAGTTGGTTTTAAATGCACCAAGGGTATATATATGGATCTTTTACCCCTCCTTAGGCACGTTTTTACCTCGGTTGTTTTCACTTTCCCCTTTCACTAAGTACCTTTTCGTCCTCCACGAACCTTCGAAGAGAAGGATCCCTTAGTCCGCCATTGAACCGAAGCAATAGCGGGATGGAAACCATCAATGCTATCCGCGGAGGAGCTCAAGGGACTGGAACAAGATGGGCATCTACCAGAGAAGGCTCTCATCGAGTAGCGAGTACTAGGGAGGGAGGTTGAACCAAACCGTCCGACCTGTTTCACGGTACTTTTCGTGCCCTACCTCCGGGCAGGTCTCCACTTGCCCAAGAGTGATTTCCTGATCGAAGTTCTTAATCATTATGGAATCGAGTTGGTTCATCTTGTACCAAATTCAGCTCGTACTTAGCGCTTTCCCCACATATTTGAGGTGTTTTTAGGATAGCCCCGTAGTCTGCGTTTGTTTAGGTTTTATTACCAAATCATCCGCAACAAGAAAGGTGTTGGTGCTTTGGGCTCTTTTTATTTCAAATTTCAAGATGCCAATAAGAGGGTGTTTCCCTTCTTGGCTACCAAAAATGTCAGCCAGACATGGAGCAAGGAATAGTTTTATTCCGAAGTTCCAAAAGAGATTAGAATAACTTACAATCATAATGCTCCACCGGAGTGGTCCTCAAAAAGTTGACCTGCTGACAAGGAGATCAAGCTCTTAGATGATGAAAAAAGAGTGGTCCTGGTGATCAACAGCTTGGTAGAGGGAGGTCTAACTAGATGAAAGGTTGTCCATGACTTCCTTAAGAACAAGATTTTCCCACTCTAGAAGAGGAAAATACTATCCTGTAATCATGATGTCCCTGAAAATGGTAACATCTTACTCATCTTTTTACTCAAACTGATTTTTCATAGTTCGAGTAAAGTAATATTTCATTATACCGTAGCTCTCTCAAATGATGAGGTCCTAGATAGGACCTCAGTCCTGTTAAAAGATCGGGTTCCAGAAAAGGAACCAATCGACATAGAGGCACAGCCCCCAAGCTTGATTGGGGCGACTTTATCACTTAGGAAAGATCGCACAGTGGTAAGTATTCATAGAAACTAATTAGACATAAGAAGTAAATTTGCTTACGCCTAATTCATATGTTTTTGGACAGACGACATCAAAGAAACGTCCTATCTCCGATGTCAGTGCAAGCTTTTCTCTTTCTTTGGCAAAGAGTGCAAGGATTATTTCCAAACCTCCTGTTGCGCCAAAGAAGATTAAACCCACACCGGCTTTGGCCTCAGTTTCCCCAAGACCTCTTGCTTCAATTCCAACTTCTTCGAGACTCTCTACCTGCGAGGTATTGAAAACAAAAGTTAAGACTTCCATTTCCGATATTCCATAGCAACTTTCTTGGCTGGGGTGGTCCAGGGTGAAGGATCGCTAGAAGAGTCTAAAGAGGAGGTCCCTCTTTAGAGGGTTCCAAGGCCAAGGACCTCCCTGCCTTGGTTCCCTCATCAGAGCAAAGGCGAGAGCCTACTTTCACTGTGAATGAAGACTTCATGTCACTTTTTAACAAAAGTAGCTTCGAGATCGAGTAAATTCTTCTATTATAACTTTATAATTTTTAGCTTGAAATGACCAATCCTCTCTTTTCTCTTTACCCTTTCTTTGCCATCAGACTCGAAAAGGGGACAACTGACTGCTCAAGAACAATCCTCGCCACCAATTGTATTGGCAGAAGAGGAATCCCCGCCATAAGAAATTCTGCCAATGGAAGGACCTCCTAGGACCACTAAGGAAGTAGTCCAAGACGTCTTGGCTACAGCTACAGGGATGTCCAATGGGACACCACATGACATGGAGGTCCAAACGGAAAGGACCTCTCAAGAGGATCAGACGAAAGAGGTGGTCCATGAGATCACCCAATCAGAAGAGGTGGTCTATGAAACCATCAAAACTCAAGATGAAGATGAGCATACATTGGTAAGATTTTTATCTTGGTAATTTTATTTTGAATTTACATGTATAAACCGGACTCATAGGATGTCTTAGGAGCTGCAAAATATCAGTACTGATCCAACCAGAGGAGTTTTTCATCTGGTCCAATTAGATAAGCCCAAAGACGAGATTCCTTTGGGAAGTTCCTCTTCCAGAACTGAAAAGAAGGACCTCCAGGACCTCATGACATTTGTCAAAAGGTGTTGGAGAGTCAATATTGACATGGTAGAGGAGAAAGAGAAGTAAGCACATGAAGTTATTATTTAATCGTAAGATTCTAACTAAATAATTAACTTATGCCTCTATTTACTTCATAGGGAGTGCTTATTGGCGAAAGCCAGACAAGAAAGTGTTGAATATGCACTTCATGCTCTTAGATTGAAATTATCTGAGGCCGAGAAAAGATCTCTTTGAACAGAACAAAATGCCCATTAAGGGGAAAGAAGGAAAAGAAAAGAAACTTCTCATCATTTTTATAGAGCATCTGATCTATTATTTGCAATGCATAAATTTTATTCTCTTTTTCGTTCCATCTTAGAACTAGAAAAGGCAAAAGAGGATCTTCAGAAGACCTCTTCAAACAAAGATCTTCAGATTCAAGACTTGAAGGAAGTGGATAAAAGAAGTCATACTGTCGTACAAGAACTTGAAAAGAAGGTAGATACCTTGATGAAGCCTGACAATGAAATTACTACGGTTATGAGAAATAGCTTTTCTCGGATCTCAGCTTCTCTACGAGAAATCGTAGAGCAACTAAAGGCTCCGGTAACTCCTCTCGCAACCATGATGACCTTGGACGACCTTAGGAATGACATTTATACTGAAATTACGTATATTAAAAAACACATACCTGTTATGAAGACTACCATGTATCAATCTTTGACGAGAGCAATGAGTCCAGATTTAAACTGAGTCCTGTTGAAGATAGATCTCCTTTACGGGGATTCTGTAGATCTTCAGAAGCTTGTCCCTGCGCCCAAGTTCAAGACAAAAGAAACAGGTATTGCAACCCAAGCCAAGATCACACCAGTGGTGGCAGAGATCACCAAGAATATTGAAGTTAGTGCTCCTGCCCTTCCTTCAAGTGCTCCTGGCTCAAGTGTTCAAAAAATAACATTGTAATGATACAGGTGTTTTGTGTAGGACCGCAAAGGCGACTAGGGGGGGGTGAATAGGCGCTTTCGTAACTTTCTTGCCTAAATCAAATTCAACACGAACTTTACTCCTTTAGCTATGACAGCTAAGAAGATCAATAAGCGCACAGAGGAAGCCTTGTCTTTTCGATAACCCTCAACCACACGACACAAAAGTGGGAAATGATCTCACCGGTCTCGATCTGGCACCGGCGGTCGACCGGCCAGATCAAGGCGGTCGGACCGACGGTTAACCAATGGCGGACCGGCTATTAATCAAGCGGTCGGACCGTTGATATCGGTTCGACCCGCCGCTCATCGGGTGGTTCAAAAGCGGCGGTCGGACGCCGTTATAAAACCGGTCGAACGATTCATCCGAGATCAAATGCCAAGCCCAAATCCAAAACGAAATTTGATCCAACTTTTGATTCAACCAATGAAACTTGACCAAATTTCGAGCACACCTCCCTAAGGATATTAGATACCTATTTCTAGCGACGATCCTGCAGATCCACTTCGTAGAATCGATCTCTCAAGGTTTTACCAAAGAAGTGCACAAACCCTAGAATTATGAAAATCTTTGATTCAAGACTTGCTTGTGGGGGTTGATGGTCTAGATGATTCTAGGAGTATTCCCACACATCAAAGCAAGAGAAAATAGGTCAAGAGACCAAGCTTAACCACTTGAATCAAGGAAGCACCAAATTCATCCAAAAGAGAGAAGAACACAAAGGGAGACAAATTATCTCTCAATTGATCTCACAATATGCTTACAAAGCCACTCCAACAAGGAGGACAAGAGCTCACACAGGGAGCACACACAATTTCTCCAAACCCTAGCTCTCCTCTCCTCTCCTCTCCTAACCCTAGAAAAAGGAAGAGGGCTCCAAATGCTTCAAGAGGTTTTACATCTCCCCCCTTTCTATTTATAGGAGAGGCATAGGGTTTCACTTTTGGGGCCCACTCACACATGGGATCCACACACACATAACTATTGAAGCAATCTCCTGCTTCACCACGTGTAGGTTGATCAGCGGCTCTCATCCTGTCGGCAAGACTCTCCCGTCCGAATCCCATCGGAAACTCCTAGAGACTTGCACCGACTTCACCGCCGATCCAACCAAATCTGACCAACTACCCGTTCGATCCATCTTGCCCATTCTCGCACCATGCTTGAGTCGCACGACCTCACCGGCATCCATGATCGCTACGACCTCGGCTCTCCAAGCGTAGTCCCGATCCACCTCACCGTTGACGTCGTTGACCTGCAAGCCACCTGCACAGCAATAGACAAACAAATCGTTTCCGGGAATAAGTTCTTCACAACTTGACCCACGTTAGTTCCACAATGCAATATGCAACAATAAAGCATTGAACTCCATACACTAACCACAATCAAAACACATCAATGCCAAGAAGGCTCACCTTCAAGTGATCGGCGGTCTGACCGCCCCACTCCACCGGTCCGACCGATTTCAGGCCGGTCCGACCGAATCCATAACGGCGGTCGGACCGCCTGAAAAGACTTAGCCAAATTTTCAGCGTGAAAATCCGAAACCTTCTGGAATTTTCAACTCAATAGAACTTTTGATTGGGAGCTCCAAAAATGATGCGACCACATCCAGGAGACTCCCCTCACCTGCCTACACATCCTATTTTGGATCACCCAAAAGCCACCTTTAGGCATCACTGGTCTGACCGGCCACCAGTACGGCCGGACCTCTCTGACGGCGGTCGATCACCAACATCGATTAGACCGCCTGTGGTCTGACAGACTGAAGCAAACCCCGAAAACGCGAGATTTTGTAAACCAACAGAGCCAATGCCAATTGACTCATCATCCTGAGATCGTGCACATATCCTCAGGATATCCACATTTTGTTTTAAATTATATGGGATAATGAAAAAATTTGGTGTATGATAATTATGATTATTTGTCAAAAGTTGACTGACTATGTTTTGCAAATTAAAATTTTGCAAGTTGAAAGAGTGAATTCGCACTACGTGTATGGATGTAGCCCCACACCGAACATCAGATCCATCAATGGGAGAAGTGTTTCGGGCGTACAAATGTGTTAGGATCAGGATATCTATTGCAAAATCAATGATTCGGATCAGTGTGTATTTAGGAAGAAGAAGCCAGACTATTGAGCTCTTATGCAATGAGAATTGGCTTATAGAAGAGATCCCAAACAATTATCATTTCCCAAATGTATACCGATGACCATTTGATAAGTAAAGACACTATTACCCATGAGCGGTTGATCAATCAGAGGCACTTACAAAAGATGGTGATCATGTATGCGAAATGATACGAAAAAATTTATACCGAAAAAATCAACATAATACTGACAATAAAAACTGAACTTATATAATATAGAAAAAAAATACTTATACATCGAATTTTTGAAGATGTTCAATGTTCCATGTGTTAGATAAAACGTGACCATCCTCCATAGCTAATCTAATTGATCCTGGTGTAACGAGAGCAACTACAGTATATGACCCTCCCATCTGGAGGACAACTTGTTCAAGTTGGCTTGGTTCTGGATGCATCTCAGGACCAAGTCACCCACATGAAGTATTCTTGGACGAACTCTTCTATTAAAGTAGCGTCTCAGCCCTTGCAGATAGGTAGCCGACTTTAATAGTGCGCGACCACATCTTTCTTCTAGCATATTAACGTCATCTTTATGCAGATCTCCCTAATTTATTTGATCTACGAGGTCTATATGTGTGAAACCTAGTTCACTAGGTAGCACTACTTCTGCATCGTAGACTAGTGCAAATGGTGTTTCACCAGTTGCTATACTAGCAGTAGTACGCAATGCCCATAGGACAGAAAAAGCTCTTCCATCCAACTCTTTGAGCATGTCTTAAGGCGATTAAAAACTCAATTTTTAATACCTTGTATGATCTCACCATTGGCTCTTTCTACTGCTCCATTGTTCCGTGGATGTGCTACGGAAGAAAAGCAAATTTTAGTGCCAAATTCATCACAATAATCTTGAAACACATCACTAATAAATTGGCTCCCATTGTCTGTGATAAGACGGCTGAGTATTCCAAATCTTGTAACAATGTTTCGCACAAGGAATTTCTTTGCTACTGCTGTCGTTATACGAATAACTGGCTCAGCTTCTATCCACTTAGTGAATGTATCGATGGCCACAAACAAGAATTTATACCCATTGGGTGCTTGCGGTAGTGGTCCAACTATATCAATGCTCCAAGTCTTAAAAGGCCATGACAAGGGAATGCTCTGTAATTGGTAAGATGGTTGGTGCACTTGCCTAGCATGGAACTGACACTGCTTACAGATCTTAACAAGGTGCATGTCATTTTGTAGAGTGGTGGACCAGTAATAGCCTTGCCGAAAAGCTTTGCCAACTATTGTTCTATAGGATGCATGTGTACCACACAAGCCCCCATGGATTTCTTTTAGTAATTTTATCCCGGAGTCTTGGGATATGCAGCGCATAAGAACACCATGTGCTCCCTTCCTATACAATGACCCTTTGACCAGCTTGTACATGCGTGCTCTTCGAATCAACCTATCCTTCTGTTGAGGATCATCAGGCAATATCCCTGATGCAAGATAAGTGGTCAATGGTTTTATCCACTCCGCATCTTGCTCGTTGACCCCGACCTTTGAGGTGGTCGAACACATTTCTATTGAAGGTTTTGTAAGGTATTCGAGAAAAATACCTGTTGGAACAGGCATTCGTGAGGAACCCAATTTTGATAAGTGGTCCGCTAAGGAGTTTTCCTTGCATAGTATATGTTGGATTTCGAAGTCCTTGAAGTATTTTTTCGACTTCCTCACTTCACCCAGGTATTGAGTTGTTATCTCATCAGAACAGTTGTATTCCTTTGATACCTGGTTTACAACTAATTGTGAATCTCCCTTCGCTAAAAGCCGATTTAACTCGAGGATTTGGTCGTCAAGCCCTGCTTAAAGTCCTTCATACTCTACCATGTTGTTTGTGGCAGGAAACAAAAACTATATGACATACTGAAGTTGATCACCTTGTTGTGTTAATAACAAAATCCCAGCCCCCGAGCCTTTAAGCTTGCAGGAGCCATCAAAATGCAGTGTCAAATGATCGTCTGGCCCTAGACTTTCTTGAGGTTGATCCTCGGTGTTCGTCCATTCAGCCACAAAGTCACTAGGACTTGGCTTTTTATGGTCGTCGGCAGTAAATGAAGATCAAACTCCCAAGTTTTACCGCCTATTTGGCTATGAGACCAGTTACTTCTTTGTTATGGAGTATATTTCAAGAGGAAAAGATGAAGGCACTGTGATTTTATGAGATTGACAATAATGTCTCGCTTTTAAGTCATCAGAAGAGCATAAATTAGTTTTTGGACCACAGGATATCTTTCCTCCGATCCGTAAGACCCCACTTACATAGTAGATGGGTCATTGAGACCCTTCCTTTCCGCGATAAGTACCGTGATTGACCACATTTAGCGTTGATGCCAAGTAAACTTGTAAAGGTTTCTCCTCTAAAGGTGAAACCAATACTGAAGGATTTGAAAGATAAGCCATTAAGCATTCAAAGGCCTGGTCAGCTTCTTCAGACCATTGAAACTTTTTATTACTCTTGCGGATCACCTTAAAGAAAGGTAAACCACGTTCTCCTGATCGAGAAATAAAATGACTAAGAGCTGTCATTCGGCCAGTTAAGACTTGGACCTCCTTCACAGCAAAAGGTGGTTGTAATTGCTCAATGGCTCGAATTTTCTCGGGATTAACTTCAATCCCACGAGAACAAACAAGGAAACCAAACAACTTGCAAGAATTAACCCCAAAAGTACACTTTTCAGGATTAAGCTTTATTCCATGTTTATTTACATTTTCAAAGGTCTCCGTGAGATCATTCAAATGGTCATATTTAGTACTACTTTTCACAACGAGGTCGTCTACATAGGCATCTAAATTACGCTCCAGCTGACTACATCTTGACATAGCAATCTTGACATAGCAATAGACGCTGAAGGGTGTGATGAAGGCAGTCTTTTCTTCATCTTCTTTCGCCATGCTGATCTGATGGTATCCAGAATAAGCATCAAGAAAACTCATCAGTTCGCAACCCGCAGTAGAATCAACTAATTGATCAATACGAGGCAAAGGGAAGTCATCCTTTGGGCAAGCAATATTTAAACTAGTAAAATCCACGCACATGCACCACTTACCATTAGATTTCTTGACCAGGACCGGATTCGCAAGCCATTCGGGGTGATCAACCTCCCGAATGAAGTCGGCTTCAAGGAGCTTATCGAGCTCTGCTCAGATGGCTTCTTGACGATCCAGGGCGAAACATCTCAGTCTTTGCTTGACTGGTTTTTTCTCAGGCTGAATGGCTAGCCTGTGCTCAATCACCTCCCTTGGGACTCTGGGCATACAGATGGCTTCCACGCAAAGACATCCGAGTTGGCTCGGAGAAAGGTGAAGAGCTCATCTTCTTATTTCTCACTTAATCCCACGCCAATCTGGACCATCTTGGATTGGTCATCGGGGCTAAGTGGTATTATCTTTACCTCCTCATTGGGCTGAGGAGTAGCCTTGATTTTCATGGCCTTCCCTGTTTTATCCTCCAAAGTAAGATCTTTCAGAGGTAACTGATCGACAAGTTCCAGCGACTTACAATCACATGAAAGCGCGACGACCTGATCACTTTGCACCACAATCACGCCTTTTGGCCCAGGAATCTTGATCTTCTGGTAGGCGTGGTGTGTAGCTGCCATGAACTTTGTTAGAGATTGTCTTCCTAAAATAGCATTATGCAGACTCAAAATCAACCACTTTGAAATTGATTAACTCAGTTCAAAAATTTGTAGCTATACCAAAGTTTACTAGTAAAACTACTTGCCCTATTGGTGTAACTGACATACCTGACACTATCCCATAGAAGGGACTTGTCATTGGTTTAATCTTAGAATGAGGAATTTGCATCTTATCAAAAATATTAATAAATAATAGGTCTAAAGAACTACCGCTATCCATTAATATTCTCCCTACTCTGCAATTACTTATGGTTGGGGAAACTACTAATGGTAACTTACGGGAAGTTAACGTACCTTTAGGGACATCCTCCTTAGTGAAGGTCAGGGAGGTCTCTGACCATTTAGGGTATTCCGGACAATCAGGTGGGATTTCAATGCTGTTGACGTCGCTCCATGCCGCCTTGTACTGCCGCTTAGAGGTGTGGCGGCTGAACCCCTATAAATGACATTGACATGGTGGTCCGTCCTTTGAAACAACATTTTCGAGTCTTTGTCATTGCTTTGGACCACCGGTGGTCCATTATCTTTTGGTGGGACAGACATTGGACCTTTCCCATCGTAATAATCCTCTATTTGCTTCTGCTAAGTACGGCAGTTGCGGAGGTCATGACCAGGAACTTTATGTAATGAGCACCAGCGCTCGTTGACCCTGGACGTACTCGCAGATCGTGGAGCAGTTTAGTCGTTTGAACGACCTCCTAGCCTCGTTTTGGTCCAAGAACCTTTGTTCTTATCGTAGGGTGGTCGCCGTCAACCGCGCGACCTCCATGGTGGACCTCCCCTTCTCCTTCTTTGTAGGTTTTCCTTTGATGCTTGTGGAGCCTTCAGACCTCTTGGATTTCTTTTCTTTGACATCCTCGAGGCCTGGCTGAGGAGGGGTGGTTCCCTTATCCACCATTCGCCCACTCGCTGCCTCATGGGCATCGAGTATCGACGCCATGTCGAAGAGTTCTGACACGGACCTAGGCGGATTGATGTTGAGGTCTTCTGTGAACCTTCGATATCTCGTCGCCTATTTAAAAGCTCGAATCATAGAGTCATCAGAAACATTTGGGATAGTGTTACGGACTTCTATGAAACATTTTACAAATTGACGTAAATTTTCCTCGGGGGTTTGCGGAGTCGATGCAAATCATCCTCCTTCCCCGGCTTTGAATAACAACTTTTAAAGTTATTTTACAATGCATTACAAAGCATCTCCCAGTTATACATGGATTCCTCAGGCTGGTTGAATAACCAGGTCCTGGCAAAACCCTTTAAAATTGTGGGCATATAATTAGCCATTACCTTATCATTGCCTCCAGCAGCCAGAATGGCGGTAGTGTAGACTTAGAGGAATTCTGACAGATTTTGCATCCCGTCAAAAGTCTCCATACTACTTGGCTTGAACTTCTTCGGCCAGGTAACATTTCTTAGTCCAGGAGAAAAAGCTTTTCAACTTGCGTAAGGTCCAACACATTGTCGTATATTACAATGATTATCATGACTAGCAGGAGATCTGAGATGTCTACTACATCCCGAAAAATGGATGTCGTGCTCACCTCTGCCTTGAACGTGATGGCCAGGAGCACCATAATTTTGGCTTTGCCTTCGGCGTCCATTCGAGAACCCTTCTAGGTGTGAGTCCGTTTAGGAAAGCATAGTAGGCGATCGGGTAGAAATGTTCTCCGCCGCATCCTGTAGCTCTTGTGCAATTGCATGCATTACTTGCACTCCTTTCTCCGGAGTTAATCCTTCTCGAGGATGTGCAATGGCGCTTGCTAGGTAGCGGATGCCATCTGTAGGGGAATCCTCCTGCATGGGGGTTGGCAAGGTATTTGGATCCCTTACCATCGTTGCCCGTGGCGGTGGTGTGTGCATCGCCAGTGGCGGCGCCCTCGTTGTGGAGCCAGGGGCATCTCGGTAGTAGTGGTCGCGAACCTGTGAGATGCGTGCTTGTGTGGCGACACGTATCTAGACTTGTCGGGTCTCTTCCTATTGTTGGAAGCGTTCCTGTTCCTCCCACTCCTGGCGCTGCCCTGATGCTTCGGGATTATTGCCGGGCTTGGGTTGATTGTCACCGATGGCGGCGACCTGACGACCGCCGGAACAGGCAGAAGGGGTGAACATGCCATCGTCCTCTGAGGAAGAGGACGAGTTGTATTGTAGGGTGAATAGAAGATTCTCCCCAGTTGTTCTCTCGAGGCCTTCAGTGTGGGGGCCGCTAGCGAGGTCATCATGGTTTGCTGGGCTCTAGGAACCTTCTGAATCTCCTGCTCCAAGGGAGACAGGCTCAGGATAGTACTCGTCTACAGCGGTACTTGTGGACGAAGGCATGGTTGGCGTGGATCCAGCGGATGCGGGCTCAGTGGGCGACGCCGTAACACCCAAGCCCAACCTGAGCCTGGAATGCTACCACCGTAACAAGACTACAAATGAAACTAAGACATTTCTTTCTAATTTCCTGCAGAATCTCCTATGTAAATTGAACCAACTGGACATCCGCACAATTAATGTAGAATATTAAGCAATTATCCAAATGCGCATACTAAACATGTTCATGAAAGAAACGACCATAAAACACTATCCAACTCCAATAGAGGTTGTCCATGACATAGGACGTAAAGAAGTAAGCCTCACATAAACCTATTCAAAATTGAAGTTATGACTTAAATGTTTTGTTCAACTTTATTCGTGCTGCAGTAACCATGATAATTTCTACTCCCGCCCATGCATGTCGCCCACAACCGAGGTACCTAAAAACAACACGGCAAGGGTGAGTCCAAGACTCAGCAATGCCAATGATACAAAACATAACAATATCATTCATTATCCAACAGTGTATCAACATCACGAGGCGAATCAACATATGAATGAATGAATGCACATGCTCTTCTCTTTTGCTCATACCGGTATAGCGAGTGAACACCCGTCGGTGTTCACTTATGCCCGTTCTACAACACGTGGGGATCCAAAGCCCATTTGAGAACAAGTCAACCGGGATCCATAATGCCCACTTTGGAATGGTGGGTCTTATAATCACCACCCACTCCCGTGGGTGTCGCAAGTCCACAACTTGCGTTCATGAGTGCACATAATGAACAATAAAATGACGGTAATCGAATTTTAGTAATCCAGCCATTATGAACAAATACATATCACCATAAATCAGTACATAGAACAAGCATATGTTACCATGAATCATCATATAGAACAATCACACAACAACCACAATATAGATGCACTTGCTTGTTTCTTTCTTTCCGCTTAGGGCACACGAGGAAGCAAAATTGGTGTCTCTACTCGAACTCCGCTCCTACACAAGCATAGCGGTAATAATAAATCGATGAAAGATGGACTCCGTACACCCCTTAATCCAACTCCTCAAGACCTATGACTCAAAGAGAGGTTCTACCCAAATTCCCCGTGCCTAGCATAAAGCTTCCCGGACAAGCAAGTACTAACAATATCATAACTTCCACTACGAAACTCGGAACAGAATGATCTTGGTCTCTCTGGAACCACGACAAAACCATCTATGAAAAACTAGTTGGGCAAGTCCCTTGATTCGGCCTCCTACTAATCCTAATGTTCTGGTGAAGTTTGTTGTTCCCTCAGTCTGACAGTCTGACAACAGCGACGGTAAAATTCAATAACTTTTGATTCACACCTCTACAAAATATGTTCTTTATCAATCCTGAAAGCTTACTGGAATGGCTACAACTCGTGTTGGGTGACCCTTCAGATTCGGTCTCAAAAAAATACAAATTGGCTAGACATGCAGACTGCCAAATCTCATCAGCTTTCCTGTATAGTTGTAGAAAAACAGCCATAACTCCTAAACTATGACTCCAAATCAGGTGATCTCGGTGCCAAAAGAAAGATAAAATAGAGGGCTACAACTTTCTAAGATATGGTAAGATCATAAAATGTATGCATCTTACCCAAAACTGACGAGCAACACACTGCACAAATCTGATCTGCTACCTCCCCTTGGTTGGCCCTCCAAAAATCGCCTCCTCGCCTTCTTTCCAATGGACTACACGCAGCAACGGGCCACGGGAGGGAGGAGGTGCTGTGGAGGAGGTGATGGCGCAGGGGGGAGGTGAGGAGGGTGGCGCACAGCAGCAGGGGAGATGGGGGGGGCACTAGGGGGAAGGGGGAGAAAAGAAGTGGGGCTCTAGGGTTTTGGGGAGAGATGGGCCTTCCCTTGGCTGGCCACATGAGGAGCTCCTCTCGCCACGGCCACGCCTGTGTTGTCGAACAAATGCGAAACCCCTGCACTCTCAATTTGCTATTCATCTTAAGCCTTTTCTCCTCCCGACTGGTTCCTTACTTTACCGCTCCGATTCTGGGATATTACAGACGGTGCCTTAGTAACAGCCCGGGATCCATGGGTGTTGCCAGATAAGAGGATAAAGTTTTCCTCCATGTCATCATCGTAGTCAAAAATGTCGATGATACTTTAATCTCTCCAAGCAGGCAAATTGTGATTCATCATAAAAGCGCGGGACACATTACCAAAATTGAGTAGGCGAAGATGATGATAGCGATCCCCATGGACGGTGCCAGCTGTCGACGTCTGGGACACTCGTCACATAACGAACAAACAAGAATATAAAAGAAAAATGGATATTACTATATGTTCGCCAAAGGACTCGAAATGGTGAATGTGTATTGCAAAGAGTATACTCTGATTACAGGAAAAGTGGCCATGAATACACGTAGATTAGGGCTTGGATGTGAATCTATGTTACAAAGGCACATAGGTCGGACTATTTATAGTTTTACAAGCGTTGGCAGTGGGATGCAGTGGTGCCTCTTTGCGCCAATGGTTGTGTCTCTTCAAGCCAACAGCCGCGTCTCTTCGTGATCACCGTTATCGCCGATATCTTCACGTGTAGCTATTATTAACCACACGTGGGTAACCGCTTTCTAGGACCTTCTCTGCGGGGGAGAAGTCCTGGATGAACCCATAGAGGAGGTCCAACTGGGCCTCCGAAAGGGGTTTCAGGAACGGTCAAAGAAAAGACTTTTAAGCCCACCTTCTGATTATTTATTTGATCTTGGGCCCAGAAAACTAACTTAGGTCTAGTAAAATCATGGCTTATCTATAAATAAGCAAATAAAGATATACCCGGATAATTGACTAGTCAACAATTCTCGTCATCTTCGACCACTAGTGGCACGACTATGCACTTTCTTTATCCGACCACATTGAGGGGCCTAGAGATATCTCTTTAGTTATGTTCGGAGGACAAATCTCATATCCAACTAGTCACATCCCTCCATATATTTCATAGCATACCTGAAAACTACCTTTATAACTACATAGTTACGGAGTAGTGTTTGGCAACCACCTAAGTGTGCTATTACACATGTAGAAAACCATACTAATATCAGTTTAAGGATTATAAATCATCACTACTTGAGACCAACTGATGACACATGAAATCATAACAATCTCACTAATATCTCAGATGGGTCAATCCAATACTATATTCTCTAACATGTGTTCACATTATTGATTTGATATCCCCATATCCATGACCGGTGAAACATAGCCATCAATCAATACATGTGTTGGTCGATAAGCCACTAGTATCCCAATCAGTGATATCCAACTAGGGATATATTTAGAATGACATCATATAACTTAAAAAGCTTCCCCAACAAGTCACATACTTATTAATCTTTATAAATGATAATTCATCCAATGAACATAATAACATTTATACTATAACTCATAAATATAGATGTGATACAATCATCTCTATGATCACCTCTAGGGCATATCATCATCACTTTTATAGAGGGAGGACCGGGAACAATTGAGGGTGAATGTGGCGAGGCGTAGGCACCCGAGCGGAACAGCGTACAGAGGTCTGGCACATGGATGGGATGAGGTCGCGGCGGTGCATGAGAGGGAGAGAGGCTCGAGACGCGGCTATAATGCTCGAGATGGGGTTGACACAGCTCCGGCGTCCGCGACACATATATGGTGCAACAGGCGAGGGAGGGCGAGGTGAGCTAGTGTGTGGTGGAAGAAGCGTGCACGGTGCTTCTCTCGTGCGACCTGACAAGTGAGGATATGGCCCACTTGTCAGCAAGCACACGCGAGAGAGCGGGCGACGAGTGCTGGGTTGGCGGGCGTGATGTCTGGTGGGCTCAGCCTATTTGCAGCGCGTGGGGAAAACGGAAAAGAGAGGGGAGTGGTGCGGGCCGGCTTGCTAGGCTGCGGGAAAGAAAGGAGAGGGGGAGAGGATGGGTCGCCGGGGAGATGCCGCCCGAGGGGGAAGAAGGAAAAGAATACAGTTTGAATTTTATTTTGTAATTTAAGGATTTCACTGTAATTTGAATTCAAATGCTAATGGGGGTTTTGCACACAATTAAATTTGTAGATTTTTGCAAATTCAAATTTGAGGGAAGAAAATTGTTTTAACTTTCTAAATTACAAGGCAAGGTTTTAACCCTAACCGCCCCCTCTCTCCGTCCACGTGGTTGCCTGGGCTGACCAGCCCAGGCCAACATACAGGCAATGGAAACGGAACGCAAGGCCTAAACCTAAAATTGAAGCATGCGATATGTTTGTAGTTTAGTCCCTATAAATTAGGATAATTTTGCGCTAAGGTCAACACTAGTGGTAACACTACATTCTGAACCCAGAAGTTTATTATAATCCCTAAAATAAATGAACAAAACTCTGAAAATTTTATATTTAATCCTAGAAATTGAATTTTTAAGGTATATGAGCTTCTATAAATTTGTAAAACCTTAGACCTAGCACACCTTGGAAGCATAATATTTTTTTGGTTTATTTTTCCTGGTATTGTGTGTTTTGGGAAATTAATTAATTCTAAAAATTGCTTCCAGACCTTAAAATCATTAGAAAAATCCCAAAAATACATGGAAAATTATGGAAAATTCTACTGAATAGATAAAATTAACCTTTACTATTTTGCTCTTGTTTCATGCATTTAAAATGTTTTACAGCTATAAACATATAGAAAATTACATGAATTATGTGGGATAAGTTAGATATTACTAAATAGAAATTTTCTTGCCCGAATGGCAGCAACTATATCACCTTGTTTTATCTCTATGTCATACCATTGTCGAACCTACCACTAAAAAGGTAGAGAATTTGCAGTTTATGAGGTACCACCTCTACTTTGCCATTCAGAATGACTACGTGGTGACTAAGTGTGATCCATTGACTATATGATTTTCTCTAAAAGAACAGATATAAAAGCCAAATTGTGACCCTGCATGGCACACATACCTAGGACTCGAAGTCCGTAAATGGGTGTAACTCTGTCTGCATCGTGTTATCTCTCGACTAAGGCTATGTAATCAGAAGTTAATAAATGTTGGTTTGATTGATAAGTAGGTGCAATCAAAGGCAACGATAAGCCCGTGGTATGTGATGAGGATTAAAATCTCTATGTATTACTTTAATACATAATTAAAAGATCATATGTCTTCGTGGTCGTAAACCCTAAGCCTACGACCACCGTGGTCGTAAGAGTCGTAACCTCTAAACGCATAACCCCGTGGTTGTAAGAATCGTGAACCCCGAAGACTAACGACTCGTGGTCATAAGGATTCCAGAGGTTACTTATAGGTACCCCGCTTCGGACACGGTCCTAGCACTAGTCCCCGACTAGATGATTGCTCGCATACAATAAACCGCATCTAGATTTTGCTCCAAGCATACTCTCATCAGGTGATGAATGGAGCAAATGTCATATTGACTCCATACCATGCGATGTTTCATGGTCCTAAAACACTAGCAACAAACTACCCAATGGTTTAGTGTTTCACAGTCATTAACCGCTAAACGGTTGATACTTCATCAACTGTTGCCTTGCTCTGACCGGTCGTGACACTTCCAACAGACGCCTCTTCCGGATTAACTATCACTGCTTCATCAGCTACTTAAGGAGGAACGCGAACGATAGAAGGGGACCAAAGCCAATCCAATTGGGAAGATCAAGAGACGATTGGATTTCATCTGAAGCATTAGCATAGCAAGCACCACGCTTAGTGTAATTAGGATTAGTCCATTTCCTTGACAATGGCACTCCCTATAAAGGATCCAGTTCATAGCAATAAAGAGTCGTCACATTCTCTCCGAGGAACACTTTGACATTTTTCTCTATTTTATTTCGTAAGATCGGCAACTCGAATGACGACAGCTGGCGCCGTCCGTTGGGAAGAAGGCATTGAGTTCTTGAAATTTACTTCACTCAAGCATTCCTCATCCACTTCCTTTACCTCATCATCGCTCATGCGAACATGGTAGGGACTTGGGATGAGGAAAACTGGTTCGACCTGGCGGACTACTCCGACTTCGACATGGACGCATGCATCCGCACCATGGAAGAAAATGAGATATCATCATCCTGGTCCTCTACCAGCTCGTGAGTCGCAGAGATTAGCAAAATCGGCCTAGTAGATGAGGATACACTGCTGCCATTAATGGCGCTCTCAGAGGAACCGCTCATTTTGACCAATTCGGAACGTCCGAACGCCCCTACAAGCCCGATCTACCCGACCGGCTAAAACGCAACTAAGCCCAATACGCAATCGAGAGTCCATGTACTCTCGATATTGTCATGGGCAACCGGTATTCACCAATGACTCCTATGTATTCCGAGGGCCAACCGACATCTGGTAAGGGCATCGATGAAGTTATCCCTGATCGTAGACCAAGTGGGCATGGTGAAACTCACAAACGATCAGAAATCCGCCGAATTAGGCTGAGTCCACCACGAAGCCCACCAGAGCTGGTAATCTTCGACCGCTCTCCATCATGAAGGCTCCTTACGGAAGCGCTGGAAAGCTCTCCCTTAGCTACTACGGGAGTTCATCGAAAGATCACTGATGGCGCCACGAAGTTAACACAATCAAAGAAACCAATCCGGATGCCATGCACAATCCTCCACGGGTTAACTCGCCATCACTTGCTTGGTGGAAATGGTAAGGGCGCTCAAGTAGCAACTACCGGAGGCAACCGAGTTGATGGACGTGCAGTAGTTAATTTATCTGCTCCTAGTCCACAGCGAGTAAGGGGTCAGACATGGCCAACCGAGAGGTCGAGGGAATACTCACCTTATATAACGCCCACTGCAAGCAGGAATCTTCCACGACCTTCGGTAACAATACAAAACCTGCAACTAGTCTGAGATATTCTAAATAACCTAGATCCTGCTTTAGCAGAACTCCAGATTATGCTCAGCTTGCAGGTCAGGTGTCGGAGATGCACATGCTATCACTCAGGGATTTTTATAGTTGGCATGAAAAAAGGGGAGGATATTGAGCTTGTGTGGGATATTAGATCATAAGAGGCATAGGAAAATGTTCAAAACAAGAGTCAGTTAGGCGCAATGGTAAATCCTAGGTCAATGCCAGATGCAAACAATAATCTAGTCTATTTTAGGACATAATAAAATTAAATTGCATAACTATAATCCATATCCAATTGATATGCATAATAGCATTTTTGCCATTGCCGACACTCATGGTGTTGGCCATCACAATCATTGCAACCCACGAAGGGTAATTGATTTGTGCCTTCAACAATATGTTAACCACTAGCATGCGGGAATACACATGGAAAATCGACGACCGCTTGACATAGTCGCATATATGTCATGTTGGCTATGCACCAAAGCATGCCATACTGATCGGAAATGACACATGCATAATTGGTAAATGCGGTTTGCAACTGCATCACCACTAGACGCCATATCACTTACCTGAAGCAAATATAAATCCTGAAAAAAATATGACCTATTGGATTTTGTTGATCCTAAATGCTCTAAATTTGGCCATGTTGATTCTGGCATTACAAATTAAAATTAGACATATAATTTATCATCCTTAATTAAATATGGTGTTCTTGTTGAACAATAAATAAGAACACACTACTTATGACCATAAGAAAATATGTTGCGGAATTATAAACCTGAGGTTTAATGATCGAAATTATTTTAAATATGGTGTGAATAATTGGGTCAAAACTTGGGCAAATAATAAAGAAGCTAGTGTATAGAATAAATCAACCAACTCTTGGACCCTCGTATGGGACATTCATTGCAAACTAATAACCAACTAGAAGTTGGAATATCCTACAAAATATTAGGATCATACAGTTTTCTTGCGATTGCACTGATAAAAGTCTAGCTCACTGCATATAATTATCAAACTCCTTGTTGAAATAAGTGTGTATTGGAGGAATCAAATATTTTCCACATGTTATCACCACGGTAGCATACATCTTTGGGCCACCAAAAGTTGTTAGATATCATATTGCATCAGAAATTCAATCAATCATGTACCCATGATAGGGGAATTTTATGGTATGCTATTAATAAAGATCGAATCTCATCATTAGGGGGAGAGAAATGCCCAAAACTTCAAATGTCGTCGTATTTTCCAGAAAGAAAAAAATATTTTGTACTAAGATACACACACTGGTCAAACTAAACTTAAGGTTTAATTTATACTCATGTACGCAAGAAGCGGGGAGCCTGCCACATACTTTCCAAATATGGAGGAGTTACCACAGTGTTTACTTGCAGTAAATATGTCGCAAAGAGTGGAATACCCCTGGTTAAATAGCATATCCACCTATGTGAATTTGACTTATTGGTCCTTGATCCAAAATCTGTGGGGACGTCTATGGTTCTAAGATATAATGACACTAGTCAAAAATAATTATTAATAACTTCTTTAACTCTCTCGAAGAGAACCCACATTGAAGGTGAAATACATCATGAAGAAACTCATCATGAAGATGAAAATCCCTACAACTTGATGCGCGCATATTACAATGCGGGGAATGAGGAACGACTAAGAATCTTTTGTTTGAGAAATGATAAAAATCTGGTTAATACTGAGATACCCTCCATTTAGAGGATATATGAGAAAAGTTATCGGCAATCATTTTGTCTCTACAATTGTTAAAGTTTCTCTTATGAGAACACGGAACTAGAGCCAAAGTCCATCGCTGAGCACTTGAAGCATTCATATCGGGTCACACAGTGAAAGCATATGAGGCTAAACCATAATAGCTAAATAAAAGTCTTGGAACTAAATAGTTTAGACTTGATGGGTCATTATAAATATAATGAAGTGGTGGAACTATGGTTCAAAGGTCCCCGTAGAGACCGTTACTCTCTACTATGAATGAAATGATGTTCCGTTGCAAAATAATTCTGGCAAATGGCATGAACAAATAAATAAAATATACAGTCAATGGGTTCTGAAAATCCTTGATGATATCCTCGAAGGACTCAAAATTCTTAGTAATAAAGGAAACAAAATCGCAATATATATAAAACTCATATTCAATATACTCTTACTTGTAGTAAGAGCATCTCCCGAAAGAGAGAGCATCTCTCTGAAGGAAAATTATTTTACCAGTCGATGTTTTAATCACACCAATGATCATATGATCTATAGAAGTGAACAATGACACATCAAGACCTGGATGAATGTAATAAGGAACCTAAAGACCAGAAGTGTGCCACATAAGCTCTTATAAAGTGGATCTTCCACCAGGAGTTAGTGGAATGATGGTTTCCTGTAGTACCATGAAGGTACATCATACATTGGTGATATTGACAATTAATCCCCTAAATACCCAAACTAAGACTGGTTATATTTTACCCTAGAGTGGTGCAACCATACTTTATAGTTTTGTAGAACAGACTATTTGTTGTAACTTTAACCACACAGAGATAGTTACAAAATATTAAGACCATGAAAGGTTTTGATAAATCGTATCCGAAAAGCATGCGATTTTGCAACTAGTATTAACCCATATCCTCTGCATGGGTAATGTACTTGTGTCGCACAATCGAATAGTAGCATTTGATAAGTTAAGCATGTTAGTATTTGATAAGTTAAGCATGTTACTGCCAAATAGTGTTTATCCCAAAATCTCCAGATGAGTAATAGGACATTTGTATCTAAGACTGTGCATTGTGGTAATCTAGCTGATTTGATCACAATATACTTGCATATATTCATTTTTTGATAAATGTATGAAATACATTGGAGCAATAAGACTTCAGCGAAAGTTGTTTTTAGGGGAGCATATGCTAAACCCTGATCATCATACCTGAGATTTTAAAAAACTTAGTCAAACCTAGAAAGGTGTTGATGTGATAATTACTACTTAAATTCACCTTTAAGGTTTTAACACTTAACAATTTAGTTCCAGATGATCGACAATGTAAAGAACATGAAGATCACGCATAAATCTTGATGATCATTACTAAATCTTGAAGATATCTGTCAAATCCCTATAATGCAAAACCCTATACTCGATTTATATTACTTTGTGGTGGTGCAGCCATCTCTTGGCGGTCATCTAAGTAGACATTGGTAGCTACTTCTACCAACCCTTAGAAATTATAGCACTATATAAAGCCTCACTTGAATGTGTTTGGCTTAGACGTGTGATTAGCCACATCCAGAGGTATTGTGACATTAATACCATCAATACCCCCTCAATTATCTATGAAGATAATGTTGCTTATTACACAAATGCACACGGGTTATGTCAAGAGCAACACCACAAAGCACATTGCTCCTAATTTTTCTATCCTCATGAAATCTAGAAGAATAGTGAGGTAATGATCATACAAACAAAGTATTGTGAAAATCCAGTTGATTTATTCACTAAGTCTCTGCCTGCAACCAATTTCCAAAGATGCATTATTAGCATTGGAATGAAATGGTTTAAAGAGTTGCAGAGTTCAGGGGAAGTAAATCCCTAGATCATAACCCTTATCAAATTATGAGGATTTATCCAAAATCTTGAAGATTAGATCCCGAAGATTAAACAGTGTACTTTTTTCCTTGGTGAGTTTTCCTGAATTTTTCTCACATAAAGGTTTTTAGTGAGGCAACAAGTGTAATGCAACATACGAATGTAATGTACTCTTTTCTCCATTCCTTTTTTCCCTATGTGTTTTTGGAAGGAGTTTTTGATGAGACATTTGTATATTGTTGTCTCTTGGGCAAGGGGGAGTGTTACGAAATCTAATTATGGGCAAAAGACTAAACCACCCTTGGAGGGATTTCACCCCCTTGGGCTATAAATATGATGACCCCCATGTACAAGATTTAGATAGATGAATAAAGACATTGGATCTTCTCTATACATTGTGTCTCTCTTTATGTTCATTATGTGATTGATCTGTTTTAATGCTACAACGACTACTGAAATCTCAACACAGTGTACGGATGCACTTTCTGGCAAAACTAACGTGTGTCTATATGGAACCATACCTCTCCAACAGGCGCACAACAAGTTTGCTTCTTATTTTGATTCATATATATACGAGTTGCATACGTACTAGTGGCGAGCAACAGCTCATGGTTTCAGTGTGATCGTGATTGTTCGAGGCTTGAGAGTGTCATAGCCGTTCCACAGCTCCTACCTGTAATCCATCCCATTCTGCTCCACGAGACACCCTGCTGGCCCATTGGCAGATGTGGCCAAATGGGCGGTATGGCCTGACCCGACATGGGCATGACCGGGCACTGCCCATTTTGGCACTTGAAAGGATCGTGCCATGCTCGGCCAGCCCACATGCCTAGATGGCGGCCCAATTACAGCCCAAAGGGTGGTTCTGTCGTGTCATGCCAGCATGAGCCCGTTTGGCCCGTCGAGCTATTTACGGGCCACTTAGCTCGATTTTTTTTAATCCAAGAAATGAAAAAAAAATAGAAAAATGTGTAGAATTCATATATATATATATATATATATATATATATATATATATATATATATGAAGGTTGTAAAAAATGAGTCAAACATATTCAAAATGTAATAATAAGCTTTATTAATATTGAAATGGCTGCCTCGTTAAAACTTCTGCCAAGTAAAAACTCAACATGAGAAAACATACGTAAAGAAAAAAAGAGTACAACCTAGAGCTCTACATACATCTTTGTTCTAAGTGCCATTGCCGAGGTACAAAGTTTCGAACACATCCGACAACTCTTTATTTTCCACAAAGTGTCATGTTCGTGAATCAGCTTGTTCTCAGTCCTTCACGGTTAGAAGTATCTCCATCATCTCACTCATGAGACGTGTTCTTCTCTCCTCCAATATTCTTCAAGAAAGATCGAAAGTAGACTCGAGGTAACCATCGAGACAGAACAATTAACACATCACGCAAGTGTGAATAGCACGATATGTTAACTTAGGGCTTGCAACCATTGCAAAATTTCAAAGCCTTCTAAGTTAAAATCCATCGTATCATCATCCGGATAGTTGGATAGTTCTTCAACTCCCAAGTGGCCTCTCTCGGTCTGATGAGACCAAAGAACTTTGACATACTTGGTCTTATTCCTCGGAACCGTTACGATCTTCTAAAATCTTCATGGCGGGACAAGGTCTTGCTTGACAATCAAAGGCTCCAAGGAATGACATGTCTGGGTCTCTCGAAACTTTCGGCAAAACATGAAACACGTTGTGACTCAAAGCGGTGCGCTAGCTTTCCAATTAGTGCACGATTGGGAAGGGTCAACATACCTTGGACTAAGCTTCCCTTTGGTGCCCGACTTTTCGCCTTTAGATGGCGATACTCTCATAACTTCATTTCCCTCAATTCCAAATCTCGTCTTGACACGCCAGCGTAGCTCTTCAGCCGGCTCTGGGCGCCAACAAATTACGCCTAACCTCTGCCCTCTAAACAATCGGGACCCAAGGCGCCGCTCTCAACCTCATCCCGGCTGGGGACTGCACTTCGCCCATAAAGAACCTCGTATGGTGCGCTCGAATTGTAAAAATGAGTCAAACATATTCAAAATGTAATAATAAGCTTTATTAATATTGAAATGGCTGCCTCGTTAAAACTTCTGCCAAGTAAAAACTCAACATGAGAAAACATACGTAAAGAAAAAAAGAGTACAACCTAGAGCTCTACATACATCTTTGTTCTAAGTGCCATTGCCGAGGTACAAAGTTTCGAACACATCCGACAACTCTTTATTTTCCACAAAGTGTCATGTTCGTGAATCAGCTTGTTCTCAGTCCTTCACGGTTAGAAGTATCTCCATCATCTCACTCATGAGACGTGTTCTTCTCTCCTCCAATATTCTTCAAGAAAGACTGAAAGTAGACTCGGAGGTAACCATCGAGACAGGAACAATTAACACATCACGTGCAAGTGTGAATAGCACGGGATATGTTAACTTAGGGCTTGCAACCATTGCAAAATTTCAAAGCCTTCTAAGTTAAAATCCATCGTATCATCATCCAGATAGTTGGATAGTTCCCCATTCCTTGGGGTTGTTCTTTGTTGAGCACGCGGTGTTGTAGAAGAAGAAGACGTGGACCTAGAGGAAAAGCCACCGAAGATCGTACCCCACATATTTGTCTTGCTATTTGAGGTGGGGGCTACTAGAGGTCGTTGCAAGCAGATTCCCCAGAACTTATTTTCATTCCTTTGGTAAACCTCGTGTAATCAAGAATGAACTTATGCAACATAGTTATAATAGTCTAGCCCTACAGCATTACTAAGAAGATCAAGAACATTAGCAAATGCTTTAATTTTACCTCTAGGATCAAAAATAAATACAAATGCATATAGGAAAGGGATTTCTCTCCAATATTTAAGGTATTTAGTTTTTATAGGAATAATAGCCTTATGTAAAACTAAGTTATTTTCATACATTTCCAATTGAGTAGCAGTTTGTGAAATACTATGCATAATAATAGTAGATTTTGTATAGTAGACAGTGGACAAAGCAATAGTGACCTCATAAATTTTTCCTAAAAATTGTAGTATCTTCTCAGCAGCGAACCAATGTTGCTCAGTCAATAGTATACTACCGCCAGTGCTCTAATAGTGTGTTTGAATCAAAACAAAAAAAATGCTCTTATATGGTAAAAGACTCTTAAGCATCAGCTAAGTAGAGTTCCATCTTACCGACATGTCCAAACCGAACTTTCTTGGATGTACACTCATTGCCCTATAGAAGTTCTTCTATGTTGCTATTATTATATTAGAATTATTCAAGAAAGGTATCGCATCACGAAAAGATTTAAGATAAACATCCAATATTTTCAAAATGGATTTGACTATAAGGTTAATAATAGGACAAGTGTGTCGCTGGTTTAGCAAGAAGGAATCAGCGTATGTACTGAAGACTGGAGTAAGAATATTCATGGCCTTAGAGTTCGCAGTGGCATTGTCTAGAGTAATTAAGAATATATTGTTTGCAAGACCAAAGTCTTCAACAACCGATATCTGATCTGCAATATTCTCAGTTGTGTGTGCTGTAACATCCCAATTATATGAGTTTTAAAACCTTTTGAGTAGTTTAGTTCCTTAGAAAAATTCATCAAATTTTATTTGAATTCGATTAAGCTTAAATGAGACTTTCAAATATCAAAATAGTTTAATGTGACTAATTTGAAACTTAATTAATTCCAAAACTATTTTATTTGAGTTCGTTGTGCTTGGAAATATTTGCCAGATTTTACTGGAATTTTTCTGAGTTTATTTGATACTTTTAATTTTTCATTTGAATTTTTGAGTATTTCTAAAATAGAAAAGCTATTTGAAATCTCAATAAATCCTTTGAGCTGAATTCTATTCATTTGGCCCAACCCTATTCCAAAGCCCAGCCAATTTTTTGCAAGCCCACTCGCCTGCACATTTTGCGATCTGCGACAAAGTGACCCACTGTCAATCGCACACGTTGTGTGTTCGACGCTAGCTCAACCTAGGATTTGCCGCTGATTTGTAGGCCCATCTCTATGCACTATGCTTCGTCTCCATCCCGTGCACGCCCTAGACTCCGTCACCTCGTCGCGCTCGGACTCTCCCTTAGCCCCGCCGTTGTAGGCTATAAAAGCCCCCGGCGTGCCTGTCAAACCAATCGCCTCAGCCACCGCCGCAAATCCCCTAAAGCACAAAGCCCTAGATCGCCCCCATTTCACTGAATTTGGAGATCTAAATCTAGTGCCACCGTCTCAGAATTTCTTCAATTCTGCCACCGTTGGTGATCCCCTGTCGCCATCGTATACACCACCGGGTTCGCCTCGACGTGTTCTACCTAGTGCGCACCATCTTGTCACTGGTGGATCGACGTAGCACTGCCGCATCATCGAAACTCTTGCTGCCACTCTGCTTCACCGTCTCTGTCGCATTCCAGTCGCCACCGACGATCTTTGGGCCCCATGCACCACCCATTAGCATCGCTAAAGCCTTAAGAACCCAGCGCGTGTCCAAGACCCCGCCAGAACCCTTTGCCGTCGATTAGCCATCGACTTGAGCCACCGCCTTCGCCCTCATCACCGTTGAAACCCTTGCCGATCGTTGCTACCGCATCAGAGCCGCTAGATAGATTCACCCGAGTACAAGCATGCCGACGATGGCCACCTTTCGTCACTGGTCGCCGCCATTCGCCATTGCCATCGTCGAGCCGTAATCGTCGTCGATTTCAGTCGACGTGGTTGCTTGCGGGTCAGCTCCATCATCGCCACGTGTCCGCCGCGTCGGCGCCACCTGTACCAAAACTCTAACCCTAAACCTAGTCTACAGTGGGCAGTTTCTCTGACATGTGACCCCACCTGTCAGACCAGTGAGCCATGGACCCGTGAGCCAGAGCCGTGGACTTGATCCGTAGACCAAGGGTCCCACATGTGAGCCTCTATTTCTTATTTTCCAGATTTTATTTTAATTCTGAAATCATTGCTGACGTCATGTTGATGTAATAATTTGGGATTTCCTTTAGAAAGAAAATTCTGAAAATTCAAAATAGTAATTCATTTATCTCTTTCTTAGATTTGAATCTTCCAAGAGCCCGTTCTTTCTCATATGAACTCCGATTGAACCCATTCAAGTTTCTAAATCTATCTAAATTCAAGTTCTACCTTTCTGATATATGTATTTTGAACTTTATTTATTGCTCTGTTTGTATTTATTTGTTTTTTTTCTTTCATTTGCAAATAGACATTGATACTTCAAAGGCTTTTGAGGAAAGAGGAGTTGATCAAGCTCAAGATTAGTACTAAGAGTTGTTCTCATGCAAATTGTACCTTTGACCATGTTGAATCTAGTTTTTCAAAATTACCTTGATTCAAATTATTGTATTTTACTTTAAGTAATTATTTAAATATTTTGGGATTAGTTATTCACCCATTTTGATTATATCCACTTTGCATATTGTATTACCATGATCTTTTGTCGCCCTAGCTTGGTTAATTATTAGTTGGATTATCATAACACCAACGTGGGTTGGTTAGATACGAATAGTCTACTTAGCCATGCAACGGGTTATTGATATCATTTTAAGTTGCAAGATATAAACTTGACTAAATGATTATGGAATATGTTATAAAAAGACTATGTGATATATGTTGTTACTCGTTGATGGTATGTGATGTACTTAACCAATATGGTGGAAAAAGATTTAGACTGAGGCGAGTGAAAAGGATTGGTGCTATAATGAACTTGTTTGGAAAATGTGAATTGTGGTACTTAATTAGAATGTTGGCAGTCACGCCTTGGTCAATTAAGGACTTAACTTTGTGTACCATTGAATTGAGCCACAACTGTACAACCATATGCTTGATGGGACGAGCCTAACTTAGTACATTATGGAATTTTGATATTGACTACTCAGGTAGTAGATTTTGTAATGGGTGGAGGTGTAGACTATTCTGAAAGTTGCATCTATGGGCGGTTTGTCCGTCTCCAGATCCAACGCTGTGCACTGGACCAGTGAGTGAGGTTGGGGTCGACTGTATGCACATCGGGAGAGTCAATTGTTGAGGCAAAACTTCCGAAAGGTTTTGTTATGATTGGTGCTAGCTGAACTGGTTATATCATATGGGTAAAGTGTACTACATCTGCAGAGTGTTAATTAATCTATTCGAATAGTCGTGTCCGCGATCATAGACATGCACGGGGATTTCACAAGAGGTGTATATTTTCATAAAACAATTGGGAAGGGACAGCTGTGTGGGAAAACTATGCAGCTGTGTGAAAGAATCTGATTAGGATATGAGAGCTTTGTTAAAATACTTGTTAAAACTATTATTGTTATTTATTTTAAATTACACCTTCAATTTATTATTTGTATTCAATTGCAAATACTACTTTATTACAAAATAACCATAGAAGCCATTTTCTTTGGAATAAGCCATCATCTATATTAGCATTATGTGGTATAACTTGTTGAGTACTCAGAGTACTCATTCTTGCTGCAATCGTTCAGCTGACGTGGATGAGTCTTCGCCTGCTTTTGAGGAAGAGCTATACGAGGATGGTGACCGCTAGGTCTTGATCCTAGTCTGTTGCCTGTGGCAAGTCGATGGGTTTCCCCAGGAGTTGCTTTCGTTCCGCTGTTGTCTCTTTACTTATTGTTAGCCCTACATGGCTTAATAAATGTAAACTTGACCATAAGGTCACAACTGCTATTTATTAATAAAATTAGTCATTTATTATTATATTTGTCTTGTGTGGAATGATATTCATCTATGTTGACACTGTGTGCACCAGCGTGATCCTTGACTAGTGCGTTATACAGAGAGGGTCCAGATTTGCATATTTGGGTCCCAACATGTGCTACATTAATTAATTTAAAACCTATAATTCTTTTCTCCATTACCCAGTCACCATTAACATAATGAGAAACTATACTAAGGTAATCTTCCCTAGCACGACCACTCCATATGTCGAGGTTAGGGCCACCGAAAATGTGCACGTAGCAAATTTATCCTTTAATTAATCACATCGTTTATTGTAGTATTTTACTAGATACCTAGTTGTTGTCTGTCTAGAAATAGAAGAGAATCAATGATTATGTGCAGTCCTAATGTAAGTTTGGAAAGAATTAGACTCCCCAAATCCTAACAGTAAATCTTCAGAAGCAATTAAACGACATAGAGATTGACAGGCTACCTTAGGATCGTAGTCCCAGCTACGTATCGTACCGTCGGGGTTGTACTGCAGCTACGTCTGCCTTAACAGCAATCCTTGTTTGGCCTTACATCTTGTAGCATGTCTTTGCAAGTGTCACGTCTCTCCTGTAGACTTTGTAGATAATTCATGACGATAAATTTTGCAAACAGCATATGGTACCTCATTTTCTTGTGCATCTAGCTTGGTTGTCCTGTCATAATGCTCCCAGACTCCGAATGTAAACGGTCTCGACCTCTTTGCTCTGGTGGTCGCCGACAAAGATATTGTCGTAGAGCCTGTGTAATACCCCAAAATTTATTTAGGCGAATAGGAGAGTATTCAGGAGAAAGAGTTAAATAGGGATTACAATTTTCAGTGATCTCAAGGGGGTTTCCGCGAATTCCCGACAACCTAGGCATTGGGACATGGCCCATGTGGCCCAAGAGGGGGCTGGCCAAAGGGGGGATGACCTTCCCCCAAAAACCCTAAACCCCCTTCCCCCTTCCCCCTTTCCCCCACTTGGAGCCGCCACCCTCCTCCCTGCCGTGCGCCACTTTCTCCCCCCTGTGCTAGATTTGTTCGTCAGATTTGGATAAGTTCTGTACATTTTATGCTCTGACCACCTGTTAGAAAGTTTTAGCCTTTGGTCTTAGCTTTCTTTAGGCACCGAGATCATCTGATTTAGAGTTACGGTTTAGGAGATATTACCATTTTCGTGCGACTGTTCAGGAGAGTTGACGGGATTTGGCAGTTTGCTTGTCTGGCCATTATTAATTATTTCGAGGCCGAATCAGAAAGGCTACCCAAAATGAATGTTGTAGATAATTCAGTAAGATTTCCAAGTTGATAAAGAACACAACTTTTTGAGTTGGCAATCAAAAGTTACAGAATTTTAACCGCGCGCTGTTCTGTTTGTCTGAGAATTGGGGACTGTCGGTTTGTTCCTCGGTTTTGATCTAGTTAGAGTCAGATCCAGGACAGCCACCAAAACGGTTTTTGAAGATAATTTCACCATGATTCCAGGTTGGTAAAGATCACCTCCATTGGATCTGTAGAATGAAAGTTACGGCATTTTTCCTTGCTTTTGTTCTGTAGTCTGGTCAGATGTCTGTCAGGCACTTTCAATTACAGATTAGCCTTATGTACGGGCATAATTAGGAAATATTGTCTACTAGTATTTTGAAGGTTTATATGTTAAGTTTCATTAGGCAATGGTTTCATATCGTTTCGAGACCCAGATAATTAATTATGATTTTTCTTGTACTGCTGTCCAGTAGCATGGGTAGGTGGAGGAATAGTGTAATGTCAGTTTAACTCCGTAAATTGTGTTGGTTAGTCGGAGGGTTAGTGTAGGTCTCCTGTAGCTAAGTCGTGCCACGTTATCCTTATTTCAAATATGTACTTGTGTAGGCGGCGAGGCATCGCGTGTGGGAACACCTTCGTTGCTTGCTAACGCGTCGCGACGCGAAAGGCAATTACATTGAAATTCTTTACATTGATTAATGATGTGTGTTTGTGTTCATGCTAATATTTCTATGATCCATGTTTTCAATCAAAGATGTTAATCAATATTCATATTCTATTACATGCAATTCCAATGTGTTAAGATATATTGATTTCTGTGGAACGCTCGCTGTTGGTTGTTGTGCCGATGAGTTGATGATCCATGTTCATATTCCATGATGTACATTCCGTTCCTATTTGATAATCCATGAGGAAGAAAGTGATAAAATTCATTGCATATGTTCATTCAATTCATGTGTTGTTCATATGCATTCCACGGGAGTGGATTTGTAAAGAGACCCATCAACTCCAGTATGGGCATGTAAGACCCACCATTCCAATGTGGGCGATTTGGATACCGTGAAACGTTCTTCATCGGTAATTTGGTCCCCGGACTTTGTTAAATCGGGCTTAAGAACACCGACGGTGTCTCACTCGCTATCTGGTATGAGCATGTGTTAGTCCATTCCTTTCAATGCATCCATTCATTCCATTCATATACATAAGTTTTCAGAGATTAATTCTTAATTCGTAATGTGACTGACTTGTTCATAACTTGGTATGTTCAATTGTTTATTGTACTTGCTGAGTTTCGACTCACCCTTGTTTTTCTGTGTTTATTTAGGTGAACCTTGTTGATGATAATGTTATTGGGAGGGAGTAGACCAGCACGTTCCACACAGTTCATTATATTATATTTTTATTAATGGATTCAACTATGTTAATCTTTGATGAGAGATGAATTGTAATAAGTAATGTTTAGACTTCATGTCATGTCGTTCCATGATTAGTTCATTGATTATTCACCATTGATGAATTGGTTATTTTCACCTCGTTACTATGGTATTGTTGTCTGATTAGAGGCATATTGAACCTTATTCTGCAATTTGATGGTATGTTGTATCTTTAGGTAGCATCTTGGCTTCCGAATAGACAGGGTGTTACAGTCTGATGACGGAACTCCGCCTTGCCCTTGCAGTAAAACCTCTGATTGATTTGAGGACGCAGCCGCAGCCTCCTCCATAGATGAAACATCCTTTGGTGAAATTTTGTATTCAGTGAGAGCGAAGATATCATATTTTTCCATAACGAAAACTATAAAATTGAAACTAACGCTATTATTATTTTCATCTTAGCATAACAAATAATAATAAAAAGTATGCAAAAAAAATAGTATTGTACCTCTTTTGATGACTTGCTGCCGGAATTTGAATTTCCAAAAAATTGGTACAATATTTTTGAATTTTATCAAATTATCTCACAACAAATTTAAATTTACACAACAAAATTTGAAAGAGAGATTGAGGAACGAATGGGTGCTGAATGAGGGGGGTATGGTGCCTTCTCCTCCCCTCCCTCCTCGTCACCGCGCCCGTGCGCCCTGGCGGCTCGCCACCTCAGACGCCCCACATGCGGGCTAGATGGGCCATGCCGGCATCGTGTCGTGCTTGACACGGCCCGACGGTATTCGTGTCGTGCCGGACCACCATGTCAGTGTTGCGGCCCAAGCACACACGAGCCTTCGTGCTAGGCAGACACGACTATAAACAGTGTGGGTCGTGCTGTGCCTGGGCTGGGCCAATAGTGTCATACCTCGGGCCGGGCTGGTCTGACCGGCATGACCCATATGGCCATCACTACCAGCTAGACATGGCCAAATGGGTTGTACGACCCTACCTGGCATAGGCACGACCAGGCACAGCCCATTTCGGCACGGCCAACAAACGAAATAGGCTGTGTTGTCTGGCCCAAGTGTCGAGGTGACGACCCAAGCACGGCCCGAAGGCCACTCGTGTCGTGCCAACCAGAGCCCGTTTGGCCGTTTACGGCCCACTTAGCCCAAAAATTAGAAAAAAATCCAAATAAAAAACAAAAAATAAGAACAATTTTAAAAAAATAAAACAATAAATCTTAACGGTAAATCTTCAGAAGTAATTAAACGACAAAGAGATTGGCAGGCTACCTTAGGATCATAGTCCTAGCTACGTACCATACCGTCGGGATTGTACTGCAGCTATATCTGCCTCATCAGTAATCCTTGTTTGGCCTTACATCTTGTAGCATGTCTTTGCAAGTGTAAGCCCCATCTCTCCTGTAGACTTTGTAGACAATTCTGGATGACAAATTTTGTAAACAGCATATGATACCTCATTTTCTTGCGTGTATGCCTTGGTTGACTTGTCGAAATGCTCCCAGACTCCGGATGTAGACAGTCTCGACCTCTTTGCTACGGTGGTCGCTGACAAAGATGTTATCGTAAGGCTTATTGACGGAACTCCGCCTTGCCCTTCCGGTAAAACCTCCGATTGGTTTGAGGAGGCAGCCACAGCCTTCTCCATGAATGCAATATCCTCGGGTGAAATTCTGTACTTAGAGCGAAGATATCATAATTTTCCATAACAAAAACTACAAAATTGAAACTAACACTATTATTATTTTCATCTTAGCATAACAACTAATAATAATAAATATGTAAAAAACTGTATTGTACCTCTTTTGATGACTTGTTGCCGGAGTTTGAATTCCCAAAAATTTGGTATGAAATTTTTGAATTTTTTTCAAATTATCTCACAACAAATTTAAATTTGCACAACAGAATTTGAAAGAGAGATTGATGAATGGATGGGTGCTGAATGAGGGGGGAGGGGGGCGTATGGTGCCTTTTCCTCCCTCCCGTCTCGAGTGTCGGCGTCGCCTCGCCCTCCTCCCCTCCCTCCCTCATCGCTGCGCACGTGTGCCCCGTTGGCTCACCGCCTTAGATGCCCCACACGCGGGCCAGATGAGCCATGGCAGCATCGTACCGTGCTTAGCACGGCCTGACACTATTTGTATCGTATTGGGCCAACGTACCAGGGTTGCGGCCCAAGCACAGCATGGGCCTTCGCGCCGGGTCGATACGACCATGAACAGTGTGTGTCGTATCGAGCCTGGGCTGGGCCAACAGTGTTGTGCGTCGGGCCGGGCCGGGCCAGCTGGCATGGCCCATTTGGCCATCACTACCAGCTAGACAGGGCCAAATGGGGCAGCACGGTCCTACCCGACACGGGAACGACCAGGCACAACCCATTTCGGCACGCCTTGAAGGCCACTCATGCCGTGCTGGCCTGAGCCCGTTTGGCCCGACAGACCGTTTATGACCCACTTAGCCCGAAAATTGGGAAAAAAATCTGAAAAATCAAAATAAAAATAGAACAATTTGAAAAAAACAGAAAAATCATAAATACATATAAAAATCATAAAAACTAAACAATACAAAATAAAACCATATAAGTATTAAAAATGAAAATAAAATCATATAAACATTAATAAATAAAATTATACACACACACATACACTACTTAAAAATTAGAGTTGGTGGTCGTCCGTCCTCCCCACCATCTTCCGTGTTCGTTGCATCGGCGAGCTGGAGGACCAACAGCTCAGATCGCTTCGCGTAGCAGCAACCCTAGCGCATGTACTGCCCTCCCCCTCTTTCTCGCCTCCCGCTCTCGCTTCACCCTCCCTCCCTCTCCTCCCACTCTCCCACTACCCACCCACACCCCCCTCCCTCTCCCCTCTTCGAGAAATGACTTGAAAATTCGATAATTGCACATTCGAGTGAATAGTATGCTTTAGACAAGATTAGTATGTATTGCATGCTAAAATTTCGGTCAAAGTATGGGTTTCCGTTGCAACGCACAAGCACATGACGTGTGTGTGTGTGTGTGTTTGTATGTGTATAGGAAAATGGTATGGTACTCCTGGGAGTACGTATTCTCACTTCTCATATACCACTTAAATCGTATAATTATACCCCTTTATTTATCTAAGCATACTATAATAATAATTATAAGATACTTCAAAGTGAGTTTCATAAAAATTTTCATGAAAATCCATTTTTATAGAAAAATTTGTGTATATACTTTCTTTTATATATGAAAAAGGGTATATAACAAAAATAAAGATTCCATTATAATTTTTTCAATTAAGTCATATTAGAGTATTTAATAATTGGTACTTAAGTATACTGAAAGTAATAAAATAATAATAATATATTCGTTTAAATGATATATTAAAAAGTGGAGTACATTCTCCTAACAATACGAAACGAGCGCGCGCGCGTACATACATACATACATACATATATATATGGAACATATCTAGTGTAAATGGGTAATTGAGTGCTAAGGTGCAAATATCAATCTTAACCGTTGGATTTGAATTGAACAACCAAGATCAACGCGGGCTCCCACCTCTAAACCATTTAATCACTTTGCATGCTCTCACCTTCAATGCACCTTCATTAATGCGTCTTCATTAAACACCATGCATGCTCCCACCTCCAACGGTTAAGATCCAGATCTAACGATTAAGATTAGTATTAACATTTTAACACTGAATTACCCATTAGCACTAGATACGTTATATATATATATATATATATATATATATATATATATATACTGCCAGCAGGTACAAAACTGTTGACCCGACAGACAATAACCAACCCATAAACAGGACCAACATTGCTCCGGTCTGCCGGACCATTTGGCCGCCTATCTCCCCTTCGATTCGAACTCTTTCGCCTCTCCCGACAAAACCAAATCCACACAGGGGGAAAAAAATCACACCGTGCCGCAGCCAAATCTAGGGTTGCTTCGCTCGCCCATGGCCGACCCGCCGACCCCGGACGCGCAGCCAGAGCAGCCCTCCGCCTCCGCCGAGAAGCCCCCCGCGGCGCCGCTGACGCCGGAGCACGAGGAGGCGGCGGAGATGGAGGAGGAGGAGGAGGAGGAGGAGTACATGAGCGACCCCGACGACGCGCCGCTCCCGGCGATGCGGCGCCGGGAGGCCAGCGACGACGAGGGGTCCGAGGAGGGGAGGCGCCCGCACAGGGCGCGTATCGGGCCCGACCACGACGACGACGGCCAGGGCGCCCCGGAGGTGTACGAGGACGAGGTGGATGACGAGGAGTACTACGATGATTTAGGAGAGGAGGAAGAGGTGGGCGAGGGGTTCGAGGAGGAGTACGATGGCCTGGCGATGCCGCCCAAGGAGGCTGCCGGCGGCCAGGGGGAGGAGGGCGAGAAGGTTGGGGAGAAGGGAGCGGAGGCGGGGGCCGACGGGGAGGGGGAGGAGAAAAAGGAGCACGAGTCGTTCGCGGTGCCCACGTCCGGCGCCTTCTACATGCACGACGACCGCTTCCAGGAGGAGGGCCGTGGCCGACGCAGGTGTGACTTCCTAAAATCTATACATTTACTTCTAGCTCATAGTTCCTGTAGAATTGCAGCTGTTATCGTGTAGTTTGACTTTGGGGAAGCCATAGCTTTGTTAGAGTTTCGTAAAGGGGGCTAAAAGTTAGCGTAGATGGCTTCGACAGTAATGGTAAGTGAGAGAGGGTTGGGTTTGTATCATCGTGCCTAAGAGCTCCTTTAGTTCGCGCAACTCCGTGGCGATTTGATTGGTAGCCATGGAATCTGATACCAATTTGTTATGGTCCTTAGTTCTGGATCTTAGATTGTAAGTATGGGAAGGATGAATCGGGATTGAGGTTTCCCAGCATGGCGATCCTTGCCTAGCCATTGACTGATAATCGACTTACAGAACTAGAGTTTGAAGGAAGAGAAGTTACTTTATTTTTCCTTGTTGCCTTTCTGCTCAAACGCAAGAGAATACTTATAGATTACAATAGCAGCCTATCCAAGTCCGAAACGGTTACAACTTCGGATCTAAAAACGAATTATAAAAGACTTTCCTAATTCAATAAAACTGAACAGGACTTTGAATACGAATAGAGTTTGTTATTTCTTGTTGGAATCGTCTGCACGTTTGGATCTTCTACCGTAATACTTTCCCCAATATGCATCCATAACACTTATTTTATATGATGGGTGTTGCGCTCCCAATGACAAATCCTCATTGTGATTGAGATGTAAGTCAAAGGATAATAATCCAGAGAAAACATGAAATTTTGAATGAGATCATAATGTCAAGTACTAATCCACAACAAGGGGCCAGAAAAAAACCAAAAGAAAAATTCTGGATCAGGGAGTCATACTTGAAATATTTTCTAACATCCAAAACCAGGGACTTACTGCTAAACACTTGTTTGCTGAGAGGTGATGCAGGCGTTTGCTCCACCTTGGTGCTTACTGCTACACACTTGTACTATTTTTCTATTTGATGGTTTCTTAGAATTGTTTATTGTTTAATTTGGTTGCTTAAGATAATGGGATGGTAGTGGGGAGTAGCTATTCAGAGGCAGTAACTGGCTGCCGGATTTCGTCTCGTCCGTAGCGCTTTGGAAGTCACTCTGGTGTGGCGCTGCTGGATCTATTGGGGTCGATCATTTCCATGATCTAATTCTAGTTTCTTATTATGTAGTGGAAACACCTCACAATCTGCAGTTTTACGCTTACGCTTAAGGGAAGAAATGTTCTTGTTGGATGCAGGCCCTGGTACCCCCAAGATTTGCATGAGAGAATTGTGCTTGGGAAGGGTAATGTTAGTTTAGTGCTAGAGTTAGAGAGGGACAATGCTGCCAATGTTTGATGTTAAGTATGTACTCTATGCATATTTGTAGCAATCGAAGGTGGGTTTTGCTGGGACAAACTGTCGAGGGAATTCTGACTTCATTTTATGCCTTGAGAGGGTGTCTTCAAGGTTGCCTTAGGCATTACAATATGTAGGACAGAGGATTCAGTAGATTCAGATGGTTAATCATTACGTTTAGTAGAACGGAATGACTGTGATGGGCAGTGTTCGAAACCTTGTAGCTATAAATATCCACACATCTTCACAGGGTTCAGCACAAACTTTTTTTTTAACTTTCTGGCAAAATTATGCTGGCATTGTTGATATGATACGTGGGAAGAGTGATCTGTGAGCGAACCTTTTGTTCGTCTGCTAATGGCTTTCAGTGCAATTGGCAACTGAGCATGGTCAACCTTCTTCTGCCACTGTATGCTTTTAGTTTCCTGAGTCAATATAGTGATGTATTTTCCCCTGCAAACTGATCCGTTGGTTGGCAAGAGTCCAGTGACTATAGTGGCTATAATCAAGGATCAAAAACCCGGTACCGGATAAAATACCGCCTGACGCCATTTCTCCGTTACCGGCCGGTTCGGAAATCCTGGGAAAAACCCGGCCGAAGTTTGCAAACTGAAATTTGAATTTACTTAAAAACCGGCCGAAATTCGAAAACTGAAATTTGAATTTGCTAAACCAGGGAAAAACCGGCCAGCCGAAATTCGAAAACTGAAATTTGAATTTGCTAAACCAGGAAAAACCCGTCCGGTTTTCTAAATCCCGGTACCTACAGGTACCAGCCGGGATTTCTATCCATGGCTATAATAGCTCATGTTGGTTTTTGTCATAGTTTTGACTGGTTTTTGTGTTTTTTGTTTAGTCGATTTACTTTGTTTGCAGGCTTTGTCATCATGACAGCATTTGAAATATTAACAGTGGCTGTAATTAATGCTTTATCTTATCCTACAATTGTGTTGATCTTTTCTTTTTGTTTTAACCTAGGCGAATGTTTGGTGGGAGGAAGTTATGGGATGCAAAAGATGATCAAGCTTGGGTGCATGACAGATTTGAGGAGATGAACTTTCAAGAGGAGTGCTTTGAAGTAATCACTCATTACGTGTAATGTGCAAAAGAAAGTTTTTTTTTCCCGTTAAGCCAATATTGAGGTGAAGTATCTGTATTGCAGGATAAGCGAATGTCAAGAGGTCATCTTAGAGGTCGTGGTGGTGGAGGTAGAACCCGAGGCACTGCTCGTGGGTTTTCCAGAGGTGGAAAGCACCATGGTTACCACGAAGATGGCAACAACCAAAAC